>CP125976.1:491416589-492132874 GCA_030063025.1 Avena longiglumis | reverse complement strand
CAGCGCCCAAACACCGACGAGCTCTGCGCTTCCGGACAGCAAGACCTACCTCATGTCCGAGAAGCGCTTCCGTCGAATCCCGTCAAGTTCGTCGAACCCTGAACCCCGAGATCTGATCCCCGTCGAACCCTGGACCCTGGCCCCGAACCCCGGAACCCCCAAGACCGTCGAGACCCCTCAATGTGTGAACCCCTTCCCGAAACCCTATTTTACAACATAATACAACTTGTCGCATAATGAATGTCTTGCATGCATACATTCATGTGGTTTGGGGGCCTTATGCCGATTCACCTAATAATTAAATATGGGGCCCATATGCGGGCAAATCTAGTCTCATATTGGCCTCATTTAAACATGTGTAGCGAACCGTTGCCATCTATTGTCTTGCTATATAACATTTAAATTGCGGGATAGATAAATAACATGAACCACCTAATTAATTGTCGGAACCCCGGTTCCGCTTAATATGACCTGATTGCATCGCACCTTGCCATGCCATGCATCATACATGCATCATGCCGATCTTCTGCCGTGGTATTAAATATTGCATCCGGTGTTTATTCTAGTGTTTTGCTTCTTCGCGGATAAGGCCGTTGAGTTGATGTGAGCTTCGTCCCGATCTTCGGTTGAACCTTCGACAATGTTTTCAGGCGAGCATCTCCCCCTTTCTACCTATCTTACTTTTATAGTATTTACTTCCCTCCTGTTGATCTATTGCTATCTGTGTTGCGATGATTTAGTTTCCGTACCTGTGATATACCGTGCAGCCCTATATTGCCTTGGACACACCCTATTACCTGTTGTTTGGTAGATAGTTGGACTTGCGCGTCGTAGTGCTTGCTCAAGTGCTGATGTGTGTCGTCATATGCCACAGTTGCTAATGTATTGCCGCATGTTGATGTTGGAGATGATCCTAGTTTTACTTATTGTTCACTTTAATTCCTGTTTAACAACTAAAATTGAAATAAGCAGAGGCATCGGTGGGTGATAGATAATATTTGGTTTCGACGCCCACTTGTGTCCCGTAAGACCCAGTACTTGATACTGTTCCTTGATTTATCGCTATCCACATCCGGAGGTATATGGGACCCCAGGCGAGCTTGATTCAGGTCTTATTTCTTGGGGCCACAAACTAGTTTGAGGTTTTATTTACGATCCTGTACCTATGCCATGCTACTTTACGTATTTAATTTGTGCGAGGAGCACACTTTATCTTGTTAGGAATTGTGACCCGTTCGTGGTATCGGTAGCAGTCCCGTTTGGGGATCTGTTGTTCTTACCCGGCCCCACAAACCTTGGGTCCGTCTCGAGCTAGCTTACCGTTCGGGTAGACTACAAGGGTGGCCCCTGAAATATTCTGAATCCTGTGATTGTTGGTCGTGAAAGCCTCGTTGGGTTTTGAGTTGGTTTTAGAGGTTGATCGGCGTGTGTTGCTATTGGTGCACCCGGCGGGTAAAACTTTCGAAAGCCGTGTCCGCGGATATGGACGACTTGGAGCACAGTATCTCGATCATAGACAAGCATAACTAAAGTTTACTTCTATAAATTTGACTTATAATGACTAGTAATCAGCTTCACTATAATGGAATGGCTAATTAAAACTGCCCACAATTGCTTGTTTGGTGTCGCTTGCGACCATTGTATCGACTAGTAAGTATTGCAACTTCTAGCGGAATTGGCTGATTAAAAGTACCAACAAGCTTTGGGTTTATGGGTGATCTCATGTTAAATGTATCGACTAGTAAGTCTTGCCACTATAACGGAATGGTTAACTAAAAGTGCCCTTTGCTTATTTTATCGGGCGATTATCTAAGCGTGACTAGTAAAGTGCCGCAACTATAACCGAATAAATAAAGCGCCACTGTGTGAGTTCCTCGGTTGACTTCCTCGTTTGGTCTCGAGAAAGCGCGGGATGGGTTTGTTTGATGATAGTATTAGGTTGGATCCGAATAGGTCATTCTTACCCTCTCGATAACCGGTTGTATCGAGTCTCTATAGGTTGTTTAGTGCATCTTGCCGCCGCTTGATCCACCATACCTATGTGGCGAGGACGCAAATTCTAGCCTCGCCGTGTCTTGGCCTCGATCTTGGCGCTCCTTCTTTTCCTTTGCCCTTTGTCGGCACCTTTTGTTTAAGCAGGTTTTGAGATCGGCGTCGTTAGCGAGGTTACCCTTCTTGGCACTGGCGGGGTTATGGACGCCATTGGTTATTCTTCAGGGCTCTTAGCCCCATTTGCATCTTGTCCGTAGTCGGACGCTCTATCATTTTCAAGGTGATTCGGATCTTTGTATAATATATCTGCATTCTTGACTCTTCGAGTCGCTGTTATATATATATCTGTTCTGTGGGTCCCATCGAGGACTGTTGTGTAATGTTATTACTTCGTTTTCCACTTACGAAAGTGCTGGTGGGCACCTTTGAATCGTTTCTATGGGTTTGGCGAATTTTGCTCAAACTTGCATAGGTCCGATTGAGGGTGTTCTGAGTGGTATCGAGCCAGCGGTTGCGATACCCCTGAAGTCCACTGTGGGATAACCTAGCTAACGGTAGTAGAGTGTCAAAACTATTTTGCAAAAGTCGGTTGGATAGTTACGATTAGGTCTGATTTTACTCCTTACCCTTTGCTATTCCTCTCCTACCTCTCGTGTTTTGAATCCGCTCTCTTCTCTCTCTTGAGTCCGATTTCGTGGTTGGGTTTTCCGTCGTACCTTGAGGTTTTCGTTTCTCCCTTTTGTAACGAGGTGCTACGATCATCAATCGCAACATGCATTGTACCCTTCCTCCAATATCTTGTTGAGCTCTTTATCTATGTGTGTTCCTTCTTTGGATATCAGAGTCGTTGAGAAACATATGAAAAGGACGAGCTTTGGTGAAGTTGGAGTCGACCTTGAGCATGTGTTGTTCATGCCAGTGGAACCATCGCGGAACCTAATCATTGTGTCTTTCATACGATTTCTGTTGTCTCTCGGTGTTTCGGCGACGACATCCTCGCCAGATCCGATGCAAAGCCCGTGATCACTCCTTTGTTCGAACCTCGTTTGTCGAGATCTTGATCGATTAGAGAGTTGGTTGCTTAATCGCTTATTCGGTAATGCGAGTAATGGTTTGAGTGCGGGATGGAGTAGCTACCCTACCATTGCTCTTATCATTCGCTCTTGTCGTCGGATCGGTGGATCCAGCGGTTTACTCGTCCATGGAAGTTAGAGGTGGCCTTATCTTCAACCGTCCTTTGTTTCCGGAGTGTTCTTGGCGATCAAGAACAACGAACCTTTGTTGGTGGTGTCGCCGTCCGGATGAAGAAGGAACCCTCGTTAGTGGTGTCGCGAGGATCTACAGGCGAGAAGGCAGATCGCCGACCTTCCTTCCGGTACCATGAGGCGGATCTCGAGGGCGAGATCCATTGTTAGTGGTGTCGGTGTGGCATCCATAAAACCACTACTAGAAAATCGCGTTGAATTTGTGCATTGCATCGTCATCATCATGCGTTGTTTGCATAAAACTATGTTCGCAAGCCCGTTTTGTTTTTCTAAAACGCTCCATCTTATTCAAACACCGAAAACCGGGTCACCGGAATATTTTTGTTTGCCCGATATCGGATTGCAAAAGTTTTGTTTGAAATAAATAAAATTTATATTTATTTTAGTAGGCGGTCGAGCAGGCCAAGACCGACGAGCCCCTGAGTTTTTAAACGGTCCAGCTATGGCCGCCCTTCTAATCCTAAACCTACCAAGAATCCTACCCACCCCAACCCTCCACCTCACCCTAGCCAATCTACATGTGCCACCTCAACCTCTCCCTCTTCCCCCTCCAATCCTAGCCCTCCACCTCATCCCCTCTCTCTCTCCCTCCTCCCTGGTCAAAGCCCCGGCCCCACCCCAACACCAACTCCCGCCGCCACCTGGGCCAATCCCCCACGCCTTGCCCGTTTTCCATGCCTGTGAGGCCAGCGACCAGCTCCCCGGCCCCACCCCCGCATCTTTTTCCGCGCCCGACCCCACTCCTCCCCACCGACCCGCTCCCTCCCTCTTCTTCCTCTCTCTCTCCCGTCCTCTCCCTCATCCTCTGCGGCCTCCAACCTCCCGCCCGGCGCCCGTCCACCCTTGAGCCGCCCGGCCAGACCCGGCCCCGCCGTTCGCCACCTCGCCACCGCGCCGCCGCGCCGCCCTCGCCGCCTCTCCTGCCCCAGTCTCCTCGGCCTCGCCTCAGACCGCCTGCGCCTCACATCTGCCCGCGCGGCACGGCCTCCACCTCCACGACCCAGCGCAACCACATGGCGGCGCCTCCCGCCGTCGCTCACTTCTCCCTCATGACCGCTGCGCCGCACCAGCCGCTCGGCCGCCCCGCGCCAGAGCCCTGCGGCGGCCATGCCGCGAGCTCGCGGCGCCCCGCCGAGCACCCTCCCGCCGGCACCGTCCAGCGCGCCCCTCACCGTCTGCAGCTGCCTCCGGTGCCTGCGTGCGCCGCCCCTCGGGCCTCGCCTCCGCAGCGCCCACCTCGCCGCCGTCGCCCGTCGCCGTCGACCTCTCAAGCCAGCCGAGCCCCTCCGGCCCGCAGCCTGCTTCTCCTCTTCGGCCGGGCTTTGACGCCAAGACGAGCTCGTCGTCGAGCCCCGCCTTGTGCGTCATAACCGCCTCCCTGGTGTCTGCGGCCCCGCGTTCCGCCTCCGTGCTCGCCGGTTTCCACCTCTGCGCGAGCCACCCCATGCTCGAGCTTGCGCATGGTTCTTGTCGAGGCCCAGTCCGGCTGCGTTCCTTTGCGGATCTTTGTACGGTGGTAAGGGAAGACTGACGCTGATCCCCAAGTTCGCCATCGGCCGACCAAAGAGTACCCAAGGCCACTAGCGATGCCAAGTTCTCCACTTCGGCCACATTGACAAGATCTTCGCCATCCGAAGTAGGAGACCGTACCATCAAACGCCAAGATCGCCGCAGCGGGCCGACCACGGAACGCCAAGCTCTCCCAGACCCGGAGACCGAGCTCGGCCATATGTTCTCCTCACGGGCCGAGAACCGCGGACGCCGAGGCCTTGACACGGAACCACAGACCCGGCAGACCTCCCGGACGCCGAGATCGACTTCGATGGCGCGGACCGACGAGACCTCTGCGGCGACAAACGGCTCCGACCGGAAGAATCAAGCGCCCGACACGACCAAGCTCGCTTCCCGGACCAGCAAGACCTACCTCTGTAATCCGAACGCTTCCGTCGAATCCGTCAAGTTCGTGAACCGAACCGAGATCGATCCCGTCGAACCACGGACCTGGCCCGAACCGGAACCCCCAAGACCGTCGAGACCCCTCAATGTGTGAACCCCCGAAACCCTATTTTACAACATAATACAACTTGTCGCATAATGAATGTCTTGCATGCATACATTCATGTGGTTTGGGGCCTTATGCCGATTCACCTAATAATTAAATATGGGGCCCATATGGCAAATCTAGTCTCATATTGGCCTCATTTAAACATGTGTGAACCGTTGCCATCTATTGTCTTGCTATATAACATTTAAATTGCGGATAGATAAATAACATGAACCACCTAATTAATTGTGGAACCCGGTTCCGCTTAATATGACCTGATTGCATCGCTTCTTGCCATGCCATGCATCATACATGCATCATGCCGATCTTCCGCCGTGGTATTAAATATTGCATCGGTGTTTATTCTAGTGTTTTGCTTCGCGGATAAGGCCGTTGAGTTGATGTGAGCTTCGTCCGATCTTCGGTTGAACCTTCGACAATGTTTTCAGGCGAGCATCTCCCCCTTTCTACCTATCTTACTTTTATAGTATTTACTTCCCTCTTTTGATCTATTGCTATCTGTGTTGCGATGCTTTAGTTTCCGTACCTGTGATATACCGTGTAGCCCTATATTGCCTTGGACACACCCTATTACTGTTGTTTGGTAGATAGTTGGACTTGCGTCGTGAGTGCTCAAGTGCTGATGTGTGTCGTCATATGCCACAGTTGCTGATGTATTGCCGCATGTTGATGTTGGAGATGATCTTAGTTTTACTTATTGTTCACTTTAATTCATGTTTAACAACTAAAATTGAAATAAGCAGAGGCATCGGTGGGTGATAGATAATATTTGGTTTCCGAACGCCCACTTGTGTCCCGTAAGACCCCGAGTACTTGATACATGTTCCTTGATTTATCGCGCTATCCACATCAGGAGGTATATGGGACCCCCAGCGAGCTTGATTCATCTTATTTCTTGGGGCCACAAACTAGTTTGAGGTTTTATTTACGATCTGTACCTATGCCATGCTACTTTACGTATTTAATTTGTGCGAGGAGCACTGTATCTTATTTAGGAATTGTGACCCGTTTCGTGGTATCGGCGGTCCGTTTGGGGATCTGCATTGTTTCTGACCCCACAAACCTTGGGTCCGTCTCGAGCTAGATTACTTCGTTCTTGGGTAGACTACAAGGGTGGCCCCTGAAATATTCGAATCCTGTGATTGTTCGTGAAAGCCTCGTTGGGTTTTGAGTTGGTTTTAGAGGTTGATCGGCGTGTGTTGCTATTGGTGCACCCGCCGGGTAAAACTTTCTCGGCCGTGTCATGGATATGGACGACTTGGAGCACGATATCTCGATCATAGACAAGCATAACTAAAGTTTCTGCTATAAATTTGACTTATAATGACTAGTAATCAGCTTCACTATAATGGAATGGCTAATTAATACGCCCACAATTGCTTGTTTGGAGTGTAACTTGCGACCATTGTATCGACTAGTAAGTATTGCACTTACAACGGAATTGGCTGATTAAAAGTACCAACAACTGCTGGGTTTATGGGTGATCTCATGTTAAATGTATCGACTAGTAAGTGCTGCCACTATAACGGAATGGTTAACTAAAGTGCCCTTGCTTATTTTATCGGGACGATTATCTAAACGTGACTAGTAAAGTCGCAACTATAACCGAATAAATAAAGCGCCAGCGTGAGTTCTCGGTTGACTTCCTCGTTTGGTCTCGAGGGAAACGCCAGATGGGTTTGTTTGATGATAGTATTAGGTTGGATCGAATAGGTCATTCTTACCCCTCGATAACCGCGGTTGTATCGAGTCTCTATAGGTTGTTTAGTGCATCTTGCCGCTGCTTGATCCACCATACCTATGTGGCGAGGACGCCGCAATTCTAGTCTCGCCGTGTCTGGCCTCGATCTTGGCGCTCCTTCTTTTCCTTTGCCCTTTGTGGCACCTTTTGTTTAAGGTTTTGAGATCGGCGTCGTTAGCGGGGTTACCCTTAGGCTTTGGCAGGTTATGGCGCCATTGGTTATTCTTGAGGCTCTTAGCCCCATTTGCATCTTGTCCGTAGTCGGATGCTCTATCATTTTCAAGGTGATTCGGATCTTTGTATAATATATACATTCTTGACTCTTGAGTCAGTTATATATATATCTATACGTGGGTCCCATCGAGGATTTGTTGTGTAATGTTATTGCCGTTTTCCACCATGCGAAAGTGCTGGTGAGCACCTTTGAATCGTTTCTATGCGGGTTTGCGAATTTTGCTCAAACTTGCATAGGTCGATCTGAGGGTGTTACAATCAGGCGCAAGCAAATTCAGAGTTTTCCTAGAGCACCTGCGCACACCATCTGTGAAGGGAGCCGACATCGACAACCCGGATATAGCTGACTCTTTCGTCAACATGGTGACTAAGGTCCCTCTGGCTTGGACAAAGCCGTTCATGGAATATCTCGAACACCGAAATTTGCCCCACGACGAAGTTGAAAGACGGCAAATAGTACGACGAGCAAAGGGTTATACCATAATCAATGGGCAACTCTACAAAAGGATCACTACTGGTGTATACCTAAAATGTGTTTCCCAGCTAGAAGGTATGAAAATCCTACGCGAAATCCATCTCGGACACTGCGGGCATCACGTCGCTCCTCGATCGTTGGTCGCGAAAGCCTTCTAGCAAGGATTCTACTGGCTGACCGCGAAGGCGAACGCCGACAAGCTGGTTGAGACGTGCATGGGATGCCAGTATTATGCCCGACAACCACATGTTCTTGCTGAAGAATTGCGAACAATACCAATAACTTGGTCGTTTGCAGTCTGGGGGCTAGACATGGTGGGACCGTTACAGACGACACCTTGTGGGTTTACGCATCTGCTTGTAGCAGTTGATAAATTCACTAAATGGATTGAAGCTAAACCCATTAGAAAGCTTGATGGGGCAACTTCCCTCAGGTTTGTCCGGGATCTAGTGGTGAGATTTGGTCTCCCACACAGCATTATCACCGACAACGGCAGCAATTTGTCACTCGAAGAAGTGGAGGCTTATTGTTGGGAGAAAGGCATCCGACTTGACCTTGCATCTGTGGCACACCCACAATCCAATGGTCAGGTTGAGCGAGCCAATGGATTAATTCTGCAGGGAATCAAGCCACGTCTGGAGGCACCGCTACATAGAGCAGCTGGAGCCTGGGTGGAAGAATTTCCATCTGTGTTATGGAGTTTACGAACTACACCCAAAAGATCCACCGGCTACACCCCTTACTTCATGGTATATGGAGCAAAAGCCATCCTGCCTTCCGACATCCTTCACGATGCACCAAGAGTTGCCGCCTACGACGAAGATGACGCTGAAGAATCCAGACGCCTAGATGTGGACCTTCTCGAGGAGGAGCGTGTTTTGGCATGCCAAAGATCCGCCATCTACCAGCAGAAGCTACACAGCTACCATAGTCGCCGCGTTCAGCATCGCTCGTTTAAAGAGGGGGATTTGGTGCTCCGACTTAAGCAGAAGACGTCACACAAACTATCCCCGCCATGGGAAGGACCGTTCATCATAAGCAAGGCGCTACTCAATGGGTCTTATTACCTCGTTGACAATCGTGAACTGAAGGATAGACCCAACGAGGATCATAAGCGTAAGCGACATGACCCGGATGATGATTACCTAGAGCTTGATCGGCCATGGAACATAGCACAGCTACATCCTTTTTACACTTAGCATTTTTTTATCTAATTCTGTACCTCTTATATGATCAATGAAATAAAGCTCTCTGGTTCACTCATATTTTTGAGTCTTTTACCTCCTTTAGTGTTCATTTTTGGATCATGTAAAACTTTTATGCACAAGCTTTGCGATTGCACTTGTGAAAATTCCGCCTACGGGCGTTAGCTTAAGTTTTCTGGTCTACACGTTCTTTGTCGTTTTTATGTGGATTCTGGAGTAGTGAATTTCGTCACTTATTGTCGGCGATTTTGTGCTCAGGTTATTGATGGTGCCATTGGGCATCATCACCTAAGCGCATGGTTCCGACAACGAGTCTTCTGACTCACGAAAAGTCAAGTATAAGAACCAAAGTAATGGATAAGCCAGCACTTGCTTAAAACAATATATACATGATGGAAACTAGTTCTTGAGCAATAGGAAATAACAACCATTGTTTTCTGCCTTAAGTTACATAAACAAGTTTTTTCTGCATATGCACCAAAGGTGAAACAAATATTACAAAGTTGTTCTTCACTCCTTTGGCGCAGGTGACTTGGAAGAAGCATCATCACCAGCCGGAGAACAACCCTCGAAGTCGGCGCTGTGGTGGGACTCAGAGGAACCTTGGTTGCCGCTGTCGATGGTGTTCATGGGCACGAAGACGTCGACGTCTACCAACTCGGCAACTCTGGTGTCATAGCCCGCGAGTGAAGACAAGATGGCTTCATGGTTAATATCTTTGCCATCATCGTCTATGTCGGGAATGCCAGAGGTCACCGTGTCGATGTCGGCATCTTCATAGTGTGCCTTCACCATTGACAACACCATCCTTGCGCCAGCCTGTGCACATGAAGCTTTCCAGCTTGTGATACGCTCGGGGGCTCGGCGCAGAATCTCCGAGTACTTCACCATGGAGTCCGATGCCTTGATGTTTATCTGGAGGGTCTTGGCGATATCTTTGGCTTGCGTGATGGCGGTGTTGATGAAGTTGCCGGCAAGAACCATGCATTCCTTGGCTAGAGGGGGCGATCGGGCTAAACCCATGGGAGCTGCAAATTCCGACAAGGAGCGCATGAGTTCAACAATTCAAAGTACCCAGACTACAGAAATCTAAGACAGAGAAAACTTACTGAAGATGCTGGCCTCACCTTGCCAGAGGGTGTCCGCCAAGGATTCTTTCTCTTGTTGGAGGAGCTTATACGCCTTGCTATGGCGTTGATTTTGCTCATCGGCAGCTTGCTTCTGATCTTTTAAGATCGCAATCTCCTCCTTCAAGCGATTGATTTCCTCGGTGGCGGAGTCCTGCAGGGCCTTCATCGATTCCTCATGCATTTTCAGCATATCATTCCTCTCCTGCTTAAGAATCTTGTTCTTGCTATCCAGCTCTTGAATGTGCTTGGATTGCTCGACAATATTCTTGGCATTGGCGATGGTTTCTGCAAGTCGGAGAAAGCAAAGTACACAGTGAGTACTCGGAGAATATGGGCACAAAACCAAGTCAAAATGCGACAAAGAAAACATATGCTTGCTCTTGGTGATCTGTTCCTTCAAGAAGGCAGTTTTACCCTTTTCAGCTTCCAGTTCTACGCGCATCTTCTGGTACTTCTCATTGGCCATGCCCCTCCGAGCACTCTCGTTCTGTGGAAAAAAGGTCAAAGTTAAAATGTTGTTTGGTATGCTTGGAGCATCTAGCCGGAAATTTTTCACCTAGACGCTCGGGGGCTACAGCGAGAGTTTTTGACTTAGCATTATGCTTAGCCTTTCTTTAAGCATCTAGTAGGAATTTATTCAGTTTTTGATTAGAGGCTTGGGGGCTAAAATATAAAGTTTTTAACTCGGATATATGCTTAGCTTTTCTTTAAGCATCTAGTCGGAACTAATTCAGTTACAACTAGAGGCTTGGGGGTTACAGTATGAAAAATTATAAACACTGCGTATGCTACTCTTAAAGCATCTAGTCGGAATATTTCATTCCATCTACATGTTTGGGGGCTACAGTGAGAGTTTTTCTAACTTAGTCACTCTTAGAGCATATAGATGCAAAAAACCTATGGTTTTTCCGTCTACATCCTCGGAGGCTACAGTGGGATACTCATATGAAAGGAAAAAGGCAAATAAAACTTACAAGTTCAATGATCTTGAGGTTTGTAGCACTCTCGGCCAGCAGCTTGCCAAAGGATTCACTGTTTCCTTGCAAGATTTCTGCTTGTCGGCGGAGCTCCTCTAGACCGCATGTCGGAGATGTCGCGGCCAGGACCAAGCGGTGCTACGGTGTAAGTCGGATAGACTTTCTTTGGATAGGCTATGGTTTTCTTGGGTCGGGCGCCATGTGGCGGTACCTGCTTCCACCACCTCCTTACCGCCACCGATGGCATCCTTAGCCGGAGCTTCAGCCATTTGATGGGCGGCACTCTCCTGCATCGCCTGCTCGCCGACGACCGCAACCTCGGTAGAGGCACCTGATCTTGTCGGGGGCAGACGAAGGCTTGACGGAGGGAGTGGTAGGGGCGATGGCGGGAGATGCGTCGCGATGCAGCATGTCCTTGATAGTTCTAGAAGCCCCCAATTTGGAGGTCTTCTTGAGGCTGGTCATGGCTTTTTTCCTAAAATGTGCGAAATGCATAAGTACAGGACCAAGACAGATAAATAGACAATGTCAGAGGAAGAGAAGCTTACACAAGTGGGGGTGCTTTGGCAAAGGGGATCCCAGTAACTTTTTTCTTTTTCGCCTCCAGGGCGGCGGTAGTCTTCTTGGAGGCTCCACCCTCCGTCTTCTTCTTCTTGCCTCTGTCAGCAGCGTCAGAGGTGGAGCTCTTCCGCTTTCGCGCCAACAGAGCATCATCGTCGGACACGACCGTGACTTCCTTCATCTTTGGATCGTAGATTTGGGCAGCCTGGTTGCCCTCCTCTAGATCGCTAAGTTGTTAAGTGAGAAGTCACCGTGTTAGATGAGATGACATTTGCAAGATGGAAGAACTAGAGTAAATGTCATACATGGAAAATAAATACCTACCTTTGGGCACTTGCCGTCTACGAACATGTCGTAGGTGATGGCGAAGCCACGCTTCTTATCTTTCACCTTGACGATGTCCTTAAGGCGGAGCTTGACGGAGTCGCTCGAGAAGTTGTCCATGGATATGCGGAGGCTATCCCTTCTGTCGCTGGTATACTCGTGCATGAGCTTCGCGCGGTGCAGCAGAGGTTGGATTCGCCTGATGAACCAGCACATGGCTAGGTCCAAGCCGGTCAAACCCGTCTCTACGAACCATTATATCCGCCTCATGGTGCGGGAAGCATCGAGGTCGGAGGGAAGGGAGGCCTGGGATCTCCATGACGAGGCTTCAGCGGCGGCTCCATCAACGAAGTCTGGGTACGTTACTTGTCGGCCAGCCAGAGGGATGTCTGGGCCATAGAAGTACGTTTGTTGCCAATTTTTGCAGGACTCGTGGCCGACGATGTCGGGGAACCGCCGGCTAGGTCGAATCTTGAAGCTTATGGTGCCACAGTTCCTGAGTTCTTCCTTGCTAGCTCCGGCTTCACGTTTGACGGTTAAGAAGTACACAAAGAGGTCTAACCTAGGCCTTATCCCTAAGTATCCCTCGTAGAGCGTCGCGTAGTTGCTAAGCACTAAGATACTATTGGGGGAAAGATTCTGGGGCTGGACTCTATAGTGATTCAAGATGGAGAGGAAGAAGTTGGAGATGGGCAGGGAGACGCTGCGTACCAGTTGGGCTTTGAGGTACACCTTCTCTCCGTATTGGGGATAAGGTGTCACCTTGCCGGCCGGCGCCGCCCGCCAGGCAAACCCCTCCATCGCAGGGAGGTAGCCCTCGGCGATCAGCTCTTGGATATCATGGTCCGTGATATCTGAGCCACGCCATTCGCCCTTGTATTAATCTAGCTCCTCCTCCAATGGCTCCAGCGCCGCTAGTTTAAGGTCGCCGCCGGTGGACTCGATCACCGCCGATGCGGGGATGACCAGGCCCTCTAGGGGCACGACAAAGGAGCTCACCGGCTTCGCCGCGGCTTCGTTCGACACCGCCATTTAGGGAGAGGAGCTGCTGCTGGCCATGGAGCGAGGTTGGGTGTGACTGGTGCGGATTTGAGGCTAGGGTTTTTTCGCGAGTTAGGCGCAGAGAGATCGAGGGGGCACGCGCTGGAGGAAGAAGACGATGCGAGGAGGATGAGGTAAAAAGTGGAAATTCCACCACGGTTACTATTTATCATCTCCAACGTCAAGATTCGTGCAGCTTGATCGGACGGTTGCCGCATAGACGACGTGTTCGTGAACGTGCGTGGAAATTTCGCCACGTCTCTAACCGTCGCCGCCAACGGTTCGTATCGCTCGCGCGGGAAAATCGGACATGATTGCGTTCTCTGCATGTGTGAGTTACGAGGTGTCGCTGACCTAAGCCTACGTCGTCCTAGCTGGCATAGGTAGATGAGCCGTCAAATTGGAAGATTCCGGCATGGACGGATCCAGTCCGTCTACGGAAGAGTACGATGGAAAGATTTAGCATTTCTCCAGCTTACATATTGAAGACGGAGAAAGCCTTGCAGTGTTCTTTGGGAGGACTACAAGATATTGCTTGACGATTTTCCGACATCCATCTAGACGAAGCATTCCACACGAAGAGGCAAGACGGCGCAAGATCTCGGAGTTCTCTGGGGGCTACTGTTGGGGATATGCTATATGGGTATCCTCATAGCATGTCACCTATCCAGATAACCCAGGTGGCCCACAGTTGGTAGGATGGCCTATGGCCTTCTGGGCGGCCCAGTTAGATGGATCCGGAAGGGAGGCCCATGCCGGATAAAGGAAGGCTACGGTTGGAGTCACCGACGTACCCGGATCCTTGGAGTGCAAGATACACAAGACTAGTAATAGAAGGGTGTAGGACTCTGTGACCTGTCCGGCTAGGACTTTTCCCTGTAACCCTAGGACTTGGCGACTATATAAGTCGAGCCTATGGGAGCCTTTAGGGCACAACTTTAGACAGTCTCATACAACCTCGCATAGCGAACCAATCCCTGTAACTCGACGTATTGCCCTTATAGTGATTTATAGCAGGAGTAGGATTCCGCCACCGTCGTGGGATCTGAACCTAGGTAAGTTGTGTTACCTCGTACCCATCAACCGTCCGCCTTCCCCCACGTCTCTAAACACGCACTGTGAGGACCCCTCCATGGCGTACTCGTCGGCAATACCACGACACTTTGACTTCTCCTTGATAACCAGCCTACCCCCATGATATTATCGACATTGGTAGGGGTACTCAGCTACAAAATGCAAATGGTCGCCACAATTGTAGCAATATCTCAGTTTTGGACCGTTTTCCTTCCTTCCGTTTGACCCATTCTTGCGTTCAAGTTCATATTTAGCTCTAGCGAGATCCTTCCAAAAGTTTCTTGCATAGAAGGCCATGTACTTTCCATGTGCCCGTTTGACCTCCTCGGGGCAGTTCATAGCAACAATGTCATCATCTTCTTGCTCAACAACATTTCCCTTCAAGGCCACATTTACCCCCTTTTGCATTCCAATATCCCGTGCACGAGTATCTTCAGCGTTCTTGGTGGTGACTTTGAATGCAGCCATTTCTTACATGATTTTGTTGGAAGTCATTTGGTGATAGTTGTGTCTTACTTGAAGTCTCTTCAAATATGTGGGATCAAATGGCATAACAAAACTTACATATTTTCTCTTGATCCAAGCATCATCAACATGTGTTGCACCATGGTTTCTAAATGTAGTGGCAATGGACTTGAGTCTTCTATACATGTCTTAGTGGTCCTCACCATCCAACATATATAATCCTTTCGCTTGGTTGCTTAGAGCATCTACACATTTCTTTTCATGCTCTCATTTCCAATGAGTAATTCAGTGAGGGCATCCCAAGATTCCTTAGAGGTGCTGATATGTTCTATATGTGGCATGTCCTTGGGACCCACACCAAGCTGAATCATGTGTAAGGTCATTTCATTGAGTTGGCTATCGACAACCTCTCTTCTTGTCAAGTTGTTTGGGTCCCCAATATGCGGATCATTCTCAATTATTTTCCATAACTCAATGGACGAGTTGCACACATGAAACTTCATCAAAAATTGACATTGATTAAAAGGAGATGCAGTAAGCTTCGGTGGATCACCCCTATTGTTTATATGGGGTGAGGGATTGGTGGATCAGGTGAGTATAAGTGAGGAACCTCACTATAATTATCCTTACCACTTCCCTTTTTCGAGGAGGATATTTTACTATTATCGTCACCCTCCAACTCTTCTTCCTTGGAGTTATGATTAGCTTTCTCCTTAGAAATAGGAGTGGAATCCTCATAGGAAGATGGAGGAGGGGTTGTAGGTAGAGAGAGACACGCTATCATTTCATGCATCTCTTCTATTTTGGTCTCCATGGATTTAATCAAGATTGTTTCCAACGTCTTGAGATCATTCATGGTGACCTTATCCATAGCCTCACTACCATCTCCCTTGGTCTCCATACTCTCTTAGGTGGTAAAGCCCGAATAAAGAGCCGAGGCTCTGATACCAATTAAAATGGATCATATGGGCACCTAGAGAGGGGGTGAATAGGTGCTACTCCAAATTTTATTTCTTTTTTAGATTTTAGGATTGACACAAAGGTAAATTCTCTAGATATGCAACTATGGAGAATTCCCTATATGAGAACCAATCTAGTAAGCGAGTAAAGGCGTGGAATGAGGTAACCATAGTGGAGCATGCAGAGACACGTGATTTGTTTGATGCAGTTCCTTCCTTGTTAAGGGAAGTGCGTCTGCATTGGAGGGGTGGGCGGTACTAAGACCACCACGCCACAATAAGCGTCACCATGTTCTCTGATGGATCTCGCCACCAAAGGCCTGATCCATCTTTCCACTATTTGGTACCCTTCGAGGAGGGAACCAGTGCCTTTATAACACTAGCGGGGCACACATCCACAACTGAATCGGAGGCTCCCATGATGACAACAAGCTTCCACAAGAACAAGTTAATCAATAACCAAAATGGAGATCTTGATATTTGCAGGAAATACTAGATCAAGAATCCTCCAAAATAATGGAGGTGAATTGAAGAGCTTGATTGGTGCCGATGTAGATTGAAGCCTCCTCCTTTAATTCCCAATTATCAGAGCATTTGGGTGGTTGAATGTGGAGATCTAAGGTTGGAATCACATGAACAACACAACACCTTTTCGAATGAATCAAGAGTTCTGACAGGAGGAGCAATTGGGGTATTTATACCCCCTATCAAAAGCAGATGTTGGAACAATCTGAGGCCGGATTATCCGGCCCTAGTGGGGGCTAGATTATCCGGTCAAGACAAGCATCTGGCCCGGAGTCGGACAATCTGGGCCAAATGTCCGCCACTCTCTGAGGGTCGCGCCTTGTTCTCCTTTGTAAAACTCCTGGGGGAGGATTTTCTAGCCCACCTGGTGGGGCGGATTATCCTGCTCGGGCAAATGCACCGGCCCTGGTTGGACAATCCAGGGCGAAAATTTGCCTCCTCTCTAGGGGACGCGGCTTGCGTGACTTTGGAAAACTCCTAGGGGCAGATTATCCGCCCCCTGGAGGGGCGGATTATCCGACCCGGGTAAATGCACTGGCCCTAGCCGGACAATCCGGGACAAAAATCTGCCCCCTTTCTGGGTGACACGCCTTGGCTCCTTTTGTCGAAGAAGGCAGGGCGGATAATCTGGCCCTTGGAAGGGGCGGATAATCCGCCCCCCAAAACACCGGTTTAGCTGCTTTTGAGTGAACAATATTTTCGCAGCACTAAACATACATTAAATAATCATTGATATTATTATCTAACACAGAAAACACTAGGGATCATGAAATGCTCTTTCACCTATGTATACAATACGGAGTAGTACTCCATACTCCTATTGTATACATACACTCTTATACGCCACGTAGAGGGCTCTTCTCTACACTATATAACACGTACTCGGTTGAACCGTAAGGGCAACGATCATTCCACCAAATATCATGTGGTATCAGGACAAGAAAGATCGTCGTCTGATGCTAATTCTAGTATAGGACCCGCCTCGGATTTGTCGATGTCATCCCCTAGCGTGACACACTTCGATCCAGGCCAACACTCGACGCCACGTCGCACCATGCCTCGCCTTCTCCCGCGTGAATTGACATGCACCAACATGATATCGCCACGCCGCCCCGCTCTACGTCATCCCTTATGCGTGGGCACGGACGGTATCCAACTGGGTCCGCACCTTACATGAGACATGATAGCCCGGGGATGTCCCAGTCCCCCTCGCCCATGACATGGACCGGCACGCCTCGTTCCTTTTCGCCCACATCACAGAAATGGTCGCCCACGCGACGCTACGCCCCACCGTCTGTCCCCTCTTCGCACGGACGCTATGGTCCATTGCTTTCGATCTCCTCTGCTGCAAATGACAAGTCGAAAGATGTGTCAGGTGACGCTAGTTAACACTAGGAGGGAGGATCCTCTGCACTGAACAATACTGCTGCACCAGCTGAACCTTGCACTCATTTGCAACAAGGTATTCGATAACCTAAAATCATATCTTGGACAAACTAGGTATTGTAAAGCAAAAGGAATGAGAGTCGACGTTCAAGGTTCAAGTGATCAAGTTAATTCGTGGAATGCATGGGGGCCATCATGGGTTTCCATATCACGTTTGTTGGTCTTTGATAGGATAGATGTCTCGATCATGTCTGCGCATTACCGAACTATAGGGTGGCACGATTAAGGGTAGATGACACTTATGTATTGATTTGAGATCGTAAGAGAAAAGAGAGAACTCCGAAATAGTTTCTGGGTGATATTGGAAAGGTTCTGGGGATATCCGATGATGATTGAAGGGTTCCAAAAGGTATTTTGGAGTGAGAGGAATTAAATAATATGTATTTAAAATTAATTAGATGAATTAATATCAAAATGCATTTTTGATTAATTTTAGGAGCGATCCCACCTAAATGGGCCCCGTCCTAAAGGAAGGGCCCATTAAGGGGACCTGACCCAAAGGAGAACCAAAGAGGGCTGGCTGGCCGGGCCAATACCACCCGTGTCGGGCCCACCCGGCCACCCCCTTGGTGCAGGCACTCCTCCTCCTATATAAAGAGTGGTACCCCTCCCCTAAAACCCAACCAATCAATCAATTGGCCTTGCCTTCTCTCTATCCCCTCATCCTGTGGTTCCCAAGTTGGAACAAGCATACGGGGATAGAGGTTTCTCCACCATATGCACGCCGTTGTGCCACTAGATCTCTGGTCCGGATCAATCTGCTTCGCTAGACCAGAGTCCGTGGGACGTTGTCTACACCGGATGCATGTAGAACTTTGGAGGTGCTACCAGTTATGGCACTCAACTCTTGTACGACTAAATAATCAATGTTCATTGGAACGTAACTCTTTTCGGCTTTCAAGGGTATGAACACCGGATCTATCCGTTATCTTACATCTGCATAGATAGATCTTGGCTATGTCGTTCCTGTTGTTAGGATTTTTTTTGTTTTCTGCTACGAAACCCTTTAGTTGTATCAGATTCGATCTATGCATAGATATGTTGGTATGGTTAGAACACATAGCAATATGTGGGCATTGATTTTATAGTTGTTACCCTTCCACATGTACTTGTTCATGTCGTGGTATTGTTTGATGAAGAGGTCCAGACCGACCTTATGCGTAAGCTTACACGAGACTGGTTTCACGCCTAACATATGGCTTGCACCATATATGTGGCCGATAGGTGTTTGTCTGTCTTACAGTAGTTGATATAGCATTTATAACGGAGAACCCTGAAATGGGATTTAAAGCGACAACTAGTCAATCCATGTTGTGGTTGATAGTTTGTAGATAAAAAAATTTCTCTTGCGAAAGCCCTAATATCCACATAAAACTTGTAAAAAATAAATTAGAGGTGTCTAAATTTATTTTGCAGGGGGCTTGTGGTATGATATTGTGATGGTAAGTGTTTATGCTAGGCCGCCGTCATGGAGGCACTATGGACCTAGTGTTGTGCCGAGAGCACTCGATGGAGATCAAGACGCAAGGACCATGTCATGTCACATTACATATGATGTTAAATTCATTATGAATCTTATTTTTCTAGTATTAGACTTACGACGATAGCATCATAAGATGATCCCTTAACATAATTCAAATATGTGTGTTCTCCCTTAAGTGTGCACCACTAAGAAAGTTCTCCATTATGAAGCACACCATGATGATCGGGTGTTAGACATATCGGCATTCACATATGGTGGGTGTAAGCAATGTTGCACTAAAATATATTAAGGTTAACGTTGGCAAACCTATCATGTACATACATGGCCTTGAAATACAAGTGACTGAAAGGTTAAGCATAAGTCACATAGTTGATGTGATTGACATGTTGATGTCTACCTATGAAACTATACCATCGGCTGTGATGATTGGGGTGTTATAGTGAATTAGGATCGTGTAGCCACTAAAACAATAATGATGGATGTTCGTTTAAGTGGGAGTTCTTGTAATAAACTCATATTATAAACTAAACAATCTAAGTGAATTTGCATAGGTTATTGTAGTTGGCATTCGTTAGACTACCTTGCGCTTAGTTGTGATTAAGATAATAGAACTATAGAATACTAGATACTTACTTTATGGACTGGTACCGTATTTTTTGAGTGTTGAAATGAAAGATAAAAGTCCTAAAGCAAAATTTCAAGTAAACCTCACTTACTCCATAAGGTTTAATAAGTGTATTAATCCTAGAGTAAATGATTCCTAAGTTAGTATCTAAAAGATCATGCTTTGCCTCCATGATACTTGATATTGGAAATAAAGTTTTAGTATCAAGATTCTCTGAGAGCTGAAAGATTTGTTTTAGAAATCATCTTATGCAAAAGATATTAGGATATCTGAAAGACTGTTTAATTAACATATGATAAAATATAACTTGGTCAGAAACAGATTCTCATATTGGATGAGTATTTGCGAATGATGGTGACGCGAGGCGTACCTATCACCCAATAGGTTTGGGAACTAAAGTAATACAAACGTTCATACTTATAAACTATAGTAGTTTCATCATGAAAGTTGTCATGATAGGATGAATAAGAGGTATAGGTAAAAGGTTTACTATACTAAAATATCACTAAAGAAGAATCTGGAAGAACGCGGATCATGTGATGATAGTGGTCCGCTTCAAAGTGAAAGTTTGAGGGTATTAGTGTTTGACTAACACTTAAACCAAGTATCATGTGATTGGTGCCACTATTGATGTTGCTTGATTCTTCTAAAAGAGAGGAAAACGTTGAAGAGAATCCATAAATGTAATTGGCATATATTAATGGATTGGAATTTTCTAGCTCAGGTATATACAAGATATACATGTTATGAACGTATTCTTTGCTTTCTAAACCAATTTAATTCTTCGGCATTGGATGCTGGATTGGTTGGTACGAAGTGTCATACAAATAAAATCAATATAAGAAATACAATTCCCCAAGTAACTAGCAAGAGAATATGGTGATCATGTTCATCGATAAACAAATAAAGTGTTATTATGTTTGTCATCCACATCAAAGACCAAACCGTCAAGATTTAATCCGATAATTGTTATTTGGTTCTAGCATTATGAGAACAAGTTGTTGATGAAATAATTACTTTATTCCATAGACAATGGATGAACCATTATAAATCTTGTTGGTGAAATAACATTCATAAAACTAAATCCTAAAATGTCGCAAGACGAAATGATTAAAATTTTATTTTAAGTGTGACACCACCGTTTAGGTTATAATGGAAATAAGAACATGAAGAAACTCCACGTTGATGAAATTTTGGAGTCAAGTTGTTTTCAAATGAATTGACGCTTGTAAGATTCTTCTATATATAGATAACTAAAACTCTATTCACGGGCAAAAGTTGAACAGACGGCTAATTTATTTGAAATCATATATATTGATGTATGTGGTCCATTATGTGTAACCGTGTATGGTGGATTATTCCACTTATTTTATTTACACTGAGCACTTAAATAGATATATGAGTATATCTGTTTAATGAGGAAGAAGTTTAAGACATTTGAATCATGTTCAAAGGTTTTAGTGTGTACTATAAATTATCGTAACAAGAAAATCAAGAGATTATGATTGGATGATAAAAGAAGATATCTGAAAGTTTAAAAAATATTTCATAGACTTGAGTTTTCTGAAACACCATAGTAGTATGGAATATTTTGAGAATGTAATAGAACCTAGTTTAACTTGGTAAGATCAAATACTAAACTGCCATTATGATTTAAAAGATTATGCTATAGTGACTACTACTTTTACATTGAAAAGAGCAACATCATGATATGTTGAAATAACAAAGGGTAAAACCTAGTTTGTCTTTTCTTAAATTTTGATATGCAAGGCATGTGTAAAATATTTAGAAAATCAAAGTCGGATATGCACGGCTTTATAGGTTATACCAAAGCAATCGTTAGGAATTCCTCCATCGTAACACTAAATACAAAAGTGTTTATCGCTGAAACGATAAGTTTTTTAAGAAGGAATTTTTCGAAAAAAGTTGAGTGAGAGAATAATAGAATTTTTTTATGAGGTTACCTAAACCTAAGTGACATGATCAAAGTTGCGCAACACCGAAAAGTGTTCTAGAAACAGCTACAATATTCATGGCTACTGTTTCTGCGATGTTCATAGCTCGATATCTTCTTTTGCGGTGACCGATTTTGACCGATTTTTCGAGAAAGTTGAATGGTAGGACAATAGATTTTTTTAAGAGGTTACCTAAACCTAAGTGACATGATCAAAGCTGCGCAGCACCGGAAAGTGTTCTAGAAGCAACTATAATGTTCATGACTACTGTTTATGCGATGTTCATGGCTCGATATCTTCTTTTGCGGCGACCATTTTGGCAAGATGTACAACAGTGTTATATATATAGGAGATAGGGTTGCAAGCGGCTACCCGTATAAACCCACAAAAGCAAAAATTAGTTTAGACTAGACTAATTTTGTTTAAAAAAATTAAACTAGATTTTTTTTTTGGCCTGCGAAACAGGACGGATTGGGTGGCAACCCAACCCTAATAAGAGGTGCCGATAGTCCGGTTGCATGGATGCGGATGCGGCCGATTCGGTTCCACAGCTCGGAGAGGCCCACGATGGCGAGCGCGTTTGGTCCTTTCCGGACCACGGTTAACCATGAGAGTTGCCTTCCTTAGCGGCGAAGGATTCCCACATGCATGCAGTTCGTTCGAGAGGCTGGTTAATTGTATTTTGTCCTCCCCCTACTACCTGTCTCTGTGCTTCTTAAAAAGGCTTTTGAGCACATGCTGTTCCTGAAACAAACGCACTGCGCGCTCTATCTCTCTCTCTGATGAATGTCACGCCCGCCGCCGCCGTCTCCCAGAGGTGAGATTTTTCAAAAAAAAATGAACGCACTAGTGTAAAAAGTGCAAAAGCCAGAAACTCGCAAACTAGTACTCCCTCCGTCTAGAATAACCAACTTTTGTTTATCTAGATACGAATGTACGGCAGTGAGGCTTTCCTCCATGAGAAATTAATCCTTTGGTCGTCAATGGGAACTAACTTTAAGACGAGAGCCAATGTGTCCATATTTCCGGCTGTTTTACATTTTACCTATTTTTCTCTTCGAATTAGGAAGAGATGTAGGGGCCCTACTATGATCTTATCTATACCCTATAATGTATCTAGATATATTAAAATCTAAGCAAATCTAAGTTAATTTTTTTTAAAGTGGAGAGTAATATACTTCCTCTGTTTTAAAATATAAGATGTTTTAGCTTTATGAAGAAAATATATTTAGACTTCCTTGCTAGAGTATGCACACCTCACCGCCGGCCGTGAACTTTCTTGCACAATCAAGGAGCTGAAACTATCCAATCAATCAAGGTCACAAGGACTGTACAGATAAAAGAACCTAAAGCTTTTTTCCTTTGAAAGGAAAATAACCAAAAGCCATAGTAGCTAGCTTAGCCCCCAAACATTTGACAACTGTTGCGCACGAGCCGCGCCGGCCTTCTCCCTTCTGTGCAAGCTGGTTCATTTCAAAATGGATGGCACACACCACACATCGACGCATCGACTTTTAACTTGCTCTGGCCTCTCTCGACTTTTGCATGCATGCCCACCACCATCTCCAGCCAGCTACTTTTGCTTTTGGCATTACACACACACACGCACCGAATTCTTCATTTCTTTTCCCTTGATGTCCATTCCTTAGCGTGATTGCAAACCTGCTTTCGTGTGATGCTGAAACTTCTAGCTTACGGACATCATCCACTTGATCTTGCTCACCCCCACCCTCTACCCCGCCGGCCGGCCAGCCGCGCTGCTATATAAACCCATGGCATCCCACCGGAAAAACTCCATGTCCAAGCATCAACTACACACACCCTCTTACACTGTACAACTACCTCACACTCACAGGGCAGCTATCTAATCTAGCTACACCTTGTAATAACACGCACAGCTGACAGCTTTGTCGTCGCAGGCTAGCTAGGAAGTGCGAGCAGCAAAAGATGAAGAGCAAGGCGTCCATGTTCCTGAAGCAGATGCTGTCGACCATCGTGGCGGTGGTGAAGGCCAAGTCCACGGCGGTGCGCGCCAAGACCAGCACCCTCAAGACGCGCCTCCTCGTCCTCGGCATCCTCCGCAACAGGAAGCTCCTCGTGAGCGCAATCAACCACAGGATCCACGCAATCATGGGCCAGCAGCAGCACGACGACAACTCCCGCGACCACCACCACCACGGTAGCGCCTCCCAGGAGCAACAAGACGACGAAGGCAGCAAGAAGTCCATCGTGCTCTACACCGCGCCGAGCTACGTCACGGAGCGCGACGTCGAGGACGCCGAGCAGGAGGACGACGACGAGTACCTGACGCACTCGCTCTTCCGCGAGGAAGACGACGACGACGACGAGCTGGTCAACGCGCCGGGGTCAGTCATCGACGTCGTGCGCGACGCCAAGGAGAAGGAGTGCGGCGGAGGCGCAGAGTTCCGGCTGGAGGACGAGATCGACCACGTCGCCGACGTATTCATCCGCCGGATCCACAAGAACCTCAAGCTGCAGAAGCTCGAGTCTTTCAAGAGGTTCTGCGAGATGATGGAGAGGACCACCAGCTGATCCATAGATCCATCCTTCTCCACTGATTTGATCGATTTGAACTGTGCATGGAGTTGCTGGATCTCTCACCTTAAGCCAAGATTATGTTAACTTCACGATTGGATGCTCGTAATAATAACTAGAAAGGAAAAAAAGTAAAGCCATGCAGACAGGCAAGAAGATGCTTTTCTTCTTGTATTAGGGTTTTAGTAGGGATGCCAAGGCCTACTTTAATAACGACTACTGTACTACTCATGTTCTTTTGTTCTTGTTAAAGTTGGGGAAAATTGTTAACGTGATCAAGTTTTGGAAAAAAAAAACAATAAAGCAAAAAATATATACTACTTCCTTCAGTCCATATTAATGGTCTCAACTTTATCTAAATACAAATGCATCCGGTCTAAATACTTAACTAATACATACAAATCTAGATAAAGTTAAAAATATTAATATGGACCGGAGGCAATATCATAGATTAGTGGAGTAAACTATACAGCTATGTGTATAATGTATCAAGTGATGAGCTGCTTCCATGTATGCCATCAAAAAAAGGGAAATGAAACCAAATATGATGGCAAACTGAAAATGAAGCATTCATCACAATAATCTTGAAGAACAAACATATCTACTGATCAGTACTCCACCAAAGCATTTGACAAACGTATCTACTGATCAATATGTCCAAGTGGTGAGCCACTTCCATGTATGTCACCAAAAAGTTAAGTCGGGCAGGCAAGAAGAT
The DNA here is from genome assembly GCA_030063025.1 of Avena longiglumis. Classification (NCBI taxonomy): domain Eukaryota; kingdom Viridiplantae; phylum Streptophyta; class Magnoliopsida; order Poales; family Poaceae; genus Avena; species Avena longiglumis. Next base: position 492,108,058 of record CP125976.1, on the reverse strand, counting down.
ACTTTTCTTCTTGTAGTAGGGTTTTGGTAGGGATGCCAAGGCAAAATTTAATCACCACTCATGTTCTTTGGTTTGTGGAGGATTGCTAAGGTGCTCAAGTTTTCAAAAAACATAAATGAATAAAATGAATAAATACAACGTAGATTAGTGTACTAAAACTATACAACTATGTGTACAATATATCCAAGTGACGAGCTGCTACCAAAAATTTGGAAACGAAACCAAATATGATGGCAAGGTGGAATGAACAATTCATTATAATAATCTTAAAGAATAAACATATATATATATACTGATCAATATTCCACCAAAGGGGTGATGCTTGCTGCAATTCAAAACAGACCAAATTATTCTCCTCCAGAGAACAAATTCAACATAGGAGTATATACAGTTCCAGCACAAACACTAATACGAAACGAATACAGAATTATCCTGGTGACCAGAGATAGCAAAGAAAAGAGCTCTTAGGTTGAATCGACCCCTCTGCTTTTGGCCAAGAACAGAACAGCTGTACAGTACAGACTACAGGGCATGTGCATATTAGAGGTACTACACAGTCCGGGCCACGCACCTCGTCTTTTATTTCACGGCCCATACCAGTACTACTCAAATATTTTCATTTGATTGCGAATGGCAAACATAGGAAAAAGAAAATCTTCCAACTTGAATAAGATAAGGAAACCATTGTGGAAGAGGACAATTTAAAGGTCTATATTAATAAGTATTATAAAAAGCTCTTTGGCGAGCCTGATCACAATAATTTCTCCTTGATGGAGGAACGGTATAGGATATTCCGCAATTGTCTAATGAGGACAACATTATTTTAACATCACTGAAAGGAGGTGTTAGAATCTATTATGCAAATGGAACACAATAAAGCTCCTGGTCCTGATGGATTTCCGGCCGAGTTTTATCAAACGTTTTGGAGCGTAATCAAGAATGACTTGATGGCTCTTTTTAGACAACTGCAAGTTGGGGAATTACCCTTGTTCAAGCTAAACCTCGGACTAATTACATTACTGTCCAACAAAGATAACGCGGTTCAAATTCAGCAATACAAACCTATTTGTTTGTTCAATGTTAGCTTCAAAATATTTACCAAGGTAGCTACTAATCACATTATGGGTATTGCCAATAAGGTGATTAGAACTACCCAAACTGCCTTTATGCCAGGGCGCCATATCCTTGAGGGTGTGGTCGTTCTTCATGAAACATCCATGAACTTCATCGGAAGAAAATGAATGGAGTGATTTTTTAAATAGATTTTGAAAAGGCATATGATAAAGTGAAGTGGCCTTTCTTACAACAAGTGCTTCGTATGAAAGGTTTTGATCCTAATTGGTGTGATTGGATCAAACAATTTGTGCAAGGTGGCGGTGTGGGGATACGGGTCAATAATGATATTGGCCATTTTTTTCAAACTAGAAAAGGTTTGAGACAAGGTGATCCCTTATCCCGATGCTTTTCAACATTGTCGCATGCATGCTCGCTATCCTTATTGCTCGTGCAAAAGAGGATGGCCAAATTGGTAGTCTCGTCTCTCATTTGGTGGAGGGAGGGGTTTCCATCTTACAATATGCAGATGACACTATATTGCTTATGGAGCATGAATTAGAGAAAGCCGTTAATATGAAGCTAATTTTGTGCATCTTTGAGCAACTATCGGGTTTAAGGATCAATTTTCATAAAAGTGAGACATTTTGTTTTGGAAAGGCTAAGGAGATGGAGAATGAATATAAGCAGATTTTGGGCTGTGAGTCAGCTTCACTTCCTTTTCGGTACCTGGGTGTACCTATTCATTACAGAAAGTTACAAAATTCTGAATGAAATCCTGTGGAAAGTCGCTTTCTTTCAAAACTAGGATGCTTGCAAGGAAAATTGCTCTCATATGGGGATCGTTTGGTATTAATTAACTCGGTATTGACTAGTTTACCGATGTTTATGCTCTCTTTTATGGAGATACCAAAAGGGGTAAGAAAAAGACTTGATTTTTATCGATCGAGATTCTTCTGGCAAAGTGATGATACCAGGAAGAAATATAGATTATCAAAATGGAATATTGTGTGTCGTCCAAAAGATCAAGGAGGTTTAGGTATTGAGGTACTTGAGATAAAAAATAAATGATTACTTAGCAAATGGCTTTTTAAGTTACTTAATGAAGAAGGGATGTAGCAACAAATTCTTCGAAACAAATATTTAAAAGACAAGACTTTATCTCAAGTCGAAGCTAAACCAACCGACTCTCCCTTTTGGAAAGGGCTAATGTGTGTTAAGAAGTTGTTCTTCTCACATGGCCATTTCAAAATTGGAGATGGCAGAAGTATTCGTTTTTGGGAAGACGTTTGGTTAGGTTAGTATTCTCTTGCTCACCAATACCCTTCGTTTTATAACATTGCGCAAACAAAAAATGTCTTAGTGGCTGATGTTTTTGGTCAAACGTCTCTTAATATTGCTTTTAGGAAAAGTTTAAGCGGCAACAAATAGACATATTGGTTACATCTTTGTAGGAGGTTAATGAGAATCCACCTAAATGATGATCAGGATAAATTTATGTGGAATTTGACTACCAATGGTTTGTTCACTGTTAAATCCCTGTATATGGACGAAATGAATGGTCATATCAGGTTTTTACATAAGTATCTTTGGAAGTTAAAAATATCCCTAAAGATAAAAAAAATTATGTGGTTCCTAAAGAATAGAGTTCTCTTGATAAAAAAAAACCTTGCAAAAAGACAATGGAAGGGATGCCCAAAATGTTGTTTCTGTGATTCAATGGAGTCGGTTGAACACCTGTTTTTGTCGTGTCCTTTTGGACGTATAATTTGGTGCATGATTTTCTTTGCGTACAATATTACCCCACCGTCTAATATCATCAAGATGTTTGGGAATTGGCTTAATGGGGTTGACAAAAGCGTTAAAGCTAAAATACAAATTGGTGTTTCAGCTTTATATTGGTCCATATGGATGTCTAGAAATAATATTATTTTTAACAAACAGAAAGATACTAATTTTTGCAGGTTATTAGGATGGCAATGCACTAGATTCAACAATGGGCATACTTGCTCCCGGAGAATCAGCGGGAGCCTATGGATGCTGGTTGCAACCTCTTGCATACGGTTGCTCAGGATTTCTATTTCCAGGCTACTGGGTGGCAGCATACTAGTAGATTGCAAAATGAATAGTTTTGTTGTACTATTCATTTTTCGATGGTTGATACAACCCTCTCTGATTCATGATTGTAAACTTTAAACTCGTTTGAACGATACAATAAAAGGGTTGTGTGCATCTATTGGTTTAGAGGCCGGGTAGTGTTCCCCATTTCGAAAAAACCTTAAATTTGTCAAAAAAAAATTGAATCAACCGATCTACTAGGCAGGTGGTCGCTTACTCGTGTTATACTGTGAGGTAGTAAACTGTGTCAGCCTCCTCGACGAGTACGCGGCAGCGCCGGTAACTTGGCCTCCAACTTGACGTCCTTGGCGAGCGAGACCGCCGCCGCGTCCTCCATTGCCTCCTCGTTGGAGAGACGGAGGGAAAATTTCAGGGGCGGTGCCGGATTCGCCTGGGCAGCATTCCGCTGCGTCGCCGCCCGCCACTGCGGCCTCTGTTCCTGTTCGGCCACCCAGCGGAAATACTTGGACACCTCGGATTGCAACGTCTGGATGTCCATCGCCATGGCTGTCACGGAAAATATTTCTATGGACCTGCTCGACGGATGGATTTAGAGCCGTGGATCAATTTTAGCAAATGACACGTGTCTAAAATAGAGAAAAATACAAGATTTAAAACTGTTTTTAGATCTAAATTGCCACGTGTTAATTATGTAAGTTGGTCCACTTGTGGACCAGGCCCCATAAAAATATTTTCCGTCTATGGGACCTGGTCCATAAATTTGGAGGCGTGGACCAACTTCAGCAAACAATACATGTCCAAAACAGAGAAAAAAAATCAGATTAGCAACCGCTTTCTAGATCTAAATTGTCACGTGTCAATCATGCGAATTGGTCCACTTATAGACCAGGTCTCATAGAATTATTTTCCTGGCTACCACATCCCCTGTTGGTAGAGATCGTCGGCACCCATCTGTGTCGCTAGAGCTCGGCCGCGGGATCCAGAAGAAAATCCGGACGGGTTTCTTGATCACCGTCGCAGGCATCGTTAGATAGTCATGTGCACATTGTCACCATGAATTAGTTTCAGTTAGTTTTTCTAACTGTTATTTATTTTTAGGATTTCTATTTGTGTGTCCTTGATAGCTTAGTTGTATTCATTTTTTCCCAACCGCTTAACATTCGCTCACTTTTGCTTATTTTTTCTCTAAAAGTTATCAAAAAGCTCGAACGGTAGCTGCCATGACCGTTGGCTGACGTGTGGGCCACACGGTGTTGGATCATGTGGGGCCGGTTGGTTGAAAACGCGTTATGCTGACGTGTAGGACTGTGCCATATAGGACCTCATGGGGCCGGTTGGTTGAGATGGTGTTATGCTGACGTAGGGACGTAGTGTGGAACTATTTGGGGCTATTTGATAGTTAGGCATTTTTTCTAAATTTAAAATTTTATTTTTTATTATTATTATGATTGGCATTTTTAAGAGCGACATATTCCTCTCTCACTAATAGTTGTGGTTTTTTTACCTAAAAAGTAACGAATTTAGAGCAGCTTCTCTCTTTATTCATTGTTTCTTTTGGCCCTCGTTTTTTTCTCAATCTAATAGCAAATCTATAGCAGTAAATCTAACCGGCAACATAAATATATTCAGTAAAACAAAGCAAATATAGATAAAACGGCTAATATAGTATGTATAGTACGGTACTTAACGAGGTTCGACAATTAGGCTACTCAGCAGCAGCGGACAAGTTCAACATAGACAATATAAAAGAAGTTGCTTTACAGCAGAAGCAGCACACAAGATTGGTGGCACCTCCTGGCCTTTGTCTTCTCTCTCCGACACTTTCTCCACTTTTTGCTGCACATTCCCTTGAACTTGGGCTCTTTGGTCTTGATCGGGGGCATGTGACCCTCTTTAATGGCCACCTTCTGAAGGTTGCGGATGTGAAAGTCAAGTGCCTTGTTCTTGGCTCTGAAGGCGTGGGCGTTCACGTTCTGGCCACAGGAGGTCATGTCCTCGGCATGCTTCACGAGGCAGTTGAAGTCGGTGGCGAGGAGTCTCCTCTTGCAGAAGGAGAACCTATAGATGTTGCCGGCGAAGTAGTCGTCGTACTGACCGGACTTTAGTCTCCTCAGCACCTGACAAGTCTTTGTGTCTGGACTCTTCGTCGCTACAGACGTCGCTGCTATCCACCTATTGAAAAAACAGTAGTGTGCAATAAGGACATGATTGAGATACCTTGATTATCGGAATTGATTATTTGCATAAATTAATCGAGTGGGTTAAATTCTGCAATCCCCAAATCTCAAAGAAAATCAAATACTGATCTTAACTACAGATCGGCGCTAGTACTAACTATGGAATCCCTTAACTGCAACTCGGAGGACAAATAAAATAGGATTAAAATATGAACAAGGGGATTCATCGAAACACAAGATCTAACACAAGAGGATTAACTTCTATAAAAATACCTAGAATCCAACGATTGAAATTACGAATAGGCAAACCCTAATACCACATGATCTAGCATCCAACAATGGGAATGGGGGAGAACAAGGGAATAAGAGAAAACCCTAGTTACCTCTGACCATGGGTCGACGATGCTGGTGTCATAGGGGTTCTCTGGCCAGATGTACTCCTCCTTCTCGTAGGGGTCCCAGTCGAGCGGGATCTGCCCGAGACCGGCTGGGGCCTCCTCGCTAGTGGCTACGACAGAAAGCGGGGACAGGGGCCTGGGCGGGGACGGCGGCTACCTTCGATGCCTCGACGGGGCCTAGACAGGAACGGGGACCTCCTCGCTGGTGGCCTTGGAGGCGATGGTGGCCACCACGCCATTCTTCTCCATCGCCGGCGTGGTTGGGATTTTCTTGGGGGTTTACAGAAGATGATGGGACAATGGAGACAGTTGCGTGAGTGAGCGAGTGAGTGACGAGTGAGAGTGAGGAGGCCTCTATAAAGGTGAAAGGAAGGGACATTTCATTGCAGCACTAGTAGAATATTTGATAAAACCAAAACAATAGCGAACAAGTCCTTGTAGAATATTTCATTGGAAACTTTGAAATACAAATTCCATGACTAAAACCAAAAGAAGGCAAAACTAGTATTATTGAAAGTTTGGTGCATTCTCGAGAAAGTGTGTTTCTCAACAATGTTGTTAATGGAAGAAAGTGAGAGCATGATGAAGGTCTATGACCCTGCATCAGAGTGTTGAGAAGCGCAATGAAATGTGTTCCAAAACATGACTCATCATATTAAAGAAAGAAACCAATGATAATAATAATTGTGTTTCAAGTATGTTTTCACAACAGAAGTAGGATTCACAAATACGCTCTACACCTAATGTGGAGACATGTGTGAATTACTTGTAATGTTATTAAAACAAGTCATATCTATGAACTACAAGAGAATTGGTGGTAAACTAAAGCTACAAGATATGACATCCTAAAATTAAAGTTTTACTTGAGATTAGAAAGTAAAAATGTTACTGAATCTTGTCAAGCAAAGGAATTGCTTGATATTTCCTAAGGACTGCAAGGTCATAGGAAATAAGTGGGAGTACTAAAAGACAATACAATTTGCCAAAAGGATGTTTTGGACGAATACAAATGAATCTGATTTAGAAGTGCTGAAGTCTGGCGGATTTAATACTAGTAAAGTACTAGATTCTTGTAAAAGAAATTCTCAACTTGATAATATGATCAAGTAATTTCGAAATTGTTCGAAATATTGAGAAGATATGCGGTTTTCATAAAATTGAGTGGGAGCTAGGGAGTATTCTTTAATTAATGTGTGTATGACATATTTTTGAGTGGGAGCAATGTGAAATTCGGACTCATATATGTAGGCGACATATTTTGAGTGGGAGATTGACATGATTCATATGTGTAAATGTGTCACATCCCAAGATTTTCCAAATCTTGTTATGTGAAAAATAAATGAATAAAATAAAACTTTGTTGATTTTCAAGGTGAGAAGAAACTTTTGAATCCAATTTGAAACTTTCAAAACCTATTTGGATCAAATAAAATCCTAAAGGGATTTAAAAAGATAGATAAACAATAAAGATAAAAATATTTGGATTTACTATTTTTGGATCCTATAATAAAAGGATTTGGTTTTCAAATGAAAAGGTAGAAATATAAATAAGGATTATTTTATAGAGCCAAATTAAACCTTGGCCAATATTTTGAAATAAAATATTTGCTTTGATTAAAAGTTTAAAGGTTTATTTAAATAAAATAATGAGAGTTTATTAATAAACCAATTTCATTAAAGTAAAGGTTTCCCATTTTAATTAAAAACATCAAAACTTGTTAAAATTATTTTAAACAAGTTTTCCAAGTATTCTATATTCTCAAATAAAACCTACTGAAGTGTTTTGGTTTTATTTAGATTTCAAATGGAGATTTTAAATAAATCAAACCCATTTGATTTAATAACTAAGGTCCATTTTATTTAATCTTTAATGGATCCTAAAAACAATAAAAAAAATATTATTTTATTCTGAACTTTGACTTATTGTGGTTAATCAGGACTAAACTCAATACAAAGTGTGGTGGAAGTTTGATTGATTTGAATGTTTGAATAGTTTGATTGAATTTCAAAACAGAAATTGAAATGGAAAAAGGAAAAAAATTCAGTACAAAAAAAATGAAAGAGACGATCCAGCCCAGCTAAGCCCACCTGGCCCAGTTAGCCCAGCTCCTCTCTCTCCCGAAGAAAAACGATTCGCACCCAGTTTTAAACCCGCAACAACGCTGACAGACGGACCCCACCCCACACACTCTCTCTCGCTGCCAGACGGCCCCACCGCCAGCTCGCTTTCTTCCTCCCTGCGACGACCTCGCCCCTCATTCCTCTCTGGCCATTACTGTCGATGAATGCCGGCGTGATTACGCGTTAACCACGCCATGTAACGGCCATGCGACGATGCCTACTTAAGCGCCAACATCTCCTCTCTCGTTTCCCTCTGTCGCCCCACCTTAGCGCGCCCCCAGGCTGCCAAATTATCTCCTGCACCACCCTCTGCTCCGACGAACTCGCGAGCAAATTCCGGCGACCCCGCGCCACCCCTTGCCTCCCTGAGCACACGGCCGTGATCCCCAGCCTCTGGCGCTTCTCCCTGTGCCTTCTGTTCAACCGCGCTCACCCCAGAGCCTCGGCTTCGACAACATCCGAGCGCCACCACCGTGCACTGACACTCCGGCGAACTCCATAGGTAACCTCCGTTCGCCCCAGCACTCCTCGATGATGCTCCCATCTTCTCCAGAAGAACACGCTTCTAACCGTACCACCCGCTTGTCTTAGGGTGATCTGCAACGTCGTCCTCGATGACCACCAGAACCGCCTGACGCCGCCATCGTCTCCGGCGAGCGATTACTCCCGCTCCAGTGCGCCCCTCGTCAGACCAGCACCACCTCGAGCTTCACCTCGACCTCGCGAGCACGGTGAGCATCCCCGTTTCCTCCTTTGCTTCCTGTAGCCGCCGCAGCGTCATCGTCTGATCGCGCCGCCGCCGTTCACCACCGCTGGCGCCGCCGGTTTATGTCCAGTAGTTGTGAGTCGTTGGATTTTAATCGTACGCACGCGATAGAATAACTTAAACGAACCGGTACGCTCGATCTGTTCCGTGCATTACTAGTTAGATCTGACGGCCGGTATTGCTCGATCCGCCCGAAGAGGTATCGGCCAATAAAAACAAGCCACGTGGCCAGCCTTTGATTTAAAACAGAATTTGAAATCAGATTGTTATGCAAATTTGTAAACCTCATAAATTTTGATCCACACGTCCAAAATTTGCAAATTTTATATCAATGGATTCAGAAAAACAAGCTCTAGCCAACCATGCAATTTGTTTAGTAAAAAGCTTCTGGTAAAATGTTTGTTTTTGCAGAAACATTTGTATGCTTGTTTAGGTTATAAAAATTATTCCAAAATGATTTTGGGGTTGAAATCTTTGCAAAATGGTTTGTTGTGAACCTACTGACCTTAGGAACCAACTTATGGATTTAAAAATGTGTTTTGTGAAGTTTAGGATTGAATAATTGAATTAGCCCATTTCTATTCAAATAAAAATATTGATTTTGATATGGAAATGTTTTTTTGAGTAAAAACTTTTGGGAAATGTGTTGATTCAAACCTACTGACCTTAGACACCAAGTTTTGAGAATTAACAACTTATTTGGTGGACAACATAAAATTGTTTTTTTAAATGATTTGATTTAAGAAATGGTTTATAGATAAAACCCTTTTGCAAATGACTTTTCCACTTTAGAAAATGACCATTTTGAACCTTACAAAGTATAGAGCCTAGTAGAAACCACCTTTGCAAATAAAACTATCTTTTGCATGCTTGCATGCATGACTTAGTTCCTATTATTTTATGTGTGATGAATTGTTTGAATGTTGTTTGGAATACTAGTTGAATCTATGTTTTCTTGATTGATTTGTAGTGAAGTTAGAAGAGTGTGATATTAGCAAGATCAAGAAGTGAACCAACATCCTCTACCAAAAAGGCAAGTGACACTATCATCCAAGTCCTACTATTTTCATTACACTTAGTGGATTTTGAAACATGCATGAAAAGGACTACTATATTTTGCTATGCTAAGTCCTATTAGGATACCCTTATATATTCCTTAGTGAAAACAATGTAGTTGTAATATGCTTAGCCCTGCTATATTTTGAGAAGAGATACATGTTGAGATTTTATGAAGTTGAGAAAAGACTTATGTTTTATATAATAAAACAAGTACTCAATGAACCACTAGGGTGGACAAGGATACTCAAGTTTTGGAAAAGGTGGCAACAAGAGGAACCATGTTTATATGGCAATCTCATTTTGTTGTGCACTAAAAGAAAACCACCCAGGGACTTAGAGATTGAACATGTTTCTCATACAGTGGCTTCCGTGTACAGCCACATGCTAAATGGGCACTGGCTTAGTCAATTACATTGTGGAAGACCCATGCATTGGCCTCTTCAGGTTAACTAAATGAGGGAACTTGGAACCCTACATTGGTGCCTGAAGACAAGCTGGCATTATGTATGGGGGGACCCTATGGAAAGACTTCGTCACATTCTCAATCTGCCAGTACTCCATCTTGGTGAGTACTTATCCAGCGGCCACTGGTGGCAACAAGATGAGATTGTGTCATGTGGGTAAAGTGTACCACTTCTGCAGAAGATAAAAATCTAAGTACTTAGCCGTGTCCCCGGTTATGGACAATACTAAGCAACTAAGGCCTGAAGCTATGGGAAATCTCGACATTCCAATTTCTAAAAGAAAAACTTTAAAGTGACAACAAAAGACTTGAAGCACTTGGGGTGTACCAAGGAGCTCAAAAGGATTTTGACAAAGACTTGAAGCACTTGGGGTGTACCAAGGAGCTCAAAAGATTTTGACAAAGACTTGAAGCACTTGGGGTGTACCAAGGAGCTCAGAAAGATTTAGACAAAAGATCAAAACCATTTTGAAAAAGATAGGAAAACATTATTGCTTTCTGCAAACAAGCATAAACCCCACTTAGCCAAATATGCATGTAATGATAGGATCCACTTATATTCTACATAGTAGTGAAACTTGCCAATACAATTCAAATGTATTGACCCTTGTGGCTGTAACTTGTTATGTTGTAGGTTTGTTTGATATTAGTGAAGTTGATTGAGTAGGATTACAAGTCTACAACCAACATGTTTGCCTATGGCACTTTGAAGATGAAGGACCCCATGCTTATAGATATTCTGCTGCAATGTAATGTAATAGTCAAATGAGCTATGTAAGATGTAATAAAATTATATTATTCCTGGTTATAAAGTTGTATTATGACCTTTGTTTCTTGATATTACATCTTAACTGTGGATTCTAGCTATTGATCCAGGGACTAGCATTGCAATCATAGGGATCCTTTTTCCTTTACAAAGGAGGGATCTTACAAAATGACACATTAAGAATGAGGACCAAAGATCCAATAAATATTGATTAGAGAGGATAAAGTTGAAAGTATATTTGGACATTGAAATCTTAGAGATTAATAGATGTCCTATAGCATTATGTTGGAATGTATTCCTAAAGGGGATTCTGAAGAGTTCAGAATAGGAATTCATTAAGGATGAGTCCTAAATCATTAATTTGGGAAAGACATCATGTATTCATTGATGGTTAAAAGAAAGAATAGGATGTGTAACATCCACTATGTTATGACATAGGATTTTATCTTAAACACCATGATAAATACTCAACATAATTTGATCCAGGTTCTTAGTAAGAAGAACTAATTCAGAAATGATTAAGTGTAAATCATTGAACAATGTGTTAAGTTTGTCTACAGTATCTAGTGAGATCTCTAGACATGTTTCCAGATCTATGAAGGATAATATGATCGGAGAATAAAGCGTTATGCTACAAGGACGCATGTTGACCTTAAAAAATTGGAAATCTCTGCATTAAAGTATTTCCCTTAAAACAGCTAAGCGTGGTGGCAAGTAGCACATGGTGCATTTTGACTAATTTGATGGCCACATTTAAAATATAAGTATATGGATACTACTTGCTGATATGTATAAAGTTAAGGCTTAGGGAAAGATTTCTCATGGAGTGTGTTTCGGTACTTAGTGCCCATAAGAAATTCCTGTAGGGGTTCGGTGCAGAAAATAAAAAAAATTACTATCTGGCAACCCCGGAAGCCCAAGATCTATCTGCTAGTAATGCAGTAATAGGAAGGATATACGGTATTCATACCTTTGAAGACCGAGCACGGTTAACGTACCGCGGGGAACATGGATGAAGAACACGCCTCGACGCTGACCTCGAGGTCACGATGTCCTTGCGGCTCAGTGACAAATCCTAGTACCGAAATCACGGTGCCACTAGAGGGAGTCACACACTATGGTGCTTGATGTTGACCTTCGCTTCTCCCCAATCCAGTCGATATTGCGGAAGTAGATCTTCCGGCACCGAATCTCGTAGAGCAATAGCGCTCCACAGTGAAGAACTCCTTGTTTGCACCGCCCTGACAAGGGGCAATGGGCGCAAGAGAGAGAAGAGAGGCAACATAGGCCTTTTATTTATTTCCAGGAGAAAATTGGTGTATTTTAATCCTCCCATGGGCACCTCTTTATATAGGCGGAGGGAGGGGTCCCTCCACCTTTAGGTCCCAATGTGGGACTAAAACCAATAGGAAAAAGGGGCAAAACATAGCCGGTCGGGTGGGCCAAATGCACACCCGCTGGCCAATGACCAAGCGGCGGCGATAAGCGGCCCCAAGAGGCACAGGCGATAGCCAAGAAGTCGCCCGGTGGACCGGCGTTGCGGACCACCGCTAGCGCCGCACCGGGTGGGCGAGGCAGGCGGCCATGAGGTGGCGGGAACCACCACGCCTGCATGGTATTTAGTACCGCCATTTTCAGGGTTCAAAACCGACCCTTTCTGCTGCATTCTTTTGCCTTTTTCGCCCGTTTCTTTTTAAGTAAAATCCCTATGGGATTTTGCCTAAGTTTTAAGACGCCTTTTATAAATCTTAATTTAAATATTCTTTTACAATATATTAATTCATAATAAATATATAATAATCATATTTATATAATCATTTATTCGAAAAACCTTTTTCGATCCTTTTCTTTATTCTTTCTCCGAACGACTTCGGATCTCCCTAGCACTTTTCTAGTTTCTCTCTTCCCACTTCTTCAGTGATTCAAACAAGACATTAACGATCTCCAAGATTGTCAAGCCCTTAAGCGTGCTACCTAACTGTCCATGAATACTAAAGAAATGGCCAAGACTCCTCTATGACCAATGATCAACATCGGGATCTGGATATCCTTGTTGACCACCTGTGTACTCAATGATATTTGTCATTGAATCCTAAACATTGTGTCTTATTCCTTTTGTATTTATGATATTATATTATCCAAGGTTTTGATCAAGTGACATCCTTATGTCAGTGTTCAATCTCGTTACCGACGATACCTTTTTTACTCGTTCCGATAAATATATGCGTGTGACCTAGTCACATACTGCGCAACTTATGGATATAACTTATCCGAGTGGGCCTAGAGTATCTTCCGCCACGCAGATGGAAAAATCCTGCTCTTGACTTAGTCTCCTCAACATGTTCCTCCAGATACCCAATGTCACCTTTATAATCATCATTTCACTGAGCGACGTTGTGTGCCGTTAAAAGCATCCTCGGGTAACATTGATTTGATGTGGTCTCACGGTCTAAGGAAAGAGTCACTATGTTTCCTAAACATCATAACCTGAACTTCGTGACATGATCGTGATACGATGCTATGGATAGGGTATGTTCACCATCTCATTACCTAATGAAATGATATCATTGTAAATTAGGGGCCGAGGCACCTTCATGATCAGGAAACCTTTGATCATCAGTTGACCAATGAACTGGTGACTAGAGTTTCAGCAGGAACTACTGTTTGTTTGTATATCACATGTGTATCAATGTTTCCTATCAATACAGCTATAGCATGATACAAAAATTAATCATAAACTTTATGAAATATGCCATCTAATATTTGACTCTAGGGCATATTCTCTTCAGTCTCCCACTTGCACTAGAGTATAAATAAACTAGTTGCATTTGTTATCCAATCATTAGTACCATACACCTTGGTGCTTATGATTATGCTTGCTCATGGATGTAACATCCCAGCATTTAGGAACTAACGAAGGGTAGATTTAGGAATTTGGAATATTGCATGCATTCATCTATGAAAATGTGGGTAAATTTTCGCTAAATAAAAATCTTAAGTGATCAAAGTTTCTTTCATACTTTGAGATTAGGTTTAGTCTTAAAGGATGATTGCTATAGACTTTGAGATGATCTCTGAGGAATTATGTGTTTTGGAAAATGAATTTGAATTTTAAACTTGAATGTTTGAGTTATAATTCGAATAAATTGGGAATAAGATTTGAATCTTGATTAAATTAAGAGTTAATTATTTTAACTCAAATTTTATCTAAAGGAAACAATTAAGAATATGAAAACTTATTTCATATTTTTATTTTATAAATAAGTTACAAAATTGTAACTTATTGAAATCATCCACACACTTCACAAAAGAAAATAAATAAAGAATAAGAATATTCTTTATCAATAATAGTATAATCTTTATTACAAATAATAAAATGAAGATTATAAAAGAATAGAACTAAAATTACAAAAGTATAAACAGATTACATTGGATTGTTCTATAACTAAACTTAAACTAAAATCTTCACTTCAAATCTGTATCTGCAAAACAAACTAAAACTAAATAGAAAAAAGAGATTAGGGTTAGTATTGTTTTACTCTCAGAAGTTGACAGTGAAGTGCACTGTTCAATATTTCATCATTGAGTATATAAGGGGCAAGTTTCACCAATATGACAGAATCAATCTTTCATAAATTTTAAGCCAAGAAGTCAGATGACAGCCAAGAGGGGCAAGTTTCACCAGCCAGGTAAAAGTAACCAGATAACAGTCAATTTCAAAATTCTGAACATATCCACAAGTGCACAGCAAGAACACAAGAAGGACACACAACTAAATGCACGTTGTGTGCTGTCAGCTTCACAACACAGCTCCAACACACAAAAACCAGCAGCACAGCCGTGGAGAGGCACTAGTGCATCTTTTCACTACAAACACACAAGAACAGCAGCTTAGACAGCAGCTAAACCAAGCACAACAGCCAGCAACCAAACCAACCAAAGCCCAGATCTCATCACCAGGATGGTGACATAAGGAGGGGGAAGGATCAGGTGGACAGCAGGATCAAGTCCAGGAGCTAGGAGGAGCAGGCTATCTCAAGGACAAGCACATGAGTTTATCAAAACTAGATCAATATCATCACCACCTTACTCCACAATCATCAGATTTTCTGGTGAGCATCATAAAACCCTCACATGATCTAATCATATTATCTAGACGGAATCATGTGTTATTTTATGAAACAAACTCTCAGAAAACACCCAAGTGGGGTGAATCCATCATAGAGATTTTAAACTCTAAAAGCAAACAGCAAAGTACAAGGATCCAACCAGAGCTCAGAATAACATCATTTATTTGGTTGTCAAGCTATATATTTCAATTCAAACACAAATATAGCTAAGATTTAGATTCTAGGCACATCCCTAAAGTAAGGGTAGCACCTTAGAAACTAATCTTTTGGATCGAGATAATGATCAAGCTTACTATTATTCTTACCAAGCTTTGATTCAAGAAACAATAGCTGGTACCACTACCAGGACTATCTATATGAATCAACTAGATAAGGCCTAACACCCTAAGCCTCAGACCAACATCATTGGTCTTAGGGATTTCAAAGAAGAAAATTTCTATTTATCTTATAAAGCCAATCTTGTCTTAAGCTTAAACCAACCCAATCAATGAATAAGAATTGATCTTGTGTGCCATATCAAGATGGTGTCACAAGAACAATTCTATATGAATCAGGATAAACATCCAATCATCATAGATTCAACAAATTAATCTACTAATCATTTTCCTGTCAGGAATCATAATTAAAAAAACATCCCAATGTTTATCTGTACTGTTTGAGATCATTGTGATCTCAAACCACATATTAATTTCTAAGCCAACAGCACTAAGACAGTGATTTCATCACACCATAACCATGATCCTAAACCATGAAATGACAGTGGAAAGTTATCCATTCACTGACTTTACCAAGCATGGATTTGAAAGCAACTATACCATCTGAATCATATGCAAACCAAGCAAAAAATCATCTAATCAGCCACCAGAACCATTATAGTTCATCTCAAGCAACAAGACTCAGGGCAATGACCATCTAGCATGCTTACAAACCATCCACACATGATCTAATTCATCCAATACATGATCAATCACATGATAAGAACCCTAAATGAAATAAATCATCCTAATCAGGACAAGACAGTCACCGGAGAGGTCATGGGTATTCAAATGAGAATATTCCGTTATATATTTTAGTGCGATAATTCTTTGTTATGATGCTATATATTATTGGATACTAATCAAAATCATTTTCTGACATACAGAGATATGGCACCAAAGTTTCCAAAACAGACTTTGGTAAGGAAAGAGGAGACTCTTGATGATTATCAAGGATCATTTAGAGACCAACTTCGTCAACTTTTAAAGCTCTTTAGTTGTCCAACTAGAATTTCAGTGAACACTATCACTTACCTTGATGGTCGGATGTTATCCAAGTATCATGTGAGTATCCAACTTCCAGAGAAGCTTGGACTATATCATGATCTACCTATAGGAGAAGGTAGGAGACATTTAACAGCATATCATGTTGCTGTTGTGGAGGCTATAGCTAATATCCGGGAGCAGAAAACCAAGGAGTAAGAAGGTAGCACATTCTCTGTGATACCCCATGATTATATAGACTCGGAGCCTATACCGGATCATCTTACTTTGGTTAAGAAGCATCCTAAGTTAGTTTCCAAGTTTATGGATAGATATCGAACACTTGTTGCGTCTTTTTATAAGACCCATCAAGTGATTGTTGAAGACAAAAAATGATATGTTAGAGGATCTAACTGATCCGGAAAGGAGGAAACAGTTAGCATTCCAGTTAGAGAAGGAAGCAAGTAGTAGTGCAACACCTATCTTTAAGGATATACCTATAGATCCTGAATCTTTTATACCATATCCTTATTCACCAAGACTTGAACCTATACATGATCCTACTATGGATATGAGGTATGCAGTACCACAGCGCTCAGAGGATCGTTCTGACTCAGAACTTCCTATTGAGAATTCGGATGGTTGGAGAATGGGATCATATGATAGATCTCATGAACACCAGATGTCCACAGATGGTTCTGACAGAAATGTTGGACAATCTAGTTGGATGGGTGCAAGGATGAACCCTAATAATAGTAGTAGAAATACCATGTCAATAGATAATCGGGATGAAGAATAAGATCCTGAGAAGAGAGTGTTTGAATCATCAACATCTTCTCAAAACCCAGGGAATATACATTATCCAGTGTTCAATTATCTTGCCCAAGAGAGCACCTAGGAAGCAGCAGGATCTGCGTATCCTGTTGACAACTCAAGAAATGAAGCTCAGGAGATGCAAGCTGGAGATAATGTTGAATATGTTTATGAAAACTTTTCAGCTGAGATGGAGGGAGTCAATGCACTTAGGTTGAGTAATGACTCAAGTCCTGACACTTCAGATACAGAGTATGTTCCTTCTGGAAGTCCATATGTTCCACAAACTGTGCGATGAACAACACGTCATCACGGTTGGACATCAGGCATGTATGATGAGCATAGTTACTACTAGAAGGAGGCAACTAGTTAGCCATATCAAGTACCATGTATTGTACCCCAAGTAATAAGGTAGTGAGATGAATACGGTAGTTTTGTGATTATACCTATATGGTATATGTTGTAAGAACTTTGTATCATTATGATATTATGTATAATATGTGAAATGCATATTTGGATTCTCTTTGGATCTTCATTGTGTGACTAGTTCTGTCCGTAAAGTTGAGCTCAGAACACATGTGCATGATGTAATTATGAGTATTCGCTTTATGTTGCAGGATTAGAGGGTCATGGATACGGGTGTAGAAATGGAAACTGAGCAGCAGCGGATGGAGTGAGAGGCTAAGGAGAAGGCCGATGTAGATGCATCAAATCAAGGAGCATTACCACCACCACTAATGAGGCCGTTAATGGAGCAGAACTTTATGCAGTGCATGAAAATGATGCAAGAGACCTAGAACAAGTTCATGGAAGAGTTGCTAGGGCGAGCAAATCAGAGAGCACCTGAAGGTTGTAGTATTTTTGGAGGAGTGAGTCTATCTGATTTCCATAATGCAAGACCGTTACCTTTTGCATCAGCTCCTGAACCAATGGATGCAGAGGATTGGCTAGCAGATACAGAAAGGAAGCTGAAAACTGTAGGTTGCAATGATGAGGACAAATTTAGGTATGCAACTCATCTTTTGACTGGACCTGCAGCATCATGGTGGGAAAATCAGTTGGCCATGCAATAACCAGGAAGGGAGTTTACCTGGGAAGAATTCAAGCAGAGATTCTATGAATACCATGTTCCGGAAAGTGTTATGGAGTTGAAGCGGAGAGAATTTGAGGAGCTTCAGCAAGGATATACTAGTGTCATGAAGTACATCCGGGACTTTAATCAACTGTCTCGCTATGTTGAGGAGGATGTCAACACTGAAGAGAAGCGGAAGAAGCGTTTCCTATGTGGATTAAATCCATTTGTGAAGATGCAGCTAAGGTTAGCCAATAAGCACACTTATCAGCAGTTGTTGGATGCAGCTATTACTTTTGAAGATGATTATAAAAATGTCCAAGAGGACCGGAGGAAGAGAGCCAAGAAGGAAACCAAGAGAATTCAGGTAAGCAAACCTAAACCCAACCTGGAGTTCAAACCTCGGAATAGGAATTATGGCAACAATAACAATAACAATAACAATAACAAGGGCAGTGGTGGAAATCAATCCAATCCGAGAAGGAATGTTATTTGTAACAATTGTGGAATTCCAGGGCATTTCCAGAGGGAGTGCAAAAAGCCTGTAGTGATATGTTACGATTGTGGTCAGAAGGGGCATATCAAGCCCGATTGTCCGAGCAAACCACAATGAGGTTTGCCTACCAAGGGAGGAGGACAAGCCAGTGGAGGAAATGGACAACCCAATAAAGGAGGAAATAATGGCAAGAACAACAATTGAAAGAGGAACCGACCTACCGGGAAACTGAACTGTGCAACCCTTGAGGAGGTGGATAATTCGGAGCATGCAGTGATAGGTACGCTCGATATCCTTACCAATCCCGGCAAAGTTCTATTTGATACTGGTGCAACTAATTCATTCATTTCTAAAGAATTTTGTCATAAGTTTGGGATTAGAAGGGCAACGTTAGAAAGTCCTATGACAGTAGTTACGGCAGGAGGGAATGTGATTGTATGCCACATAAAACAAGATCAGGTTATCTCGATCTCTGGTTGTACATATTTCACAGACCATTATGTGATTCCTTTGAAGGGAATTGCATTAGTGCTGGGAATGGATTGGATGATGGAACACGGAGCTCAGATAAATTGTGAGGAGAAAACTGTCTCAATCAAAACTCCAAATGGAGCAAGGATAGTTTACCAAGCATATAAGCATAGTCATATCATGGTGGATCTGCAGTTGAACTCAATGAAAGAGGTAAAATTGGAAGAGATTCCTATAGTAAATGAATTTCAAGTTGTTTTTCCAGCAGAGCTACCAAGAATGACACCAGACCGGGAGATAGAGTTCACTATTGACCTAATTCCTGGCACAGCACTAATAGCTCAAGCACCATATAAAATGTGACCCAAAGAGTTAAAATAACTCAAGGAACAAATTGATGAGTTAGCTAGAAAAGGATTTATTCAGGAAAGTGTATCCCCATGGGGAACACCAGTAATCTTTGTGGATAAGAGAGATGGTGGAAGACGGATGTGTGGATATTATAGAAATCTGAACAACATGACTATCAAGAATAAGTATCCTTTACCAAGAATTCAATATTTTTTTGATCAAGTGAAAGGAGCTGGAGTATTTTCAAAGATCGATTTAAGATCTGGATACCATCAAATAAAAATCAAACCGGAAGATGTTCCAAAGACAGCATTTGTCTCAAGATATGGACACCATGTGTATCTGGTAGTACCATTTGGTTTGACCAATGCACCGACAATATTCATGAATCTGATGAGCAAGATCTTCATGCCATATTTGGACAAGTTAATCCTTATCTTTATTGATGATATTCTGATATATTCCAAGGATAAGCAAGAGCATGCCGATCATTCGAGAATAGCATTGCAGACTTTAAGAGAACACAAACTTTATGCTAAGTTTAGTAAGTGTGAATTTTGGCTTGATAAGGTAGAATTACTCGGTCATGTGATCAACAAGGATGGAATTGATGTGAATCCATCTAAAGTTCAGTCAGTACTAGAGTGGACTGCACCGACCAATGTGAAGCAAATTCGAGGTTTCTTAGGAATGGCTGGTTATTATCGGAGATTCATTGAAGGTTTCTCCAAAATAGCCGGACCAATGACCAAATTATTAAGGAAGAATACACCATTCAAATGGGATGAGAAATGTGAAGCAAGTTTTCAAGAGTTAAAGACTAGATTAACCACAGCTCCAATCTTAGCTGTTCCTGAAACAGGGAAGGACATCACTCTATACTGTGATGCGTCTAAAGAAGGTTTGGGTTGTGTACTAATGCAAGATCAGAAAGTGATTGATTGTGGTTCAAGACAACTGAAACCACATGAAGTCAACTATCCAACTCATGATTTAGAGTTAGCAGCAGTAGTTTTTGCGCTGAAAGGATGGGGCATTTTCTTTATGGAGCCAGATGTGAGTTATACACTGACCATAAAAGTCTCAAATACTTCTTCACTCAAAAGGAATTGAATATGAGACGGAAACGTTGGTCGGAACTAATCAAGGATTATGATTTAACAATCAACTACACTCCAGGGAAAGCAAATGTTGTAGCAGATGCTTTAAGCAGAAAGAGTGCAGATATTCAGCCTAGCAATAGGGAGCTACCAAAGGAGTTACAAATGGACTTGGAAAGATTAGAACTTCAATTCATTAGAACAGAGGTTCTTGGAGGATTAGCTACTATGCAGGTAGTTGCAGAACAGGACAGTGATCTTAAGCAAGAAATTTTTAGAAATCAAGCAGAAGATCCTTTTATTGCTGAGGAAATTCGGAGGATATCTCAAGGGAAAAAAATCAGTTTTTCGCCTTGGGGATTATGAGTCTTTATGGTTTCAAGACCGTCTTTGTGTTCCAGATGTGACTGAGATTAGAGATGTTATACTCAGAGAAGCACATGAAACACCATATTCTATACATCCAGGGAGTACTAAGATGTATATGGATTTGAAAGAACTATTCTGGTGGAATAACATGAAAAGAGATATTGCTAAATATGTATCTGAATGCCATACTTGCCAAAGGGTGAAGGCTGAACATCAAAGTCCAGCAGGACCATTACAACCCTTGGAAATTCCTGAATGGAAGTGGGAGGAAATAGGTATGGACTTCATCATAGGATTGCCCATGACACCAAAAAGGAAGGATATGATATGGGTAATTATGGACAGACTCACTAAGATTGCACATTTTATTCCGGTGAATCAAAAAGATAATGCCGAGAAGTTAGTTGAAATATATGTCAAAGAGATAGTAAGTAAGCATGGAGTACCCAAGAAGATCGTAACTGATAGGGGATCAGTGTTTACTTCAGCATTTTGGAAGCAATTGCATGAAGCACTTGGTTCAAAGTTAGATTTCAGCACATCATATCATCCTGAGGCAGGAGGTCAAACTGAAAGAACAAATCAAATACTAGACGACATGTTAAGGGCTTGTGCACTAGATTTTGGAGGAACATGGGAAGATCATCTACCATTGGCAGAATTTTCTTATAACAATAGCTATCAGAGTACTTTGAAGGAAGCCCCATACCAAGTTTTGTATTGAAGGAAGTGTAGATCACCAATATGTTGGTATGAGCCTGGAAGCAGCAAAGAATTGCGCCAGATTATATCAAGGAAAGACAAGATATCATTGATAAGATCAGAGGTAGACTGAAAATAGCTCAAAGTAGGCAGAAAAGTTATGCGGATCAAAGTCGAAGATCATGGCATCCAGAAGTGGGAGATATGGTCTATTTGAAAGTAAGTCCAATGAAAGGGGTGAAAAGGTTCAGAGTTAAAAGAAAATTGAGTCCAAGATACATCGGACCATTCAATATACTGAGTCAAAACAGAATTATAGCTTATGCTTTAGAGTTACCATCAAGATTAGCTCAAGTGCATAATGTTTTCCATGTGTCACAACTTCGTAAATGTTTGAAAGTTTCGGATGATGCAATCACACACCAGGAGATAGAACTACAAGCAGACCTGACCTATATTGAAAAGCCCTGTAAGATTCTGGAAGAAAACTGGAAAAGATTGAGGAACAGAGCAATCAAATATTGCAAGGTACAGTGGGAACATCACCCTGAAAGGGAAGCCACGTGGGAGAAAGAAGAGCATTTAAGGAAAGCCTATCCAGAACTATTCAGGTACATCTCTGCAAACTTCGGGACGAAGTTTAATTTAAGGGGGAAGTTTGTAACATCCCAGCATTTAGGAACTAACGAAGGGTAGATTTAGGAATTTGGAATGTTGCATGCATTCATCTGTGAAAATGTGGGTAAATTTTTCGCCAAATAAAAACCTTAAGTGATCAAAGTTTCTTTCATACTTTGAGATTAGGTTTAGTCTTAAAGGATGATTGCTATACACTTTGAGATGTTCTCTGAGGAGTTATGTGTTTTGGAAAATGAATTTGAATTTTAAACTTGAATGTTTGAGTTATAATTCGAATAAATTGGGAACAAGATTTGAATCTTGATTAAATTAAGAGTTAATTATTTTAACTCAAATTTTATGTAAAGGAAACAATTAAGAATATGAAGACTTATTTCATATTTTTATTTTATAAATAAGTTACAAAATTGTAACTTATTGAAATCATCCACACACTTCACAAAAGCAAATAAATAAAGAATAAGTATATTCTTTATTGATAATAGTATAATCTTTATTACAAAATAATAAAATGAAGATTACAAAAGAATAGAACTAAAATTACAAAAGTATAAAATAGATTACATTGGATTGTTCTATAACTAAACTTAAACTAAAATCTTCACTTCAAATCTGTACCTGCAAAGCAAACTAAAACTAAATAGAAAAAAAGAGATTAGGGTTAGTATTGTTTTACTCTCAGAAGTTGACAGTGAAGTGCACTGTTCAATATTTCATCCTTGAGTATATAAGGGGCAAGTTTCACCAATATGAAAGAATCAATCTTTCATAAATTTTAAGCCAAGAAGTCAGATGATAGCCAAGAGGGGCAAGTTTCACCAGCTAGGTAAAAGTAACCAGATAATAGTCAATTTCAAAGTTCTGAACATATCCACAAGTGCATAGCAAGCACACAGGAAGGACACATAACTAAATGCATGTGGTGTGATGTCAGCTTCATAGCACAGCTCCAACACACCAAAACCAGCAGCACAGCCGTGGAGAGGCACTAGTGCATCTTTTCACTGCACACACAAGAATAGCCAGCTTAGACAGCAGCTAAACCAAGCACAACAGCCAGCAACCAAAGCAACCAAAGCCCAGATCTTATCACCAGGATGGTGACATAAGGAGGGGGAAGGATCAGATGGACAACAAGATCAAGTCCAGGAGCTAGGAGGAGCAGGCTAGCTCAAGTACAAGCACAGGAGTTCAGCAAAACCAGATCAAGATCATCACCACCTTACTCCACAATCATCAGATTTTGTGGTGAGCATCATAAAACCCTCACATGATCTAATCATATTATCTAGACAGAAGCATGTGTTGTTTTATGAAACAAACTCTCAGAAAGCACCCAAGTGGGGTGAATCCATCATAGAGATTTTAAACTCTAAAAGCAAACAGCAAAGTACAAGGATCTAACCAGATCTCAGAACAACATCATTGCTTTGGTTGTCAAGCTATATATTTCAATTCAAACACAAATATAGCTAAGATTTAGATTCTAGGCACATCCCTAAAGTAAGGGTAGCACCTTAGAAACTAATCTTTTGGATCCAGATAATGATCAAGATTACTATTATTCTTACCAATCTTTGATTCAAGAAACAATAGCTGGTACCACTACCAGGACTATCTATATGAATCAAATAGATCAGGCCTAACACCCTAAGCCTCAGACCAATATCATTGGTCATAGGGATTTCAAAGAAGAACATTTCTATTTATCTTATGAAGCCAAGCTTGTCTTAAGCTTAAACCAACCCAATCAATGAATAAGAATCAATCTTGTGTGCCATACCAAGATGGTGTCACAAGAACAATTCTATATGAATCAGGATAAACATCCAATCATCACAGATTCAACAAATTTATCTACTAATCATTTTCCTATCAGGAATCATAATTAAAAAAACATCCCAATGTTTATCTGTACTGTTTGATATCATTGTGATCTCAACCCACATATTAATTTCTATGCCAACACCACTAAGATAGTGATTTTACAAAATTATTGGAAGGTGATAAAATTAATTAAATTCACTTTCATTATGTATTGATATTGTAGTATTTTTGAAAAATACTAAATAAATATTTAATAACAATTTGTAATGTTTAATTGATAATTATTAAAAGAATTATTAAATCAATAAAAGTCAAATAAAAGGAAAAATAAAATAAAATAATGCAATATATGTTATAAATATTAAAAACTAATATTTATAAATCCTTTATTATTAAAAATAATTTTATTAATAATGGGGAAATGCATATCAAATTAAATGATGCATTACATTACTTTGCATAATCATTTTGATTCTTTAAATATTGTCCTTACCGGACAATAATGATGTTTTTGTAGACATAGAAGCTCAAGGTCCAGTGCAAGCATCAGACTTCACTACCTTGCCATCACAAGGCAAGTTCATCACTTGCTCATGTCCTTTGAAGAGTCTTTATCAAAGTATTTGCAAATTGTGTGTTATCATATATGCTATAAAATAAAATATTATTTTCACAAATAAAAGAAATCATAGATATCATCCTAAGTGATGATTTGATTGAGCAATAGAACTTAGCATTCTATTTGCACTAATGATGAACATTTAGGGACTTAATAACCCCTGACATCAGTGATTCTAGCGCTGTATATTACGCATTAGCCATGAGATTTGGAATGGGACAGAGAAGTCAGCTGTATCTTCTTCCTCTCGCATTAAGCCGGATGTGCAGGTCGTGGATGTTATCCTTGTAGCGTGCATATTAATTGGTAATTCGCAGAGGATATGCATCATATGGGTGGGAATCCTCATTGTCCCACGATAGTTCTGGCATCTAAAGGTTTGTACAAAACATTGCCGTAATTCATTATGTGGGCATGGTGTACACCAAGGAGGCATGCAGGGTCGCGAAGGGGGAAGTGATTGTCTTGGACCAACTACTAGGCCCCACATCATGGAATTATGGATAGGAAGGTATAACCGGTTGTGCAACAAGGAGTTGATCTCTCATGGGTAAAGTAACACACCTCTGCAGAGTGTAAGAATTGTAACTTGTTACTCCCTGTTCCGGGAAGGAGCTACGAACGCGGCAGGAAAGGAACTCCATGAAAGTTCTGGTCAACCTGTGAAGGATGATTGTCATAGTTTTTCAGAATAAAATCAATCTTTGAAGAAAGATTTACAAAAATTGCATAGTGCCAAGGATTTATAATCCGAGGTGGTAGTTAGAGCATCAAACTTCCCACCTTGCATATAATGAACTTGTTGGGTAACACTGTTACTCATTCTTTTCTTTGATCCCTTGCTTAGACTCTGAGGATCCCGAAGACGTGCCAATGTATGCATCCGAATGTCAAGAATATATGTTTTACGAGGAACCTGATCTGTCTGGAGGTGTTGAAGGAGTGGATTAAGAAATCCGCTACGATGTTGACGATAACGAGTCCAACTAAGTGCCTAGTCATTAGTAACTAATGGACCCGAGCAGCATGAACTCTATAGAATAAGCTGCTGAGCTCAACTCCTAGTCGGAGTTGCTACTTTTAAATTCCGCTGAAACACTTTATATTTCTGTTTGTAAGTTGAATCTTTTGAAGTCTTGAACTTCTGGTATTGTAATAATAATAATGTGTGAATGTTTGTAATATGGACCCACAATGTTTCTGTTGTACCACTCTGAGGGATGTGATATTTACGGAACGGTGTTCTGTGAGTGTCATGTCAATGACTATAGTGTACTACACATGCAGTGGTATGCTGGGTCACCGCAATGGAAGAGTTCTAATTCTGAGAAATGAACACTTCATTCCTTATTTATCCTTTACAACTTATTAATGTCATCATGTATGACACTAATACCTATGATGAAAAATTGTGCATGTTTCATGTTTCAGCAACAAAATGGGATTATTCAAGTTCCAGATACCAGTAGTGACTTTAGATAGGTCTCTAGGACTCTCTCACATGCACTAAGTATTTGAAACACATTCTGTAATAAATTTCTTCTCAAAGCTTCAAAATTTATACAACACATGTAGTATTCACATACTATTTATTAAATATAGATTTCCTAATTAAAAATGCACCCTATGCAATTTCGAATATTTAGCCATCACGCTTCAACTATGCTTGAAGTAACCTTTAATGCAGAGATTTCCGATCTTTATAAATCCAACATATATCCTTTCTAGTATAACACTTTATACTTTAATTATGTTGTCTTTATAGATCCGGAAACATGTCTATGGATCTCTCCAGATGCTGTGGACAATCCCAACTCACCGCCCAATGAATCACTAATCATTTCTATACTTTTGCTTTCAAATAAGAACGTGGGTCAAATTATGTTGAGTTTTTATCATGAATTTAATTTAAATCCTATGTCACAACATAGTGGACGTCCGAACATCCTATTCTTTAAATCATGGACTTTTACACTTAATGATCTCTCTTAAACCCCTTGTAGAATTATTTAAGGACTCTTCTTAAATCAATTCATATTCTGAACTAGTCAGAATCTGTTAGGATTTCATTCCAACATAATTACATAGGACATATCCCAATCTCCTACATTTCAATGTCGTGTGTTCTATAAATCATAATTTATTCATTTAGTTGCCTTCTAGTCTTTTATTCATAATGTGACACTCACACATATGAATCCTATTAAGCTCCCACTCAAAATATGTCCGCTACATATGCGAGCTAAAACTTAACAATACTTCCTCACAAATATGTCATTCACATATTATTTTTGGAAAAATCCCTAGCTCCCACTTTATGCATTTTGCATGTACTTTCTCAACATTTTGAACAATTCAAAATTCCTTGATCAATCATCAATTCGAGAACTTACTCTTTTTATAAGATTCTGAAATTCATTAGTCATTCAGCACTCTGAATCAAATTCATTCAAATTCACTCAAGACCCTTCTTGACGAATTGCGCTTTGTCTTTCTAAGACTCCCACTCATTTCTTATAACCTTGCGGTCCTTTATAAATATCAAGTTACTCCTTACTTGTCGAGATTCAGTAACAATTTTACTTTCTAATCTCAAGTGACGTTTTAATTTCTGGTTTTCTTGTAACCTTAGATTACCATCATCTTCCTTGTTGTTCGTAGATATGTCTTATTCCAGTAACACCACAATCAATTCATATTTATCTCTACATCACATGTAGGGCATATTTATGAATCCTACTACTTTATGTAAAAGCATAACCAAAAACTACAATGATCTAATCATTGACTCCTTTTCATTATAACATGAAGAGTCGTGTTCTGGAACAATTTCCACTTTTGATTCTCAATCATTTCGATGCATGGTCACACACCTTCATCATGCTCCTACTTTCATTTCATGAACACAATTGTCGGGAAATACACTTTCTCGAGAATGCGCCAACTTTTTAGCAATACTACCTTTGCCTTTCTTTGGCTCTAGTTATGAAATTTATCTTTTCAACTTTTCAAGGACTTACTCGTTGATGATTTGGTTTTATCACATAGAGCCAAAAGCTTCCATGAATTTAAGATGGTTTACTTTATTCCAGGTGAGTGTTTGCTATTTACAATTGATGGTTTGTTATTAACGCCACTATGAACTATTTGGTTTATTGCCAGATGTCTTTCCCACATTTTGCCGACTAGGGCACTTTACAAATGTTCATCTTTTATCAATTTGTTTCCTTAATTCAAACATAATAGAAAATAACATACGGACATAAATAGAAATCACTCATAAAAGCAGAAAAACTGACTTGTTACAAACTTCTATTAATAACCGTCTCACGAAATGTAAGACACGCCATAAAAGGTTCATATTCCACGATTACAATAATTAATAAAAAATACTGTAAATTATATGATAAATCTTGAGAGAGAGAGAGTGTGTCGTCGGCTATCATCATCATGCTTGCCATCAACACGCAACGTCACCTCCTCTCTTGCAGTCATCTCTCATGCAGAAGGACCTGTTTTCATAAAACAGAATAAGTATCTGATACTTTGTTAATGCAACAAATTTTTGCAAGATTATAACATTTATAATTTTTTTTATATAACAAATACCTTCGTCATAAATGACTTCTCCAGCTATCTTCTCCACTATAACATTTCTCAAACATTCTGCGAAATCATAGAAATCCATCCATTCCGTATCACCGCTTGTGATGCAGGTCCGGATGTATCGTTTGAAGCTGGGAGAAAGTGACCTAAGCAATACTCCTATTGCAAAATGATTCCGTCAGCTAATAGTCCACCATGTGGAATAGTCTCTTGTGTGCATCAAGCATGCGGTCCAGGTGATCATTTAAACAAGTGTTTTCCTCCATCTTTATGGATAGGAAGTCCTCGACTAGATCGTACTGCCACATGCGCACATGGGATATTAACTCTTCCCTTAGGTGTTCTATCGTCACATTTGGTTCAATATCACCTAAGATCTCATGCAGTTCATCAACCATGCCTCTGCGCAACAACTCTTATATGAATGCAGATCTCTCCTAACGAAAGATGAGGTCCTCCCGCATCTGTGGGGTTTCTTGTTCTTCTACTTCTGGCTCATCCATCTCTGTCACGGTGCGAATGTACAAATCCACATCATTCTTAACAAGGAGGTCATTTAGACGAGTTACCAATCTGGGAGGTTGGATCCATCTAACTTGAGTTTCTCGGCAGCTAACCAATCAGTGATGTCGAAGGTGGCATCACGGCGTGCCATGATCTACATTTAAAGTTCGCAATGGTTTTTAGACTAAGTTTATGAAAATGTGAGTTCAAACAACTCCACTAAAATATTATCCCTAACCAAATGTCTTAGTGATTATATGATCCTTATTGACTACATCACCCCCGATCATCATGGCCGGCAATATAGTTGCAAAGGTGGACGCTACACGTCAATCACATCATTCATGTGACTCGTGCTCAATCTTTCTATCATACGCGTTTTGAGGCCAGGTCTGCACATGCTAGGCTTGCCAACTCTAACTTGTGTGTATTGCAGTGTAACCTTTCTTACACCCACTGTATGTGAACGTAGGTATGTCTGACACTCGATTGTCATGGCCTGCCTCATAGCGAAGAAATTTCTTGGTGGTTCACACATAAGGGGAACACAAATATTGGAATTCTGTTGTTTAGGTATCATCTTATTAATGCTACCGTCAAGTATCTAATACTAAGCACATAAT
This sequence comes from Avena longiglumis, assembly GCA_030063025.1. Taxonomy (NCBI): domain Eukaryota; kingdom Viridiplantae; phylum Streptophyta; class Magnoliopsida; order Poales; family Poaceae; genus Avena; species Avena longiglumis. Next base: position 492,078,617 of record CP125976.1, on the reverse strand, counting down.
AGATACAACAAAAATCATACATCAATTGTAAGTGCGATGCGATCTCCATCCTGGCGCCTCGGATCTGGTGCCAGGGGAACAATGCTCCGGGGTCCGGCGCCAGGGAGTCGGCACCTCCGGGTCCTGCGCCATGGCCCTAGTGCCTCCGACTTCATAGTCCACCATCTCAATGATGACCGTTACTACCACTTAGAAATAGAAAATAAACTACTTTATCTTGACTATTACTATATCACATCACAATTCCCCTACAAAACATATTTAGACACTTCTACTTTATCTTTTGCAAGTTTTACGTGGATGTATGGGCTTTTGCACAAGAACTGTTTCTTACCTACGAACTTCAACCATAACAACGATTAAATGATTGTCTCTACTAACCCCCTCTCGGATTCCTCCTTTGTAAATGCTATATCAACTATTGAAAGAGAGACACACACCCGCTAGCCACTTATATGGAACAAGCCTTATGTAGAGCATGGAACCTGTCTCGTGTAAGATTACGCGTAAGGTCGGTCTAGGCCGCTTCATCAATCAATACCGTGATATAAAAAAGTACATGTGGGAGGGTAACAATCATAAAGTCGATGCCCACATGTCACATCTTGTGTGTTCTACCCAAACTAGCATTACTACGCATAGATCGGCTCTGATACCACTGTAGGGGTTCGGTGCAGAAAATCAAAAAAATTACTACGTGGCAACCCCGGAAGCCCAAGATCTATCTACTAGTAATGTAGAGGGAGTCACACACGTACGATGCTTGACGTCGACCCCCGCTTCTCCCTAATCCAACCGAGATTGTGGAAGTAGATCTCCCGGCTCTGAATCCCACAGAGCGACGGCACTCCGCAGTGAAGAAATCCTTGCTTGCACAAACCTGACAAGGGGGCCATGATCGCAAGAGAGATATAAGAGAGGCAACATATTCCTTTTATTTATTTCTCGGTGTGTTTTAATCCTACCATGGGAACCTCTTTATATAGGCGGAGGGAGGGCGTCCCTCCACCTTTAGGTCCCAATGTGGGACTAAAAACAATAGGAAAAGGGGGGAAAACATAGCCAGCCGGGTGGGCCAACTGTCCACCCGTGCCTGGCCTAGCGGCAAGCGGCCCAAGAGGCACAGGCAGGCGGTGGGAGGAGGTCGCCGGGTGGGGGCTCATGCCCACCGCTAGCGCCCGTGCATGCAGCAGCCAACGCCCGTGCCCGGGTGGGTCGGGGCTAGGTGGACCGCGACGGCGGCGGGCAGCATCCTCTGCCCCCACGCGGTCTTTAGCATCCGCCGCCCATTTCGGGCTAGTTCAAAACTGGCCCTTCCTGCTGCATTCTTTTGCCTTTTTCTCCCGTTTCTTTTTAGGCAGAATCCTTTTAAGATGCCTTTTATAAATATTTATTTAAATATTCTTTTACAATATATTAATTCATAATCAATATATAATAATCATATTTAAATAACCATGTATTTTAAAAGACTTTTCTGGTCCTTTTCTTTATTCTTTCTCTGAATGACTTTGGATCTCCCCAGAAATTTTCTGGTTTCTCTCTTCTCAAATCTTCAGTGATTCAAACTAGCCATTAACGATCTCCAAGGTTAGTCATGCCCTTAAGCGTGCTACCCAATAGTTCGTGAATACTACAGACATGGCCAATACTCCTCTATGACCAATGGTCAACATCGGGATCTGGATATCCTTGTTTACCACTTGTGTACTCAACGATATTTGTCATTGAACCATAAACATTGTGTCTTATTCCTTTTGTCTTTATGATACTATATTGTCTGAGGTTTTGATCAAGTGACATCCTTATGTTAGTGTTCAACCTCGTTACCGACAATACCTTTTTTACTCGTTCCAATAAGTAATATCCCCATGACCTAGTCACACGCTGCACAGCTTATGGATATAACTTATCCGAGTGGGCCCAGAGTATCTTCCGCCACGCGGATGGACAAATACTGCTCTTGACTTAGTCTCCTCAACATGTTCCTCCAGATACCCAATGCCACCTTTATAATCACCATTTCACTGAGCGACGTTGTGTGCCGTTAAAAGCATCCTCGGGTAACATTGATTTGATGTGGTCTCACGGTCTAAGGAAAGAGTCACTATGTTTCCTAAACATCATAACCTGAACTTCGTGACATGATCGTGATACGATGCTATATATAGGGTATGTTCACCATCCCATTCCCTAATGAAATTATCTCATTGTCAATTAGGGGCCGAGGCAACTTCATGATCAGGAAACCTTTGATCATGAATTGACCAATGAACAGGTGACTAGAGTTTCACCAGGAACTACTATTTTTTTGTTTGAATATCACACATGTATCGATGTTTCCTATCAATATAGTTATATCATGATACAAAACTTAATCATAAACTTTATGAAATGTGTCATCTAATATTTGACTCTAGGGAACATTCCCTTCAAGTCCATGAGAACGATCTAACGTCATTGCCGGTGTCTGGAACCATAGACCCCACTCTGTTGCCAAAACTATTATACATACACAATATGTTGTCATAAGATGATAAAATGTATTAGTATCATATAGGATGACATTACAAAATTGCAAAGGTTTCATAAGGGATGAAATGTTCATATCCTAGACTCAACCTCTTCCATGAGGAAGAATAATCTAAAGTGCCAAGTTGTCTGGTACTGATGAGTGAATAACAAATGGAGCTATCTAGTACAAGTGGGAGACTAAAGGAAATATGCCCTAGAGACAAATAATAATATGGATTATTATCATATTCCATAAAGTTTATGATTAAGTTTTATATCGTGTTATAATTTTATTGATTTGAAATGTCAATACATGTGTGATATACAAACATTTAGAAGTTCCCAGTAAAACTCTAGTGACTTGTTCATTGGTCAACAGATGATCAAGGTTTCCTGATCATGTTGGTTCCTCGGCATCAGTTGACAATGGAGTCATCTCATTGGAGAATGAGATGGCGAATATACCCTATCTAAGCATCATAACATGATCATATCACAAAGTTCAAGTTGTGATGATTAGGAAACATAGTGACTTGTTCCTTAGACCGTGATACCATATCTAATCAGTGTCTCCCGAGAATACTTTAATGGCATCTAATGTCACTTGGTGGAACGGTGATCATAAGGGTATCATTGGGTATTCGGAGGAACATGTAGAGGTTTATGCGTCAAGAGCGGGATTTGTCCATATGCATGATGGAAGATACTCTAGGCCCACTTAGATGAGTTATATCCATAAGCTGCACAGCATGTGAGTAGGTCACAGTAATATCACTTATCGGATTGAGTAAAGTATCTGTTGTAGGTAACGAGGTTGAACCTGACATGGTGATGTCATTGATAAAGCCTTGGACAATAGAAGTATCATGGAGACAAAAGGAATAATACACGACGTTGATGGTTAAACGACAAGTTTTGTGGAATGCATAGGTGGTCATCATGGGCATCTAGGTCCCGCTGATGATCATTGGTCAAAGAGGACTCTTGACCATGTCTGGAGTATTCCCGAATCATTGGGTATCACGCTTAAGGGTTTGACGAAGCTTGGAGATCATTATTGGCATATTCGGAATCATCGAAGAAAAGAGGGAGAAACCAGGATTGTTTTGGAGAGATCAGAAGTTGTTCAGAGGAAGAAAGAAGGAAAGGGATCGAAAAGAGTTTCGGATAAATGAAAATTTGAATATGCATTTATTGTATGTTAATTGTGAATTAATATATACTAAATAAATATTAAAATTAAAATTTATGAAGAAACTTTCTCATTAGGACAAAATCCCAGAGGAAATTGGTCCAGGATAAAGTCGCAGGAAAAAGGCATGAAAACAGCAAAGGCAAAGGGCGGCAAATATTGGTCGCTGCACGGAGCAGGAAGCAACCACCGGCCGCCGCTGCGAGGCCTGCTCGAACCTAGCCCAAGGGGAGCTGGTGGGAGGGCGGGCCACCCGACTAGGCGATCGCCAGCCACGTATTATGCGCCTGCGGGCCTTGGCAGGAAGCCGGACCACAGGGCTCCAGTGCATCTTTGGGCAGTGGGACGCTAGCCACGTCTTGGCAGCAACTTCTTTGCTGTTGTTGCGCCCTAGACGGCTGCATCTCGTTTTCCTTTATCCATTTATATTTTTTAGTCCCACATGGGGCACCTAAAGGGGTAGGAACACCTCCCTCCACCTATATATATAATATATATATATGTGTGTGTGTGTGTGTGTGTGTGTGTGTGTGTGTGTGTGTGTTCCCATAGGAGGATTAAAATACACATTAAAATAATAAAAAGTCCTTTGGTTGCATATCTCTTCTCTCTCACGCGCGACCGTGGCCCCCTTGTTAGGGCTGTGTGAACGAGAAGTTCTTCACTGCGGCGCACCGTCACGCTGCGGGATTCGGAGCCCGGAGATCTACTTCCGCAAACTCGGATGGAACGGAGAGAAGAGGGAGTCATCGTCAAGCATCATACGTGTGTGACTCCCTCGGACGGTGCCGTGCTTTCGGCGCTAGGAGTGTTGGGGCCATTGGACTTCGTGACCTTGAGGTCAGCGTCGGTACGACATCATCAACTATGTCCCCCGTAGAACATTAACCGTGTTCGGTCTTCAAAGATATGAATACCGTATCCCCTCCCGCTACTGCATTATTAATAGATCTTGATATTAGGATTTAGATCGTAGGAAATTTTTTGTTTTCTGCCCTCGAACCCCAACATGGACCAGTACAAGGCCGTCCTCAAATTCATGTGCATCATGCCCCGTAAGTACCGTCCTATGGTTATGGCAATTGGACAAACTGTCAACCTCAGGGAGCTCACATTGAATGTATTGGCAAGTTACACCACCTATGCCTATTTCTTCATGATTAAGGTTGTATGTGAAGGCCATATGGTTTATTTGCGTAAAGCCAATTTTGTAGAAGTTGATAAAAAATTATCGTACTTAGATAAAGTAATGTAGGGTCAAGTGGCAAACGAGGAATCCACCAAGATGCCATCCCTCAACCTATCACATGGCACCCTTCCAACTGTCCCAAAATCCCACCGATGAATGATTCCATGAACATAGGGTTTGAACTTCCACCTATACAGATTCCACAGACATAGAGGTTTGAAAATCTCTCCTATACTGATTCCATGGACATAGGGTTTTGAAAACAGTTTGAAAAGAGAGAAAAATCTTCATAGGATTCAGTCTTCAGTCACTCAAATTGCTCATAACTAGGATCACGACTAATCAATTAGATCATATACTCAGCAACAGTTGTACGCTTTTCCCACATGTCACAATCCATTCCTATCATTGTGACTCCGAGTTTGGATCGTGAAGAAGTTTTCCATAGAAGCACCCTATGATTTTCCTGGTCTACCCTCTACTATGATCCGAAGACCCCTCTCCAATGGCGGTACCGATGAAAGGTTTTCCCTCCATGGTCAACTAAGCCAGAGCTCATTTAGCATGTAGTTGTACCGAAAACTTATTCAACTGAAACATGGAAGATCTCTTTGAACCTGGACAGTGCTGCCCGCCAATTCCTGAGTACGTAGAGCTATTCCAGGATGGCAACCCTTGTAGACGTTTCCAACATACCACTTCACCCAGATGAAAATATTTCTGTTTTTATTTTCCTTGTAAACATTTTTGTAAAACATACGCTCTTAACTCGAGCTCATACATTTAGCAAAATTCATTTGCTTTGAACCCTGCATCAAAATCATTTTTAGCACAATAATGACATGCTTCAAATACAAAACATAACATACCTAGGTTTTAAGGTAATATTTGTGTGGGGGAAAACCTAAGTTCACAACTACTCTTGGTCATAGCCACAATTTTGCAAAGCCCAAGGTTGCAAAATATCGTTGCACCAAAATACTACTACAATTCTGCACATGCATACTACCATCTGATAAAAAAAACTTGCATTGTTGAAAACATTGGTGATGGAAATGATGGATGGTATAACTTGATTTTTTGGATAGACGAAATTCAATAATAACTCCTCAATAATTTATCTTTCATAATAATATATATCCTTAATAATTTGTTCGTCAGTTATATATATCCTCATTGCTCTTCGTGAAATCTATTGCAAATAAAATCATACTATATACAAATATACAGACAAGCATAACATTTCAAAATGCAATACAAGCACAAGATCAATACAAAATCATGCAAAGTATGCATGAATGCAAGAAGAAAAATTTTACTATACAAAATTTTCAACATGGTTGTGAACACTACCAAGTGCTTTCTGAACATTTTATATATGCCTGATTCAATAATGGAACAATTTGTGTGGTTGGATTATTTAAGAGTATTTTCTAACACTTAAAAAAGTCATTCTTACTAAATAATTATCACAATATTTTATAAACTAAAATACATTTTTATTTTGGTCTTACTAGATAGAGGATTTGAAATACAACCATTTAAAAAAGTTTTACTCCAAAATGATTTTTTAAAAAAATTCTATAGTAAAAATACTCTAAATAGGGTTCTTCTTAAACTTTTATTTAAACAGAAACAAAAGTACCAAATTATGATTCATTGTGTTCTAATTTTTTTTCTAAATCCATAGACATGTTATTGGAAAATGATGTCGTACCGTCGGAGGTTGCTAGCCTCGGGGTCGGCGTGCCACCTGCCTCATGTGTGGCACAACCAACCATCTACAGGTCCCACCACAAGCTATCCCATCCTTCCTTCTTATCCGCGTTGTTTTGGCCTAGAAAGTCCACAAATCTTATCCCCGTCTCCTCCAATCACTAGAAAAAGCTCTAACCACACCGTCGCTGTTAACCAGCGCTGCCACATGCCCGTTGTACTACCTTGTCCTAAGCCGCCTCCCTCAACCCCACCTTCCTTGATTACCCTCTATCTCATGTTGCAGCCCCATGCCACCTCGTCTCCCGTGGCCATGATGCGAGCACTGGGCAGTGGAGGTGTGAGCGTTGGGCGCCCTACAGGGGCCACGCTACTACGAGGGAGTCCCGACGAGGTTGCAAAACATGTGCGATGTTGCTGCCAAGCCATATTGGCGATGTTACGAGATCGAGGTTCCAGTTCTCCAAGCGGAGGGCGTCAGTGCTACTGGCGTCGGCGGTGGTGATGTGATTGCGAGGTGGCCCTACTACAAGCGGAGGGGGATGCTACTAGGGAAGAGGGTGGTGCTGCCAACGTCACCGGTGCTGCTGCAAGCCGGACTCAACGTCTCGGTGGTGCTATGACTACGAGGCAGCGCTGCTACCAATAGAGGGTACCATTGATACCAAGGAAGAGGGTGGTGCTGGAAGCCATTCTTGGCATCACTGACGTTGCTGCGAGCGCGTGGCGGCAATGCTACAAACCGCCACCGCCACTTCTATGAACTGTCGTTGTCGATGCTGCGAGCGGTCGATGCTGATGCTACAGACCGCCGATGCCGCTGCTGCAAACTATCGCCGGTGGTGCTAAAAGTGGCTGGTGGTGGTGCTACGACGGGCTCGTGAAGATGTCACGACCGGCCGACAAAGATGCTACAACCGGTTAAGGTGCGAAGGCGTCATATTCGGCGATAGGCGGACGTGCTACGACCGGCCACCGCGGATTCTACAAGCGGCCAGCGATGCTGCTACAATGGTCAGCACAGATGTGGGGACTTCTTCTCCGATGACATCTTCTCCAATGACGTCATCTCCGGTGGCGGGCGGGGGCTCACGGGGTGTGGGAGCGCTCGTGGTGGTTTTCTTTTTGTTTTGTATAATGGTGGGGGATTTTTTCCGTGTACAGGCTAGTGGTTGCGAAGGCGAGAGGACACATGTCGCAAGCGGGATCCAAAGGTTGGGAAGGATCATATCCTCCGTAGGATGCTCATCCCTTCTCCATATTATTTGCCAAATTTTGATAACAGAACATTTTCTATAACTAAAATAATATTTAAATCAGTAAAGAAATTATTTTCTTCAAAAGTGAGATTTTTTTACAGCAGAAGGCGCCTTGCGGCAAAAATCACAGAAATAACCTTATTAAAGAGTGATGACACGAAATAACATACCTTTTCAAAAAATTCTCGATCTAACCTATTTTCTTAGCGCTTTACCAGAAGGCGCCAAGGTCAGTAGCATGGCGCCCCCCTAGAAAGCGTCATGCTATCATAGCTCGCTGGTCAAAAGCGCCATGAGCTCGTCAATCGGACCTTGCGGGCCCAGTTTTAATGTTTGGCACTTTTCAAAAGAGCGCCATGCTACCTAGCACGATGCTTTCTTAGAGGGCACCATGCCCCTTTACCTAGAAACGTCCCGAGCGCCACCCCGACCCCTCCCAGTTATCCCCTCCTAGCGCCATACCCCCGAGCAGACAGAATATGGTGGCGGCTCCCCTCCAAGCCCCCCTCAAATCCACACTCTAAAACCCAAGGATCTGAGGTGATTTCTGGTGGATTTTCTTCCTCTCCCCCACTTGAGGTATTATCCTTCGATTTTCCTTGTTATATTGGTTGAAATCATCACATTGTCCTCCTCTTCTTAACCCTAGTTCTTTGGAAATTTGGCATGTATATGGTAGAATGCCGAATTTCTTTGGAGAAATAAGTGTGGTAGAATGATAGTTTGTTAATGTTAGTTAGTAAATAAGTGAATTTGCTTAGTTAGGGTTAGTAAAATAGATTTGACATGTATATGGTAGAATGTTAGATGGATTAGAAAAATAGTGTGGTTGATAATTTACTTAGCATGTAATTTTAGTATCTTATAAATGATTGGAAAATAAGTGTGGTTGCTAATATGCTTAATATACAATTGGCATATATGAATTGTAGTAACTGAAATGTGTATTAGATATTTTAGTTGGCATACACAGATTATAGATGGAATGGAATAAATGTGTATTACATATTTTAATTTTTGTAGTCGTATATCTAACGTGTGTTTTTATATATATCCTATCTATATTTGTGGTGGATTAGAGAATTTACATAACTTAAAGTTTCACTTCTCTTTTTGCTCACATATGTAGAACGGAAGAACAATCTATTGTGAATGGTCATTACGATCAATGGTATCGCGGGTGGTACCTTGCGGAGATGAAACATGTCTTCAAGTGGTTGCACCTAAGGTCCAAGGAGGTGCGTAGAAAGAAGATGCCATATGATAAGCGCTACACTCCATACTTTGAGAGGACTAGACTTATCCCTTTCATCCAGCTTGTCTCGTGTTCGCACATATGAACCCTTGTTTGATTACAACGCTTGTTGATAGATGCAGACCGAAGACACACAGTTTTCACCTCCCTTGTGGTGAGATGACGGTGACTTTGCTGGACGTCTCCATGATATTAGCGCTTCCCATCAAAGGACAACCCGTGTGTATGATCTCAAATTTGGATAAGTGGCGTGAAGTGATGATTGGCCTAATTGCTAAGGCGTCGACGCAAGAGAAGATGTCTATCGGTGCTACTTACAAATGGGTACAAGAAATTTTTAGCAAATGCCCCGAGGAAGCTGATGAGGAGGTAATCCAGATGTATGCCCGTGCATACTTATGGTAAGTCATTAGTAGGACACTTTTCTCGGATGGCATGGGAAGGAACGCGTCATTCATGTGGTGGAATGGGGCTGTATGCATAGCTGGGATTCAGCGACACTTGCTTACTTGTACCGATAGGTAATAACCCATACATATTGCATGGTACTACTACATATGTATGCTCGACTTGATACGTATGTATGCTTTCTCCATGTGTAGTTGGCCAAGGCATGTTGTAGGACTCGAAAAGGAGCAAGTATTGGTGGACCTATGGTTCTACTGACGATATGGTCATGGTTGCGCATACCAGTTGGTCGCCCTATTCCGATGAAGAAAAATCGTGGGATGATCATGGAAATAGCCGTCTCCACGCGTCTACATGGGCATACTTGTGGGATAACACCAAAGTATTCCACGGTGAATCCCAGGAATGCTACTTGCATTACACCAGCCAAATCGACTTGCTAACCCTGGAGAAGGTAATAATTTGATTGGTCTGAATCTCATCTTTTTCACCAAATGTACTTCGAGTCCACATGTTAATCTTGTGTTCCATCAGTGCCTGAATGGCAAACAAGTATACGGAACTCGAGGAATGTGGCTGCAGTGTTTGGTTCTAGGCGGACTTGAACTATCAAATCGGTGCATTAGATCTATGATAACATGGGGTTTTGCTTCATCAATACAAGTTAAATCGATCTACGACAGTTTAACGTTTTTACCACGTAATTGGAACATCCTACACGTAATTGAGCCTGGTAAATACAAAAGATGATAGAAAACTAACCCTAGAGAAGGCCTAACAACCGACGTAAAGTCAATTCCGAACAACTTCTCGAATTAGCAAACCATATCCTCACGTACTACTGGATCGTTCAACCCGTTTGCAAGGCCTGACTACGTGGATATCAAACTAAACCTTGGAAAACAAGGCAAAACTATAACGGATCAAAACGACTGAATAAAGATCAAGATGCTACCCTTACACCCGGGAAAAGGTGCAAAGGCAGCGAGATAACTAGAGGTAGCATAACTAAACAATCATAGCAAAAAGTACCGATGCTAACCTAAACAAATCTATGATAATAGTATTACTCGCCATCAACAAGGCTTCAGTACGAGTAACACCAAATAACGATACAGAATCGCCTAGATCGCAAGATAGCAGCATGACACTTACGAAAGAAACCCTAGAAACAAGGGTGGCGATGCGCCGCGATTGTGTTTGTTGTGAACGTGATCGTCCTTCTTTTCTCAATAACCTTAGGCACATATTTATACTCCGGAGACTTTCTATCTCTGGAATAACCCTAACAACTCTATCTCTTACTTAAACCGAAACGGAACCTACTACAATATAAGATACACGGGCAATTTAGCCCAAATCCACGCACAAGGCCGATTCAACAACACGTTGCATATATGTATCTTCCAAGTCCATCTTGATTACGGCCCATCTCCTCCTTTGGCCAAAATATGACGATAACACATGCCCCCCTGGTTTTGGCAATAATAATTCCAAAACCACTCTGTTGATGTTTTTTCTTCCCCCTTTTTTTTATATCGGGTTACGCGTTGCAGAGAAGAATCGTCACGCCACCCCCTCATCATGATGCCCTGTCTTCTCAACTTCTCCGCAGTGCATGATTTGACAATTTTGGCACCACATTCTGGGAAACCGCTATGGCATTGAACCACCTCCCACTATTCCCCTTATTTAAATTCATCTGAGCAGTTTGCAGCCCCCATCTTCCTCCATTAGCCAAAAAACCCTCTTCCTCCGCCAAAAAAACCCTCTTCTCCGCCATGGCCTCCTCTTCTTCCTCCAAATCATCCGCCCTTTCCTCCCAATCTTCCAACACGATGAGCAACCGAGAGCCGACGCCGGAGCACCCGCCAATGGCGGCGTACGAGGCTCTCGCCCACAATGGTGGGACGAGAGGGATCGACTTCGCCGCTGGTCGGAGGACGAGTCCCCGACCGACGGCGGAGGGCCTCCAGTTCCTTGTCGACGGGAACCGAGGTGGAGAGCTCCGGCAGCTTTGGTCACGGATGGCGTCGAATCCTCCGACGAGAGGAGGAAGCGGAGGAGGACACCTCCGATGAATACCCGCGGTGCGCTTCCGCCGGGTCCCGCGAGGACACCAAGACGACGACGAGGGCGAGGAGGCCCCGACATCTTCAAGAGCGGGCGAAGACGACGCCGTAGCAAATGATGACAAATGCTGACGATGGCGAAGCGGCGCATTTACACCGGCCTCTAGATTAGGAACTAGTAGTAGTAGTACTAGTAGTAGATTTCCTTTTGTAAGCAATCGGCTCCATTGTAAACAATCGTCTTTTGAATCAACAAAGATTGCTTTTCCAATTCGCTTTTGCCGATAGTCAAAATAGGTCAACGCTCCAGAAGCCGATAGTAATGTATCGGCTTTCACCATACTGCGCTCATACAGTCAACTAAGTCAAAGCCCAAAGAGCCGATGGTAAAACATCGGCTTTCCCCAAAAAACGTTGACAAGGTCAAATTTGGTCGCATACTTAGACAAATCTGAGCGGCCACTTTCCAGTTTCAAACGGTAGCCTGCGACCCTCTTCAAAAAAGGCCAACCCAGATCTCCAATTGCCTCACGGAATAGATCGAGCTCACAGCGACAAGAACCCTCGATCCCCAATTGCATAGATCCATCTCTGCTGACCAACTAGATGGCGGAATCGTCCAACACCAGCACAGGTCTCAGTGCAAGGTACGCCTACTCCTCATGATCGAACACGGTCTTTGGAATTAATGGCAAACACCAATTAATGCTTTATTCCACCATTAAATTTTTAGGTTTCGTACATTCTGCCGCATCCTTCTCTCCCATATTCTCTGTCTTGGCCCCGCATGAATCTAGTCCTGCCCATCCGATCTCTTGCAAAGCAAGCAGAATCCTTCGTAAGCCAAAACCTAGATTTGAATTCTTGGGCGCCTTCGCTGCCGAGCCTAATCCCACGAACATTGGGTCTCTTGGTACAGCAGGTTGCCAAAACTTACCAATCTCAATGGGAAACCACGGAATAGCCGATGCCCTGTATTTGTCATTGTCTCCCTTGAGAAACATGAAAATCTTCTAAAAACCATCGGCTATTTCTGGTCCGATGCTCCGAACTGCTTCATGTTCGGTCATGGCCTCATGACACCAACCCTGTTAGACGTGGTGATGATTACTGGTCTGGATGTTACATCACCCAGCCTCCGCTTTTAATCGACAAAGGTCCCTACAAGCTTTCTTCCAAAGCAGATCGCATTTAACCGGGGTGCCTATATTCAAAACCACATGAAAACTAAAGGCCCTGTCACGGAGAAAGAACACACGGCTTTCCTCAACTTCTGGCTGGAACATTTCATATTCTGTGGCCCTTCCCTTGCTCCAACCAAGAATTATCTCTCCTTGGCCTACGAACTTGCCAAAGGCACTCAACTTGGCATCGGCAAACTGTTCCTTGGAGAAGTCTATCGATATCTCCAGTTGATGTTTATCAAGCTATTCTCCGCATAGCAAAAAAACAGGAGGTCCTTGGTGGTTCATTCAGCTATGGGCTCATTGTATTTTCAAAACCATGTCCCAAACTTTCCCCTTTTGGCGAGTTGCACCTTTCCGGATGCCAAAGGGAAGCAGATCCGATGCACCAGCTACGGCCAAGCTCAGTATAGATCGCTGGTAGTAAACTGATCCTCGGAAGCATCCAAGTGGTTCACATCTTCTTTCAAGGCACGGACAATCCTATCTTCTTTCCTTACATGGAAGAATCGAACATTTTGAAAATCCAATCTCCTTGAGCTAGACAATTTGCCGATGACACCAAAGACTGACAAATTATTTTCCACCGTGATCCGTCCTTGTTTCCTTCCAGTTGGTATGAGCACATCCAACGAATAATCAAGCATGGATACGAATTCTACCACGGTCCTAGTGGCTCGGCAATTTGGCCTTGGACAAGTACCTCCTCATTTCTTTCTCCACCATCTTACGAGAGCAAAGTCGACCGCCCGATCCTCTCACCAGTCAAAGGTGTTACTCCTTCTTCGATGCTCTGACCATCCCAATTCCTAACAACCTCACCTTCGCTTCATCAACCGATGGTTTTGAGAACTGGTGGTCGATGTGGAAGACTCATGCCTTCAGGAGAGCTCTGGGACCGTTGCTGGAACAACTCGATGCTGAATATGATATCCCTGTGGAACAGGTACCACTACTCGTACATTTCTTGATGCAACTCACAAATGATTCTTCTAATAAACTACTCTGTCTCCTTGCAGCAACAAGATGGTCCTGAACCTACGCACGGTGATGGCCCCCCCTTCGAATTCTTCCCACCAGCTCCTGTGGTCCTTTTCTGCAAAAACTCGCCACCTTTGAAAAAGGTCGTGATGCAGAACCAGCCGATATCACCACAATCGGCTTCCAAGAACCAAGCAACTTCTAAGTCAGCTGCCTCTCGAGTTCCAACTAAAACAAGAACGATGGTGAGGAAGGTAGCTGCCAGGAAGACCTTGAGGCGCCGGAGCCCTTCTCCAGAAAGTTCGCATGTACGCTGATCCATGCCTTGGTTGATCTCTTTCATCCTTGCAAACATGCTCGTGCTTACTAGCTCTCCTTTCTTACAGGCTTCCGTCGAAGACACCTCCAGCGAGGACACACAATCCAATCGAGGAGAATTGGGCCCAACAGACTCTGAGAGGACCATCACACCGAGCCAGCCAGATTTGCCACCATCGGCTTCGTGAAAAGGCGGTTCTGAACCTCGCCCCGAGCACCAGTCGAGGCGGGGCCAGCTGTGAGCCCCAAGAGGGCTCGCAAGGGACTGCAAACTTCTTCGTCGAGCCAGGAGGTTTCGAAAGTCATCACCCTCCATGCTCTCACCAATTGTTTCTTTTTTATCTGCCGATTCATCACTATTTACATCGGCTAAGCACATTTCATGCAGACGACTGACACTTCTAGTGGGAAGGCCGGGGAAGTGCCGATGTCCCTCGCAAGGCTGGATCTAGTAATCCCTGAAGGTGTAGATGAAACGGTTACCACTTTGGCCAAGCCCCCAGCAACAACGCACAAGCCGATTGTCTCATCATCTGCTATCCCCTCGATCTCAGGAGAGGTACGTTAGCTTCTTTCAGCTCATCCTTCCGTGTTGGACGCATACTGACGCCATTTCGGCCTGCCAGGGTTGTGATATCTCAGGCCTGCTGACGTTCGACCCTGAATCCATCGAACCAACTCTCTCGCCGTCAACGATGAACCACGGCAGGGTTGTTCTACCTCAATTCCAGCGTCTCAAAGCCTTGTCCTCCCGATCGAGAAGTTGATCGAGGATTACAAGAGGTGAAGAGCGTTCTTGCCGAAATCAAGGACCAACTTCCAGTAGCATTGCAGGTGAAGCTTTGGCCAGTTGTAACTCTGTCCTTCTACGGGTCAAGGGTGAAGTTGGCTCGTGAGAGGATTAATCTGCGCTCCCGCTCCCGAAGGCCAATATTGCGATAAAATGTCAGCAGCTCAACGAGAAAAAGCCGTCTCTAGATGCCAAAACTGACACCTCTGTCAGTACCGCCGAGCTTGCATCCTTGAAAAAGGAATTGGGAGATCTTGAAGAGAAGGTCCGGGCAACTAAACAGCTCATTCGTGACAAGGAAGCATTCATCACCCGCTCCCAAGGCAGCGAAGGCCTCAAAGCTCAACTGAAGACTGATCTGGCGGAAATACGTGCCCTGAACAAGCAGCTAGTGACGGGCAAGGACGAAGACGACGAAGCCGAGATCGCCGAGGTGGATCGTGTCCGTGCTGACGCCTTCCACGCCTTCGAGGCATTCCTTGATGAGTTCATTCATGTAAACCGACACCGCCGTAACAGTTTGAACCTCTAGAGTCGATGGTCGCATCGGCTATATTTAATTTTTATTGGCCGATTTCATGTATCGCCCCCCATATTTCATCGTCCATCATCCCACATGCTTGGGAAATATTTCTTGAGATCTTGACCGTTGATGACATCGGGAATTTCACGCCGGCTCCTCAAGCATGTCTGCGTTCCCTTAACACTTGATCGACCTGTATGGCCCATGACAATTTGGAGACCATTTACCATATCTTGCATCCTTAGTCCCCAATGGCAATCTGACTTCCCACACCAGATCGCCAACGTGGAACTCCTTTGGTCTCACCTTCTTATTATATGCACGAGCTACCTTGGCCTTGTTCTCTTTGATTTTATCAGCGACCACGACTGAGCTCGCTTAAATCCTCAACATTGTCACTCATCGTGTGCATATTCTTGATTGTTAGATCGTTACGAAAATGACACGTCTCGATCCAGCCGTAATTTCCCAGGGCAATACGGCTTCTTGTCCATAGACTAGATGGTATGGCGAGGTTTCTATCGCTCCATGACATGACATGCGATAAGCCCATAAAGCTTCTGACAAAACCTCATGCCACCGCCTAGGGTGTTCATCGACTTTCCTCTTGATCGCTTGATAAGGCTCGTTGACGCTTGACTTGCCCATTTGCTTGAGCATAGTATGGAGATGATCGGATCGCCTTGATTCCCGTGTCCTCAGAATTTTCTAAACTCATGAGAAATGAAGACCGAACCTCCATCGGTCGTGATAGTTTGGGAATCGAATCTATGAATGACATGTTCTTTCACAAAATTGATGACATCCTTGAGTTCACCGACTTCATAGGGACGGCTTCCACCCATTTAGTGAAATAATCCGTAATGGCCAAAATCCACATGTGGCCTTTGATTGATGGAGGATTGATCTTGCCGATCATATCCATGCCCCAACCTCGGAATGGCCAAGGCTTGATGATGGGGTTCATTCTTGACGGTACCATCTGAATTTTTCCAAATTTCTGACATGCTTGACACCCTTTGTAGTATTTAAAACAGTCCTCAAGCATGGTGGGCCAAGAAAACCCTGATCGCCTGATCAACCATTTCATCTTGTGAGCCGATTGGTGAGTTCCACAGCGCCTTGTACCTCGTAGGAGCCGATTGGCCCGGTTGGTCCTGCATTTGAGCAATAACCTTCCAGAGTCCTCAGAACATGTCGCCCCGATAAGCACATACTTCATGGCCTTGTACCTTATCCGTTTAGGTGCCCCCCGAGCCGAATCTTTCAAGTAATTGAAGATATCGGCTCTCCAGTCGTCGCCTCTAGGAACTGTACTTGAACATCAGTTCCCTCTGCTACGTCCTTGTAGCACAAGCCATTGTGCGAGATCATTCGCCTCAGATACGATCGCGGGATCGATTAAAGTTTATGTCGGAACGTGCCATGAGCTCACGGCATTGCAACCATAATGGGAAGAGCGACTCGCTCTCACACTTGTATTCCTCCGTGAGTTGGGAAATCACCAATTTGGAGTCTCCAAAATTTCCCGCCTCGCTCCGGCCGATGAGCAACTCCATTCCCTTGCGTATCGCCTCATACTCGGCGATGTTGTTGGTGCGAGGGTAGCTAGCGATGGAGAAGGAATATGTTGCCCCGGGCGACGAGTAGAATGCCAATGCCGCAACCATCATCACAAACCGATCCATCAAAAACATAGCCCACGTATAAGCAGTACCGCTATATCGGTGTTGATTCTTTCAGCAATAAGGTCGGCCAATGCGACCCTTAACGCTTTCGGCGGGTTGATACCGGATGTCAAATTCGATAATGCAAACATCCATTTGCCGAGTCGGCCTTTCAACATAGGAGCGGCAAAGCATGTGCTTTATGACATCTGATTTGCATATAATGATAATCTCCTGAGAGCAAGATGTGGCAGCTTGTTGCGGTGAAAAGCGGCGAGAGGCACAACTTATCGATCTCGGGATACCTTGTCTCGCATCCGGCATCCTACGCTGATGTAAACACAACTCGCTCCGGACCATCATAAACTTGCACCACCACCGGCGATGGGCGTGTCGATCGCGACAAGTAAATGTAGAACGGCCTATCCGGTGGGCGGAACCAACACCTGGCGGCCGTTAGATATTCTTTGATCTCGTCGAAGGCTCGTTGATGTTCATCCCCGGAACTCCTCATCGCTTTAATTTTCACTAGTCCCATGAGCGGCTCTATTCTTCCCGGATTGGAGATGAATCTTACGTGAAGTTGATCTTGCCGATGAGAGACTGCAGTTCTTTCTTCGTGGTAGGTGGCTTCATTGTTCGCACTGCCTCCTGACTTTTCAGGCCGATCTCAATTCCGCGTTCATGGACCAAGAAACCCAAAAACTGACCGGCCGTCACCCCGAAGGCACACTTCTTTGGATTCATCCGTAGCCGGAATTTTCTTGTTCGGTCCAAGACGCGTTGTAGATCGTCCAAGTGTCCTTGTACTGAGGCAGACTTGACCACCACGTCATCGATATAAATTTCCACCATCTTGCCGATCAGATCATGGAAAATGTAATTCATGGCTCTTTGGTATGTGGCGCCGGCATTCTTCAGTCCAAACGTCATGACTACATATTCAAACAACCCCACCGACCCTGGGACTCTGAATGCAGTCTTGTGTATATCTTCCGGAGCCATAAAAATTTGGTTGTAACCGGCATTGCCATCCATGAAGCTCAAGATCTTATGACCAGCAGCTGCGTTGATTAAAGTCTCTGCTACCGGCATCGGATACTCATCCTTCGGAGTAGCTCTATTGAGATCCCGAAAATCTATGGCAACACGCCAGCGGCCATCCTTTTTCTCCACAGGTACGATACTAGAAATCCACTCAGCATACCTGCATGGCCTAATTAACCTAGCTGTCAACATTTTCTCGATCTCTTTCTTGACTTCTTTCAAAATTTCGGCCTTCATCATCGTGCTCGCTGGAATGGCGAAACCCTTTAGCGAGTCGATGCTCAATGATGCTCTGTCTAACGGGCATCTGTCAGATAGTCCCATGCAAAGCAGTCTGGATATTCTTTCAACAAAGCTATCATCGGACCCCGCAGATTCGGGTCTAACTTCTTGCTGATAAATGTTGGTCGTGGCTTATCCCCAGGACCGATGTCAATCTCCTCTAGCTCATCGGATGTAAACCCATACCCTAGCTTTCCGTCACCGCTAAATCGATGCTAAACACGGGGCAAGCAGTTGGTGAGGATAACAAAGATAATTTGGGCGATTGCGAATCGGCCCCATTTCGATGCATTCGTCAAGGAAGGTTTACAACTTATTTGTGCTCTACAATGGCGGGGAATCTCCCTACTACATTGCATGACCTGTTGTCGTAAGCTTATCGCTTTTCATTTTTGCGGCGATCGCGGGATCGGCCATACCATCTGATCGTGGACTTTGCTACTCTGTCGGGCGATGTATAAGACCAGCCTCACCCGTTTTTGTAGCTTCAATGCGCTCACGGCCGTCTAGACTGATTCGGAGATCGGCTCTTGGTCTGCTTCCCGGGCGTTCATGCCGACTATGGAGATCTCGATCGAATCATCTGCATGAATGACCTCCACTTCATCTCCATCCTTTGTATTAGGCTTTGGTGCATCGTGGATGGAATGCAGCGATTAGCGTGAATCAATCTCTCCCAAAGGCAAGGCGGCGTAGGTGCTTTTGCTGTCCTGACGAAGAATAGCGTAGGGATGGTTTTTCTGCCCGGTCGGATCCACGTTCAAGACGCCTTGCGTTTGAAGTTTGGCCGTTGAAGTCGCTTAACATGGCGTTGGTTTTGATCGGATCTGCGGTGGGCGTCCCAAAGCGTCGTAGCATGGAGTATGGCATTATATTGACTGTCGCTCCGGTGTCAACCAACATCTTGCTGACAGGCTGCCCATTGATGTAAACTCGCAGGTACAGGGCTTTCAGATGTTTGTAGCCCTTCTCACGTGGCTTTTCAAAGATAACCTGTGGGCCCGGTCAAGCTGTACCCTTGGCAGCTCTTTGGTTCTTGGGCGCAAAACTCGGCGGAAGTATGAACACCATGTTTGTGTCGGCCGATGTCTTGCATCGGCTTTTACCGGTTTAGGCGCCACTCTTTCCTTTTCGGCGGTCTTCCGTTTCCAAGGTCTGCTGAATTTTAACGGCGGATCGGTGTGCTTTCTTAAAGCGTGGAAGTCTGCGCTCGCTTCCTCAAGTTCTGCACGCATTGAACTCTCGCTTTTGGGTGTGCCCGAGTCCATCGGGCACCACCTTGGCGGTGATATCATCTTCTTCTTTTCCACCCATTGGCTCCTCGAGGTCTTTTGCTCGAGGAGGAGAGGCCTAGACGCTTGAACACCGCTGGACTGTCATCCTTCGCTGTCCACATTACGGGCGGTTGTCGATTGTAGGCAATCGGCTCATTCCGGCATCCCAGCAATACTTGAAGAAGGGACAATCCCAATGTTTGTCCATGCCTTCCTTTTCCTTTGACTTTCCCCTAGCGAGGTGCTCATATCTTTCATCATCCCTATCGCGCCGGCGATGTCGGTCATGCTGACGCTCATACTTGTTAAGGAGATGCGTGGAGTGTGGCTTCTGATATCGCACGCTTCTCACTTGCTCCTCGGTTAAATATCGCCTGTCATCATAACAGGGCCGGTCGCGTGGACTAGCCTCCTCTCTTTCTTTGCCGCGCGAGCGACCGCCTTCCTCCTTATATGTGCCATGGTGGTACACAGGTCCTGCCATATTAACATCGAACGAGAAATCTAACTGACGCCTCGTGGAGTGGCTGTGTTCTACCATGTTGGCCTTGGAAATGGGTTTGTGTCTACTTTCATGGCGAATTGCCCAAGGATCGAGGCCTGTTCTATCGCCGTTTGGATCTCGGCGTAGCTCTTTACAATCATTGGTGGTGTGGGTGAGCAGTGATGCCACATGCGTATGGTCTCCGTTCATCTCTTGAGCCGTAGGGATTTTATGGCCTTGGTAACTTCGGTTGCTTTTCTTTCGATAAATCGAATATCTGCTCAGCTTTGCTCATCAAGTCGAACCCTTTTGCAGGCCCTTCTGTTTCACCCATTTGCGGGACACAGGATCGCCCGAGCCCATTCAGCCCACCTCCACGGTCTTGTGTAGGATCCTCTTCTTCATGTCGACCAGGCCTATCGGACGTTTGAACTTGTATTGGTACAACTCAGGGTGGCGCTGTTCATACATTGTCAGCTTCTGGGCCATGTGTGCCAATGAGTTGTACTCTACTTGGAAAGCCAGATCTTTGATAGGTGCTGAGAGACCCAACACCGACTGATCGCTTCTTTCTTAGTTAAGCAGGCGAATAACATCGGTTCTTGACAGTCTGAATGTACTTCGACTCTGTTTCTCCCGCTTCGCACTTTGTGCGGATCTGCAATGCCAGCCTCGGTAATGATAATCTTGAATGTGGAACTGCTCTTCCGATTGCTTCAGTGCGGATCGAATCGGTGGCGGCGGTGTACCACCCAAAAGCTGGTCCTGTCAGAGATTGCGCAAAGAACTTTACGCGTAACTGATCCGATGCTGAAATCATGCCTAACTGTGCCAGGTATCGGCTCACATGCTCGATTGAGCTCGACCCTTCTGATCCGCTAAACCTTGAGAACTCCGGGAGCCGATCCTTGGGTGGCGGAATCGGATCAAACTTCGTTGAGTGCGGCTTGGAATAGCCGATTGTCCTTCTCTTCGGCACGAAGCCGAACTGGTCTCTCAAGATGGTACGGATTTGCTCCACCGTTTGAGCTGCAGGGGCTAAATTCTCATGACTCGTTCCGATGGCATACTTGGCCAGCCACGCCTGTTTATCAGCGTCCATCCCAGACATCCCTGCTCTAGGAATACCTGCTCCCGTAGCCCCTGCTCCAGAAACTCCTGCCCCAGAAATCCCTGCGGTTGCAATCTGGTTCGTGCGCGTCAAGCTATTGCAGTCCGGCACGTAGGTGCACACATATCCATGTGGGATTTCTTTAGGTGGTTCAGACGAGGCGGCAATCGCTGGGTCACCTCCGACCTTGTAGAGCGACGTCTGTGGGTGCCCTGGTGGCTCGGGCTGCAAGTGTGAATGGCGGTGTGGCACAGTGCAGGCGATCTTTCTCCTGGTGAGTCCCTAGAGTAGGCCCGGCGGAATCTTGATGTTTCATGATCTCACACTACGCGAACGCGATGCTCGAAAAGCGTTCACTAGGCTCTCGAATGGCGGTGAAGAGAATGAGCCACCATGTAATTGACTTCTGTCGCGAGCCACAGTGCGCTCCTCTGAAGGAACAGAAAGATCCACCTCATCAAGAGCACCCTCGGGTGAGAACCCTTTCCACCTGATGCCATGCTTACGGGTCCTCTCAAAAGAGCCGATAAGATCGGCTTCGAAGAGAGCTTTGATATCATCATACTTCGCCTTGTGCTCCTCGGCGGATCGTCAGACGTGACGGTCATCCCCATCGCAGCGTCGGATGTTGATGCAGATCTTGTTGAAGGTCCCACCGTGCGAGAATGTGTTGCTGTCAAAACCCACGGCGAGCAGCGACGAGCAACACGAAGAGCGGGAGGCTCCAGGCTACTGGTGGGCCCTGGTCCCTCGAACAGCACCCGCAAAACTCCGACACGTCTGGCTGATTCGAGGCGTGCCACGACCTATACCTGGTCGGGAAGGTGATGGATTGCTTGATCAGTTTCTGCATGGCAAACAAGTATCGTAAAATTCGAGCCGTGACCGGCTCCCGTGTTTCCACGTGAATCGGCTCCTGGAGCCGATTATCCCATGGTTACGCATTAGATCTATGATAACATGGGGTTTTGCTTCATCAATACAAGTTAAATCGATCTCGACGGTTTAACGTTTTCACCACGTAATTGGAACATCCTACACGTGGTGAGCACGGTAAATACAAAGATGATAGAAAACTAACCCTAGAAGGCCTAACAACCGACGTAAAGTCAATTCCGGAACAACTCCTCTCGAATTAGCAAACCATATCCTCACGTACTCTGGATCGTTCAACCCGTTTGCAAGGCGACTACGTGGATATCAAACTAAACCTTGGAAAACAAGGCAAAACTATAACGGATCAAAGGTGAATAAAGATCAAGCAAGATGCTACCCTTACACCCGGGAAAAGGTGCAAAGGCAGCGAGATAACTAGAGGTAGCATAACTAAACAATCATAGCAAAAAGTACCGATGCTAACCTAAACAAATCTATGATAATAGTATTACTCGCCATCAACAAGGCTTGACGAGTAACACCAAATAACGCATAGCGGAAGATCTCCCTAGATCGTGAATCACGATCTAGGCGACATATTACTACCGAAGAAACCCTAGAAACAAGGGGTGGCGATCGTGAGATTGTGTTTGTTGTGAACGTGAGTGTCCTCCTTTCTCAATAACCTTAGGTACATATTTATAGTCCGGAGACTTTCTATCTTTGGAATAACCCTAACAACTCTATCTCTTACTTAAAAAGCGGAACCTACTACAATATAAGATACACGGGCAATTTAGCCCAAATCCACGCACAAGGCCGATTCAACAACACGTTGCATATATGTATCTTCCAAGCCCATCTTGATTACGGCCCATCTCCTCCTTTGGCCAAAATATGACGATAACAGCGTCTACATGGGCATACTTGTGGGATAACACCAAAGTATTCCATGGTGAATCCCAGGAATGCTACTTGCATTACACCAGCCAAATCGACTTGCTAACCCTGGAGAAGGTAATAATTTGATTGGTCTGAATCTCATCTTTTTCACCAAATGTACTTCGAGTCCACATGTTAATCTTGTGTTCCACTCAGGTGGAATGGGAGCCATACGGAACTCGAGGGAATGTGGGTACGGGTGTTTGGTTCTAGGCGGACTTGAACTACAAATGTATGCAAGAAGCACATCTCTAGATCCGTGTCCCGTTAATTTGTGTCTATGTTGTTGAGTTCCACCTTCCATAGTGGGTGATGAGGCAGTTTGGCTTATTCCAGGAGACCCCACTGCCATACAAGGACACTAGCACAACTCTTCACGGGTGAGTGATCCGTATACCCTAACTAGCCAATTTTCTTGGGCGTCACATGATACTAATAAGGCGATGAATTTAATTGTAGATTGGACAAGATCAAGTAGATAAGGGGAAAAGATTGGGCTGCATATCATCACAAGTATATTCAGAAGTGGTATGCAAGGATTGAGGAGATAGAAAAACCAAATGCGGTCTCTCATCCTAAGGTGCTGCATGATGATGCAGCGTTTAATCGGTATCTCGTGTGGCTTGGGAGAGTGTCTTGTTTGTACATGGAATCGGCTTCGTTTGCATCTGATGACATAGTGGAGGACCCTTGTCCTGCTTTTGACAAGCTCAGCCAGCTAGATTACAACAGACTTTTCCAAGCCGACAGGGGTGCAAATTCAGCGGGGGTTATCCGCTTTGTGGTAAGTATTCTACTGGAGATTGTGATGTGCAAGTATAGGAACAAAATATTGACTACTTTGTTCTTTTACTAGCGTGAGGAGATCTCGAAACACGTGGATGAGGCCACGAAAGCACTAAAACATCCTCTGGGCAAGGAGTCTGAATTAGCCCTTCGAGTGTTCGTGGAGGCATGTGTTCACACCATTCCTATTTCTATTATATTTTTATGTGTGCTAAAATCTTCTAACCTATTCGTCAATTCCATAGCGTACCAAGCATTAGGGTCGTGGATTAGGTGTTCTGCTTGGTTTCCGCATCGTCGAGGCCACATCGTCGGTGAGGTCTTCTAGCTTAGAGAATGATCAGGAAGATGAACAGGAGGAAGAGGGTGAGGATGAGGATGAGGAGGAAGAGGGTGAGGATAAGGATGATGAGGAAGAGGTCAAGGATGAATATGAACATGAAGGACAAGATGAGCATGAGGAGATATGCATGTCTCAATTACACGATGACCCACAGGCTAGTCAACGGTCACGACATTTCAACCTAAAACCGAGGCAACCAAGGGAACCCTATATGCCAAGTGAATGGGAGAACAAGCGTCGAGCGCAGGTGGTATGCCATGCTCCTAGCTACGAGGATGAAGACTCTGATCCACCACGGAGGGGTAGGAGTCATGAGGGGCGTAGCAAGGCAAACGATGATGGGGTGGCAAAAAGGGGAAAGGGGAGAAAGTGACACCTATTTGTAGTGTGTTCGTTATGAACTTGTGATTGTGACTTGAACTTGTTTAATGTGTCATTTGAAACTTGTGGCTTGAACTTGTTGTACTGGATATTCTAAAAATATTCATTGTTGCAAACCTATTTAACCTGGATGTTCTACAAATGTTCATTGTTGTACTAAAATCTTAATTTGCTGAAAATGTTGAAATGTGCAATGTTTGAATAAAACAGTCCATGACTAGGGGCATGGTGTTATTGTAGAGAGCGCCATGCCACCAAGAATGGCATTTTCCCACAAGGCGTCATGCCACCTAGCATGGCATTTTTCACGAGGGCGCCATGGTCAGGACTTAGGGAAATTTCTGGGTGGTTGTTTTCTTTGCTCGCGCGCCAATTCTGTAAGCCATCACGTCAGACTAGGGCCAAAGCGGCATGGTGGAGTCCATAACGTAGATCATAGCATGGTGATAATTATATTGTGTCACGCGAGGCTCCTTCCCCTTCGCCTTCCTCTTCCTTTTCCCTCAAGTCGCGTTCAAGATGGACAACAAAGTTGAATTGTGCCTCGAATTCGTCTACTCAACTATTTCGTCTTGCTCTCTTCTTCCTCCATTATGAGACTCGCCTCTTCAGACACCCTCTCAAACTGTCGACAATTCCTCAAGTCCTTCAAGTACATGTATCTTTCATATTTTGCTTGTTTTTCCTTTCTCTCGTGTTCTTTCTTTGCTTTCTTTATGCTTGCCTCACGCAATCTCCTGTTGAAATATTCTTCTTACCACTGTTCTTCTTCAGCCTCCCTCCTTATAGGTTTCGCAGCATGGAAAACAAAACAATTCTATTGCGGGAACACACAAAAGCCAAGATCTAATCTACGAGATCGACACAACGAGTTTGTAGAGAACTAACCCTCATAGATCCAAAGCGTTTAACGAGATCGGATTCTCTTGGTTGATGTAGTCGATCACTTGCCGATCTCAAGATCGTGTAGACGATCCTTATGCCGCCATGTTCTGACAGCGCTTCCACAGTCGGACACATGTATGGTAGACGATGAAGACCTTCCTATCCGTTGTTCCAGTAGGGCAGCGGAGGTTGTAGATCTCCTCGGAATCCCAATAGCACGACAGTGTGGTGGTGGTGGAGGAGGAGAGATTTCTGCAGGGCTTTGCCTAAGCCGGAGCAGGATAGTGGACGAGAGAGAAGAGGGGCCGGCAACTAGGGTTAGGCGCCAAGGGAAAGAGGTGCCAGGGGTTGCGCCCCCCACCCCTCCTTGTATAGGTGGGGGCGGCCAAGGGTGTTCCCAGCCCTAGTTGAGTCCCTCCCCAACTCGGCCTCCAAAGGAAGAGGTTAAAACCTTTTCACCTAGACTTTCCTCTTACCAAAAACTAGAGTTTGACTTTTCAAACTAGGATTTGACTATTCAAACTAGGGTTTGACCCTTCTACTAGTCTTGGCCGAATTTTCCCTTTAGGTTTGGTTTGGCTAGCCCCTAGGGCATGCCACATCCCAAATGACCCCTCCCGAAGTGGTGGACCTTCTAGAACATTCTAGAAGGTTTCAGTCAAAACACCAAAAACATTTCTGAACCCCAGAAAACCAATTTCCTTATATCTATCTTATTCTATGGACCATTCCAGATCTCCTAGTGATTCCTTGGATCCAATTCGATACTCCGAACAACATTCGGTCTCCAACTCACATTCCATATCTACTTTAAACAACATTGAATCCTTAAGTGTGTCTCCCTACTGTTCGTGAACTATGCAGACATGATCGAGACACCTCTCCGATCAATAACCAATAGTGGGATCTGGAAATACATAATGGCTCCCACATATTTCTGCGATGACATCGTGATCGAATGAACCATTTACATAAGATATTGATTCCCTTTGTCTCGCGATACTTTACTTATTCGAGGTTTGTTCGTCGGTATCTCTATACCTAATTCAACCTCGTTACCGATAAGTACTCTTTACTTGTTCCGTGATATGAAATCCATTGCAACCTAGTCACATGCTTGTAATCCAATTGGATGACATTCCACCGAGAGGGACCAGAGTATATCTATCTCTCATATGGATGGACAAATCCCACTCTTGATCCATGTGCTTCAACACATACTTTCAGAATACCTAATGCCACCTTTATAACCACCCAGTTACAAAGTGGTGTTTGATGTCATCAAAACATCCATCCGGTGATGGTGATTAACATGATCTCATGGTCGAAGGATTAGGTTACTATGTATTTGAAAGCGTGTAGCAAACAAACTCTAAATGACTTGATCTTATGATATGCTAACTATTGGAGTGTGTCCATCACATCATTCTCCTAATGACATGATCTTGATATTAATAACATCCAATGTCCATGATCAGGAAACCATGATCATCTATTAATTAACAAGCTAGTTTAACTAGAGGCTTACCAGGGACTCTTTTATATTTACAAAAGACACAAGTATTAATGTTTCCGGTTAATACAATTATAGCATGGTATATAAACATTTATCATAAACACAAAGATATAATAATAACTACTTTATTATTGCCTCTTGGGCATATCTCCAACGGTCTCCCACTTGCACTAGAGTCAATAATCTAGTTTGGAAAAACTTGTGCATTCAACACCTATGGATTCCTGGTATTGTATATACACGATTGCTAGTTGTAAACATAATCTTAGTATCTGACACTTCCATGTCCGTGTGTATTTGCATGTCTTTGCGTCTCTACGCATCACTCATTCTCCATTGAGACGACATTGTATAAATTTGGTTCTTTGGTGAGACCTTTAGTTCCTCGGGGTTAAAACATGTCGGTACAATTGTCGTACAATATATATATATCCATATTAATAGCCCCTATGAACCATACCTAGTTTGATAACAAACTATTTTACACAAATGCCCTCTTTAGATGCTACAATAACAGTCAAGCCTTTTGTTATAGTATCTGTCACAATGTCTTAACTTTGGAACTCATCCAAATCCGTTATGGAACTTTATTTCCATTACATTGTGCCATCCATAGTTTAAACTGAGATAAACTTAATTTGTATCTTGTGACATAACTAGTTACCAATTTAACACTTTACAATGAACTATCTATCTATTTGTCACCGCTACATAAATAACATATTCTTAGTTCTTCCAAAGATCATAAGAAATATCCTTACTATCGTCCAATGATTATCTTATGAATCATTCTGGTATATGCTCATAACATTTAGAGCATAGGACATATCTGGATGTGTACATATCACAAATTGATCAAAATATTCGTGTGATTTCACTCATCAAGTTTCAAAACACTTGAATCTTGTTTCACCTACTAAGTGTCAAAACACTTGAATCTTGACTCAATCCTTCATGTAAGACAAGTACTTTTCTTGTCGTTTCTATATTGAATTCTTTCAATATCTCATCTATGTACATTTGGCATAACAATATTAGCGTCTCAATCTATACATATAGACATTGATGCCAAATATTCGGGTTCTACCTAAGTCTTTCATCGAAATGAAATTCTTAACCTGTGTCAATAAAAGATACATCATTCCGATCAACAATGTGTCTTTCACATAATGTATTAGAAAAATATGTCTTATCGCTCCCACTTAATTTCTTGCAAATGCAAGCATCTTCATCGTCTCTGATGAATTTAAACCTTTTAATAGTTTCATCATGATGAAGATTCCAACTCCGCGATGCTTACTCCAACCATTGAAGTTTGCATGATTTTTTAGCATCCTTTGAATTAACAAAACCCTTTGGATCATGTCATGTACACGTCCTAGGTAACTGTCACATCCCAAGATTTTCCAAATCTTGTAATGTGAAAATAAATGAATAAAATAAAACTTTGTTTGATTTTCAGAGCCAGAAGAAACTTTTTGAATTCAATTGGAACTTCAAACCCATTTGAATTAAATAAAGTCCTAAAGGGATTTAAAGAGTTAAACATTTATTAAAGGAAATTAAAATGTTTTGGAATTACTATTTTGGATCTTTTAATAAAAGATTTGGTTTTCAAAAGAAAAGGTGGATTCATGAATAAAGATTATTTTATAAAGCCAAATAAAACCTTGGCCAAGCTTTGGATTTAAAACATTTTGTTTAAAAAAATAGAAAGGTTTGTTTAAATAAATTAATAAGGATTTAATATCCAATTTTATCTAAATAAAAGGTCTTACCATTTTAATTAAAACATCAAAAACTTATTAAATTATTTTAAATAAGTTTTCCAAATATTTTATATTCTCAAATAAAACCTACTGAAGTGTTTTGGCTTTATTTTAGATTTCAAAACAAATATTTTAAATAAAATAAATCCTATTTGATTTAATAATGAAGGTCTATTGTATTTAATTATTAATGGACCCTAAAATAAAAGGTTATTTTGTTTTAAACAAGTTTCCAAGTATTCTTTATTTCCAAATAAAACCTACTGATTTGGTTTTGAAAATATTTGGTTTTCAAATGGAGATTTTATTAATTAAATCAAACCCTATTTTATTAAATAACTAAAGATCCATTTTATTTAATTAAAGAATGGATCCTAAAGAGAATAAAAATTATTATTATATTTTGGAAATCTGGTTTATGTACAAAACAGAACCAAATTCATAGTTGCAAAAGTTTGTTGATTGTTTGAATTGATTTAAGTGTGATTTGATTGTTTGGATTTTCAAAACAGAAAATAGTATTGGAAAAAGGTTCAAAACAGAAAAAAATAAGATTTGGACCTGACCCAACTGAGCCAGCCCAAGAAGCCCAGAAACAGCCCAGCTATTCCTCCCCGAGGAAAAAAACGATTTGCACGCAGTATCAAACCCACAGAGAGAATGACTGGTGGACCTCCCCCTCATTTCTTTTCAAACTGCCAGGTAGACCACACTCCCCCTGTTCATCGTCCACACCCGCGCGACCCATTCTTCCTCCCTCGTCGTTGTTTCCTGCAGTGATTCCGCGCCTTAATTCGTCTTAATGCGACCACCGTTACTTGCTTCGATC
Source organism: Avena longiglumis (assembly GCA_030063025.1). NCBI lineage: Eukaryota > Viridiplantae > Streptophyta > Magnoliopsida > Poales > Poaceae > Avena > Avena longiglumis. The sequence goes on along the minus strand of CP125976.1, from coordinate 492,049,024 downwards.
ACGCAGGCTTAAACGCCCATGCCTCCTCTACATTTCCCCTCTGACACCCCGCGCTGGCATGCCCCTAAACCTCCCCAATTTCCTCCCCGAGCACCCTCTGCTCCGACGAGGTTCGGCGTCGATTCCGGCCAAGTATCACCACCCCTTGCCTCCCTGACCTTGCACCCAGACTCACCACTTCTTGGCGCATCTCCGGTACCTTTTCGTTCGGCATGGTGCCCAGGCGTCGGCTACGTCAAGCTTCCGAAAGCCGCCGCGTCTACAACCTCTCCGACGACCTCCCCCGGTAAGCACTGACCGCCCCGCGTCTTCTCGATCACGCAAACATCCTTGCCTTGGTCTTGCGTTCCTAACCATGCCCCTGTCTTGCCTTAGGGTGATCTACAACGCCGCGGCCGTGGGCGAGCCGCCGACGCCGTTGCAAACTCGGTGGCGATTCCACGACCCGTCGCCTTGCCACGTCGATCACACGTCGAGCACCACCTCATCTCGCGAACGCGTAAGCACCCGCTGTCTCCCTTGCTTCCTAGAACCACCGCTAGCACCTCGCCTGGCCGTGCGCCGCCTCTAGACACCGCCAGCGCCGCCGATCTTTGGCAAGCGCGCTAGCACCGTAGGATCTTTATCCGACGCTTGCGATAGATCACTTAAGCGCGAAGAGTGCGTCCTGCCGCGACGATCGATTAGATCCAATGGCTACAACGCGTGATCCGTGAACGGTACCACCCAACGAGAACGTGACGTGGCCATGATTTTGTTTTAAAACAGATTTGAATGTTATAGATTCAATTTTCAAACCCTTGTAAATTTGGATTCACACGTCCAAAAATTACAAATTTTATGTCGTTGGATTCAGGAGAGCAAGCCCTAGCCAACCATACCCTTGGTTTAGTAAATAGTATCTGTTAATTTACTTGTTTTTGCAGATTCATTTGTATGCTTGTTTAGATTAGAAAAATTGTTTAAAAATGTTTTTAGGGTTAAAACCTTTGCAAAATGGTTTGTTGTAAACTCACTGACCCTAGGAACCAACCCATGGAGTTAAAGATGAATTTGGTGAAATTTAGGATAGATTAATTGATTTGGTCCATTTCTAGCCAAATAGAAATAATAAATTTTTTCATGAAAATGTTTTGGAGTAAAAACTTTGGGAAAATATTTTGGATCAAACCTACTGGCCATAAACACCAAGTTCTGAGAAACCTCAACTTATTTGGTGAACCACTTAAAATTGTTGCTTGATAAAAATGTTTTTCCACCACATAAAATGTTGAATGGATTTAAAAATGGTTTATGGACAAAACCCTTTTTGAAAATGACTTTGCCATTTTGGTAAATGACCACTTTGGACTTTAAAAAGTTTAGAAGCCTAGTGGAGACCACCTTTGCAATTAGAACCATCTTTTACATGCTTACATGCATGACTTAGATCTTAGATCCCATAGTTTTATGTGTGTGAATTGTGGTTCGATTGATTATTGGAATGCTAGTTGATATAGAGTTTGCTTGATTGATTGTAGTGAAATTAGCAAAGTGTGAGACTAGCAAGATCAAGGAGTGAACCACCATTCCCTTCCAAAAATGCAAGTGACACTATCATCAAAAGTCCTACTATTTTCATTATACTTAGTGGATTTTGAAACATGCATGAAAAATACTTTTTGTACTTATGCTATGCTAAAATCCTAATAGGATTCCCTATCCATTCCTTAGAGAAAACAATGTAGTTGTTTCATGCTTAGCCATGCTATATTTTGACAAGAGATACACGTTGAGAGTTTACAAAGGATGAGAAAAGGACTTGTGTTTTACATAATAAAACAAGGACTCAATGAACCACCTAGGTGGAGGATACTTTAAGTTTTGGAGAGGGTGGCAACAAAAGGAACCATGTCTATGGGAATCACTTTGTGTTGTGCTCCAAAAGAAAACCACCTAGGAAACTTAGAGATTGAACATGTTTCTCCAGTTGTGGCTTTCGTGTGCAACCACATGCTATTTGTCACATCCCAAGATTTTCCAAATCTTGTAATGTGAAAATAAATGAATAAAATAAAACTTTGTTAGATTTTCAGAGCCAGAAGAAAAAAAAATTTGAATTCAAATTTGGAAGTTCAAACCCATTTGAATTAAATAAATCCTAAAGAGATTTAAAAAGATAAACTTTTATTAAAGGAAGATAAAAATATTTAAAATACTAATTTGAAACTCTTAAATGAAAAGATTTGTTTTCAAATGAAATAGAAGTTTTATAAATAAAGGATATTTTATAAATCCAAATTAAACCTAGGTCAAGCTTTAAGAATTAAAACAGTTTATTTAAAGGAAATTGGCAAAGGTTTATTTAAATAAAATAATAAGAATTTATATCCAAATTTTCTTAAATAAAAGATTTTACCAATTTAATTGAAACATCAAAACTTGTTAAATTGTTTAAAATAAGTATTCTAAATAGTTGATATTCACAAATAAAACCTACTAAAATGTTTCGGCTTCATTATAGGTTTCAAAATAAATAACTCAATAAAATAAATCCTATTAGAATTAATAATGAAAGTCTATATTATTTAAATTAATAATGAGCCTAAAATAAAATGATTATTTTGTTTTAAATAAGTTTTCCAAATATTCTTTATTTCCAAATAAAACCTACTGATTGGGTTTTGAAAGCATTTGGATTTCAAATGAAGATTTTATTAAATAAACCAAAACTTGTTTTATTAATAAACCATGGACCATTTTATTTAATTAATAAATGGAACCTAAAAAGATTTTATTTTATTTTGGATTTTGGATTATGTTGATAAACAGAACCAAAAACTTGATACAAGTGTGATGATTGTTTGAATTATTTGAATGTTTGTCTTGTTGTTTGAATTATGAATTGAATTTCATATCAGAAAATAGAAATAGAAAAGAATAAAACAAAGTAAATAGAAAAAAATAAGAGAAAACGACCAACCCTACATCTGGCCCAACATCCCAACTCCAGCCCACTTGTGTCCTTGCCCCGAACCGTTTTCTGCACCGCGAAAGGAACCCGCTAAGAAACTGGCAGGTGGACCTCCTCCTCTCTTCTATTTCCACTGACCGCTGGACCCCTTTCCACTGTTCTCCTTCCCCACCCGCGCGACCAGTTCTTCCCCTCCTCATCGCCGTTTCCTGCTGAAATTTCGCGGCATCAATTCGCTTTAACACGGCCATCTTAACTCGCAGCGACCACGCTCACTTAAAAGCCTCCCTCTCCTCTGTCATTTCCCCCAGACGTCACCTCCACTCTGCCCCTAGGCTGCCTCCAATTCTCTCTATACCGCCGCTCAAGCGACTTCCCAAGCCAATCCGCAGCCCTCACGCCCTCTCCTCCCCGACCAAGCTCACAGCCTCCCCACTCTCAGTCGCATCTGCTAGTGCATCAAACTCTACCGCGGGTACCCTGTAACCTCGCCTTCGACAACGACCACCGTCGCCACCGTCTGCTTCATCTCCGGCGAAGCACACAGGTAGTATCTGACCACCCCGCGCCTTCTAGTTCACGCACGCACATTCGCTGTGTCCTTGCATCTAACCACATCGGTTTCTTGCCCTCCGGTGGACAAGCCCCATCCCCATTGTCGCGAAGCTCCGACGCCGCCACGAACTCCGGTGAGGAATTCTTGAGAACTCGGCGCCCTCGTCGACCAACACTTCCTCGAGCAACGCCGTGACCCCCTGAGCCCGGTGAGCAACCCCTCCTTCTTCCCCACCTCCTGTAGCATCGCCTCCGTCGTCGACCGACCGCTCTGCCGCCAGCAGCCGCCGCAGCGCCGCTCGTCTGTGGTCGAGCACCCCACAACCGTTCGATCTGGATCGTACGCATTAGATAGAATCACTTAAACGCGAATGGGTACGCTCTGCGCTCGATCTAACTAGATCCAACGCCCACAGCGACCCGGTGAACGGTATCGACCAGTAAGAACACGCCGCGTGTCGCCTATTAGGTTTAAAAACAGTTTTGAAAACAGAAACTTTTACAAACTTCAAACCCTTGTATCTTTGGATCCACACGTCCAAAAATTACAAACTTTATGTCGTTGGAATCAGCAAGACAAGCCCTAACCAACCCTACCCTTAATTTAGAAAATAGTATCTGTTAACTTGTTTGAAATTGCAGAAACTTTTGTATGTTTGTTTAGAGTAGAAAAATTGTTTAAAATTAATTTTAGGATTAAAACCTTTGCAAAATGGATTTGTGTGACCTTACTGACCCTAGGAACCAACCCATGGTTTTGAAAATGAAATTAGAAAAATTTGGAATGGATTAATTGAATTAGTCTAATTCTAGCTAAATAAAGATAAGGGTTTTATTATGAAAAAGATTATTGGAATAAAAAACTTGGGAAAATATTTTGATTCAAAGCTACTGAACCAAAACACCAAGACTTGAGAGATAGAAACTTTTGGTGAGAAACTTAAAGATTTTTGATTTAATAAAAACCATTTTTCCACCATATAAATGTTGAATGGATTTTAAAATAAATTTTGAGCAAAACCCTCTAACTAATGACTTTGCCATTTTGGTAAATGACCAATTTGGACCTTACAAAGTTTATAAACCTAGTAGAGACCAACCTTGCAATAGAACTCTCTTTTGCATGACTTAGATTCCATTGCTTTGTGAATGTGAAAATTGTTTGTTTAAACCTTGGTTTGGAATGTTAGTTGATTTGGTGTATTGCTTGATTGACTTGTAGTGAAATTAGCAAAGTGTGAGACTAGCAAGATCAAGGAGTGAACCCTCATTCCCTACCAAAAAGGCAAGTTACACTATCATACAAATGCCCTACTATTTTTCATTATACTTAGTGGATTATGAAAACATGCATGAAAAGATATTTTGTACTTATGTTATGCTAAATCCTAAATAGGATTCCCTATACTCTCCTTAGTGAAAATATTGAAGTTGTACATGCTTAGCCATGCTATATTTTGAAAAGAGATACATGTTGAGATTTTACAAAGGTTGAGAAAAGAACTATGTTTTACATAATAAAACAAGGACTCAATGAACCACCTAGGTGGTGGACACTTTAAGTTTTGGAGAGAGTGGCAACAAAAGGAACCATGTCTATGGGATTCACTTTGTGTTGTGCTCCAAAAGAAAACCACCTAGGAAACTTAGATATTGAACATGTTTCTCCAATTGTGGCTTTCGTGTACAACCACATGCTATTATGGCTCTGGCTTAGTAAACTACATTAGGAAGCCCCATACATTGTCTTTAGTTACCGGACATGGGGATCTGGAATGCTTCATGGGGGCTGAAGGCAAGCTAGCAATGATGTATGGGAGGACCTTTTGGAAAGACTTGTCACACTCTCGGTCTGCCGGTACTCCATCTTGGTGAGCACTAATCCAGTGAGCCACTGGTGGCAACAAGATGGGATTGTGTCATGTGGGTAAAGTGTACTCATACAGAAGTTAATAAAATCTAAGTACTTAGCCGTGTCCCGGTTATGGACAATCTTGAGCAACTAAAGTTTGAACTATGGGAGATCTCGACATTCCAACTTCTAATATAAAAACTTGATGCACTTGGGGGTACCAAGGAATTCAAAGAGATTTGTTAAGCTTGTTGCACGTGGGGAGTTACCAAGGTGCTTAAGAGCATGATGTACTTGGGGTTACCAAGGAACTCATGAGTTTTGATAAAACTTGATGCACTTGGGGTTACCAAGGTGCTCAAGGGATTTTGACAAGGACTTGAACACTTGAGTTTCTACCAAGGAGTTCAAGGAACTTGGAAAAGAAATTTAACAAAGGACTTAAAACCCTTTTTGAAAAGATAGGATAAAATATTGCTTTATGCAAATAAGCCTTAAACTCTACTTAGCCAAATAAGCATATAATGATAGGATCCACTCTTATTATACATAAAAGTGAAGCTTGCCAATACAATTCAAAATGTATTGACCCTTGTGGCTGTAACTTGTAATGTTGCAGGTTGATTGTTTTAAAATGAAGATTGTTTGATTGACTAGGATTACAAAGTCTACAACCAACATCTGCCTGTGGCACTTTGAAGATGAAGGACCCATGACTATAATTATTCCGCTGCAATGTATTGTAATAGCCAAATGAGCTATGTTTGATGTAATAAACTTATATTATTCCTGGTTATAAATTTATATTATGACCTTTGTATCTTGATATTACATCTTAACTGTGGATGCTAGCTATTGATCCAGGGACTAGCATTGTAAAACACAGGAGGAATCCACCTTATTAGGTTGGGACCCCTACACTATTATGGCTCTGGCTTAGTCAACTACATTGGGAAGACTCATGCAATGTCCTCAGTTAACTGGACATGGGGACCTGGAATCCTACATGGGTGCTGAAGGCAAGCTAGCAATGGTGTATGGGAGGACCCTTTGGAAAGACTTCGTCACATTCTCAATCTGCCAGTACTCCATCTTGGTGAGCACTAATCCAGTAGGCCACTAGTGGCAAAAGGATGGGATTGTGACATGTGGGTAAAGTGTACTCCTTCTGCAGAAGATAATGAAATCTAAGTACTTAGCCATGTCCCCGGTTATGGACAATACTGAGCAACTAAAGTTTTAACTATGGGAAATCTCGACATTCCAACTTCTAAAATAAAAACTTGATGCACTTGGGGGTACCAAGGAATTCAAAAAGATTTTGTTAAGCTTGATGCACTTGGGGTTACCAAGGAGCTCAAGAGACTTTGACAAAACTTGACGTTCTTGGGGTTACCAAGGAAATCAAGAGATTTTGTTGAAAACATGAACACTTGGGGTTACCAAGGAACTCATGAGATCTTGATAAAACTTGTTGCACTTGGGGTTACCAAGTAGCTCAAGGGATTTTGACAAGGACTTGAACACTTGAGTTTCTACAAAGGAGTTCAAGGAACTTGGAAAAGAGATTTGACAAAGGACCGAACCCCTTTTAAAAAGATAGGATAAATATTGCTTTATGAAAATAAGCCTTAAACTCTACTTAGACAAAACTGCATGTAATGATAGGATCCACTTATATTCTACAAAGTAGTGAAACTTGCCAATACAATTCAAATGTATTGACCCTTGTGGCTGTAACTTGTAATGTTGCCGGTTTGATTGATTTTAGTGAAGTTTGATTGATTAGGATTGCAAAGTCTACAACAACATCACACTGTGGCACTTTGAAGATGAAGGACCCCATGACTATAGTTATTCCGCTGCAATGTAATGTAATATCCAAATGAGCTATGTATGATGTAATAAAATTATGTTATTCCTGGTTATAAAGTTATATTATGACCTTTGTTTCTTGATATTACATCTAAACTGTGGATACTAGCTATTGATCCAGGGACAAGCATTGTAAACACAGGGGACTCCACCTTATGTTGAATAAAGGTTGGGACACTTCCTCTATAGATGGTATCAGAGCAATGTGTTGCCTGTAGGATTTGTAAACCTAGGACTGGACAAAAACCCTTAGAAAAATAGGAGTTGTATCTTGTTCCAAAAACTATTTACAAAAACACTTGTAAACTCTTTCCTCGACCATTTTGGTTTCAACTCTACTTCTCTTCCATTTCAACTTGATGGAAAACCTACCCCATGGCCAAAGACTACACCATGTGCAAAGGACTACCTCAACACCTTCAACTCTAATGACTTCAACTTCTTCAACTCTAATGACTTCAACTTCTTCAACTCTAATGACTTCAACATCTTCAGCATGTTCACCAAGGACTTCCAACTTGGATATCACTAAGGACTACAAGTGAGACAAGGAAATATTACTCAAGATTTAGAGACTGAGGGAATGCAAAATAAGGAGCCATCAACAACTTTGAAGTGTTGTAACCAAGAGTTTTTCTCAAGGAAACCATGATCTCATACAAGAAGAATCATAAAGGAAGGAAAAATCACAAGTGAACCATATAGATGGACCACCATGTTTTAGTTAAGACAAACACACTAACCTAAGAGGTGTAACAAAAATATTTTTGTTTGCCTAAAAATATGCTTGAAATTTGTTGTTGAGTGGATTGTTTGTTGTGATTGCTTGCACATTGCTTGTGTGAATTGTGATGAGTGGAATTAGGATTATTCTCTTAGAGATATTTTTGCCTATTCTAATCTCCCTTCAACCCAAACAGATGACTACTCCAAAAGACTCCAAGGTTGATGACATCAACACCGACCAAGAGGACAGCATGAAAGAGCTCATAGCAACTCAACACCAGTTAAACCAACTGACAGCTCAGTTCATAGCCAACACTAGTGATAAGGATCCAGCACTGCAAAAGTTTTTGGAGGAACAAACCCAACTGATGCTTAAGGTGACTAATCAAATGATCAACATGGAAGAAAGCTATCCCAAAAGAGTCTTTGACAACAAGGATGACAGAAATATTGTTATAGATGGAGCACCAGCTTGCATTATTTGTGGAGACAAGGATCATACTTACAAGGAACATGAAGATCAATGCCCTAACTGTGAATAAAATCATCCTGTTGGACAATGTCCCACCTCTCAAGCCACTTGTTATTTGTGTGAAGGAAACGACCATGTCCCTAACCAATGCCCCATCTACTCCATGGTGGAACAAAGGAAACAAGAAGGATCCAAGTCTACCGAGAAAGGAAAAGGACCACTTATACCTCCAAACAAGACAACCCAATTCAAAGGACTAAAGAAACCCAAGAAACAAAAGCAGGACATGAGCCTTGTACAATGTCGTAAATGTAAGGAAATGGGACACTACTCTAGTGGATGCCTAGAGAACAAGAAGAATAAAGAGATTGGCCAACTAGTGTGCAACAACTGCAAAGAGCTAGGCCACTATGTAGCAACTTGTCCACAAGAGCCACGTAAATAACTCAAGGAAATCCACTGTTTCAACTGCAAGAATCCAGGGCATTATGCAAGCAACTGTCCAGAAAAGATGAAGAACAAGTTGAACAAGCCTATGGAGAAACTCAACCTTGGCCCATGAGACAAGTATGGAAACCAAGGACTCCTGCAAATGTTTGCCATGAGAAATTTTCCCCAGGATCCCAAGAAGGACAATATGTAATTTTTGTTTGAAAAAAATTTCAAGGGTGGTAGTACCCTAGTTGTTTTGAACCTGCTTGTAACCTAGCCTCCCCAAATCTCGGGACGAGATTTATTTTAAGGGTGGTAGCCTGTCACATCCCAAGATTTTCCAAATCTTGTAATGTGAAAATAAATGAATAAAATAAAACTTTGTTTGATTTTCAGAGCCAGAAGAAACTTTTTGAATTCAATTGGAACTTCAAACCCATTTGATTAAATAAAGTCCTAAAGGGATTTAAAGAGTTAAACATTTATTAAAGGAAATTAAAATGTTTTGGAATTACTATTTTGGATCTTTTAATAAAAGATTTGGTTTTCAAAAGAAAAGGTGGATTCATGAATAAATATTATTTTATAAAGCCAAATTAAACCTTGTCCAAGCTTTGGATTTAAAACATTTTGTTTTAAAAAAAAGCAAAGGTTTGTTTAAATAAATTAATAAGGATTTAATATCCAATTTTATCTAAATAAAAGGTCTTACCATTTTAATTAAAACATCAAAAACTTATTAAATTATTTTAAATAAGTTTTCCAAATATTTTATATTCTCAAATAAAACCTACTGAAGTGTTTTGGCTTTATTTTAGATTTCAAAACAAATATTTTAAATAAAATAAATCCTATTTGAGTTAATAATGAAGGTCTATTGTATTTAATTATTAATGGACCCTAAAATAAAAGGTTATTTTGTTTTAAACAAGTTTCCAAGTATTCTTTATTTCCAAATAAAACCTACTGATTTGGTTTTGAAAATATTTGGTTTTCAAATGGAGATTTTATTAATTAAATCAAACCCTATTTTATTAAATAACTAAAGATCCATTTTATTTAATTAAAGAATGCATCCTAAAGAGAATAAAAATTATTATTATATTTTGGAAATCTGGTTTATGTGACAAAACAGAACCAAATTCAGAGTTGCAAAAGTTTGTTGATTGTTTGAATTGATTTAAGTGTGATTTGATTGTTTGGATTTTCAAAACAGAAAATAGTATTGGAAAAAGGTTCAAAATAGAAAAAAAATAAGATTTGGACCTGACCCAACTGAGCCAGAAGCGAAGAAGCTTGATGCTATTCCTCCCCGAGGAAAAAAAGATTCGCACGCAGTATCAAACCCACAGAGAGAATGACTGGTGGACCTCCCCCTCATTTCTTTTCTCACTGCCAGGTAGACCCCACTCCCCCTGTTCATCGTCCACACCCGCGAGACCTATTCTTCCTCCCTCGTCGTTGTTTCCTGCAGTGATTCCGCGCCTTAATTCATCTTAACGCGACCACCGTTACTTGCTTCGATCACGTAGGCTTAAACGCCCATGCCTCCTCTACATTTCCCCTCTGACACCCCGCGCTGGCACGCCCCCAGACCTCCCCAATTTCCTCCCCGAGCACCCTCTGCTCCGACGAGGTTCGGCGTCGATTCCGGCCAAGTATCACCACCCCTTGCCTCCCTGACCTCGCACCCAGACTCACCACTTCTTGGCGCATCTCCCAGTACCTTTCGTTCGACCGCGGGCGCCCCAGAGCGTCGGCTACGTCAAGCTTCCGAACGCCGCCGCGTCTGCAACCTCTCCGACGACCTCCCCCGGTAAGCACTGACCGCCCCGCGTCTTCTCGATCACGCAAACATCCTTGCCTTGGTCTTGCGCGCCTAACCATGCCCCTGTCTTGCCTTAGGGCGATCTACAACGTCGCCTTCGACCGTGGACAGAGCCGTCTGACGCCGTTGCAAACTCCGGTGGCGATTCCACGACCCGTCGCCTTGCCACGTCGATCACACGTCGAGCACCACCTCATCCTCGCAAAGCGTAAGCACCCCCGTCTCCTTTCTTCCTAGAACCACCGCTAGCACCGCTGGCCGTGCGCCGCTAGCCGCCCGGCGCCGCCAAACTTTGGCAAGCACGCTAGCACCGTAGGATCTTAATCCGACGCTTGCGATAGATCACTTAAGCCGCGAAGAGGTACGCGTCCTGTGCCGCACGATCTGATTAGATCCAATGGCTACAGCGCGTGATCCGGCCGAACCGGTACCACCCAACCAGAACGTGACGCGTGGCCATGATTTTGTTTTAAAAACAGATTTGAATCTGTTATAGATTCAATTTTCAAACCCTTGTAACTTTGGATTCACACGTCCAAAAATTACAAATTTTATGTCGTTGGATTCAGGAGAGCAAGCCCTAGCCAACCATACCCTTGGTTTAGTAAATAGTATCTGTTAATTTACTTGTTTTTGCAGATTCATTTGTGTGCTTGTTTAGATTAGAAAAATTGTTTAAAAATGTTTTTAGGGTTAAAACCTTTGCAAAATGGTTTGTTGTAAACTCACTGACCCTAGGAACCAACCCATGGAGTTAAAGATGAATTTGGTGAAATTTAGGATAGATTAATTGATTTGGTCCATTTCTAGCCAAATAAAAATAATAAATTTTGTCATGAAAATGTTTTGGAGTAAAAACTTTGGGAAAATATTTTGGATCAAACCTACTGGCCATAAACACCAAGTTCTGAGAAACCTCAACTTATTTGGTGAACCACTTAAAATTGTTGCTTGATAAAAATGTTTTTCCACCACATAAAATGTTGAATGGATTTAAAAATGGTTTATGGACAAAACCCTTTTTGCAAATGACTTTGCCATTTTGGTAAATGACCACTTTGGACTTTACAAAGTTTAGAAGCCTAGTGGAGACCACCTTTGCAATTAGAACCATCTTTTACATGCTTACATGCATGACTTAGATCTTAGATCCCATAGTTTTATGTGTGTGAATTGTGGTTTGGTTGATTATTGGAATGCTAGTTGATATAGAGTTTGCTTGATTGATTGTAGTGAAATTAGCAAAGTGTGAGACTAGCAAGATCAAGGAGTGAACCACCATTCCCTTCCAAAAATGCAAGTGACACTATCATCAAAAGTCCTACTATTTTCATTATACTTAGTGGATTTTGAAACATGCATGAAAAATACTTTTTGTACTTATGCTATGCTAAAATCCTAATAGGATTCCCTATCCATTCCTTAGAGAAAACAATGTAGTTGTTTCATGCTTAGCCATGATATATTTTGACAAGAGATACACGTTGAGAGTTTACAAAGGATGAGAAAAGGACTTGTGTTTTACATAATAAAACAAGGACTCAATGAACCACCTAGGTGGAGGATACTTTAAGTTTTGGAGAGGATGGCAACAAAAGGAACCATGTCTATGGGAATCACTTTGTGTTGTGCTCCAAAAGAAAACCACCTAGGAAACTTAGAGATTGACATGTTTCTCCAATTGTGGCTTTCGTGTGCAACCACATGCTATTATGGCTCTGGATTAGTCAACTACATTGGGAAGACTCATGCACTGTCCTCAGTTAACTGGACATGGGGACCTGGAATCCTACATGGGTGCTGAAGGCAAGCTAGCAATGGTGTATGGGAGGACCCTTTGGAAAGACTTCGTCACATTCTCAATCTGCCAGTAATCCATCTTGGTGAGAACTAATCCAGTAGGCCACTAGTGGCAAAAGGATGGGATTGTGACATGTGGGTAAAGTGTACTCCTTCTGCAGAAGATAATGAAATCTAAGTACTCCTTCAGCCCGGTTATGGACAATACTGAGCAACTAAAGTTTGAACTATGGGAAATCTTGACATTCCAACTTCTAAAATAAAAACTTGATGCACTTGGGGGTACCAAGGAATTCAAAAAGATTTTGTTAAGCTTGATGCACTTGGGGTTACCAAGGAGCTCAAGAGACTTTGACAAAACTTGATGTTCTTGGGGTTACCAAGGAACTCAAGAGATTTTGTTGAAAACATGAACACTTGGGGTTACCAAGGAACTCATGAGATTTTGATAAAACTTGTTGCACTTGGGGTTACCAAGTAGCTCAAGGGATTTTGACAAGGACTTGAACGCTTGAGTTTCTACCAAGGAGTTTAAGGAACTTGGAAAAGAGATTTGACAAAGGACCGAACCCCTTTTAAAAAGATAGGATAAATATTGCTTTATGCAAATAAGCCTTAAACTCTACTTAGCCAAAATTGCATGTAATGATAGGATCCACTTATATTCTACAAAGTAGTGAAACTTGCCAATACAATTCAAATGTATTGACCCTTGTGGCTGTAACTTGTAATGTTGCAGGTTTGATTGATTTTAGTGAAGTTTGATTGATTAGGATTGCAAAGTATACAACCAGCATCTGCCTGTGGCACTTTGAAGATGAAGGACCCCATGACTTTAGTTATTCCGCTGCAATGTAATGTAATAGCCAAATGAGCTATGTATGATGTAATAAAATTATGTTATTCCTGGTTATAAAGTTATATTATGACCTTTGTTTCTTGATATTACATCTAAACTGTGGATGCTAGCTATTGATCCAGGGACTAGCATTGTAAACACAGGGGACTCCACCTTATGTTGAATAAAGGTTGGGACACTCCCTCTACAGTAACTATTCTATTAGAAGAACTTTGTTTTGTTTTTTCAACTACCATATACCAAAAATTATATGTAGTGGTTGCTACATTAATCCGTCCAGACTAAATATCGCTATGAAAGATTAAATCTTATCATAATCAACTGCTTGAATATTGTCATAAACTCTTTTCCAACATGTCGACCATTTCATAGATGTGAAACGTACATGTCTATTTATTTATAGATCCAAATACGACTATAAGGTCTTACACCTTTCCAAAGGGTCCTCCAAGTTTAAAAACTTGATTTCTGGTGTATGAAACTATTACATATTCTATGGCTTCAAGCCATCTGATGGAGTCAGGGCCCATCATCGCTTCTTTGCATATAGTCGGTTCATTATTGTCAAACAATATTGATTCACTCTCAAATCTTAGTATTTGATTGTTTACCCAACCTACTTGGTTCAATAGGAACTTAGACCTTCGTGACCAAAACCTTTGAAGTACGTGAGCCATGAGCATTGTTGCTACCTTTGGGACATTTTCCGGTGATGCACAACTCCGCACATATAGCTAAAGTTCAATAACCTTATCAAAGTTCTTTTGTCCTCCCACATAACTTTTCATAAAAAATTCCTTCTCAAGAAACTTGACGTTCTAAGCGACAAACACTTTTGTCTTCGCTGTTATGGAGGACTACCCAACGGTTATTTGAAATAACTTGCAAAGACATGCTCATCCGACTTTGGTTGTAAACATTTTATTACGCCTAGCATACCAAAATTTAAGAAAGGACAACTTGGATTTTATCCCAAACCATAACTTATATGGTGTCATTTCAACGGATCACGATGGTGCTCTTTTTAGTGTAAAACTGTTAGTCACTAAATCTTTAATCTTTAAAATACAATGGCAGTATTATAACTGACACCTTTGATTTCACCATGTCAAACAAGGTTTCATTACATATCTCGAACACTCCATACTCGTATGTTGTTTCAGTAAATGCAAATCCATGGAATGTTTCCTCAAATTTTAGGTGTTATGCTAAACTTGTAACTTAAATATCTTCCTTTATGATTCAATCATAAACTCTTTATTTTCTTGTCACAATGATTTTCCACTTCATCTTGAAAGTATTTGAACATTTTCAAATATTTCACACTTCTTCCTTATTAAGTAAATATACACATGTATTCACTCAAATTACCAGAGAAAGCATATGAAGTTGAAATCCATCACTCACGACTACACATAATGGACTACATACATCAATATGTACAAATTCCAATAAGTTAGTCGTTCGTTCTTCCAAGCCTTTGAACGAAGTTTCAATTATCTCCAGGAAATTCTCACAAACTTCATTTGATCAAAATCAAAAGACTCCAAAATTCCATCAACATGGAGTTTCTACATGTTTTCTCCAATATAATTTAAACAGCGATGTCACTTCTTAAGTGATCTTTCAATCATTTGTCTTTTGACATTTTTAGAATTAGTTTTATGGATGTGATTTCTCCAACTAGACTTGTAAATCATCCATCTTATATGAAATACGGTAATTATTTGAACAACCTTTTGTTCTCATAATACTTGATCGAAATAACAATTATTGAAACAAATCTTGAAGGTAAGCTTTGATGTCAACGGGAAACACAACAACGCCTTGTTTGTTTTCGATGAACATCATCACATATTCTCTTGCTGGTTTACTTAGGACATTGCAGTTCATGAATTGTGTTGTCCTGTATGACATTTCACACCAACCAATTCGGTATCCAATACCCAAGAACTACATTGTTTAAAAAGCAAAGAATACAACCATAACATGCATATCTTCTATATACCTAAGATGGACATTTCCAACCTTTTATCTTTCTGCCAAATATTTCAAAGATTCTCTTTCAAAATTTTCTTTCTTAAAAAAAGAATCTATCAATATCAACAGTGGCACCATACACATGACACATAGTCCAAAGTGTGTATAATCAAATACTAATACCTTTTGACTTGCACTTTGAAGTAGATCACCATAATCAAATTTTTTTCATTCTTTCAAAATCCATTCTTTAGTCGTATATTAGTATAGTAAACATTTTACCTACATCTTCTATTCATCCTTATCATGAAAAAATGCATGATCAAGCTACCATAGCTTATAAAGGTGAATCACGAGTATAATGTTGCTTTCCAAAACCTTTTGGAGGATTAGGACGACTATCGTCATCAACCTTTGCAAATTCTTATCAAATATAAGAACATATATTTTGCTAATTTATACTCTATTATGTTGCAACCAAAACATTGTTTTGGATATCGTAATATATTCCACACATGATGGTTTACGAAATAATTCTTTTAGCTCCTAAAGTACCTTTATATTAAAACATTGAATATCAAGAATCATGGAGGCAAAAATGATACTTTAGATACTAACACTGGAATTGTTACTCTTGATTTAATACCAATTATTAAAATTTATGGAGTAAGCGGAGTTTGCTAAAAGTTTGCAGTAGGACTTTTAAACTTTAAATTGACACTCAAAAACAATATGATACCAGTTCGTAAAGTAACTATCCAGAATTCTACAGTTCTATTATCTCAATTATAACTAAGCGTAAGGTGGTGAACAGATGCCAATGACTACAAAAATTATACAAATTCACTTTGATTTAATTTATGATAAATTGTGTTCAACTTTTAATCATATTACTCTCTCTGTTTCAAAATATAAGATGTTATTGTTTTGTGGAGAAAATGTATCTAGACACATTTCAATGTATAGGTTCGGAGTGAACCTCTATGAATATACACACTAAAAGTAGTCTAGATACATCTCCTTCAAAAAACTAAAACATCTTATATTATAAAACGGAGGGAGTAATATTGAACTCCCACTCAAAATAATATCCCTTGAGTCATTTTGGTGATTACACGAACCAAATCCACTACACCAAGTCCGATCATCATGAGAGATGATGTATCTTCAAAGGCGAACAATCAACATGCTCATCATATCATCCATATGACTCATGATTTACCTTTCGGTATTCCGTGTTCCAAGACCATGTTTGTACATGCTAGGCTCGTCAAGGTTAACCTTAATATCTGCATGTGAAAATCTGGCTTGCACCCGTTGTATGCACACGTAGAATCTATCACACCCGATCATCACGTGATGCTTTGAAACGACAAGTCTTAGCAATGTTGCCTACTAAGGACGAACACTTTATTACTTGATATTTAGTGAGAGGGGTCAGCTTATAATGCTACCATCGTGATCTAAGCAATACAAGATGCATAAAAAGTATTAACATCACATGCAATTCATAATATGTGATATGATATAGCCTTTCTTCTTATGCCTTTGATCTTCATCTCCAAAGCACGAACATGATCTCCATCATCACCGATGTGGCGTCAAAGTCAATGGCGCCACTCATGGTTGTCCTTCACCACCAACAACTATTACAACTACTTTTATGAATAGCACGCAGGTCTTAAATGAAATTTAAAGACAACCATAAGGCTCCTGCCGGTTGCCAACTTACAATAAGGATCATTGCATACATCATATATAATCACAATCACATCATGGCCATATCACATCACAACACAAGCCCTGCAAAAACAAGTTCGACGCCTCTAATTTTCTTTGCATGTTTTACATGGCTGGGGCTTTCGAATAAGAACCGTTCTAACTTACGAACATGAACCACAATGTTGATACAATTATTGTCAATAGGCCATTGTAAATTGAATCTTCACTATGGTGGGAGAGATAGACACCCGCAAAGCCACTTGTGCAATGCAAGTTGCACATGGAGCGTGGAGCAAGTCTCATGTATGATGACATGTAAGGTTTGCCCGGGCCACTTCATCACACCATCCCGCAAGATGCAAACTACACAAAAAACAAGCAACAATAAAAGCAACGCCCATAAAACCATTGTGTTCAACTCGTTCAACAGAACTACACATAGATTCGACTCTGATACCACTTTAGGGTTCGCAGCATGGAAAACAAAAAAAATCTATCGCAGGAACACACAAAAGCCAAGATCTAATCTAAGAGATTGGTGCAACGAGTTTGTAGAGAACTAACCCTCATAGATCCACGGCGTTTAACGAGATCAGGTCCTTGTGGTTGATGTAGTCGATGACTTGCCAATCTCAAGATCGTATAGACAATCCTTCCAGTGCCACATTCCGGCAGCGCTTCCGCAGTCGGTCACACGTACGGTAGACGATGAAGACCTTCCTCTCCCTTGTTCCAGCAGGGCAGCGGAGGTTGTAGATCTCCTCCTAATCCCAACAGCACGACGGTGTGGTTGTGGTGGTGGTGGAGGAGAGAAGATTTCTCCAGGGCTTTGCCTAAGCAGGGGAAGGACGATGGACGAGAGAGAACAGGGGCCAGCGGTTAGGGTTAAGCGCCAAGGGCAAGAGGTGCCAGGGTGCACCCCACCCCTCCTTATATAGGTGGGGGCGGCCAAGGGTGTTCCCAGCCCTATTTGAGTCCCTCCCCAACTCGGCCTCCAAAGGAAGAGGTTGAAACCTTTTCCACATAGACTTCCCTCTTACCAAAAACTAGAGTTTGACTTTTCAAACTAGGATTTGACTTTTCAAATTAGGATTTGACTATTCAAACTAGGGTTTGACCCTTCTACTAGTCTTGGCCGAATTGATCCTTTAGGGTTTGGTGTGGCCAGTCCCTAGGGCATGCCACATCCCAGGTGACACCCACCCCCCGGAGTGGTGGACCTTACAGAACATTCTAGAAGGTTCCGGTCAAAACACCAAAAACATTTCTGAACCCCGGAAAACCACTTTCCTTACATGAATCTTATTCTCCGGACCATTATGGATCTCCTCGTGATGTCTCGGATCCTATCCGAGAATTCGAACAACATTCAGTCTCCAACTCACATTCCATATCTACTTTAAACAATATCGAATCCTTAAGTGTGTCTCCCTATGGTTCGTGAACTATGCAGCCATGATCGATACACCTCTCCGATCAATAACCAATAGTGGGATCTGGAAATCCATAATGGCTCCCACATATTTCTACGATGACATCATGATCGAATGAACCATTTACATACGATCGATATTGATTCCCTTTGTCGCACCATACTTTACTTATCCGAGGTTTGATCATTAGTATCTCTATACCTAGTTCAACCTCGTTATCGATAAGTACTCTATTCGTTCTGTGATATGACATCCCTGATAACCTAGTTAGATGCTTGCAAGCCAATTGGATGACATTCCACCAAGAGGGCCCAGAGTATATCTATATGTCATATGGATGGACAAATCCCACTCTTGATCCATGTGCTTCAACACATACTTTCAGAATACCTAATGACACCTTTATAACCACCTAGTTACAAAGTGGTGTTTGATTTCATCAAAGCATCGATACGGTGATGGTGATTAACATGATCTCATGGTCGAAGGATTAGGTTACTATGTATTTGAAAGCTTGTAGCAAACAAAATCTAAATGACTTGATCTTATGATATGCTAACTATAGGAGTGTGTCCATCACATCATTCTCCTAATGACATGATCTTGTTATTAATAACATCCAATGTCCATGATCAGGATATTGGAGATATGCCCAAGAGGCAATAATAAAGAGGTTATTATCATATCCTCATTCTTATGATAAATGTTTACATACCATGCTACAATTGTATTAACTAGAAACATTAATACTTGTGTGATTTGTAAACATAAAAGAGTCCCTAGTAAAGCCTCTTGTTAAACTAGCTTGTTGGTTAATATATGATCATGGTTTCTTGATCATGAACATTGAGATGTTATTAACAACAAGATCATATCATTAGGATAATGGTGTGATGGACATACTCCTATAGATATGCGTAGCATAAATATCAAGTCATTTCAATAGTTCGTTTGCTATAAGCTTTCAGATACATAGTATCGTAATTCCTTCGACCATGAGATCATGCTAATCACCATCACCGGAAGGATGCTTTGATGACATCAAACACCACTTCGTAACTAGGTGGTTATAAAGGTGGCATTGAGTGTTCGGAAAGTATGTGTTGAGGCTCATGGATCAAGAGTGGGATTTCTCCATCCATATGACAGATAGATTTACTCTAGGCCCTCTCGGTGGAATGTCATCCAATTATCTTGCAAGCATGTGACTGGATCACAAGGGATCACATATCACGGGAATGAGAAAAGAGTACTTATCGGTAACGAGGTTGAACTAGGTATGCAGAGATACCGATGATCAAACCTCGGATATGTAAACTATCGTGAGACAAAGGGAAATTGGTACTGTATGTAAGTAGTTCATTCGATCACAAAGTAATCGTAGAAATATGTGGGATCCATATGAATATCCAGATTCCTCTATTGGTTATTGACTGGAGAAGTGTCTCGGCCATGTCCGCGTAATTCACGAACCATAGGGAGACACACTTAAGGATTCGATGTTGTTTAGTAGATATGGAATGTAAGTAGGGAGACCGAATGTTGTTAGGAGTCTCGGATGGGATCCGGGATATCACGAGGATATCCAGAATGGTCCGGATAATAGGATTCATATAAGGAAAGTCCAATTCCGGAGTCCGGGAATGATTCTGATGATTTCATCAGAGAGGTTATAGAAGGTTCTAGAAGGTTCACCGGACCGAAAGGGGAAGGGTATATGAATGTGTCATGGATAAGTGGAATGATTGAATCATGTCCTAGGTCACTTGGTTGGGCATTAGCAAGAAAGAAATCAAGATCCAAATTGAAAGTCAAAAGGTAAGTTTGAAAAGTCAAACTGGGACAATGTATCCTGGTGGAGGAAGGAAAGAATCCTTCTTTCCCTCCACCACAAGCCAACAAGGAGAGGGAATGGGGAAGGATTCAAACACCCCTCTCCCAAGATGCCCTCCCTCTCATAAATAGAGGGGAGGGTGCCCCAAGAGACACACAACCGGCCCCTCCCCACACCACCACCGCCGCCACCTCGCTCTGCCACCAGATCATCGCTGCCGCCCTAGCCACCGCTGACTCCAGATCCTCCTCTCCGGACTTCTAATCCCTAGATCATCGGAAACCCTAGATCCACCATAACCTTCTCTGGCTTAGGCGAAGCCCTGCAGGATTTTCCCTCTACATCTGATACCACGCTGTCATGCTGCCGGAATAGCGATGTCGTGGGAATTGTCACGACAGATGCTGCAATCGGAAGCGAGTAGTAGAACGAGGAGCAAGGGCGGCCAGCCATCTGCGGTGCGAGATGAGGGCAAAGACACAGGGTTTTACCCAGGTTCGGCCCCCCGGAGGGTAAAGACCTACTCCTGCTAGATTGTATTATGGAGGTGTTACAATGGGCGAGCTCGGCGGCCAGTAGTCGCTTGGGTGTATGAGGAACGTGTCTCTACTCACCCTATAGGGAGGTTTATATAGGCTCACCTCCCTAGGGTTTACATATCTCAACCGATTTGTTACAGCTTCAATAGTTTAACCTTACCGATTGGGCCTATCTACTACTTTGGGCCTTGACTTCGATCGCTCGGCTCTGGTGGGCTTGATCCATTCGCTCTGCAGGCCCACTCGCGGGTCTTGGGCGATGAGCGTCTGCTGGGTATACCCGGTAGGCATATCCCCATCGAGTCCCCGAGGCCGTCGATTAGGCGTGGTGGCTCTGGCGATCGGAGTATCTGACTTGAGTAGGCATCGATCGAATCGTCGGCGGGCTCTGTATAAAGGAAACAACCAATGATCCGGTCGCAGCTTTGGCGAGTGGAGTCGGCGAAACTCTGTCTTAGTGATTGGGTCGGCGAAAGTGGCCGTGGTTGACCGTCGGGCATGGTCAAACTAGCGTTGGGGTAATCCAGCGGTAACTTTCGGCGTAATCACCGGCGTGGTAACGGCTCCACGATTTGGCGGGTAACTCCGCTATATAAGGAATGGCGGCAATCGAGAGCCAACTCCTCACCACTTCTTCCGATGCGCATTTTCTTTCCTTCGCGATCCAGTCGACCCGAAATCCTCCGATCTCCAACCAATCTCTCGGCCATGGCCCTTTCCACCGAGCCGTGGGGTAGGTCCAAGTGCACAGGGGCACAGCTGGCCTCCTTCGAGGAGGCCGGGATCCTGCGAGCCGGCTGTTGGCGTATCCCCGCAGCCGGAGAAACGACCCCAAACCCGCGAGAGAGGGAATTCGTCTGTTTCACCAGTCATCTCGAGCGGGGGCTAGAGTTTCCTATGTCCCTATTCTTCCGGCTCTTCTGCGCCTACTACGGGATCTAGCCTTCAGATCTGGGTCCCCATAGCATCGAGCAGCTCGCCATCTTCGTGGCGTTCTGCGAATGCTACTTGGGCTGCCGGCCCTACTTCCCCTTGTGGCAAGATCTGTTCCACGGACGGATCAGCGAGGCGAGCAAGCGGCCCAATGCTGGCGCTTGACAGCGTTCAGCTCAAGTCCAAAGCTTCTTTCTTTGATCGATGCTACCCGCCAAGGCAGCGGCGGAAGAAGTCGTGGTTCTACGTGGCCGAGGCGACCCCGGAGGGCGAGGTGGCGATCCCGCGGTACTCTGCTAGTCGCTTCGAGCCGCGCAATCTCCAAGTCGGCAAGCTCCCCGGCGACCAACGGATGGTCGTCGACGAGATGCTCCAGACCATCCGTGGTCTGAAAAATAAGGGCCTTCAAACGATAAACTTGTACAATTGCTGGCTCGGGCGGCGGCTCGTTCCACTCGCCCACCGCGACCACTAAATGTACCAGTACACGGGCCGGGGAGACTCGACGAAGGCCTGTCTCGACGAGTGGAAGATGGAGGATTATCTCCCAGCGTTGAAGAAGATTACCCAGGCGGTGTACCTGGATGCGCAGGTCGGGTCGCCTATCTCACGCGGCGTCTCAACGGTAATTTCTTCACCTTGCTCGCAGTCGCAGTAAATGCAGTCGCGGTAATTCTGATTCCGTTTTGTATTCGTTGCAGCTATTCCAAGTGGTGGAAGGGTGGCTCCTACCCTCGGACAATGAGAGCTCGGGACCATCCGCCCAGGACATAGACGAATCGCCGCCTACCAAGGGCAACGAGGACGACGAGGACGAGTCCGAAGAGGAGGTCGCCCCGCTGGTCCGAAAGACCCGCGGGCAACAATAGCACGAGATCGAGGCAAGCAGAAGCCTCGAACGTCATGATGATAACGACGAGCTCCCAGAGACCACCTCGCGCCGTCAAGCCACCCCGTCAAAGAAGAAGAGGAAGGAAAGGGAGGCGAGGCCCCGAAAAAAAGGCGAGGCCGTCAAAGTCGGCCTCGCCGTCGACTCGGCAGCTCCAGACGCTCCAGCCGGCCCGTGGCGGCGCCACCAGCGACAACCGTGTCGGACGCGGCGACCGTGGAAGTGCCGCTGGCTTCAATGCCTCCACCATTCGCCCTAGTCTCTGGGCTGGGGGAGGCCCCGGCTGCGGCGGCTTCGCCTCACAAGGAGGCTCCGGCGGAAGATGTTCCAGAGGCGCCAGCTGCGGCCTCAACAACGAAGAAGCCGTCCGTGTCTTAGGCACGCGACGTCCTGGAGTTGGGGCTCACTCGCCGTCTGGGCCCCGAGCTGGAAAAACCGGCCGGCCTCCGTACAGGACTGCGTTTCATCCCAGACGCCAAGTGAGTTCGCTCACCTTTCCTTATTTTTCATAACTATTTCGATTGTTTTTGTTGATTTGATTGATGCGCAAGACCGGGGTGAAGAGGATGGGCCACCCGACCGTGGCCAAGGTGCCCTCCGCCGCTAGCGAGGAAGATCCTTCCCGCAAGAGGAAGGCGGACGAGGTCGTCGCCTCGGCGGATGGCAGTAAGAAGGCCAAGGGCGACGACACCATCACGATCTCTGACGATACAGCGGTCGCACCAGCCGGGCCCGTGATGGAAGCAGCCGCGTCTCACGGAGGGTGCTTCATTGCCTGGAACGGCGGAGGCGACCTCTCTCGGAGCAGGTACCTCTATCGCTACCTTCCCGCGCTTCGTGACCAAGGCGGCCACGGCGAGTGGGCCTGCACCCTCGAGCCACGCTCCTGGGACCGCCGACGCTGAAGTCGACCAACGCCGCGGGCACACGCCGGCACTTCTCGCATCCGTGGACGCGGTACAACTTCACAGCATGCTTGGCGCGGCCATCCAGGTACATCCAGTCCCCGAGGATCAGGTCGGTGCTTTGCAGCGGCCTGATTCTTATAATTTCACATCTTTTTGTTTGTCGCATCCAGTCCCCGAGTGCGCGCGTGCTAAATTTTAGCGGGTGGGCACTTAGGGATTTTTTGATCGCCAGTCCCTGAGTGCGCACTCGCTGAATTTCAGCGGGAGGGCACTTAGGAATTTTTTTTGATCGCCAGTCCCCGAGTGCGCACTCGCTGAATTTCAGCGGGTGGGCATTTAGGAATTTTTTGATCGCCAGTCCCCGAGTGCGCACTCGCTGAATTTCAGCGGGTGGGCACTTAGGAATTTTTTGATCGCTGGTCCCGAGTGCGCTTTCGCTGAATTTCAGCGGGTGGGCACTTAGGAATTTTGATTTGACTAACCCTTTTTTGGTGATGTGCGGTCTGCAGCTTGAGTTAGCGGACGATTGGCCTGAACAGCTGGCGGAGAAGGAGCCATCGTCCAGTGAGGCAAACAAAGGACTTCAAGCTGTTGCTGCGGCGGAGGAAGCTCGCCAGGCTTGTCCCGGTGGTGAGTGGCGCGGCGATCTGCTGCAGGTGCCGCTGAACAGCGGATCACCGACCTCGAGCGCGAACTGCGAGGCGAGAGAAGAAGCGAGCTCGGCGGACGGGCGATCTAAGGCCACCATTGCGGCCGCTGAAGAGGATCACAAGGTGTCAGAAGTCCTTATTGCTGGGCTTCAGGACGACCACACGTCGCTTCAGTGCTTCATCACGGGACTCGCCCGCCCGTTGCTTGGTGAGTGCATCTCCCCTTTCTAATAGTTGTGGTTTTTGTGGTGTCCGTCGTACTTATCATTGTCTTCTACTCGCAGGTCGCATCATTGATAGCGAAGAAGAGGCGAGCTCACTCGACGCGAGGCAGTGCGTAAGCATGCTCGTCGACTCGGCGACGTTGTCGGCGACGTGCATCCGTGCCTACCTCCAAGAAATATCGCCCACGGAGGTGATTCCCAGCGACCTCGTTGAGGTGTGGAGGTACTTGGAGAAGGCGCCCGCGGTCGTTGAGTTCATGACGCGGTCGGCGTTTCGGCGTGGAGCGTCGACGGCACTGAGCCTTGGACTCGCCCACTTCCCCGAAGATTTCGACATTGACGATGTGACGAGTTGGTATCCATCGTCATGGCGCGTGGAGCTGTCCGAGGTCCTCAAGTTGCAAACGTGCCGCCACGCATTTCGGGCATGTCCGGGCAATGGGCGACCTCCTGCCGTACCGAGAGGCGGTTGTCGCGTAACGACGACCCGCGCATCGTGACTTCAAGGTCGAGCAACCTTTTCGCGGCGATGGCGGGTGAACTACGACGTATCCATCCAACCCGTACGGCGTTCATCCGCGCCGGGATCTTTGGTCGTCATCGAAGCCTGCAGAGTAGGATAGTTTGCCTTGTGGCGTTAGCAGCGGTTCTGCCACGCGGGCATATTTTGTAACATGAAACAATGCAACATGTGATTGAATGAGACGTCGTGTCTATTTTGATATTTGTTTGTGTGCTTTTGATTGATTTTGGACGAGTCCCCGAGCGCGTGCGCCCTTTTGTGGGGTTGACCTCGTATATGATGTGTGTTGTTATCATGTGTTTTGTTGATTTGGTCGACTACTTTGAGCTCGGAGAGCCGATCGCAAGCGACTCCCTTGAGTACTCTATACTTTACCGTTTTCCCTTGCGAACGAGGTCGGGTGGCGAGTCCCAAGCGTGGTACTTGGTTGTTCTAGTCGCGACTCGAGGGTGGTTGAGGATTTAGCGTTGGTGTGAGCGTCGCTCCTGCCTGCCCATTGGGTCGATCGCGTGGCAGTCTGGGCATGCTCTCTTACTTGGCGTTTTCCACGGCGCTTGACAGGCGGTCTTGATCCCGGCGTGGTACTTAGCCGTTCGAGTCGCTATGCCGAGGATGCGGAGGACCAAGGTCGCTGTGAAGCGAGGCGATTGTCTTGGCTCGTAGAACCAGTCGAGCTAGGCGACTCAGTGGGGCTCCGGGTTGGCGTTTTCGTGGGCGATGCAAGACTGAAGTGATTCAGTGCTCTTACCGCACTACTTAGCCGTGTCGATCGCTGTACCAAAGGTTGACTTCGCATTTAGCATAACGCTGTTTTCTGGTCAGTGGCACAAGTCATGGAGAGTAGGCGCAATTTGCGGTAACCGTTTCTTTTATTTCATAGCGACTGGAGAGTACATGTGTGGGGTTCTAGGAGTAGAACTTCCGGAGGAGGTTTACATTCCATGGTCGCTTGACGTCGAGTTCGCCGTCCCCGCGGACGTCGATGAGGTAGTAGGCGTCGTTGCCGAGTACGCGCCCGATAGCGAATGGGCCTTCCCATGGAGGGGAAAGCTTGTGCATGCCCTTCTTGTCCTGGATGAGGCGTAACACCAGGTCACCTTCCTGGAAGGTGCGGGCTTTCACCCGCCGGCTGTGGTAGCGGCGGAGTCCTTGCTAGTAGATGGCGGTGCGTGACCTCGCTCGGTCACGTGCTTCGTCGAGCTGGTCGACCCCATCTTGGCGGGCTAGCTCGTTTGTAGCCTCCGTATAGTGGACGACTCGCGGCGAGTCGTGTTCGAGGTCGGTGGGCATGACTGCTTCGGCACCGTAGACCATGAAGAAGGGAGTGAATCCCGTCGATCTGTTGACGGAGGTGCGGATCCCCCAGATGACAGAGGGCAACTCCTCGACCCAGCACCCGGCGGTGCGCTCGAGTGGTACTTGGAGTCGCGGCTTCAGGCCGTGGAGGATGCTTTGGTTGGCCCGTTCCGCCTGGCCGTTGGATTCCGGGTGGGCGACTGACGCGAGGTCGAGCCGGATATGGTGCTCTTCGCAGAATTCGGCCATGGCTCCCTTGGCGAAGTTGGTGCCGTTGTCCGTGATGATGCTGTTGGGAACCCGTGGCGATATATGAGCTCGCGTAGAATTTAGTGGCGGTCTTCCGTCGCATTTCGGACTGCTTGGCCTCCACCCACCGTGAATTTGTCGTGGCGACTAGTAGGTGGGTGTAGCGGAGGGCCTTCTTGAAGGGCCTACCATGTCCATGCCCCACGGCGAATGGCGGTGATGGGGATTGTTTTGGCGCCGAGCTCGATCGTCGCGTCTGATTGGCGTACTTTGGCACCCGCGCCGATGGGCGATGTCGCGGCGTCGGCGTGTGCGGTGGGCGATGAGAAGCCGTGTCGCATAGCCTTGGCGACCGAGGGAAGCGGCGGCGTGGTGGCGCGATCACCTAAGTGAATGTCGTGGAGGATTTTGCGTCCTTCACCGGTTGGGCGCAGCGTTGAACACGCCGGTGGCTGCGCTTGTGGAGCTCGCCGTCGATGATGGTGTAGGACTTGCATCGACGAGCGATCATTCGAGCGTCTGTCTCGTCTGCTGGCAGGGTGCGGCTTCCAGGTAGGCGATGTAGGGCTTGGTCCAGTCGTCTGGCTCGGTGACGAGTGCGACCAAGGCTGCCTCTGGTTGGAGTGGGACTCCGATGTCGATCTCCCTCGGGAGGCGATGGCTTGGAGATTGTGTCGAGAACACGGCGGGTGGTGCGAGTCGAGCCGACCCGATGCGAGAGGGCGTCGGCCTCCTCGTTTTCGCTGTCGATCCACTCAATGAGTAGCCGTGAAGTGGCCGTAACTTGTCCACCGCTTGGCGATGCGCTGCCATGGTAGGGGACGGCGTCGCGGTGCGGCGACTTGCCGCGACAAGGTTGGAATCTCCGTAGCAGCAGAGGCGATTGACGTTCATCTCCTTGGCGGCTCGCATGCCGTGGAGTAGGGCCTCGTATTCAGCCATGTTGTTGGTGCAGGGCGTGAAGTCGAGGCAGAGGATGTAGCGGAGCTTGTCGCCTTTTGGTGAAGTCAACACTATCCCTGCGCCTGCACCGTCTGCGTTCTTGGAGCCGTCGAAGTGCAAGCTCCAGTAGTGGAGGTACGGCAGCTTCTTTGGCTGCTGGGCCTCCTCCCAATCGGCGATGAAGTCTGCCAGTGCCTGTGACTTGATCGCCTTTCGTGGCTCATACTTGATGTTGTGGACGCCGATCTCGACGGCCCACTTGGCGACTCGCCCGCTCGCCTCCTGATTGCGGATGATGTCTTGCAGTGGTGCTGAGGAGACGATCGTGATCGGGTGTTCCTGGAAGTAGTGCGGCAGGCGCCGCTGAGCCCGGAAGACCGAGTATACTAGCTTTTGGTACTGCGTGTACCGCTGGCGCGATTCGGTGAGGACCTCACTGATGTAGTACATCGGCCGCTGAACCGGGCGCTCCTTTCCTTCCTCTGGTCGCTCGACGACCATCACGGCGCTGACGACGCGCTCGGATGCCGCGACGTAAACCAGCATGGGTTCTTTGTCGGCGGGGGCGGCGAGTAGTGGTGCGGCGAGTAGCACCTTTTTGAGGTCGCGGAGCGCGTCGTCCGCCTCCTTGTCCCACTGGAAGGTGGGGTTCTTGCGCATCAGACGGTATAGGGGCATCGCCTTTTCAGGCGGGGATGAAGCGGCGAGAGCCGCTACTCGCCCGGCCACGGGCGTCGCGCGTTTTCGGGTTTGCCGAGCAGGCGATCGTGTTGATCTTTGTGGGGTTCGCCTCGATCCCTCGTTTGGAGACGACGTACCCCAGTAGTTGTCCGGCGGGTACACCGAAGGTGCACTTGCCTGGGTTGAGCTTTATCTTGTATCTTAGCAGGTTGGCGAAAGTTTGCCGGTGTGCCGAAGGTACACCGAAGGTACACCGAAGGGCACCAACTCGAAGACGATCCGCTCGGTGCGGAAGTTTGCCGGTGTGCCGAAGGTGACTGGAAGCGTGACCTTTCCGATCGGGTACGCCTTCCGACCGGGGACGATGCCGTGGAATGTGGTGTGGGTCGTCTCGATCATCGACTGCGGGAGCCGCAGCCGCCTGAAGGTGTTGAGGTAGAGGATGTTGATGGAGCTGCCACCGTCCATCAGTGTCTTGGGGAGCCAGTAGTTGCCGACCTTGGGCTTGACCACCAAGGCGACTCGTCACGGTACTCGTCTTGGCGGGCAGTGGTCTTGCGGCTCGGTGATGGCTGTTCCGAGTTCGAGGCGGGGGCGTCTATTTGGGCCACCGCATTGACGGCGACGGCGCGGGCGATGACCTTCTTCTCGCGCTTCGTGTTGAAGCCTATGAAGGTGTGGAGCGAGCCGGCTACTTTGCCGAATTTTCCGCTGTTTGGCGGGTCGTTGTCGGGGTCCTCCTGCGCTCGCCGTGCCTTCTCGATTTCCCTGAGGGTGTGGCAGTCGGCGGTGGTGTGCGTTGCGGGCTTTCCTTCCCTGCTATGGAACGCACATGGTTGGTTAAGGAGGGCCTCGGGATCGAACCTTGGCTTGTTCTTGTAGTTTCCGCCGTCGCGGCGTTGCCCTCCGTCGCGGCGGTAGCTCTTGGGCTCGCGCGTGCGGCGTTAGCGGCGAAGTCGACTTCGCCCGCGGCGCTTGCCAGTGAGGCGAGTGCCGCTGTAGCGTAGGTCGGATCGGCGTCCACCGTCGTTGCCGCCCGTGCGGCGTTGACCTCCTGACTCATCGTCAGTTTCCTGGTTTGGATCTTCCTCGGCGTACCGTTTGGCGATCTCGAGGAGGTCGGGATGTTGTCGAGTGCGGGAGTGTCGCGAGCTTGGCGACTAGAGGCTCGTGGCGGCGAGGTCTTGAAGCAATGGATCGCGGTGTCGGGTGGATGCCGACGCGTTGTACCAAAGCTCTTGCCACCGTTGGACCCGATTCGGGTCGACTCGGTCCCTGGGCGCCGTTCTAGGTCCTCAAAAGTGGTGGCGCGGTGTAGGAGCACTCGAAGTGCACGGCGAAGGCGTCGCATTTCCTCCCATGAGTCGATCTCACGGGAGAGTGTTGATCCACTTGCCTGCGTCCCCTCCATAATCGAGGAGGTAACGGGCGGCGAGTAGGTCAGTGTGACCCGCGATCCCCATCGCCATGAGGTATGTGTCGAGCCAGATGGCGGGGTCGTACGAGGAGTCGTACTTTTCTATCTCTTTTGGCGCCTTGAAGTTTGGCGGGTACTTCTCGCCTCGGATCATTGGTCCGAAGCACTTGGGTCCGAGTCGACTGAGCGACCCCATAGGCTCGCCGTCGCGGCGATTAGTTAGGGTGTGCCGCAAGTCGTCGGGCTGGCGTGCGCGCCAGCTTTGGTTGTTGATGATGTGGGTGCGGGCGTCGATGGGTTGCCCGTTGGCGGCGACAAGGTTGGTTGCCGGCCTGGGGTCGTTGGTGGAGAGTGCCGCGTTCGCGGGTCGGTGTTGGAGCTGCAGCGGCTCGTGGCGGCGATTGAGGGTGTTTGCCGCCGCTGGGCGGCCGCTGGAGGCCGCTCTGCTTCCCGAGGAACGCGAGTATACTCGACCTGCCGAGTCGGCGCCCGCTCTTTGCTGCTCGACGGCCTTCGCGAGCAGGGCCCTGACGTATTGGATCTGTAGGGCGCCGTCGCCGGTGGCTGTGATGGTGTCGGCTGCTTTCGGCACGAGGTTGTCCATTGGGGTGGAGAACGGTGAGTCCGTTTGCGTCTCTCCCGTGAGGAGACTACTATCCGGCTGGTCCACAGGAGGTGCGGTTGGGTGGAGTGGGCGCCGCCCGTTGATCGAGGCGGGGCGGTGCTTCCTGGTGGCGCGTTCGCAGATCGGCGCTCGCCTGTGGGCCGCTCATTTTCGTCGTCGAAGTTCAGGGCGCGCCCCTGAACGGTGGGGTTCAGGCATGACCTGATCCGCTGTTGGTGGTAGCGTGACAGCTCCTGCGCCGTCACCTGCTCGAGGCAAAATTTTTCGCGCTCGGCTTGCTCTTTGCGTACCGCCTCCGCCAGTTTCAGGCGAAGTTCCTCGACCTCCGTTGCCGTGGCGTTAGGAGGGATTGGGGTGGAGAATGGGTCCTCCAGCAGATCGGTGTCGGTCACCATGTAGGTCGCGGTGTGGCGACCGGTTCCATCGCGGGGGTCGCCAGAGTTCTCCGATCCGGAGTCGAACTCGAAGATCCCGAGGATGGAGGGATCCTCGAAGTCTCCCGGGTTGGAGACCTGGGCGATGGAGCCCGCGGACGAGGCCGCGGTGATGGATCCGGCAAGTGACGTCGGGGTCGCCGAGTCGGCGTCGTCGGTGAGGGCCGCATCCTTTGCGGCCGCTGAATTCCCGGCCATGTTCCTGTGGGCCGAGTTGTACTCGGAGGCGAGGCGGTGGATCGTGCGGATCTGTCTCTCGGAGAGCCGATCGCGTGGCGGCGACTCGCGGATGCGAGCCGAGTCCTCCGAGACGATGACGTCGGTGAGGCCGACGAAGAGGCTGATCGTGCCGATAGACAGGATCACGCTGCGCGTGACGGTTCGCGCCGCCGGGACGTAGCTGCTCGGCAAGATCTGGAGCATCTCGCCGATCGCTATCATGCAGCCGGTGGCGACCGTCTCGTTGATGGGAAGATTGGATCTCGGCGAACACCGGCAGACCGGCCAGGCCCCACGGTGGGCCACTGTTGTGGGAATTGTCACGGCAGATCTGCAATCGTGGTAGTAGAAACGAGGAAAGGCGGCCAGCCATCTGCGGTCTTGAGATGAGGGCAAAGACACAGGTTTTACCGTTCGGCCCCGGAGTAAAGACCTACTCCTGCTAGATTGTATTATGGAGGTGTTACAATGGGCGAGCTCGGCTAGGCGGCGAGTCGCTTGGGTGTATGAGGAACGTGTCTCTACTCACCCTATAGGGAGGTTTATATAGGCTCACCTCCCTAGGGTTTACATATCTCAACCTATTGATTCTGACTTCAATAGCCGTTTAACCTTACCCGACTGGGCCTATCTACTCGCCTGGGCCTTCAGCTTCCAGTCGCTCAGCTCCTGGCTGGGCTTCGATCCACTCGCCGTTCTGCAGGCCCACTCGCCGGGTCTTGGGCCAGTCGGAAACGTCCTGCTGGGTATACCCCGGTAGGCATATCCCCATCAAGCGAGGGGAGAACTACAACCTCCGCTGCCTGCTGGAACAAGAGAGAGGAAGGTCTTCGTCGAGTACCGAATATGTGACCGACTGCGGAAGCGCTGCTAGAATGCAGCGCCGGAAGGATCGTCTGCGCGATCTTGAGATCGGAAGTGTACGACTACATCATCCACGAGAATCTGCTCTCGTTAACCACTTTGGAATCATCGAGGGTGAGTACTCTATCGACTCATTGCTACAATCTAGTAGATAGATCTTGGCTTGTGTGTGTTCATGCGGTAGAATTTTTTTGTTTTCCATGCTACGAACCCCTACACAGGAAACCATGATCATTTATTAATCAACAAGCTAGTTTAACAAGAGGCTTACCAGGGACTTTTTTATGTTTATAAAAAACACAAGTATTAATGTTTCTGGTTAATACAATTATAGCATGAGACGTAAACATTTATCATAAACACAAAGATATAATAATAACTACTTTATTATTGTCTCTTGGGCATACTCCAACAGTCCTTTCATCTTCCCTTTTCTTGATCAACTGAGCCACTTCATCATCCCTCTCCTTCACCCTCCTCAAAGCCTCCACCCACACTTTGGAGCAGCTCATACCGTTCCCATCATTGTTCTCCTTGGTGGGTTGGGTCGACATACGTACAATAAGAATGCAACATAAAAGTTATTAAGTATAAATAAACTTAAATGCAAAATAAAAGTTAGTAAATAGAAATAAACATGCAAGTAAATATACGGAATTCTCCTCGAAGATACGTAAACATACTACCGCCATGACCTCTACCACCGCCACGACCTCCTCGTCTTGTGCTTCTACCACCATCAACACCTGCTTGGCTAGTGCTTATACCATCATCACCACCTCCTTGGCTTGTCCTGCTACCACCATCACCACCTCCTTGGCTTGTGTCCCCAATAGGGGTGTTGGATCCCTTTGATTTTTTTATTTTGGCTACATGATGTTTTATTATGGCCCTCATTATTGCATTCTCCATAGCGAGTTTTGTCACAAGGATCCGCGAAATACTGTCTTCCCCATTGCCGTTGGTATCCACCCGCCCAATCATCCATGTCACCTCATAAATGCATGGTTTATCTTCTTACCCGAATAACCACCTTCGTAGCCGGATCGGGCAAAAGTTGGACACAATGATATTCTGGCCATTGAGTTTGGTCAAAGTAAGGTTGAAATCTACCCGCCCATGTGTTATTCACCGCTTGGATGGAGTGCTCATACAACCTGACCATATCCGGGTGATTAAGATCTACCATTCTTTCGAATGCCGCCTTCATCAAGTGTGAGCACAGGAGATGGTACAGTATCGGTCTCTCGCAAGAGCAATGACCTTTGCGTAGCCAGACTTATATGAAAGTCTGCCATGTTGCACACCTCCTATTGTGCTACCTCCATGCTCATTCATTTGGTAAATTAGTTCTTGGTTGTCAAAACATTCAACCGTTTGTGTGTCCCCTTTTTTGATTGGTATACCAGCCAATTATCTACCAATGGTGGGCACTTATACTTCTTTTTTTTCTTGTTATCCCTAGCAATTTGCTTATCCATTTCCTCACTATATTTTTGAAAGTATTCATTCATCTTTCGAAAGGTGTACTCCGCTATGGCAGTCACAAGCAATTGACGTACACCTTTAAGTACTTTGTTGAAGCATTCCGCCATGTTGCTTGTGGAATCACCGTACCTCTTTCCTCCAAAGTCATAAAATCTTTCCCACTTGGTCCTATCATGAAGGTTTCTTCTGAGGAAATATTTGACATCATCATTTGTGAAACCGTACAGTTTATCATATAATTTTTAAAAATTCCAAGCAGTAAAGGCAATACAACAATCTTGTAGATCGTCAGCATGATCCTTGTTGTCACATGCTCTATAGAAGTTGGACACGAAATGTCTCATGCACCATCGATGGTGGATACGAGCACACCCGGGAATGTCCTTCTCAACTGTGTTGAGTATTCCTTGGTGCTGGCCTGAGATGATGCAAACCTCTATCAGGTTCAATAACCTTGGTCCTCAATATATGAAAAACCACACCTAGTCATCGTTGTTCTCTTCCAAAACCAAGGCAAAAGCCAAAGGCAAAACCCAGTTGTTTGCGTCATGACATATGGCAGTCAATAATGTGCCCTTGAGCTTTGCGGTCAAAAATGTGCCATCCACGAACATAACTGGCCGACAATGCTTGAATGCCCTAATGCATGGGCCAAATGTCCAAAATGCATGGCCAAATACACGGACAGTGGCACCATTGTACAACCTAGTCACCAAGCCAAGTGGCTCCACCACATGATACATTCCTGGGTTCCTTGCGGCCATTGCTCCCAACAATCTAGTGAGGCGATTGTATGCTTCTTCCCAATCACCATATAACATCTTAAATGCGGCTTGTTTGGCCTTCCACACCTTACCATACTTCACTTTGTAACCGAATAATTTTTTAACCAATTCTCCCTTAATAGTATATGTTGGGAGAGACCTTATGTTATTTGCAACTCTATACGCGAAGAAATCGGAGGTCAGCTCACGATGATCATCCTTGAAAACTTTGCCATCCTTGATAAACTTGTCATCACACATATGAATGGACTGACAACTTACAATGGTCCATTGTGGCCTCCCCTTCATTGTTCGTGCATGCATGACCCATGGACATCCTTTCTTCTCACACTTGATAGTGTAACACACCTTAGTGTCCGAGTGAACCACCTTGTACGGTCGGTGGTGTTTCACTGCGTATTCCTTGATCCACATCTAAAATTCCAACAAACTTTCAAACTTCACACCGGGATTTATCCCGTACTTTTTGGGCTTCAAATCCTTCTTAGAAAATGCTCATGACTCGAGAACTCTACTAATTCCACCGTCAACTTGGTCCTAATCTGCAAGGCTAACATCACGGAACAATGATCCCGGCTTACTACCTTTTTATGAGCTTCGGCGAATTTAACCATTAGACCATCCTCATCCACATCTTCATCTGATCCTTCATCCTCGGAGTCCAATGCATGACACCACAAATAAAGGAGATCATGGTCCCTGTCCTCCTCATCGCAATTTGCCTCCACAACTCCTAATTCATTGTCATGAAGCCCATACTCTACCTCATCACCCTCAAAGTCATCATCCTCCATTTAAGGTGCTTCATAGTTGTCATTGCGGACGGGGATCATGAAAGGTTGCCTCATTGTTGTGTCATCGTAGGTTCTCTCTACGCGGACCGGGCTTAGGGGATGTTGCTCATTGTTGTGTCATACACATGTGGCTCACCTTGAGTCGGGCTCATGGAAGCATGCCGGTTCAAGTCAATTTGCAACCGAGCCGCAACCTTTCTTGTGGAAAATATCTCGAGTGACTTATCTTGGGATTCCGCCACCATCTCCTTATATGCACTCCAATTCAAATCAGAGTTGATAGGAATTATCTTCAATCTATTGTGATGGCCAAACTCGGTATTATACCTTCCAACTAACTCATACACATCACTAGGGTCCATCCATTTCAAATCATTCCTCACTCTTTCCACATCATCGGCATAGGTAGGTGACGTGGCTCAATAGTAGAGTTTCGTTGGGAGACCCCAAGAGGAAGGTATGATGAGCACGGCAACAAGTTTTCCCTCAGTTATGAAACCAATGTTATCGAACCAGTAGGAGCAAGGAAACAATTCCAAGGTGTTTCTAACAACTTGGAATCCTGCACAACACAAACTCAAGACTTTACCCCAACTTACAGTGAAGTAGTCAATCTCACTGGTTTGCTAAAAACAAAGGATTAAACTTATAGTGTGGAAGGTAATGGTTGCTTCTAGAAAGTAAACAGTAACAGTAGATGATGTAACAATGGTAAATATTGGACCGTGGTCCACAGTTCACTAGAGGTGTTCTCCTTGAGATAAATAACATAACATGTTGGGTGAACAAATTACAGCGGGGCAATTGACAGGACTGAGCAAGTCATAACAATGCAAATACTATACATTCATGATTCCCATGAGATTTGTTTGGGAATTACAACAATATACATAGACCGCCATCCAACTGCATCTATGACTAGTAATCCGCCTTCAGGTTATCATTCGAACCCCCTCCAGTCTTAAGTTGCAAGCAACGGATAACTGCATTAAGCAATGTGTGTAAAGTAAACAATACAATTGTTCCATGAACAAGAGATTGTTGCTTTCTCCCTAGTGGAAATAGCACATCTATAACCTTAGAGATTCCTGTCACTTCCCTAGATTCAATAGAGGCATGAACCCACTATCAAGCATAAATACTCCCTCTTGGAGTCACTAGCATCTACTTGGCCAAGATAGCTACTAGAAACGGAGAGAATGCAAGATCACAAACAACACAGACATGATAGAATCAATAATCATAAGACATGATAGAATCAATAATCAATCTGACATAGTATCTCAATATCCATCGGATCCCCGCAAACACAACATGCATGATTACAAATAGATGATCTTGATCATGAACGGATCTCACAAGATCTAAACATGATAGCACAAAGGAGGAGAAACAACCATCTAGCTACTGTATGGACCCATAGTCCAAGGGTGAACTACTCACGCATCATAACGGAGGCTGGCATGGTGATGAAGAAGGCCTCCGAGATGATCTCTCCCCTTCGGCGGGGTGCCGGGAAGAGCTTTAGACCCCCCTCCTGACCTAGGGACGATGGTTGCAACGGCTATGGACTGTTTTGTGGAGATCTGATCGAGTACTTAGGGTTTTGGCATCGGGGGGATTTTATAGGCGAAGAGGCGAGGCAGGAGGGCGGACAGGGCGCCCACACCATTGGGTGGCGCGCCCTAGGGTGGGCCCGCATGGCCCTAGGGTGTGGCGGACCTGCAGCCTCCCTTCGGCTGCCCTTCGGTCTCTATGTTCGTTCCGGTAAAATGTTGACTTTGGCTTTTGTCCCGTCCAATTCTGAGAATATTTCCTTAGTAGCTTTTCTGAAACCAAAATTAGCAGAAAATAGGCAACTTGCACTGTGGCATCTTGTTAATAGGTTAGTCCCAGAAAATGTATAAAAATACCTCAAAGTGTAGACAAATCATAGCAAAGTTAATACTAAACAAGCATGGAACATAAAAAATTATAGATACGTTTACGATGTATCAAGCATCCCCAAGCTTAACTCCTGCTCGTCCCCGAGTAGGTAAGTGATAAAAAGAATAATTTTTGAGGTGACATGCACCATCACAATCATGATCAAATCAATTGCAAGCATTGAAAGTTGGGATCAAAGTACTCTAAACATGAGCATGAAAGATGAAGATCTAACAATAAGACAAAGCAACTATGTTGCAACATGAAAGGATACAAACAAAGATCATGAATAACAATGCATTGAAAGACGTTTGTTTGTTTCACATATAGAAAAAATAGCATAGTGGCATTCAGTTTGTCCCTCATGGAGTAGCAAAACATAAATGCATAGGACACCTTCAAAGTTCATAAGGGTGACTACATACAAATAGTTCAAGAACAAGAAATATCAACATTATGAATCAATCAATAAGTTTTGGGACAATGCACATAGAACTAAGAATGACAACTATGCTCTCTTAATTGGTGCATAAAGATATAAGGTGGAGACTCAATATACAAGTGGAAGAAAGGCCCTTCATAAAGGGAAGCAGGGATTTCAAGTTTCATAAAGAGCTTCCAAAAATTATGGTACTTATTAGCTTTCAGCTCTCATTGCCCCTATCATAAGCATCTATGAAGTGATTAAGGTTAAAGTGAACAAAGTATGGAGTATATGCTTGACAAAGTATAAGTTGGCAATCTCATGTCCCTTGAGTACGAGGGTCGTTCCTCATGCTACTCAACTTAGTTACCGGTAAGTTCTTGTCATTGTAAGTATATGTGTAGAACCGCCAACGGGGTACCCCTTGCCCCATGACACAGGAGCTATCCCATATCAAAATGACAATGCAACAGACAATGAGCATCTCAGCAATCTTCTTATTTACCATGGGAAAATGGTGCCTTTTTCTCTCTTTCCTCTTTTTTTCTTTTTCTCTTTTTTCTATCTCTCTCTTTTTTATAAGAA
Source organism: Avena longiglumis (assembly GCA_030063025.1). NCBI lineage: Eukaryota > Viridiplantae > Streptophyta > Magnoliopsida > Poales > Poaceae > Avena > Avena longiglumis. The sequence continues at coordinate 492,011,308 of CP125976.1, read as the reverse complement.
GAATGCTTCATAGATTGCTCACTATGGTGATGCTGCAAGTTTCCACCATGATTAGGCATGGCTTAGGCTAGCGGCCCAGGCATTTCTCTAACACATATACATAATCCAGTGGACTTACAAGCTCCCCTTTTATTTCACACCGCTGACATCCATAAACAAAAGAGCATGATATCAGCTGGGTAGATATTTACAGGTGTTGAAAGCGCTCCTCGTGACAGCACGGTTCTGCTAATTCACAACTTATAAGTGCAAGCATATACAACATAGATGACACAATGGTTCAAGTTTATTAGGGGCAATAAAAAATAAAGTGTGTCATCAAGTTTGTGAGAGCTTTAATCACTAATTTTCACATAACAAGTTTAATTTGGAAGATAGATAAAACAAGAATATACTTGGAATGGTGTAGCACACCATGCATAGGAATTTATAGTGGACACTTTGGAATAACTTGGTTTCTTGGGAGTTGGATGCATGAGTAGAGCTTACTCAATACAATTGGAGGCTAGCAAAAGACTGGAGGCGACCAACTAAGAGAGTAATAATGGCCATAATCATGCAGAGCGACAAAACATTACTAATCAAAGCATAAAGTGGTACCACAAGTCAAAAACTAAATGATCATAGAGGCTAAGGTGACTAGTTCATAGTCATAACATCGTGTGAGCATGTGCCAAGTCAACCCAAACAAAGCATCAAAGGAGAATACCACAATATTATGCTTTTGTATGCTAAACAACGCATGCTTCTTTCAAGGCACATTAATCAATCTCAATTGTTTGGAACAAGTCATGCTACATCAATAATCACTAAGCATAAGATAAAAAAAACATGTAGCATGACATGATAAATTCTAAGTCACAGTCAAAACAAGCTCCCTTTTTGTACCACTATAAGCATGAAACTTTCTACTCTTTTCCAACACCGATCAACTTATTTGAAACATCACAACGAAAGCGGGGGTCCAACTACTTTATTCCAGCAAACTAAGCAAACGAAAACCAAAAAAATGAAAACTAAGACACTCCAAAAACAACACAATAGTGCATGAAACAATAAAAACGAAGTGTCTAGAAAGAGACCTGAGATTTTTATTGATGAAGAAGGGGATGCCTTGGGCATCCCCAAGCTTTGACGCTTATACCTCTTGAATATTTCTTGAGGTGACACGGGGTGGCATCCCCACGCTTGAGCTTTTGTTCATTCTTCATCTCATTAGATCATTCTTCCCTACACCTGAAAATTTCCTTCATACAAAACTTCACACAATCTTCATTAGCAACATTAGTGCATTCAAAATCATAAAACTTTGGGTTTAGTTTCAAAACGGCAAAACTTTTATTAAAAACACAAGCTATTGAAGCAATTCCTTTTAAAAATCTCAATTTACCAAAGACAACTCAAAAAGAAATCGATAGGAGACAAATGCAAATAATGGCAGAAATATGTCAAAACAGACCAGCAGGTAAAAACCGATTTGTTCGAAGACCCTGTTGCTCAAATCAAAAAGTGTTGAACTAACAAAATTTAGCTAACAACATGGGGCATTTATTCAGAAAATTACAGCTCAATCCGAGATACAGAGATTTTTCACGAATTTTTAGAGTGAAGCACAAAATTTTGTTTTGGGACAACAACTTCCCCAAATCTTACTTCCCTCTGTAAAAGAATCTTGACTCAAGAAAACTATTGGTTTATCTCCCAATAAGTACTTTTCTTTAATGCCTTTAAGTTAGGCTTGATAGCTTGAGAAGATGCTCACATAAGAAATATGAATTGAAGTAAAAGAGAGCGTCAAGAAGAAAATTCAAAACACATTTAAGTCTAACCCACTTCCTATGCATAGGAATCTTGTACGAAAATAAATTCACAAAGAACAAAGTGACAGGCATAGGAAGATAAAACAAGAGTAACTTCAGAACTTTCAGCACATAGAGAGGTGTTTCAGTACCATGAAAACTTTTACAACCATATTTTCCTCTCTCATAATAATTTTCAGTATCCTCATGAATAAACTCAACAATATAACTATCACATAAAGTATGCTTTTCATGATCTTCAAACACATAATTTTTATCAAGCTAAATAATAGTGGGATTAAAACCTTCAAACCCACTTTTAACAATTTTATAATAAGGTGACTGATCATTCAATATAGTACCATCATCTATAGCTTTATCATAAACATTTTCTAAGCAAAACTCTTTAGTACCATGCATTTCAAAGTTAGGCACAAATATAGGATTATCATAGATAACAGGAGCATAACTATTATCACAAGTTTTACCCATAGCAGATATTTCAAAAGAATCCACAGGAACATAACATTCATCCTCCTTTGGTAAGCATGGGGGACAATCAAATAATGTAAGGGATAAAGATTTACTCTCATTAGAAGATAGGCATGGGTAGCTAATCCATTCTTCCTCCTTTTGTTCATCACTCTCCTCCTCTTTTTCTCTAATGAGCTTCCAGTTTCAGCAATTTCTTCTTCCATAGGCTCCTGCAAGGCATTAGTCTCTTCCATTTGTGGAAAGCATCTATTAATATATTCAAGAATATAGCCATTTTCTTCCTTGTAATTATCAAAGAAAAATTTAAGTATATCATAAACCTCATATTCATAAGGTGAATCATCAGTATTTTCAAGCAAACTAGCAAGTTCAAATGCACCCTTGAAAGCAATAAATTCTTCAATTTGTTCCACATCATAAAAGTCATAATTTCCTTTAACATAAGAAGATATGCTAACATTATCATTATACTCACATTAAAAAGGGAGGTTTATACCTCCTACAGCAACAATAAGTAACATTATAAGTAGAGCACACATTTCTAGCAATGGTATTAAATTTATCAACTTGTTCCCATAAGTGTTTCCCTTTTTGTGACAAGCGGTGTTCCTTATAATAATATTTTTGTTCTTCCCTGAACCCACCTTGCCAATAAGAACTAGTTTCAAAGAAATCAACCATTGATAGAAAGCATGACAAAGCAAGGCAATAACAGACCAACAACTATAGTAGGAACTATTTTTTTTGTGTTTTTGAAAAGAAAAGGCAAACCAAACGAAACTATTTTTTGTAATTTTTGATAAAAAGAAGCAAGCAAAACAAAAACAAAGTAAAGAGAATAGTTGTGAAAGACTACCCTTGTGAAGGTGTCCTTAACTCCCTGGCAACGGCGCCAAAAAAATCCTTGAGGTGGCTTAGTAGTAGAGCTTCGTTGGGAGACCCCAAGAGGAAGGTATGATGAGCACTGCAGCAAGTTTTCCCTCAGTTATGAAACCAAGGTTATAGAACCGGTAGGAGCAAGGAAACAACTCCAAGGTGTTGCTAACAACTTGGAATCCTGCATAACACAAACTCAAGACTTTGCCCCAACTTATAGTGAGGTTGTCAATCTCACTGGTTTACTGAAAACAAAGGATTAAACGTATAGTGTGGAAGGTAATGGTGAAGGGTTTCGCAGCATAGTAAATCAAAAAAATTCTACGAAAGCGAACGGGAAAGCCAAAATCTAATCTAGGACATGCAATCAACGAGAGGGATAGATGAGATCTTCATACCCTTGAAGAAATCGCACAGCGGAACGTTCAACAAAACGTGCTTGATGTAGTCGTACTAGTCTTCTCCTCCTCGCGATCCGATCCAATCCCACGCCGCAAGTGGCGACGCCTCCGAGAGATGCACACGTACGGCACCGCGACGTCTCCTCCTTCCTCGGTCCAGCAAGTGGGGTGGAGAGATAGATTGGATCTACAAGACGACGGCGTGGTGCTATGGTGGAGAGTTTCTGTGGCAGGGTTTCGCCTACGCCCAGTCGGGAGAGAGAGAGAGATCTGGAGGGCAGCAGGTAGGCGGATAGGGTTCAAGGAGGGGTGGGAGGAGGGTGCGCCACTGCCCTCTTTATATAGAGGGATGGCTGGCCCCTTGCCCCTCCTACAAGCCCTAGGGCCGGCGGCCACAAGGGTGGAGTTGGGGGCAAGTCTTCCCCCCCCCCCCTTCTAGAAGATCCCCTAGGATTTCCCCTAGGGTTTTGGCCGGGTGGGCCTATGGGGTCTTTTTTCCCTAGCCCAATGCGGCCAGGGCACTCCCTCGTAGGCCCACGCCCCCTCCAACAAGTGGGGCCACGTTGGTCCCACTCTGGAAGCTTCTAGAACCTTCCAGTATAATACCGAACATTCCAAAACAATTCCGAAATCCAAAAACTGCTTTCCTTTATATGAATCTTATTCTCCGGACCATTTCGGAACCTCTCGTGATGTCCTGGATCTCATCCGAGACTCCGAACAAAAACTCATAAACCAATTATCCACTCTATCCTAGCGTTGAGGAATGTTAAGTGTATGACCCTACGGGTTCGAGAATATGTAGACATGATCTTCTATCGATAATCAACAGCAGGATCTGGAAACCCATATTGACTCCCACATATTCATCGATAATCATATCGGATGAACCACGATGCTAGGATTCAATTAATCCCATATATATATTCCCTTCGTCACGCGATATTTTACTTGCCCGAGATTCGATCGTTGGTATCGACATACCTAGTTCAATCTCGTTCACGGCAAGTACTTTACTTGTTCCGTAAGCCGCTATCACTTTGTGATTAACTCCTTAACCACGTGCTTGCAAGCGGTGTTGATATAGATTACCGAGTGGGCCCGAAGTATATCTCTCCGACTTGGGAGGGACAAATCCCATCTCAATACATACAACCCAACAAGTACTTTACGATCACCTGAGAGACACCTTTATGATCACCCTATCATAGGATGACGTTTGATGACCTCAAAGCTTTCTTCCGATACCAGGGAGTTGCATTATCTCATGGTCTAAGGAATACAATAGTTGACATAAGAAAAAGCTTCGCAAAGATGAACACGATAACACGATCTAATTGCTCTGCTTGATTTGGGTATGTCCATCATATCGACATGATCTCATTATTAATCGACAACTCATGTCTATGGTTAGGAAATCTTAACCATAATTAATCAATGAGCCAGTCCATAGAGGCGTACTAGGGACACGGTGTTGTTCATAAACCACACAAGTATCAAAGTTTCCGCTTAATACAATTCTAGCATGGAAGATAAACTTTATCATGAACAAGAATTATAATAATAACATCTTTATTATTGCCTCTAGGGCATAATTCCAACAGTCTCCCACTTGCACTAGAGTCAATAATCTAGTTTGCATATGGCAACAATCTAACACCCATGGCGTTGAGGTGTTGATCATGTTTTGCTCGTGGAAGAGGTTTAGTCAACAGATCTGCGACATTCAGATTCGTATGTACTTTGCTAATCTTCAGATCTCCATCTGTTATATAATCTCGAATTATATGAAATCGGCGGTTGATGTGCTTGGTCTTTGGATGATATCTTGGTTCCTTAGCCAATGCTATGGCGCCAGTGTTGTCGCACAATATCTCCAGTGGGTCCAAGGCACTTGGACCCACACCAAGCTCAGTGATGAAGTTCCTGATCCAAAATCCTTCACTTAACGCTTCTGCAGCAGCCATGTATTCGGATTCTACTATAGATCCCGCGATCACGCTTTGCTTGCAGCTTCTCCAGCTCATAGCTCCTCCATTCAAAATATAAATGTATCATGTCTGAGATTTAGAATCATCCGGGTCGGTTTTGAAACTAGCGTCGACGTAACCTTTTACGACGAGCTACTCATCACCTCCATAGACCAAGAACATTTCTTTAGTCCTATTTAAATACTTTAGGATGTTCTTTACGGCTGTCCAGTGTTCCACTCCTGGATCACTTTTGTATCTGCTTGTCAAACTAAGAGCATTGGACACATCTGGTCTAGTACACAGCATGGCATACATGATAGAACCTATGGCCGAGGCATATGGCACTTTGCTCATGGTTTCTCTATCATTTACCGTAGTTGGACACTGAGCCTTGCTCAATATCTTACCTAACAACATGGGCACTGGACCTTTCTTTGCCTTATCCATTCTAAACCTTTTCAGAACTTTGTCTAGGTATGTACTTTGTCTTAAAGCTATTAGGCGTATTTGTCTATCTCTATAGATTTTGATGCCTAATATATAAGCAGCTTCTCCTAGGTATTTCATTGAAAAACATTTATTCAAATAACTCTTCACATCGTTAAGCATACCAATGTCATTTCCAATAATCAATATGTCATCCACATATAGTACTAGAAATTTCACTGAGCTCCCACTCTGTTTCTTGTAGATACAAGCTTCGTAGCAATTTGGAACAAATCCAAAGCTCTTGATCACTTGATCAAAACGAAGGTTCCAACTCCGAGATGTTGCCATTGAGGAAAGCAGTCTTGACATCCATCTGCCATATTTCATAATCATGAAACGCATCAATTGCTAATAAAATCCGAATGGACTTAAACATCGCTACGGGAGAGAAAGTCTCATCGTAGTCAATACCTTGAACTTGTCAAAAAACTTTCGCGACAAGTCGATCTTTATAGACAGTAACATTACCATCCGCGTCCGTTTTCTTCTTGAAAATCCATTTGCACTCAACGGCCTTACGGTCGCTAGGAGGGTCCACCAAAGTCCATACTTGGTTTTCGCTCATGGATCCCAATTCGGATTTCATGGCCTCTAGCCATTTATCAGAGTCTGGGCTCATCATTGCTTCCTCATAGTTCCCAGGTTCACTGTTGTCTACTAACAAGACAGTTAAGACAGGTTTGCCGTACCACTCAGGAGGGGCGCCTGACCTTGTCGACCTGCGACGTTCAGTAGTAGCATCGTCTGAAGCTTCATGATCCTCGTCATTAGCTTCCACTATTGTTGGTGCAGACGGCACTGGAACAATTTCAGGTGCTGCGCTACTCTCCAACTCAAGATAAGGTTCAATAACCTTGTCTAGCTCTACTTTCCTCCCACTCACTTCTTTCGAGAGAAACTCCTTCTCAAGAAAGGATCCGTTCTTTGCGACAAACACTTTGCCTTCGGATCTGTGATAGAAGGTATACCCAATCGTTTCCTTAGGGTATCCTATGAAGACGCATTTCTCCGCTTTGGGTTCGAGCTTGTCCGGCATCAACTTCTTGACGTTAGCTTCGCATCCCCAAACTTTAAGAAACGACAACTTAGGTTTAGCACCAAACCACAGTTCATACGGTGTCATCTCAACGGATTTAGATGGTGCCCTATTTAAAGTGAATGCAGCGGTTTCTAATGCATAAACCCAAAATGATAACGTCAAATCTGTAAGAGACATCATCGAACGCACCATATCCAATAAAGTTCGATTCCGGTGTTCAGGCACACCATTGCACTATGGTGTTTCGGGTGGCGTGAGTTGCGAAACGATTCTGCTTGCTTTGATATGCGTGAGAAAATCGTAACTCAAATATTCACCTCCACGATCGGATCGTAGAAATTTAATTTTCCTGTTACGATGGTTTTTGTCACATCCCAAGATTTTCCAAATCTTGTAATGTGAAAATAAATGAATAAAATAAAACTTTGTTTGATTTTCAGAGCCAGAAGAAACTTTTTGAATGCAATTGGAACTTCAAACCCATTTGAATTAAATAAAACCTAAAGGAATCTAAAAAGATAAACATTTAATAAAAAGAAAAAAAAGAAAAACATTTGGAAATACTATTTTGAAAATCTTGAGTGAAAAGATTTATTTTCAAATGAAATAGAAGTTTATAAATAAAGAATATTTTATAAAGCCAAATTAAACCTTGGCCAAACTTTGGGAATTAAAACATTTTATTTTAAATAAAATTAGCAAAGGTTTATTTAAATAAATTAATAAGGATTTAATATCCAACCTTATTTAAATAAAAGGTTTTACCAATTTAAAGTGAAACATCAACACTTATTAAATTATTTAAAATAAGTTTTCCCAAATATTTGTTATTCACAAATAAAAACCTACTAAAGTGTTTTGGCTTTATTTTAGATTTCAGAATAAATATCTCAATAGAACAAATCCTAATTGATTTAATAATGAAAGTCTATTATATTTAATTAATAATGGACTCTAAAATAAAATGTTATTTATTTTAAAACAAGTTTCCAAGTATTCTTTATTTCCCAAATAAAACCTACTGATTTGGTTTTGAAAATATTTAGGTTCCAATAAAGACTTTATTAATAAAATCAAACTCTATTTGAATTAATAACTAAGGCTCATTTTATTTAATTATTAATGGACCCTAAAATAAAAGGTTATGTTATTTTATTTTAAAACAATCTTTCCAAATATTCATTAATTTCAAATACAACCTACTGAATGGTTTTAAATTATTTAGTTCTCAAGTGGAGCTTTGAATTAAATCAAAACCTATGGATTTAATAATTGGTGCATCCATTTAATTAAATAGTAATAGCCCTATTATTAAAATTATTAATTTGAATTTGGGATTTTGATTCAAGTTACTGGACAGAACTAAATTCAATATTACAAAGTTTAAGTGTGGTTTGAATTGATTTGAACCTTGTTTGATTGTTTGGAATTCAAAACAGGAAATAAAATTAGAAAAGGAAAAAGATTCAGAAACAGAAAAAAAATAGAGTTTTGTCGACCCAACCCAGCGAGCCCAATAAGCCCAGCAAGGCAGCCCAGCTCCCCTCCAGAAAGAAAACGTTTCGCACTCCTTTTTGAACCCGCGGAGCAACTGACTAGTGGACCTCCTCCTCGTTTCTTTTCCCACTGACCAGCGGACCCCACTCCTCACTGTTCTTCTTTTCCACCCGCACGACCCCTTCTCCCCCCCTCGTCGCTGTTTCCTGCAGTAATCCCGCGGCTTCAATTCGTATTAATGCCGCGTCTTTACCTCGTCTTGACCATGCAGGATAAATCTCCAGCGTCCCTTCTTCCGTTTCCCCTAGACGCCCCTCCTCGACACGCCCCCAGGCCGCCACAATCTCTCCCTGAGCGGCTCTGTTCCGACGACACTCCGGTGCCGATTCCGGAAACTCAACACCGCCCCGAGCCTCCCTGAGCACATTGACAACTCCCCCACAACCAGACGCATCTCCCAGCAACCTCCTCTCAACCGCGGGCGCCCCATAGCGTCGGCTACATCAAGCTTTCGAACACCGCCGCGTCTGCCATTCTCCGACGACGTCCCCAGGTAGAACCTGACCTCTCCCCCTTTCCCCGTGGACACGATGATGATCTCCAGGCTCATGCGAACCTAACCGCATCCTCCGTTTGTCCTAGGACGCCTTCTACCCTCACCCTCGAAGACCTCCTGAACCGAGGCGCGGCTCCACTCCGGCGAGCAATTGCCGGTGTACCACAGCGCCTTACATGACAAGCACCGTTGAGCATCACCTCTTCATCACGATTCTGGTGAGCACCTTTTACCCTCTCCGCTTCCTGTAATCGCCAGTAGCGTCGTTGCACGTGCGCCTCCGCAAGCCACCGCCATGCCGCCGATCTTTGGCAAGTGCTAGCGGTAGGATTCAGATCCGCTCACGATTAGTTCACTTAGCCGAAGAGTTATGCACTCTGGACCGCACGATCTGCCTTAATCCAACGCCCACAGCCGTGATCCACCCGAACGGTACCTTCGGTTAAAACACGACGTGTCCGGATCTGTTTAAAAAGAATTTGAAAACAGTTGTTGCAAACTTCAAACCCTTGTAACTTTCAAACCACACGTCCAAAAATTACAAATTTTATATCAATGAATTCAGTGGAGCAAGCCCTAGACAACTGTGGAATTAGTTTAGCCAATAGTATCTGTTAGTTTGCTTGATTTTGCAGATTCTTTTGTGAGCTTGTTTAGAGTATAAAAATTGTTTAAAATTGATTTTAGGGTTAAAACTTTTGCAAAATGGTTTGATGTGACCTTACTGACCCTAGGAACCAACCCTTGGTGTTAAAAATGATTTTTGGTAAAATTTAGGTTGGAGTATTTGACTTAGCCAATTTCTAGCCAAATAAAATTATTGATTTTATTATGGAAATGATTATGGAAAGAAAACTTTGAGAAAATGGTTTGGACTAAACCTACTGACCCAAAACACCAAGCTTTGCAAATGGCAACTCACTTGGTGAAAAACATAAAGTTTTGCTTTGATAAGAATATTTTTCACCACATGAAATGATGGTTGGATTTTAAAAATGGTTTATGGACTAAAGCCTTTTGCAAATGACTTTGCCATTTTGGTAAATGACCAATGTGGACCTTACAAGGTTATAAGCCTAGTGGATACCTCCCTTGTGAATAAAACCATCTTAAGCATGTTCCCATGCATGACTTAGAATCCATTGCTTTGTGTGTGTGAAATGTTGTTTGAATATTGGTTTGGAATGCTACTTGATACTATGCTTGTTTGATTGATTGTAGTGAAATTAGCAAAGTGTGAGACTAGCAAGATCAAGGAGTAAATCCTCATTCCCTACCAAAAAGGCAAGTTACACTATCATACAAATGCCCTACTATTTTCATTATACTTAGTGGATTATGAAAACATGCATGAAAAAGATTTCTTTATACTTATGCTATGCTAAATCCTAATAGGATTCCCTATACACTCCTTAGTGAAAATATTGTAGTTGTACATGCTTAGCCATGCTTTATTTTGGAAAGAGATACATGTTGAGATTTTACAAAGGTTGAGAAAAGGACTTATGTTTTACATAATAAAACAAGGACTCAATGAACCACCTAGGTGGTGGATACTTTAAGTTTTGGAGAAGATGGCAACAAAAGGAACCATGTCTATGGGAATCACTTTGTGTTGTGCTCCAAAAGAAAACCACCTAGGAAACTTAGAGATTGAACATGTTTCTCCAATTGTGGCTTTCGTGTGCAACCACATGCTATTATGGCTCTGGCTTAGTCAACTACATTAGGAAGACCCATACATTGTCTTTAGTTACCGGACATGGGGATCTGGAATGCTTCATGGGGGCTGAAGACAAGCTAGCAATGATGTATGGGAGGACCTTTTGGAAAGACTTCGTCACACTCTCAGTCTGTCGGTACTCCATCTTGGTGAGCACTAATCCAATGAGCCCTGGTGGCAACAAGATGGGATTGTGACATGTGGGTAAAGTGTACTCCTTCTGCAGAAGTTAATAAAATCTAAGTACTTAGCCGTGTCCCCGGTTATGGACAATACTGAGCAACTAAAGTTTGAACTATGGGAGATCTTGACATTCTAACTTCTAAAATAAAAACTTGATGCCCTTGTGTGTCTACCAAGGAATTCAAAGAGATTTTGTTAAAGCATGTTGTACTTGGGGCTACCAAGGAACTCATGAGATTTTAAAGCTTGTTGCACTTGGGGTTACCAAGTGGCTCAAGAGATTTTGACAAGGACTTCAACACTTGAGTTTCTACCAAGGAGTTCAAGGGATTCTTGGAAAAGAGATTTAACAAAGGGCTAAAATCATTTTTGAAAAGATAGGATAAAATATTGCTTTGTGCAAATAAGCCTTAAACTCTACTTAGCCAAATATGCATGTATTGATAGGATCCACTCTTATTATACATAGAAGTGAAGCTTGCCAATACAATTCAAATGTATTGACCCTCGTGGCTGTAACTTGTAATGTTGCAGGTTTGATTGATTTTAATGAAGATTGTTTGATTAGGATTACAAAGTCTACAACCAACATCTGCATGTGGCACTTTGAAGATGAAGGACCCCATGATTATAATTACTCCGCTGCCATGTAATGTAATAGCCAAATGAGCTATGTATGATGTAATAAAATTATGTTATTTCTGGTTATAAATGAAGGGTTCGCAGCATAGAAAACAAAAATTTTCCTACGATGTGAACTATATACCAAGATCTATTTATACTAGATACAAACAACGGGCGGATGTATATCCGTAGAGAACATACCCTTGAAGACCGACAAAGTTTAACGAGTCCCACTCGTGGTTGATGTAGACGATCTCTTGCCGATCTCAAGATCGAGAGGAAGTCCTAACGCCGCAAATCAGCAGCGCATCCGTGCTCGCACACACGTTCGAGGTACCGAGCAACCTCCGCCTCCTCGCTCGGCGATGCGGAAGCACAACTCTTTCTTGCCGAATAGCCACGGAACATGTATCTCGCTAGTCCGAGACCATGGGGATAAATTCTAGAGGAGAGAGATCCTTCACGAGGAGGTGTGAGTGAGAAGTGAGAGGAGGGCTCCTTTTATAGGAGGAGGGAACCCCAAGGGGTGGCAGCGCATGGGGGCTGCCCCTTGCCCCCTCTTCATGTGGGTGGACACTCCACTCACAAAACTCCTCAAATTCCTCCACTCAAAATCCCACTCAAAGATCCCATTAAATTTCCACCAAATTTAATGCAAACTCTCATTAAATAAAACTCTTTTATTTTATTCAGAATTTTGTCAATTACTTTAATGACAAACATTCACAAATAACCTTGCTAGAATTCTATTTCACATGCATAACCACTTTACGCAATTTCACGAAAACTGTTTGGTATCTAGTGAAATAAATTCCTGCGCTTGTTTATTCTTTTCGGCATGAAACTTTTGCTCCAATTGGATGTCGGTGTCTCTTAAGTGTGTCACCCTACGGTTCGTGAATAATGCGGACATGATCGAGACCCTCTCGGATCAATAATCGAAGCGGGATCGGAGACCCATCTTGACTCCCACATTCAACGATGACTTTCTTGTGATCGTCGGAACCTTTTACGCTAGTATCTTAATCCCTTTGTTTCACGATATATTACATGTCCGAGATTCGATCATCGGTATCTCCATACCTAGTTTGATCTCGTTCGACATGCACTCTTTTCTCGTTCCGTGATATAACATTCTAGTGATCAAATCACTTGCTTGCAAGCTAATCAATGTGATATCACCGAGAGGGCCCAGTATATCTATCCGTCATCGGGATGAACAAATTCCACTCTCGATCCATGAGCCTCTACATAACACTTTATTAGTTACGAACCCATCTTTATAATCACCACATTACGGTGTGACGTTTGATGTTATCAAGAAACTCTTAGGTGTTAGTGATTGACATGATCTCATGGTCTAAGGATTAGGATCACTTAAGTTGTTATAGCAATATAAACTCAATGACTTTGATCGTAATGCTATACTTGGATGAATGTTCATCACATAATTACACTAATGTTGTGATCCGTTATTAACAACATCCAATGTCCATGATCGAAACCTTGATCATCTTATTAATCAACGAGCTAGTTTATGAGAGAGGCTTAACTAGGAACTTTTCATTTGTTTATTAAACACACATGTATTAACGTTTCGTATTAATACAATTATAGCATGCAAAATAAACATCTATCATATACTTGGAATACACATAATAAACAATTTATTATTGCCTCTCGGGGCATATTCCTTGATCTCCCACTTGCACTAGAGACAATAATCTAGTTACATAGTGATATATCTAACACCCATTGAGTTACGGTGTTGATCATGTTTTGCTCTAGGAGAGTTTTAGTCAACGGATCTGCTACATTGAGATCCGTATGTACTTCTAAATCTTTATATCTCCATCCTTGACATGCTCGCGGATGGAGTGAAACCGGCGCTAATATGCTTGGAATGCTTGTGAGACCTTGGCTCTTTGGCATTGGCAATGGCACCATTGTTGTCACAATAGATCACCATTGGGTCCAACGCGCTTGCCACAACTCCTAGTTCGGATATGAACTCCTTCATCCAAAGCGCTTCTGGAGCTCAAGCGGCAACATATTCGCCTCCGTTGTTGATCCGCTACCACAGGTTGTTTGGAGCTCCTCCAACTAACCGCTCGCCATTCATGAGAAATCGTATCCGGATTGAGACTTAGAGTCATCGGATCGGTGTCAACTAAGCGTCGACATAACACTTAGCGACGAGCTCTTCTTCACCTCGTATACAAGAAACATATCCTTAGTTCTTCGTAAGTACTTAAGGATATTCTTGACCGCTATCTAGTGTTAGAACGGATCCGATTGGTACCTACTAGTCAAACTAATAGCGTGCCACATCCGGTCTTGTACATAGCATGGCGTACATAATAGAGCCTATGGGTGAAGCATAGGGATTTTGTCCATTATCTCTTTCTTCCTTGAAGCGGACTTTGAGTCTTACTCAATGTCTTGCCTTGCAACATAGGTAAGAACCCTTCTTACTTCCGTCCATTTTAAACTTCTTTAAAATCTTATCAAGGTATGTACTGCGATAGCCCTATTAGGCGCCTAGATCTATCTCTATAGATCTTTATGCCTAATATGTATGACTTCACCTAGGTCCTTCATTGAAAATTTCTTTGTTTAGATAACTTTTAACACTGTTTAAAGTTCTATATCATTCGATCAATAATATGTCATCCACATATAATATCGGAAATGCCACATTGCTCCCACTCACTTTCTTGTAAATACAAGCTTCTCCATAAGTTTGGACAAATCCAAACTCTTTGATCACCTCATCAAAGCGGAGATTCCAACTTCGTGATGCTTGCTTCAATCCATAGATGGATCGTTGAAGCTTGCACCTTGTTAGCATCCTTAGGATCGACAAAACCCTTTGGTTGTATCATATACAACTCTTCTTCAATATTACCATTGAGAAGCGGTTTTGACATCCATACGCCATATTTCATAATCGAAATATGCAGAATTGCTAACATAATCCTAATCGACTTTAGCATCGCTACGGAGAGAAAGTCTCATCGTAGTCAACTCCTTGAATTTGTCGAAACCCCTTTGCGACAAGTCGAGCTTTATAGATGGTCACATTACCATCGGCATCAGTTTTCCTTTTGAAAATCCATTTGTTCTCTCGGCCTTTCGGTGGAGGTAATTCCACCAAGTTCCAAACTTGATTTTCATACATGGATTCCATCTCGGATTTCATGGCTTCTAACCATTTGTTGGAATCCGGGCTCATCATCGCTTCTTCATACGTCGCAGGTCATTATATTCATCAACCATGAAATTTATGACAGATTTCCGTCTGCTCGGGAGTTGCAGCGTCTGTTTGACCCTCGAGGTTCGGTAGTACTCTCTTCGGAGTTTCATGATCATTATCATTAGTTCCCTCTTCAAGGTGGAGCCAACTCGGACGACTTCCGACTGCGCTACTCGCCATACTTTGAAGAGAAGGTTCCACAACCTCTTGAGTTCTACCTTGACTACTCACACCTTTCGCGAGAAACTCTTTCTCTAGAAAGGATCCATTCTTAACAAAACCTTGCCCTCGGATCGTGATAGAAGGAATACCCAATAGTTTCTTTAGGGTATCCTATGAAGGCGCATTTTTCCGCTTTGGGTTCGAGTTTATCCGGTTGAAGTTTCTTCACATAAACATCGCAACCCCAAACTTTAAGAAATGACAGCTTAGGTTTGTTTCCAAACCACAATTCATACGGTGTCGTTTCAACGGATTTAGATGGTGCCCGATTTAAAGTGAATGCAGCAGTTTCTAGTGCATAACCCCAAAATGACAACGGCAAGTCCGTCAGAGACATCATAGATCGAACCATATCTAATAAAGTACGATTACGATGTTCCGACAGGTGTGAGTTGTGAAACAATTCCACACTCTTTCATGTGAGTGCTAAACTCGTAACTTAGATACTCACCTCCACGGTCAGACCGTAGAAATTTGATCTTTCTATTACGATGATTTTCAACTTCATTCTGAAATTCCTTGAACTTTTCAAAGGTTTCAGACTTGTGTTTCATCAAGTAGATATAACCATATCTACTCAAATCATCCGTGAAAGTAACAAAATAACGATATCCACCTCGCGCCGACACACTCATTGGACCACATACATCAGAATGTATGATTTCCAATAAATCATCGAGTTCCATTGATCCGGAAATCGGCGTTCTAGTCATCTTGCCCATAAGGCATGGCTCACATGTATCAAATGATTCATAATCAAGTGATTCCAAAAGTCCATCCGAATGGAGCTTCTTCATGCGTTTAATGCCAATATGACCTAGACGGCAGTGCCACATATATGCGGATATATCATCATCAAGTTTAATCCTTTTAGCATCAACATTATGAATATGTGTAACATTATCATCGAGATCCAACAAAAATAAACCATTCAACATTGGTTCATGACCATAAAAGATTTCATTCATATAAATGCAACAACCATTGTTCTCAGATTTGAATGAAAAACCACTTTGCATCAAACATGATCCAGATACAATGTTCATGCTCGGTCACGAGCACCAAATAACATTTATTTAAGTTTATAACTAATCCGGCGGTAAGTGGAGAGGTAGCGTTCCGGCGATCACATCAACACTTGATCCATTGCGAACCGCATCTTGACCTCACCCTTGCTAGCGGTGCTTTGTTCATGACCCGATTCGAGTTACAAATATTAGCAACGGTATCAAATACCGGTGCTCTGCGAGCACTAGTCAAGTACACATCAATAACATGTATATCATATATACCTTTGTTTGCCTTGGCCTTCTTGTGCGCCAGATACTTGGGCGATTCGCTTCGATGGCGATCCCTTACAATAGTAGCACTCGATCGGACTTAGGTCCAACTCGGGGTTTCTTTTCAGCGCAACAGCTTGCCGCTTACTTCCCGTTTTCCCTTCTTGTCTTTCTTGAAACCGGTGTTCCTATTGATCATCAACACTTGATGTTCCTTTTGATCTCCACTGCGGTTTTAAGCATTGGCGTAAGCTCGGGAGACTTCTTCATGCCTTGCATATTATAGTTCATCACGCTCTTATAGCTAGGTGGTAGAGACTACGAACACGATGGATGCCTAAGTCAATGGGAATCGTTATTCCCAAGGACACAAGCTTATCGGTAACGACATCTTGAGTACATGCTCACTTACGGCTGTTCTCTTCCATCATGCACTAAAGAACTTTTACAAGCATTGTAGCTCTCTCTGACATGTGTGTCGAAAATCATTTTCAACTCACCCATTGTATCAAAAGCATTGCCGTTTTAAACGCTTTGAAGTTCGGCTCTAGCCCATACAATATACGCAATGAACTAAGTTGTGGTCCTCCCGACGAGTCGATAGACATTCTTCTCCTCGTCGGGGCATCGTCAAAGGTGGGGGCCTACGGCGCTTCTAGCACATATTGCTTTTGTGCGTGAGAGGAGAATCCTCAAATTCATGGCCCATTCGTAAAGTTGCTACCGTTCGTTGCTAGTTTCTCTTTCTCCATGAACGCATTGAAATTAAAAGCGGTGGTGCCATCTACAACGAATTTGTAAAGTTTAGACTAAGTGTATGATAGATTGAGTTCAACTAATCTATATTACGAATGAACTCCCACTCAAAAGCGACATCCCTCGTGTCCTTTTGGTGATTACATGAACCAAATCCACTACACCAAGTCCGATCATCACGTGAGTCGGTATAGCTTCAAAGCGAGCATCAAATGGGCATCATATCAACTATATGACTCATGCTTAACCTTTGATGTGTTCGAGGCCATGTCTACATGCTAGGCTCGCCAAGTTAGAACCTTAGTATTTTGCGTGTGTAAGCTTTTACACCAAGTATGGTCGAGGATCCAAGTACACCCGATCATCACGTGATGTCTTGGAGCCGAAAACATAATCGGTGCATACTAAAGGAAGAACACATTCTTATCTTGATATTTAAATGAGGATCATCTTATTATGCTTAACAAAGCGCTAAACAAGCAATATAAGATGCAATCAAACATCATATGTTTATTAGTGAAATTATATGGTTCCCGCAGATGATCTCTATCATGTGCATCGTGGTATGATCACTATCATACCTATATGTAAATCCAGTCTATGGATTTTACGCTATGTGTGTTGTAGTATCATCTCATACTTCTACTTACAACACTACCATATTATAACACTAGCCCAACAACAATCTAAACTAGACGCCTCTAATTTATCCATTGCAAGTTTTACGTGGTGAGGGCTTTCGAGATAGAACCGTTCTTACCTACGAACATGAACCACAACGAGGATAATCAAATTGTTGACAACTCGCTTGCAAAATAGATATTGACTATAGTAGGAGAGACACCCGCTAGCCACTTATGCAAACTAGTTGCATGTCAAGCGTGGAACAGGTCTCATGTGAGGACATGTAAAGTTTGTCCGCCGCTTCCCACTATGCCACCAATATCCAAAATCACAAGAAAGGAGCAACAACATGATCATCATCGCCACATACTCATATGTGTACTACGTGTAAAGTATCTATGCATAGATCCGGCTCGATACCCTTTGAAGGGTTCGCAGATAGAAAACAAAAATTTTCCTACGATGTGAACTATATACCAAGATCTATTTATACTAGATACAAACAACGGGCGGATGTATATCCGTAGAGAACATACCCTTGAAGACCGACAAAGTTTAACGAGTCCCACTCGTGGTTGATGTACGATCTCTTGCCGATCTCAAGATCGAGAGGAAGTCCTAGCGCCGCAAATCAGCGGCGCATCCGTGCTCGCACACGTTCGAGGCACCGAGCAACCTCCGCCTCCTCGCTCCAGCGATGCAGCGGAAGCACAACTCTTTCTTGCCGAATAGCCACGGGAACATGTATCTCGCTAGTCGAGACCATGGGGATAAATTCTAGAGGAGAGAGATCCTTCACGAGGAGGTGTGAGTGAGAAGTGAGAGGAGGGCTCCTTTTATAGGAGGAGGGGGACCCCAAGGGGTGGCTTGGCGCATGGGGGCTGCCCTTGCCCTCCCTCTTCATGTGGGTGGACACTCCACTCACAAAACTCCTCCAAATTCCTCCACTCAAAATCCCACTCAAAGATCCCATTAAATTTCCACCAAATTTAATGCAAACTCTCATTAAATAAAACTCTTTTATTTTATTCAGAATTTTGTCAATTACTTTAATGACAAACATTCACAAATAACCCCTTGCTAGAATTCTATTTCACATGCATAACCACTTTACGTAATTTCACGAAAACTTTGTTTGGTATCTAGTGAAATAAATTCCTCTTTGTTTATTCTTTCGGCATGAAACTTTTGCTCCAATTGGATGTCGGTGTCTCTTAAGTGTGTCACCCTACGGTTCGTGAATAATGCGGACATGATCGAGACCCCTCGGATCAATAATCGAAGCGGGATCTGGAGACCCATACCGACTCCACACATTCAACGATGACTTTCTTGTGATCGTGGAACCTTTACGCTAGTATCTTAATCCCTTTGTTTCACGATATAATACATGTCCGAGATTCGATCATCGGTATCTCCATACCTAGTTTGATCTCGTATCGACATGCACTCTTTTCGTTCGTGATATAACATTCTAGTGATCAAATCACTTGCTTGCAAGCTAATCAATGTGATATCACCGAGAGGGCCCAGTATATCTATCCATCATCGGGATGAACAAATTCCACTCTCGATCCATGAGCCTCTACATAACACTTTATTAGTTACGAACCCATCTTTATAATCACCATTACGGTGTGACGTTTGATGTTATCAAGAAACTCTTCGGTGTTAGTGATTGACATGATCTCATGGTCTAAGGATTAGGATCACTGTAAGTTGTTATAGCAATATAAAATCAATGACTTTGATCGTAATGCTATACTTGGATGAATGTTCATCACATCATTACACTAATGTTGTGATCCGTTATTAACAACATCCAATGTCCATGATCGTGAAACCTTGATCATCTTGTTAATCAACGAGCTAGTTTATGAGAGAGGCTTAACTAGGAACTTTTACATTTTGTTTATTAAACACACATGTATTAACGTTTCCGTATTAATACAATTATAGCATGCAAAATAAACATCTATCATATACTTGGAATACACATAATAAACAATTTATTATTGCCTCTCAGGGCATATTCCCTTCAATAAAGTTATGTTATGACCTTTGTATCTTGATATTTCATCTTAAACTGTGGATGCTAGCTATTGATCCAGGGACTAGCATTGTAAACACAGGAGGAATCTACCTTATTAGGTTGAGACCCCTTACAGTTTTCCACTTCGTTCTGAAATTCTTTGAACTTTTCAAACGTTTCAGATTTATGTTTCATTAAATAGATATACCCATATCTACTTAAGTCATCAGTAAAAGTGAGAAAGTAGCGATATCCACCGCGCGTCGAAACACTCATTTATCCGCATACATCGGTATGTATGATTTCCAACAAGTCCGTTGCTCGCTCCATTATTCCGGAGAATGGGGTTTTGATCATCTTGCCCATGAGGCACGGTTCGCACGTGTCAAATGATTCAAAATCAAGAGACTCCAAAAGTCCATCAGAATGGAGTTTATTCATGCGCTTTACACCAATATGACCTAGACGACAGTGCCACAAATAAGTTGAATTATCACTATCTACTTTGCATCTCTTAGCCTCAATGTTATGGATGTGTGTTTCATTGCTTTCGAGATTCAGAAGAAATAAACCATTCATAGCAGGTGCATGACCATAAAAGATGTTACTCATATAAATAGAACAACCATTATTCTCCAATTTAAATGAATAACCATCTTGAAATAAACACGATCCAGATATGATGTTCATGCTCAACGCAGGCACATAATAACATTTATTAAGGTTTAAATCTAATCCCGAAGGTAAAACTAAGGAGAGTGTGTCGACGGCCATCACATCAACTCTTGATCCGTTGCCAACGCGCATCGTCACCTCATCCCTTGCTAGTCATCATTCCGTAGCTCTGTTTGAGTTACAAATATTAGCAACTGAACCAGTATCAAATACCCAGGCACTACAACTAGTAAGGTAAACATCAATAACATGTATATCAAATATACCTTTAATGGTGCCAGCCTTCTTGTCCGCTAAGTACTTCGGACAGTTGCGCTTCTAGTGACCCTTGTACTTGCAATAGAAGCACTCAGTGTCCGGCTTAGGTCCAGACTTGAGCTTCTTCTCGGCGAGCAGCAGCGCTTGCATTGCTTTTCTTGAAGGGCTTCTTTGCACCCTTACCTTTCTTAAAGCTAGGGGGCTTGTTGACCATCAACACATGATTATCTTTCTTGATGTCCACCTCTGCAGCTTTCAGCTTAGCGAAGAGCTCGGTGATCGTATTAGTGGAACCAATCTGATTATGAGTAACTACAAAACCTTTGTAGCTAGGAGGGTGCAGAACTCTCTCAATCTTGAGCTCTTCTGAAATCTTGCAGTCCAGTTGCTCAAGACGTTGAGTGTAGCCCGACATCTTAATGGTGTGCTCACTAACGGAACTCCCTTCCTCCATCTTGCAGTTAAAGAATTTCTCAGAGATCTCATATCTCTCAGAACGGGCCTGAGTCTGAAACATGGTTTTCAGTTCCTCAAGAATCTCAAAGGGCCCGGCGAACTCCTCAAAACGATTTTGAAGGTCTGATTCCAGAGCAAACAACATGGTGCTCTTAATCACACCATAATCATCTTTGCGCGACTGATAAATAGCTTTTTCATCAGCCGGCGCATCTATAGCAGGGGCGTCACCTAGCGATTTCTCAACGACATAGTCCTTTTGTCCGCCAGCGAGAATGATTCTCAGATTGCGGAACCAGTTGGTGAAGTTAGACCCATTGTTCTTAAGCTTTTCTTTCTCAGCAACAAAGTTGAAGTTGAAGTTGCACTTAGCCATTTGATCTACAAAATTTGCAAGTACAATTTAGACTATGTTCATGATAATTAGTTCAACTTAATCAAATTACTACATGAACTCCCACTAAATTCAACATCCCTCTAGTTGTTTAGTGAACACGATCCAAATTCACCACACCTAATCCGATCTTCACGAGAAGAGATGTGGTTTCAATGGTGGACAACAAAGTGTCGATCATATCATTCATATGACTCATGCTTAACCTTTCGGTTCGTGTGTTCCGAGGCCATGTCTATACATGCTAGGCTCGTCAAGTCAAACCCAACTATTTCCGCGTGTGCAAAACTGGCTTGCACCCGTTGTATGTGAACGTAGAGTTTATAGCACCCGATCATCACGAGATGCTTGAACACGACGAACTTTCGCAACGGTGCATACATGGGGAGAACAAAATTTTATCTTGATATTTAAGTGAGGAATCATCTTATAATGTTATCGTCGCGATCTAAGCATAATAAGATACATAAAAGGATAAACATCACATGCATATGATTTTATGTGATATGGTATAGCCCATCTTCGCTCAATGATCTCCATCTTGTGTGTGCCAGCATGATCTCCATCACTCCACCATGATTGCCTCCACCACGAATAGCAACTACAACTATTGCTAACTACTTAGCGATAAAGTAAAGCTATTACATGGCGTATAAGAAGTTGACACACAGGTCATACACAATTATAAAGACAACCATATGGCTCATGCCGGTTGTGTACTCATCGACATGCAAGTCGTCAAATATTACAAAACATGATCATTGCATACAACATATACATCATATCTTGGGCCATACCATATCACAGAAACACTCCCTGCAAAAACAAGTTAGACGCCTCTACTTTGTTGTTGCATGTTTTGAAGGGTTTTGCAGCATAGTAAATCAAAAAAATTCTATGGATGCGAACGGGGAAGCCAAGATCTAATCTAGGATATGCAAACAACGAGGGGGGATAGATGAGATCTTCATACCCTTGAAGATTAGCACAGCGAAACGTTCGATGGAACGTGGTTGATGTAGTCGTACTCGCTTCTCCTCCTCGCGATCCGATCCGATCCAACACCGCAAGTGGCGATGCCTCCAAGAGATGCACACGTACGGCACCTCGATGTTTCCTCCTTCCTCGGTCTAGCAAGTGGGGTGGAGAGATAGTTTGTATCTACAACACGACGGCGTGGTGCAAACGGTGGACAGTTTCTGCGGCAGGGCTTCGCCTACGCGCAGTCGGGAGGGAGAGAGAGGAGGGCAGCAGGGCGGCTAGGGCTTGAGGAGGTGTTGGGGGAGGGTGCGCCCCCATACCTATTTATATAGAGGGGTGGGTGGCTGCCCCTTGCCCCTCCTCCAAGCCTAGGGCCGGCGGCCAAGAGGGAGGAGTGGGGGGAAAGTCCCCCCCCTCCTTCTAGAAGCTCTCCCTAGGGTTTCCCCTAGGGCTTGGCCGGCTGGGCCTATGGGGCCTTGTGCCCCTGGCCCAATGAGTCCAGGGCACTCCCTCGTAGGCCCACCCCCTCCCTACAAGTGGGGCCACGTTGGTACCACTCCGGAAGGTTCTAGAAGCTTCCGGTACAATACCGAACAATCCGAAACTATTCCGAACTCCAAAAACTGCTTTGCCTTATATGAATCTTATTCTCCGGACCATTCCGGAACCTCTCGTGATGTCCTGGATCCCATTCGAGACTCCGAACAAAAACTCATAAACCAATTATCAAATCTATCCTAGCGTCGAGACACGTTAAGTGTGTGACCCTGCAGGTTCGAGAATATGTAGACATGATCTTTTATCAATAATCAACAGCGGGGTCTCGAAACCCATATTGACTCCCACACATTCATCTATGATCATATCGGATGAACCACGATGCCAGGATTCAATTAATCCCATATATATTCCCTTCGTCACGCGATATTTTACTTGCCCGAGATTCGATCGTCGGTATCGGCATACCTAGTTCAATCTCGTTCACAGCAAGTACTTTACTCGTTCCGTAATCCAATATCACTTTGTGATTAACTCCTTAACCACGTGCTTGCAAGCGGTGTTGATATCGATTATCGAGTGGGCCCGAAATATATCTCTCTGACTTGGGAGGGACAAATCCCATCTCGATACATACAACCCAACAAGTACTTTCCGATCACCTGAGAGACACCTTTATGATTACCCTCTTATAGGATGACGTTTGATGACCTCAAAGCTTTCTTCCGATACCAGGGAGTTGCATTATCTCATGGTCTAAGGAATACAATATTTAACATAAGAAAAAGCTTCGCAAATATGAACACGATGACACGATCTAATTGCTCTACTTGATTTGGGTCTGTCCATCATATCATTCTCCCAATGATATGATCTCATTATTAATCGACAACTCATGTCTATGGTTAGGAAACCTTAACCATCATTAATCAATGAGCTAGTCCATAGAGGCGTACTAGGGACACGGCGTTGTTCATAAACCACATAAGTATCAAAGTTTCTGCTTAATACAATTCTAGCATGGAATATAAACTTTATCACAAACAAGAATTATAATAATAAAATCTTTATTATTTCTTCTAGGGCATAATTCCAACAGTCTCCCACTTGCACTAGAGTCCATAATCTAGTTTACATCTAGCAACAATCTATCACCCATGGCACTAAGGTGTTGGTCATGTTTTGCTCGTGGAAGAGGTTTAGTCAATGGATCTGCGACATTCAGATCCGTATGTACTTTGCTAATCTTCAGATCTCCATCTGTTATATAATCTCGAATTATATGAAACTTGCGGTTGATATGCTTGGTCTTTGGATGATATCTTGGTTCCTTAGCCAGTGCTATGGTGCCAGTGTTGTCACACAATATCTCAAGTGGGTCCAAGGCACTTGGAACCACACCAAGCTCAGTGATGAAGTTCCTGATCCAAACTCCTTCAATTGACGCTTCTGCAGCAGCCATGTATTCCGCTTCTACTATAGATCATGCAATCAAACTTTGCTTGCAGCTTCTCCAGCTCACAGATCCTCCATTCAAAATATAAATGTATCCTGTCTGAGATTTAGAATCATCCTTGTCGGTGTCGAAACTACAATTGATGTAACCTTTTACGACGAGTTGTTCATCACCTCTATAGACTAAGAACATTTCTTTAGTTCTATTTAAATACTTTAGGATGTTCTTCACGGCTGTCCAGTGTTCCACTCCAGGATCACTTTGGTATCTGCTCGTCAAACTAAGATCATTGGACACATCCGGTCTAGTACATAGCATGGCATACATGATATATCCTATGGCCGAGGCATAAGGCACTTTGCTCATAGCTTCTCTATCGTTTACCATAGCTGGACATTGAGCCCTGCTCAATATCTTACCTGACAACATAGGCACTGAACCTTTCTTTGCCTTATCCATTCTGAACCTTTTCAGAACTTTGTCTAGGTATGTACTTTGGCTTAAAGCTATCAGGCGTATTTGTCTATCTCTATAGATTTTGATGCCTAATATATAAGCATCTTCCCCTAGGTCTTTCATTGAAAAACATTTGTTCAAATAACTCTTCACATCGTTAAGCATGTCAATGTCATTTCCAATAATCAATATGTCATCCACATATAGTACTAGGAATGTCACTGAGCTCCCACTCACTTTCTTGTAGATACAAGCTTCGTGGAGGCAGAGGGAGGAGAGAGCGGCGGCGCTTGGGGAAGGAGGGGAGCTCATGGGTCGAGGCGGCACAGTGCAGGTCGACGGTGGGGAGGTGCACGTGGGCGGCTCCAGGAAGAGAGAAGGCAGAGGTTGGAGAGGGAGAGACAGAGGTGGGGACGTCGCTGCAGAGGTGGGACGGTGGGGTCCAAAGGGAGAAGTGGGCTGCGGCCAGGGGTCAGCAGGGGCGTGTGGGTGGACTGGTGCGTGTGTGTGAGCTGGTGGGCGGCAGAGTGTCTGGGGCATGGGTCTTCTGAGGGAGGATGGGCGCGGGTGGGGCGTGTGGGGTTCTTTGGGGCTGGGTGGGGCCCATGGGAGTGTGTGGGTGTGTTGTGTGGTGGGGGGTGTGGGTTGTGTGCTGAGAGAGAGAGGAAAAGGGAGAGAGGAAAAGGGAGAGAGGGCCAAGTGGCAGATTTTGGTTGGAGGGGGGATGGCCAAGGTGATGTGGCAGCCTGGAATAGGTGGGGTGAGGTGGAGGGGGTGTGGGTAGACTAGGTTGAGTATGTTTAGGAATTTAGGCGGACCGATTTAAATGGACCGTTTATTCTGGGGTGGTCGTTCGGGTCGAATCGGCCCGTTCGACTGCCCCTACTGAAAATAATTCAATATTTTATTAATTACAAATGGGACTTTTGCAAACCGCGGGTAGACAAAACAAATATTCCGGAGACCCGGTTTTGAGTTGAATTAAAGCGGGGCGTTTTAGAAAACAAAAAGAGGTTGTTCTGCAAATAGTTTTATGCAAGCGAATGCAAGATGATGACGATGCTCAAATGCAATGTGGCATGATGACATGAGCATGCGGTCATGATGATGCAATGCACAAAAACAACGCGATTTTCTAGTAGTGGTTTTTGCGGGATGCCACAATTCGACACCACTAACAATGGATCTCGCCCTCGAGATCCGCCTCATGGTAACGGGAAGGAAGGTCGGCGATATGCGTCTTCTCGCTTCGGGTAGATCCTCGCGACACCACTAACAAGAGGTCGTTGTCCGTGATCGTCGGGAGAACACTCCGGGAACAAAAGGGCGAAGGTAGAGGTATCAACAAATAAAGCCACCTCTAACTTCCGTGGACGGAGTAAAACTACCGGATCCACTGATTCGATGTACAAGAGCGAATGATAAGAGTAGTCGGATGGTGATCAGTCCATCGCGCACCCAAACCATTACTCTGCACTCGAATAGGCGGATTATGCAACCAACTCTCGGAATCAGACTGCAGATCTCGACAATCGAGGTTCAGAAACAAAGGAGTGATGCAGACTCTGCATCGGATCTGGCGTAGATTATATCGTCGCGTCGGAAAACACCGGAAGGCACAAATAAGGACAAAGAATGGTACCACAGCAGACGTATTCCTCAGGCAGCATGAATATCGGACGTAGCATCACCGTTACCAAAGGAGGAAAACGAACCCTGAAGGTACGACGGAAACCCAACCACGAGAATTCCTGGACTCGGAGAAAGGGACGAGAGCGGATTCAAAACACGCAGAGGTGAGAGGAGAGTAGCAGAGGGGTAAGGATTAAAATCAGACCTAATCAGAACTATCCAACCGATTTTTTTCAAAAATAGTTTTGACACTCGACTTCGGCCGTTAGCTAGGTTATCCTACAGTGGACTTTCAGGGTATCGCAACCTGAGCTCGATACCACTCTAACACCCTCGAATCGGACCTATGCAAGTTTTAGCGAAACCCGCCAAACCCGCATAGAAACGATTCAAAGGTGCCCACCAGCACTTTCGCATGGTGGAAACGATAATAACATTACACAACAGGTCACGATGGGACCCACAGTAAGATATATAACGCGACTCCATGAGTCAAGAATACGATATAATATACAAAGATCCAAATCACCTTGAAAGCGATAGAGCGTCCGACTACGGACAAGATGCAAATGGGGCTAAGAGCCACGAAGAATAACCAATGGCGTCCATAACCCTGCCAAGCCGGAAGGGTAACCACGCTAACGGCGTCGATCCCAAACCTGCTTAAACAAAAGGTGCCGACAAAGGGCAAAGGAAAAATAGGAGCGTCAAGATTAAGGCCGACAGGCGAGGCTAGAATTCGCGGTCCTCGCCTACATAGGTATGGTGGATGAAGCGGCAGCATGCACTAAACAACCTATAGAGACTTGGTACAATGGCGACTATCGAGAGGGTAAGAAAGACCTATCCGAACCAACACGATACTACCATCAAACAAACCCATCCTGGTGTTTCCCCCTCGAGACCAAACGAGGAAGTCAACCGAGGAACTCACACCGTTGGCAGTTTTATTTATTCAGTTATCGTTGCAGCAATTACTAGTCAGGTTTAGATAATCATCCTGATAAAATAAGCAGTGGGCACTTTTAGTTAACCATTCCGTTACAGTAGCAACACTTACTAATCAGATACAATTAGCATGAGATAACCCAAAAACCCAGCAGTTGTTGGTACTTTTATTTAGCCATTCCGTTGTAGTTGCAATACTTACTAGTCAGATACAATGGTCGCAAGCGACACCCAAACAAGCAATTGTGGGCAGTTTATTTAGCCATTCCATTATAGTGAAGCTGATTACTAGTCATTATAAAGTCAAATTTATAGCACTACTTTAGTTATGCTTGTCTATGGTCGAGATACTGTGCTCCAAGTCGTCCATAACCGCGGACACGGCTTTCAGAAAGTTTTACCCGGCCGGGGTGCACCAATAGCAACACACGCTCGATCAACCTCGGAAAAACCAAATCAAAACCCAACGAGGCTTTCACGACAAAGCAATCACAGGATTCAGAAATATTTCAGGGGCCACCCCTTAAGTCTTACCCGAACGAAGCTAGCTCGAGACGGACTCAAGGTTTGTGGGCCGGAAGTTAATCGGGAACCCAAACTGGGCTTGTCGATACCGCGAACGGTCACAATTCCTAACAGACAAAGTGTGCTCCTCGACAATCGTAAATACGTATAGCATGACATAAGTACAGATCGTAAATAAAACCTCAAACTAGTTTGTGGCCCCAAGAAATAAGAATGAATCAAGCTCGCTCGGGGTCCCATAATCCTCCCGGATGTGGATAGCGCGATAAAACAAGGAACAGGTATCAAGTACTCGGGGTCCTACGGGACACAAGTGGGCGTTCGGAAACCAAATATTATCTATCACCCACCAATGCCTCTGCTTACTTCAATTTTAGTTGTTAAACAGGAATTTAAGTGAACGATAAGTAAAACCATGATCATCTCCAACATCAAACATGCGGCAAGGCTCCAACAACTGTGGCAATTGACGACACGCAACAACACTAGAGCAAGCGACTACGACGCGCAAGTCCAACTATCTACCAAACACAGGTATTAGGATGTGTCCAAGGCAATATAAGGCTGCAAGGGTATCACGGGTACGAAAAGTAGAGCATCGCATCACAGATAGCAATAGATCAACAGGAGGGAATAAATACTATAAAAGTAAGATAGGTAGAAAGGGGGATATGCTCGCCTGAAAACATTGTTGAAGGTTCCACCGAAGATCGGGGCGAAGCTCACATCAACTCAACGGCCTTATCCGCGAAGAAGCAAAACACTAGAATAAACACCGGATGCAATATTTAATACAACGGCAGAAGATCGGCATGATGCATGTATGATGTATGACATGGCAAAGGTGCGATGCGATTAGGCCATATTAAGCGGAACCGGGGCCCCGACAATTAATTAAATGGTTCAAGTTATTTAGCTACCCCGCAATTAAATGTTGTTTAACATGGCAAGATATGGTACCGGTTCGCTACACAAGTTTAAATGAGGCCAATATGAGACTAGATTTGCCCGCATATGGGCCCCATATTTAATTATAAAGTGAATCGGCATAAGGCCCCCATGCGAGATGAACAATTAAATATGCAACAGGTTTTATGTTTAGCATTTATAAAATAGGGGTCGGGAAAAGGGTTCACACATTAGGGGGACTCGACGAACTTGAGGTTCCGGGGTTCGGGGTCGGTCTCAGGGTTCAGGGTTCGACGGAACGGTCTCGCGGGAACGTTCTCGGACAACGGAGGTAGGTCTTGTCGCACGGTGCCCGCGAAGTAGATCTTGTTGTTCCGGGGGGAAGTTCTCGGTGTTCCGGGGTGAAGTACTCGGCATCCTCGAGGGGGTACTTGTCGTAACGTGCCGGGGATCTTGGTTCCACGCGGTCGATCTTGTCGGGTCCTCGGATCGTCCGGTCTTGTCGTCGCGAAGACCTTGTCGGGTTCGAGCCATCGAGTCGGTCTCGGCATCCAGGATGAAGTACTTGTCGCCACCGGGAAGCCGGACTTGGTTGGCGTCGGGGCGCATCGGGCTCGCCTTGGTCGATGTCGTTCTTGTCGTCGATGACGAGCTTGAATGGATCGGTACCGGGGTCTTCGGATCCGTGTAGACGGTCTTGTGGGGCCATTTTGGTTTGCCAGTGTCGGGCTCGGTTTCAGCGCTAGTGGTTCATCGGGTTGGTGTCGATCTCGGTGAAACATCTTCGCCAAACGGGTGGCGGCTTCCCGGAGGTCTTGTCGGTGAGGGAGTTCTTGTGGGGTTCCGGGGTTCTTCGGACAACGACGTCGGGGCATTTTGTGACCATCTACAAGCATAACAACACGCTGACGGTCGAGGAGGAGGCGCAGGAGGCCGCGAGGCGGAGGACGCCGCTGGGCTGCGGGGGCCCGCGAAGAGGCGGAGGAGGCCACGATGGCTGAGGGACGGTCGAAGGCGGCCACGGCCACACGGCGGTGCAAGGAGGCGGTTACCAGCGAGGGAGGGGCCCGCGGAGAGGAAGCAGCGGCTCTGGCGGCCGAGGCTAGCGGGCGGCTCGGCGGAGGAGCACCGCGGCCGCGGGGTTGCAGAGGCCGGGAGACGGGGCGCCGGCCGGAGGCGCAGAGAAGCGAGCAGAAGGACGGCGCTGGTCGAGGGAAGGCGAGGAGGCCGAGGCGGCCGACGAGCGGAGGAGGTCCGTGGCGGCGGTCGGGCGCGGCGGGCGCCGGAGGCAGGACGGCTGGGCGAGGCGTGACGAGGTGGGGCGGAGGGCAGCCCGGCCGAGAGGGAGGGGCGGCGGCGACGACGGCCTGGCTGCCAGCGGCGGAGGCGAGGAAGCGGAGGCGGAGGCAGGAGCGGGCGAGGAGGCAGAGGAGGAGAGAGGCGGCTTGGGAAGGGGAGCCTGGGGTCGGCGGGCGGCAGCAGCGAGCTGCAGTGGGGAGGTGCCGCGGGCGGCAGGCGAGAAGAGAGCGAGAGGTTCGGGGAGAGACGGAGGTGGGACGGGTCGCCAGGTGGGACAGTGGGGTCCAGGCGGGGAGAAGTGGGCTGCGGGCCCAGGGGGTCAGTGGCAGGTGGCGGGGCGTGTGTGGGGGTGGACCGGGTGCGTGTGTGTGAGCTGGCTGGTGGGAGCGGGCGTGCAGAGTGCTGGTGTGGCATCCCGCAAAAACCACTACTAGAAAATCGCGTTGAATTTGTGCATTGCATCGTCATCATCTTGCATTTGCTTGCATCAAATTATTTGCGGATAAACCGGTTCATATTTTCTAAACGGCCGTCTTAATTCCAAACGCAAAACCCCGGATGCTGCCGGATATTTTGTTTGTCCAAAACTATTACAAAGTTCGTCGCAATCAAATAAAAATATTAAATTATTTTGGTAGGGCGTTTAACGGGCCGATTGACCAACGACCGCTTGAGAAATTAAAACGGTCCACCTAACCCGCCCTTCTAAATCCTAAGTTCACCCAACCTATCCTACCCACCCCTTTGGCCACATCACCCGCCAACCCCACGTGACACCTCACCTCTCTCCCCCTAGCCTATCGACCATGCCACCTCACTCACCACTCCCTCTTCTCTCTCTCCCTAGATCCCCTCAACCCAGCCCACTCACACACAGCACACACACTGCCACTGGGACCCACACCGACAACCCACCCAGGAAAACACCTCCCCAGCCGTCCCCGCTGCCCCTGGCCCGCCCTGGGTCCCACCACGCGCCCCCACGTCTCTCCTTCCCCGCTCCTTCCTCAACCTCCCACGCGCCCGACCCCCACCTCCTCTCTCGACGCTTCCTCCCCAAGCGACCTTCCCCCCGTTCTCCGCCTCCGCCTCCTTCGCTGGCCGCCGGGCCTTCGCCCGAGCCGCCACGCCGCCTGCCGCCTTCTCCTCATGGCCGCTGCCCCCACCAAGGCCGCCGCTCGCCAACCCTCGCCGCTTGCCCGCCACCGGGCTCACGCCCTCCCCTTCGCCTCCGCCGCTTCCGCGCGCCTTGGCCCGAGCTTCGGCAGGCCCGCAGCCCGTTCCTCCGCGAGCTCCGCCGCCACCGCTGCCGTTTCGCCGCGCGCCACGCCGACGCTCATTGCCAGCGGACCCGCACCTCCGCCCGTCTGTCGCCTCCGCCGCGCCCTACCCAAGGCCGTGCCCCATCAGCATCCTCGCTGGCCCTCACGCCACGGTCGCTGCCGCTCGGACCCGCTCGCCTGACGCCGCAGCGACCCTCCTCCCCGAGCTCTCCCGCCGCTTCCACGCCTCCCGCCCGCCGTCCGCCACGTTCCCAAGGCGTCGCTCTCGGCGCCCGCCCGAGCCCGCTGGGCCAGCTCGGCGCAGTGCGCTCCCTCAAGCCTTCTCTCCGCCATTTAACTCGCTCGCGCGCCTTGGGTCCATCTCCGCCACCGGCGGTTGTTCCTCTCTGCGCGGCCTTGCGCTCATCGGGCCGCATGGCTCGCCCACCGCAAGCTCGCCTCCCTTCCATGTCGATGTGTGCCTCCAGGACTTTGGGCATGCGTGTGAAGACCCCGTGAGGATGGAGCAAGAACAACACGAGACCGATCCGATGACTAAACAACTAGGCGATCCGCAACCCCGCAAGGACATCGTGTCACCGTCAAGGTCCTCGACCAACGCCAAGGCCGACCGGTCCGACACGACAACCGAAACCCCGATACCAAACAAGTTCCAACGACCTCAAGTTCTCCTACACGAAACCACACGCCAAGGTCGCCTACGGATACGACATGAACTACCCGGACGCCAAGACCGTCAGACTCGATGGCGCGCCGACAAGACCTCGTGAACGACAAGAACGACATCGACCAGGGCGAGTCCGATGTGCCCCGACACCGACCCAAGTCCCGCACCCGGACGCGCCAAGATCTATCCCGATCCGAGACCCTAACCCCGGAGTCCGAGAACGACCCCGTCAAAACCCTGAACCCCTGAAGACCGGATCGAACGCCAAGACCGACCCGACGAGAACGCGACAAGCACGCCGTGGAGTGCCAAGTTCTCCCTCCGGATGCGCCAAGTTCTACCCCGATATCCGAGAACGCCTGTCAACCCCAAACCCCGGATCCGTCGGACCCTAAGACCGAACCCCGTACCCCGGAACCCAAGATCGTCGAGCCCTCTGATGTGTGGCCCCTTTTCCTCGAACCCTATTTTATAACATAACAACTTGTTGCATATTTAATTGTCATCTCGCATGCACATGTGGTTTGGGGGCCTTATGCCGATTCACCTAATAATTAAATATGGGGCCCATATGCGGGCAAATCTAGTCTCATATTGGCCTCATTTAAACTTGTGTAGCGAACCGGTGGTATATTCTGGCTTGTTAAACAACAATTAAATTGCGTGGTTTCTAAATAACTTGAACCGTTTAATTAATTGTCGGGACCCCGGTTCCGCTTAATATGACCTAATTGCATCGCACCTTTGCCATGTCATACATCATACATGCATCATGCCGATCTTCTGCCGTTGTATTAAATATTGCATCCGGTGTTCCTTCTAGTGTTTTGCTTCTTCGCGGATAAGGCCGTTGAGTTGATGCGAGTGTCGACCCAATCTTCGGTTGAACCTTCGACAATGTTTTCAGGCGAGCATCCCCCCTTTCTACCTATCTTACTTTTATAGTATTTATTTCCTCCTGTTGATCTATTGCTATCTGTGTTGCGATGCTCTAGTTTCTGTACCCGTGATATCCCTTGCAGCCTTATATTGCCTTGGACACATCCTAATACCTGTTGTTTGGTAGATAGTTGGACTTGCGTGTCGTAGTCGCTTGCTCAAGTGCTGTTGCGTGTTGTTAAATGCCACAGTTGATGGAGCCTTGCCGCATGTTGATGTTGGAGATGATCCTAGTTTTACTTATCGTTCACTTTAATTTCTGTTTAACAACTAAAATTGAAATAAGCAGAGGCATCGGTGGGTGATAGAAAATATTTGGTTTCCGAATGCCCACTTGTGTCCCGTAAGACCCCGAGTACATGATACTTGTTCCTTGATTTATCGCGCTATCCACATCCGGGAGGTATATGGGACCCCCCTGAGCCAGAGCTTGATTCAGTCTTATTTCTTGGGGCCACAAACTAGTTTGAGGTTTTAATTACGATCCTGTACTTATGCCATGCTACTTATGTATTTAAATTGTGCGAGGAGCACACTGTACTGTTTAGGAATTGTGACCCGTTTACGTGGTATCGACAGTCCCCGTTTGGGGATCTGCCATCACCGCCCCACAAACCTTGAGTCCGTCTCGAAGCTTGCTTACTTCGTTGCGGGTGTACTCCAAGGGGTGGCCCCCTGAAATATTTCTGAATCCTGTGATTGTTCAGTCGTGAAAGCCTCGTTGGGTTTTGAGTTGGTTTTTCCGAGGTTGATCGAGCGTGTGTTGCTATTGGTGCACCCCGGCCGGGTAAAACTTTCTGAAAGCCGTGTCCGCGGATATGGACGACTTGGAGCACAGTATCTCGATCATAGACAAGCATAACTAAAGTTTATTGCTATAAATTTGACTTTATAATGACTAGTAATCAGCTTCAACTACAACGGAATGGCTAAATAATACTGCCCACAATTGCTTGTTTGGTTTGTCGCTTGCGACAATTGTATCTGACTAGTAAGTATTGCAACTACAACGGAATGGCTGAATAAAAGTACCAATAACTGCTGGGTTTTGGGATTATATCATGCTATCTGTATCTGATTAGTAATTGCTGCAACTACAACGGAATGGTTAAATAAAAGTGCCCACTGCTTATTTTATCAGGATGATTATCTACACCTGACTAGTAATCGCTGCAACGATAACCGAATAAGTAAAACTGCCAACTGCGTGAGTTCCTCGGTTGACTTCCTCGTTTGGTTTCGAGGGGGGGAACACCAGGATGGGATTGTTTGGTGTTAGTTTCAGGTTGGATCCGGATAGGTCTTTCTTACCCCTCTCTGATAACCGCCAGTTGTATCGAGTCTCTATAGGTTGTCTAGTGCATGCTGCCGCTGCCGCTTCAGTCCACCATACCTATGTAGGCGAGGACCGCCGAATTCTAGCCTCGCTGTCTTGGCCTCGATCGACGCTCCTTCTTTTTCCTTTGCCCTTTGTCGGCACCTTTTGTTTAAGCAGGTTTTGAGATCGACGCGTTAGCAGGTTACCCTTCGCTTGGCAGGGTTATGGACGCCATTGGTTATTCTTAAGTGCTCTTAGCCCCATTTGCATCTTGTCCGTAGCTGGACGCTCTATCGTTTTCAAGGTGATTTGGATCTTTGTATATAATATATGTATTCTTGACTCATGGAGTCATTTGTTATATATATCTGCTCATGGGACCCATCGAGGACTGTTGTGTAATGTTATTACTTTTCCACCCGCGAAAGTGCTGGTGAGCACCTTTGAATCGTTTCTATGGGTTTGGCGAATTTTGCTCAAACTTGCATAGGTACGATTCGAGGTGTACTGAGTGGTATCGAGCTCGGCGGTTATGATACCCCACAAGTCCACTGTAGGATAACCTAGCTAACGGCCAAGTAGAGTGTCAAAACTATTTTTGAAAATCGGTTGGATAGTTACGATTAGGTCTGATTTTACTCCTTACCCTCTCTGTTCTCCTCTTACCTCTCGTGTTTTGAATCCGCTCTTATCTTTTCTTGAGTCCGAGATTTCGTGGTTGGGTTTCCGTACCTTGAGTTTCGCTTTCTCCCTTTTGTAACGGAGGAGTTACAATCATCAATCTGCAGCTGGTTTGTTGTGCCCTTCGTCCGATCTTTTGTTCTTGAGCTCCTTATCCATATGTGTTCCTTGCTGGATATCAGTGTCGATGAAAAACATATGAGAAGGACGAGCATTGGTGAAGTTGGAGTATACCTTGAGCATGTGTTGTTCATGCCAATGGAACCATCGCGGAACCTAATCATTGTGTCTTTCATACGATTCCTGCTGGCATCATCCCTTTGTTTCGGATACCGCCTATGAAGATCTTCAGTCTAAATCTCGAGAGTTGAGTTGCCTAATTCTCCTACCCATGTATAGAGTTGATAGTTGGGTTCGGGATGGACTGATCACCCTACCCGACTCTTACAGTTCGCTCTGTACATCGAACTGGTGGATCAATGTAACTTTCCCTCTTCTAATGGAAGTTAGAGGTGGCCTTATCGTTTGATACCTCTATCTTCGTCCTTTGTTTCTCCGGAGTGTTCTCTCGATGATCAGGAACAACGACCCTTTGTCGGTGGTGTCGCCGATTTCCAGATGGAGGATGAACCCTTGTTAGTGGTGTCGCGAGGATCTACATGAAGCGAGGAGATGCCGTTCGCCGACCTTCCTTCCGGTACCATGAGGCGGATCTCGAGGGCGAGATCCTTTGTTAGTGGTGTCGAATTGTGGCATCCCGCAAAAACCACTACTAGAAAATCGCGTTGAATTTGTGCATTGCATCATCATCATCTTGCATTTGCTTGCATCAAATTATTTGCGGATAAACCGGTTCATGTTTTCTAAACGGCCGTCTTAATTCCAAACGCAAAACCCCGGATGCTGCCGGATATTTTGTTTGTCCAAAACTATTACAAAGTTCGTCGCAATCAAATAAAAATATTAAATTATTTTGGGCGGGGCAGTCGAACGGGCCGATTGACCCGAACGACCGCCCCAGAAATTAAAACGGTCCACCTAACCCGCCCTTCTAAATCCTAAGTTCACCCAACCTATCCTACCCACCCCTTTGGCCACATCACCCCGGCCAACCCCGTCGTGACACCTCACCCTCTCCTCTCCCCCCTAGCCTATCAGACCATGCCACCTCACTCAGCCACTCCCTCTTCTCTTCCCCCCTCTCTCTCCCTAGATCCTCTCAACCCAGCCCACTCACACACAGCACACCTGCACTGCTGGGACCCACACCGACAACCCACCAGAAAACACCTCCCCAGCCCCCTGGCCCGCCACAGGTCCCACCACGCCCCACGTCTCTCTCCTTCCCGCTCCTTCCTCAACCTCCCACGCCCACCTCCTCTCTCTCGCTTCCTCCCAGGCGGCCACTACCCCGTTCGCTCCGTCGTCCCTCCTCTCGCCCGCTTGGCCTCCGCCCGAGCCGCCCTTCGCTCGGCTCCTCTCCTCGCCGCCTGCAGGCTCCCTCATGCGCCAGCCGTCCCGCCACCCGGCCGCCGCTCGCCTCGCCAACCCGCCGCCCGCTCTGCCCGCCTGCCACGGGCTCACGCCCTCCCCGCTCGCCTCCAGCCGCTTCTGGCGCCCGTCGGCCGAGCTCCCGACCTCAGGCCCGTTCCCCTCCGAGCTCCACCGCCGCTCCGCCTTGCTTCCAGCCAAGGCCGCCTCCGCTCGACGCCCAGCTGCACCTCCGCCCGTCGGTCTCGCCTCCGTCGCGCGCCCCTACCCAGCCGTGTCGCCCCGCGCATCCTCGCGGCCCTCACGCCACCGGTCGCCCGCTCGGACCCGCCTCGCCCGGCGCCCGCCAGGCACGACCCTCCTCCCAGGCTCCTCCACGCTTTCTGCGCTCCGCCCTCCCGCTCGCCGTCGCCACGTTCCCAAAGGCGCCGGCCCTCTCTCCGGCGCCCGCCCAGCCGCCAGCCAGCTCGGCGCCAAGTGCCTCCTCCGCCATGCCTTCTCCTCCGCGAACCTGCTCCTCGCGCCCGGTCCATGTCCGTCGTCGCCGGTTGTTCCTCTGCGCTCGGCCTTGCGCCTCATCGGCCGCATGGCTCCGCTCGCCCCCGCAAGCTCGCCTCCTTCCATGTCGATGTGTGCCTCGTCGGACTTTGGGAATGCGTGTGAAGACCCGTGAGGATGGAGCAAGAACAACACGAGACCGATCCGATGACTAAACAACTAGACGATCCGCAACCCCGCAAGGACATCGTGTCACCGTCAAGGTCCTCGACCCGAACTCCAAGGCCGACCCGGGTCCGACACCGACAACCGAAACCCCGGTACCGAACAAGTTCGCCAACGACCTCAAGTTCTCCTACACGGAAACCACACGCCAAGGTCGCCTACACGGATACGACATGAACTACCCCGGACGCCAAGACCGTCCGACTCGATGGCGCGGGCCCGACAAGACCCTCGCAACGACAAGAACGACATCGACCAGGGCGAGTCCGATGCGCCCCGACACCGACCCAAGTCCCGCACCCGGACGCGCCAAGATCTATCCCGATCCGAGACCCTAACCCCGGAGTCCGAGAACGACCCCGTCAAAACCCTGAACCCCTGAAGACCGGATCGAAACGCCAAGACCGACCCGACACGAGAACGCGACAAGCACTTCGCCGTGGAGCGCCAAGTTCTCCCTCCCGGATGCGCCAAGTTCTACCCCCGATATCCGAGAACGCTTCCGTCGAACCCCAAACCCCAGATCCGTCGGACCCTAAGACCGAACCCCGTACCCCGGAACCCAAGATCGTCGAGCCCCCCTCTGATGTGTGACCCCTTTTCCTCGAACCCTATTTTATAACATAACAACTTGTTGCATATTTAATTGTCATCTCGCATGCACATGTGGTTTGGGGGCCTTATGCCGATTCACCTAATAATTAAATATGGGGCCCATATGCGGGCAAATCTAGTCTCATATTGGCCTCATTTAAACTTGTGTAGCGAACCGGTGATATATTCTGGCTTGTTAAACAACAATTAAATTGCGGGGTTTCTAAATAACTTGAACCATTTAATTAATTGTCGGGACCCCGGTTCCGCTTAATATGACCTAATTGCATCGCACCTTTGCCATGTCATACATCATACATGCATCATGCCGATCTTCTGCCGTTGTATTAAATATTGCATCCGGTGTTCCTTCTAGTGTTTTGCTTCTTCGCGGATAAGGCCGTTGAGTTGATGCGAGTGTCGACCCAATCTTCGGTTGAACCTTCGACAATGTTTTCAGGCGAGCATCCCCCCTTTCTACCTATCTTACTTTTATAGTATTTATTTCCTCCTGTTGATCTATTGCTATCTGTGTTGCGATGCTCTAGTTTGTACGTGATATCCCTTGCAGCCTTATATTGCCTTGGACACATCCTAATACCTTGTTTGGTAGATAGTTGGACATGCGTGTCGTGATCGCTTGCTCAAGTCTTGTTGCGTGTTGTTAAATGCCACGATTGATGGAGCCTTGCCGCATGTTGATGTTGGAGATGATCCTAGTTTTACTTATCGCTCACTTTAATTTCGTTTAACAACTAAAATTGAAATAAGCGAGAGGCATCGGTGGGTGATAGAAAATATTTGGTTTCGAGCCCACTTGTGTCCCGTAAGACCCCGAGTACTTGATACTTGTTCCTTGATTTATCGCGCTATCCACATCCGGAGGTATATGGGACCCCTGAGGCGAGCTTGATTCAGTCTTATTTCTTGGGGCCACAAACTAGTTTGAGGTTTTATTTACGATCCTGTACTTATGCCATGCTACTTATGTATTTAAATTGTGCGAGGATCACCTTTGTCTTTATTTAGGAATTGTGACCCGTTCGTGGTATCGGTCCCGTTTGGGGATCTGCTGTCGCCACCGCCGCCCCACAAACCTTGAGTCCGTCTCGAGCTTGCTTACTTCGTTGGGTGTACTCAAGGGTGGCCCCTGAAATATTTCTGAATCCTGTGATTGTTCGATCGTGAAAGCCTCGTTGGGTTTTGAGTTGGTTTTCGAGGTTGATCGAGCGTGTGTTGCTATTGGTGCACCCGGCGGGTAAAACTTTACGAAAGCCGTGTCGCGGATATGGACGACTTGGAGCACGATATCTCGATCATAGACAAGCATAACTAAAGTTTATTGCCATAAATTTGACTTTATAATGACTAGTAATCAGCTTCAACTACAACGCGGAATGGCTAAATAATACTGCCCACAATTGCTTGTTTGGTTTGTCGCGACAATTGTATCTGACTAGTAAGTATTGCAACTACAACGGAATGGCTGAATAAAAGTACCAATAACTGCTGGGTTTTGGGATTATATCATGCTATCTGTATCTGATTAGTAATTGCTGCAACTACAACGGAATGGTTAAATAAAAGTGCCCACTGCTTATTTTATCGGGATGATTATCTACACCGACTAGTAATCGCTGCGATAACGAATAAGTAAAACTGCTCGCGTGAGTTCCTCGGTTGACTTCCTCGTTTGGTTTCGAGGGGGGAACACCAGGATGGGATTGTTGTGTGTTAGTTTCAGGTTGGATCCGGATAGGTCTTTCTTACCCCTCTCTGATAACCGCCAGTTGTATCGAGTCTCTATAGGTTGTCTAGTGCATCTTGCCGCTTGATCCACCATACCTATGTAGGCGAGGACCGCTGAATTCTAGCCTCGCTGTCTTGGCCTCGATCTTGGCTCCTTCTTTTCCTTTGCCCTTTGTCGGCACCCTTTTGTTTAAGCAGGTTTTGAGATCGACGCGTTAGCGGGGTTACCCTTCCGCTTGGCCAGGCAGGGTTATGGACGCCATTGGTTATTCTTGGGGCTCTTAGCCCCATTTGCATCTTTTCCGTAGCTGGGCTCTATCGTTTTCAAGGTGATTTGGATCTTTGTATATAATATATGTATTCTTGACTCATGGAGTCGTTATATATATCTGTTACATGGGACCCATCGAGGACTGTTGTGTAATGTTATTACCGTTTTCCACCATACGAAAGTGCCTGGTGGGCACCTTTGAATCGTTTCTATGCGGGTTTGGCGAATTTTGCTCAAACTTGCATAGGTCCGATTCTGAGGGTGTTACAGCTGGGGGCGTGGGTCTTACACAGGGGAGGATGGGCGCGTCGGGTGGGGGCGTGTGGGGTTGCTGGGGGCGCGGGTGGGGCCCGCGGGGTGGGTGTGTGGGTGTGTTGTGTGGTGGGGGGTGTGGGTTGTGTGCTGAGAGAGAGAGGAAAAGGGAGAGAGGAAAAGGTAGAGAGGGCCAAGTGGCAGATTTTGGTTGGAGGGGGGATGGCCAAGGTGATGTGGCGCACAGGATAGGTGGGGGTGAGGTGGAGGGGGTGTGGGTAGACTAGGTTGAGTATGTTTAGGAATTTAGGCGGACCGATTTAAATGGACCGTTTATTCTGGGGTGGTCGTTCGGGTCGAATCGGCCCATTCGACTGCCCCTACTGAAAATAATTCAATATTTTATTAATTACAAATGGGACTTTTGCAAACCGCGGGTAGACAAAACAAATATTCCGGAGACCCGGTTTTGAGTTGAATTAAAGCAGGCGTTTAGAAAACAAAAGAGGTTGTCCTGCAAATAGTTTTATGCAAGCGAATGCAAGATGATGACGATGCTCAAATGCAATGTGGCATGATGACATGAGCATGCGGTCATGATGATGCAATGCACAAAAACAACGCGATTTTCTAGTAGTGGTTTTTGCGGGATGCCACACCCTGCGGGTTCGAGAATATGCAGACATGATCTTCTATCAATAATCAACAGCGGGGTCTGGAAACCCATATTGACTCCCACACATTCATCGATGATCATATCGGATGAACCACGATGCCAGGATTCAATCAATCCCATATATATTCCCTTCGTCTCGCGATATTTTACTTGCCCGAGATTCGATCGTGATGGTCATACCTAGTTCAATCTTGTTCACAAGTACTTTACTCGCTCCGTAATCCGATATCACTTTGTGATTCACTCCTTAACCACATGCTTGCAAGCGGTGTTGATATCGATTCGAGTGAGCCCAAGTATATCTCTCGACTTGGAGGGACAAATCCCATCTCGATACATACAACCCAACAGATACTTTCCGATCACCTGAGAGACACCTTTATGATCACCCTCTCATAGGATGACGTTTGATGACCTCAAAGCTTTCTTCCGATACCAGGGAGTTGTATTATCTCATGGTCTAAGGAATACAATATTTGACATAAGAAAAGCTTCGCAAAGACGAACACGATGACACGATCTAATTGCTTTGCTTAGTTTGGGTCTGTCCACCATATCATTCTCCCAATGATATGATCTCATTATTAATCGACAACTCATGTCCATGGCTAGGAAACCATAACCATCATTAATCAATGAGCTAGTCCATAGAGGCATACTAGGGACACGGTGTTGTTCACAAAACACACAAGTATTAAAGTTTCTGCTTAATACAATTCTAGCATGGAATATAAACATTATCATGAACAAGAATTATAATAATAACATCTTTATTATTGCCTCTAGGGCATAATTCCAACACGTACGGCACCTCGACGTCTCCTCCTTCCTCGGTCCAGCAAGTGGGGTGTAGAGATAGGTTGGATCTACAACACGACGACGTGGTGCAAACGGTGGAGAGTTTCTGCGGCAGGGCTTCGCCTACGCGCAGTCGGGAGGGAGAGAGAGGAGGGCAGCAGGGCGGCTAGGGCTTGAGGAGGTGTTGGGGGAGGGTGCGCCCCCAGCCCTATTTATATAGAGGGGTGGGCGGATGCCCCTTGCCCCTCCTCCAAGCCTAGGGCCGGCGGCCAAGAGGGAGGAGTGGGGGGCAAGTTTCCCTCCCTCCTTCTAGAAGCTCTCCCTAGGGTTTCCCCTAGGGCTTGGCCGGCTGGGCCTATGGGGCCTTATTCCCCTGAACCAATGTGGCCAGGGCACTCCCTCGTAGGCCCACGCCCACTCCCGACAAGTGGGGCCACGTTGGTACCATTCTGGAAGGTTCTAGAAGCTTCCGGTACAATACCGAACAATCCGAAACTATTCCGAACTCCAAAAACTGCTTTGCCTTATATGAATCTTATTCTCCAGACCATTCTGCTACCTCTCGTGATGTCCTGGATCCCATCCAAGACTCCGAACAAAAACTCATAAACCAATTGTCCAATATATCCTAGCGTCGAGACACGTTAAGTGTGTGACCCTGCGGGTTCGAGAATATGCAGACATGATCTTCTATCAATGATCAACAGCGGGGTCTGGAAACCCATATTGACTCCCACACATTCATCGATGATCATATCGAATGAACCACGATGCCAGGATTCAATTAATCCCATATATATATATTCCCTTGGTCACGCGATATTTTACTTTCCCGATATTCGATCGTCGGTATCGGCATACCTAGTTCAATCTCGTTCACAGCAAGTACTTTACTCGTTTCTTAATCCGATATCACTTTGTGATTAACTCCTTAACCACGTGCTTGCAAGTGGTGTTGATATCGACAAAGTGGGCCCAAGTATATCTCCGACTTGGGAGGGACAAATCCCATCTCGATACATACAACCCAACAAGTACTTTTCGATCACCTGAGAGATACCTTTATGATCACCCTCTCATAGGATGACGTTTGATGACCTCAAAGCTTTCTTCCGATACCAGGGAGTTGCATTATCTCATGGTCTAAGGAATACAATATTTGACATCAGAAAAAGCTTCGCAAAGATGAACACGATGACACGATCTAATTGCTCTGCTTGATTTGGGTCTGTCCATCATATCATTCTCCTAATGATATGATCTCATTATTAATCGACAACTCATGTCTATGGTTAGGAAACTTTAACCATCATTAATCAATGAGCTAGTCCATAGAGGCGTACTAGGGACACGGTGTTGTTCATAAACCACACAAGTATCAAAGTTTCCGCTTAATACAATTCTAGCATGGAATATAAACTTTATCATAAACAAGAATTATAATAATAACATCTTTATTATTGCCTCTAGGGCATAATTCCAACATGTTTTACGTGGCTTATGGGAGTAACAAGCTAAGAACGATTCTTACCTACGGAAAGCCACAATGGTGATATTATGGTTGCCAACATCCGGTGTAAATCCCATGACAACTATAGTGAGATAAACTGTCATCCACCAGCCGCATGTGTGGAACAAGCCACATGTCAAGTCGGGCCGGTCTCATGACGGTCGCGTAAACTT
This sequence comes from Avena longiglumis, assembly GCA_030063025.1. NCBI lineage: Eukaryota > Viridiplantae > Streptophyta > Magnoliopsida > Poales > Poaceae > Avena > Avena longiglumis. Next base: position 491,967,871 of record CP125976.1, on the reverse strand, counting down.
GGCACGACCGCCCGATCTCACTATCCCGCGTCATAAGAAGTACACAACAAGAGGCTTGCAACAGAAAACATTAAAGCCTGCAACAAGCATGTTGCGTTCTACTCGTGAAACACATCTACGCATAGATCTAGCTCTGATACCACTGAAGGGTTTCACAGCATAGTAAATCAAAAAAAATCTACGAAAGCGAACGGGAAAGCCAAGATCTAATCTAGGAGATGCAATCAACGAGAGGGATAGATGAGATCTTCATACCCTTGAAGAAATCACACAGCGGAACGTTCAACAGAACGTGGTTGATGTAGTCGTACTAGTCTTCTCCTCCTCGCGATCCGATCCGATCCAACTCCGCAAGTGGAGACGCCTCCGATAGATGCACACGTACGGCACCACGACGTCTCCTCCTTCCTCGCTCTAGCAAGTGGGGTGGAGAGATAGATTGGATCTACAACACGACGGCGTGGTGCTATGGTGGAGAGTTTCTGCGGCAGGTCTTCGCCACGCTGATCGGAGAGAGAGATGGAGGCGGCGGTAGGCGGCTAGAGTTCAAGGAGGGGTGGGAGGAGGGTGCGCCACTGCCCTCTTTATATAGAGGTCTGGCCGGCCCCCTTGCACCTCATCCAAGCCCTAGGTCCGGCGGCCACAAGGGTGGAGTGGGGGGCAAGTCTTCCCCCCCCCCCTCCTTCTAGAAGATCACCTAGGGTTTCCCCTAGGGTTTTGGCCGGCTGGGCCTATGGGGCCTTGTGCCCCTGGCCCAATGACAGGAACTCCTCGTGAGCCCACGCCCTCCTACAAGTGGGGCCACGTTGGTACCACTCCGGAAGCTTCTAGAACCTTCCAGTACAATACCGAACATTCCGAAACAATTCCGAAATCCAAAAACTGCTTTCCTTTATATGAATCTTATTCTCCGGACCATTCCGGAACCTCTCTTGATGTCCTGGATCTCATCCGAGACTCCGAACAAAAACTAATAAACCAATTATCCATTCTATCCTAGCGTCGAGGCACGTTAAGTGTGTGACCCTACAGGTTCGAGAATATGCAGACATGATCTTCTATCAATAATCAACAGCAGGATCTAGAAACCAATATTGACTCCCACATATTCATCGATGATCATATCGGATGAACCACGATGCCAAGATTCAATTAATCCCATATATATTCCCTTCGTCACGCGATATTTTACTTGCCCGAGATTTGATCGTTGGTATCAGCATACCTAGTTCAATCTCGTTCACGGCAAGTACTTTACTCATTCCGTAATCCGATATCACTTTGTGATTAACTCCTTAACCACATGCTTGCAAGCGGTGTTGATATCGATTACCGAGTGGGCCTGAAGTATATCTCTCCGACTTGGGAGGGACAAATCCCATCTCGATACATACAACCCAACAAGTACTTTTCGATCACCTAAGAGACACCTTTATGATCACCCTCTCATAGGATGACGTTTGATGACCTCAAAGCTTTCTTCCGATACCAGGGAGTTGCATTATCTCATGGTCTAAGGAATACAATAGTTGACATAAGAAAAAGCTTCGCAAAGATGAACACGATGACACGATCTAATTGCTCTGCTTGATTTGGGTCTGTCCATTATATCATTCTCCTAATGACATGATCTCATTATTAATCGACAACTCATGTCTATGGTTAGGAAACCTTAACCATCATTAATCAATGAGCCAGTCCATAGAGGCTTACTAGGGACACGATGTTGTTCATAAACCACACAAGTATCAAAGTTTCCGCTTAATACAATTCTAGCATGGAATATAAACTTTATCATGAACAAGAATTATAATAATAACATCTTTATTATTGCCTCTAGGGCATAATTCCAACAAATGGTTCCTCATATAAATTAAACTATAACAGTAGATGATGTAACAATGGTAAAGATTGGACCGAGGTCCACAGTTCACCAGAGGAGTTCTCCTTGATATAAATAACATAACATGTTGGGTGAACAAATTACAGCGGGGCAATTTACAGGACTGAGCAAGGCATAACAATGCAAATACCAGACATTCATGATTCCTATGAGATTTGTTTGGGCATTACAACAATATACATAGACCGCCATCCAACTGCATCTATGACTAGTAATCCACCTTCAGGTTATCATCTGAACCCCCTCCAGTATTAAGTTGCAAGCAACGGATAACTGCATTAAGCAATGTGTGTAAAGTAAACAATACAATTGTTCCATGAACAAGAGAATGTTGTTTTCTCCCTAGTGGCAACAACACATCTGTAACCTTAGATATTCCTGTCACTTCCCCAGATTCAATAGAGGCATGAACCCACTATCGAGCATAAATACTCCCTCTTGGAGTCACTAGCATCTACTTGGCCAAGATAGCTACTAGAAACAGAGAGCATGCAAGATCACAAACAACACAGACATGATAGAATCAATAATCATAAGACATGATAGAATCAATAATCAATCTGACATAGTATCTCAATATCCATCGGATATCCGCAAATACAACATGCATGATTACAAATAGATGATCTTGATCATGAACGGAGCTCACGAGATCTAAACATGATAGCACAAAGGAGGAGAAACAACCATCTAGCTACTGTATGGATTCATAGTCCAAGGGTGAACTACTCACGCATCATACTGTACGCTGCATGGTGATGAAGAAGGCCTCCGGGATGATCTATCCCCTCCGGCAGGGTGCCGGGAAGAGCTTCAGATCCCCCCGATCTAGGGACGATGGTGGCGGCGTCTACGGACTGTTTCGTGGATATCTGATCGGGTACTTAGGGTTTTGGCATCGGGGGACTTTTATAGGCGAAGAGGCGAGGCAGGAGGGCGCCCACACCATAGGGCGGCGCGCCCTAGGGTGGGACCGCGCGGCCCTAGGGTGTGGCGGCCCTGCAGCCCCCCTTCGGTCTCTGTGTTCGTTCCGGTAAAATATTGACTTTGGCTTTTGTCCCGTCCAATTTTGAGAATATTTCCTTACTAGCTTTTCTGAAACCAAAAACAGCGGAAAACAGACAACTGGCACTGCGGCATCTTGTTAATAGGTTAGTCCTAGAAATGTATAAAAATACCTCAAAGTGTAGACAAAGCATAGCAAAGTTGATACTAAACAAGCATAGAACATAAAAAATTATAGATACGTTTACGACGTATCAGTAGGACTAGTGCCAAACACCATGACTACCTCCTTCGGGTCACACTAGGCATTGCCTTTTAAGAATACGGTCTTGTCCACATGATGAACATTAACGATTCTTGCCATCTAAAAAACCAACAACCATTACGCATCAAAGGCAATTATATTACCACCAACAACCATAGCAACCCACTAAAACAAGTCATGCTACTTTGCTACTTCTAAAGCTACAAATCTAATAACTAGAAGCAACAACACCAACCCTAGATTTCACTCTAAAGCCAAGATATAGGTAGAGTTAGGGTTTCTGATTTTTTGCCAAAATAGAACCAAATTGCACACATCTATTTGGACCAAACCAAGGGGATCGGGGGAGATTACCTCTTGAGGGAAGGGGGTCCAAATCCACGAAGAAAATCAACCGATTTGGAGGATTTGCGTAGGTGAAGAGCTGGGGGCGCGAGAGAGAGGGGGTCGGAGACGAACAGGTATGAGTGGCAGTGAGTGGCCGCGGGATACGGGTCATTTCTAGGTAAAGAGGCATGGCACCCTCCTCCGAGAAAGCGTCGTGCTAGATAGCATGCGCTCTCTTAAAAAGCGTCAAACATTAAAACTAGGCTCGCTGGGTTCCGTTGACTGCCATGTCGGACGGACTCATAGCGTTTTTGACTAGGGCGCTATGAGTTCATGGCGTTTTTGACAGGGGTGCCATGCTACTGACCACGACGTCTTCTGATAAAGCGCCAAGAAAACAGGTTAGATCGAGAATTCTTTAAATAAAATACGTTATTTCGTGTCATCGTTTTTTAATAAAGTTATTTCTGTGATTTTTGCCGTCCCTTGCCTCCGCTAAATGACTCATGTCCATTCAACCCCTGACCCCGCAATTGCTTCAATAAAGCAAAAAAAAACACAGTTGCTTCACTGAAGTAAAAAGGAAAGATAACTCATACTGTAGCAAAAATATTTGTCCTATTGTTGAATCGTAGAGATAAACAAGTCAGAACTAGGAACAAAGACAGGTGCGCATGTCATAGCAAGCTGAAATGTGAGACCAGCGTTCGGAAGAAATTTTTACTACTACTGGATATGTAGCTAAGAGGCGTAGCTGAACGATCGGTTCATCAGTTCTATTACGACGAAATTGAACGAACGAGCACGTACAGGTTCTAATCGAGATTGCGAACACATACTAGTACATGGCAAGTTGGCAACATATACAACTACAGAAGAAAGTTTTCGCTTCCCGAAGATGGAAATTCTGAACCTGTGAAGGGCTTCTGAATTTGCCCGTTCGTTAGTTCCTGACGATTTCAGATGATGATCCAGCATCAATCCATAGTTAGCCAGGACGAGAGAAATACGGCCGGAGGCTCAGCACCGCCGCCGGAGACTTGTCGCTGCCAGCCGCGCTCGCTTACTTTGGCACTGGGCAATATGTATCGTCAACCTCCTCGACGTCGTCGTTTTCTGCTGCCGTGCCCTGCCGGCGCCGGCGCCTCGGGCTCGACGTCCTCGGCCGGGATGGAGACCGCCGCCACGTCCTCCATTGCCTCCTCGTGAGAGAGCCGGAGGGAGAATTGCACGCGCGGCACCACTGGCGCCGCTGCCCGCCGCCTCGCACCACGCCGCGGCCGGTGCGCGCCGAACTGCCTCGCCACCTCCAATCTAATGGCATCCTCGTCCATCTCCATGGCTATCCTTTCCCCGAGACGGTGCAGGTCGATGCTACCTCCGCCGCCCGTGTTATCCGCGGAAACGCTGGGCGATGGCGCCCTCGATGGGACGGTGTCGTCGGAAAGATTGGGAGAGCTCGGGCCGAAATCTTGGACTTCGGCGCCGACCACGTCACCGCTTGCCGGTGCGGGAACCTGGAGATATGCTGCTAATGGAGTGGCCAGGTCGCCTTCGGTTGTCGCGTCATGGGCGCAAGCGGGCGAGTGGTCTAAGGCCTCGTCTGCGTCGGTGCCCGGCGAAAGGTTCAAATCAACGAGAGATTTCCGAGAAGAACTAGGACGAGATTCTTGATCGTCATTGCCACATCCCGGCGAAGAACGACCTTCATGATGCCCTCCGTTGGCCGGATCAGTTTTGGTGCCGTCGCCCAAGAAGCCGTCAGGCGGTGTCGAGACGAACGGAGACTGCATGACGTTGTCTGAAATCCCTGCACACGAGGCGGAAGCGCCCACGTCACCATCGGTACATTGTTCATCCGTCTTCTCCGGTGGCGCGCGTTCTCGTCCGTTTTCCACATCGCGGCTCTTCCGGCCCTTCCCGCACACGAAGGTCATGCGACGAAATTTTGCCTTCTTCTTCTGGCCGCCGCTGGCACCGACGTCGGCGTCGATCTCCGCTTGCGCTGTGGTTACAACAACGGAAGCAACCTGCCCCACGTTCTCTGATCTTATGGCATCCTTGTCCATCTCCATGGCTATCCTTTCTCCGTGACCATGCAGATCGACGCATGCGCCGCCGCCCGTCTTATCCGCGGCGGCGCTAGGCGACGCCGCCCTCGATGGAAGATTGGTAGAACTCGGGCCGGAATCCTGGACTTCGGCTCCGACGACGTCGCCGCAGCTTATCGGTGCGGGCACCTCGAGATGCGCTTCTACCGGACTAGCCATCAGCTGGTCTCCTTCGCTTCCCGCGTCTTGGGCGCAATCTGGCGAGTGCTCCGAGACCTCGACCGCCTCGGTGCTTGTCGAAGAGGTCAAATCGACGAAAGATTGCGCAGACGAGCTCGGATTGGTTTCATGATCGTCATGGCAGACTTCGCCGCTTCCCGGCGCAGAACCCTGATGATGATGCTCTCCAACGGCCTGATGGCCGTCGCCAAAGACGGCATCCATAGGTACCGAGATGGCCGGCGACCGGACGTCGTCATTTGAGATCCCTTCGCACGCGGAAGCGGCCATGTCATCGTCACCCTCCGCACGGCGATCCGTCTTCTCGTCCGGCGGCGCGCGCCCTTGCTCTGGTCCGTCTTCCGCGTCGTGTCCCTTCCCGCAGATGAAGTTCAGGCTATGGAACCGCGGCTTCTTCCCCGGGCCACCGCCGCCACCACCGACGGCGATCTCGGCCGACTGCGCAGCGATAACAACCACGGGAGCGACCTGCTCCGCCGCAGAGCTGTCCATGCGATGACCACCCGACTCCAGCCGCCGGACGGCTTCGTTGAACTCTTCGAGGCGCCCGAAATCGGCCGGGTCCCGGAGGTGCTTCCAGGAGAAGATGTAGCTGAGCAGCGGCGGCTTGGGCTTGGGGCATAGATCGGTTCCGATAAAATGACCTGGACGGTGGTGCGATTCTCCCATCGTGAAAGCCGAAGCAGAGCGACGGAAAGCTTTTGCGCAGGACGGGCGCGTATTTGTGGGGGAGTCCAACTCGCGTACGTCACGGGCTCGGTCCGGGTTCGACTCCGTCTCCGTCTAGTGGTCGAACCGTCGATCGTAACGGAAGCTCGTGTTCGAGGCGATTCCGGTCGGAGAAGGCACTCCCGATTCGACGACATCCCGGTCGGACCCTTGCCGCGTACCCCCACGGCCCCACCCCCCGAGCAAGGTAAATCTGGATGACATGTCTTGTTCTTCTTCGGATGCCGCCTGCATTCTTGAGAAATGTATCGTAGTACTAGTACTAATGTACTCTTTCCGTTTTAGGGTTTAGTGTGGCGAATGCGCAGGGCGTCATCCCACCGCCATCGCCCGACTTGAAGACAAGGAACGTCGTGCCCAAACGGCCAGCGGATGCGCCGACGCCTGGCCAGAAGAAGGGCAAGACAGTGAGCTAGCGTCGTCTCCACCGCCACCACACTAGCCATCGTGATCAAGTCTTGCCTCAAAAAGAATCCAGGGAACTTACATGAAGGGATACATGGGAGGCATGAATGCCATGGGAGGAACGAGAGCTACTTCGGATGGCTATGGTAGCATTGGAGAACCTCTTGTGCCATTGGAGGCACACGCGGATTCATGGCTTCCATGGTATGCCACATGCCTCCCGTGAGTGGTGGTTTTGGAGCTTTCACGGGTGATGGCGCGTGCTTGTACAATACCACCAACACCGTCGAAGTTTTCAATGATCATGAAGCTCAAGATGGAGATGCCCATGAGAAGGATGATGAAGCATGAATATTTATGTTTGATGTATTTGTGAGAACTTCGTTTGTCATGAACTTGATTGTGTCAAATTATGCTATGCTTTTGAACTATGCTATGATTTCAAATTGGCAAGTCGAAATGTGTTTATTTGATCTTGGCAAGCGGTAGCGTCTGGTAAAGCGATGCATGTACACGCTATATTTTTGCGCTCCTGGAAATGTTGTTGATGCTCGCGTGCACTAAAATAGGAAAAGTGGCGCCCAAAAACTATTTTAGCATGTGGCTTCTTGTGCACCTTGTCGGCAGTGGTCTTGTCGATGGGTTGATGAGGACAGTGAGTCATCTGGTCGTTTCTCTTCTGAAGTGGTGGATCTGGTTTGGCCTTCTTGTCTCATTCCGATTGTTTCCTCTTCGACCCATGACGTTCGGCTAACTTCGACTTCGTCGTGAAGTTAGTGTGGTCAGGTCTCCCCGGGCCTGACTGGTTGGACCTGGATTGGTCATCCAACCCTCGTTCCTTTTCTTCTCCAAGATAGCGATCTTTTTCACAAACCACTATCGTCAGCTTCTTCTGCCTCCGGTCAGCGCATTTCAGTTTGTGTGTCAACATTGCTTTCCTGCCTCTAACGTGGTTCAGATGCCTAGATAAAGTCACTACCCCTCCCCCTCCCCGAGTTGGAACTTTCGTAATACTCGGTCAGTTGCAACCATTTGCAACTCATAGACAATGTATATCACGATGCAAATCGTATGGTTGGAAATAGTTTAGCTCAGTTGCAACTCAGAAGACGTATAGGTCACGAAGCAAATCTAATATCCTAGAGTTGTGCGAGCTTTAAGCTAATTCTAAGTCAAACGAGAACTAGCGAAACTGTTTCTTTTTATTCAAAGATGGTAATGCATTGGCTTTATCATATGGTCTTTGGCATGTATTAACTTTATTATATGGTCTTTGGCTTCTTTGGAAAAAAGATCCCTCTATTATCATTTTTGGAAAAGGACATCCATGAAATATTTGGAAGTACTCCCTTGTTTTAAAATACTCCCTCCGTTTCAAAATATAAGATGTTTTAGGTTTGTGAAGAGAATGTATCTAGAATTATTTAGTATGTAGATTCATTCTAAATATGAGTGAACCTATATACTAAAAGTAGTCTATATACATTTGCTTCACAAAGCTAAAATATCTTATATTTTGAAACGGAGGGAGTATAAGTTATTTTAGCCTTTTCTAACACATGTAGTGTGTAGATTTATTTATTTTGCTATAAAGCTACACACCAAAAGACGCTTAGATACATACTTTAAAAAAATAAAACATACTTTCTCCAATCCAAATTAATTGACTTTCTTTTATCTAGATTCGAATGTATCTAGCACTAATACATATCTAGATACATCCGAATATAGACAATCTAAATAAGTAATTTGGATGGGAGGAAATATTATGATTCAAAAACGGATTGAGTAAAAGAAATGCACCTCTAGATAAACAAAAGCTGAAAATATAAGGAAAAAAGGACACGGCATTGCCGGGCATATATATATTTCCTTCTATTTTGCAATCAAATTGGGCCTTCAAATCGTCTTTGTACATGGACACGATGCATACTTGCGAGAAAAGACACGGAGGCAGAGATGGGAAGGGAGTAGATATAATCGGATAGATCATGAATGCGCGTTGCCCCGCTGGCTAGCTCGTTCCCCGACGTAGCGCATCGGAACCTTCGAGATATGCTCGAACATCTAAATCTGGGCCCACGTATCTTGCCCAAGCCAGCTCGAAAAGGAATAGGTAGAGTAGAGGAAGGAAGGAGGAAAACCAGTAACCGTGTCGCCACGTCACCCCGGGTTTCGCGTGGCCGCCACCACGCCGCAGCGGTTTTCTCTTCGGCAAAAACAAAAAACTCATGCACACGCCGACAGGCGTAATCTCTACTGGTGCGAATGACACGCGGGTCCCGGGGTTGTTCTCGGTCCCACCTTTCAGAGAGCGGTATGTCGCATAAGGATCCACCTGGCCCTGGGGCTCCTTGTCGCAGTCGGATGTGCGCTCAGTTCGTCCCCCCTTCTAGCGTTGACAGACACAGTCACTCAGATAAGAACGAAGACAGACACACTGCAGAGGAGTCCAGTATTAGTAGCAGCGGATTGGCGTCCGTCGACGCAGCAGAGCAGTAAGCGCAGTGTTCACCTCTAGAAATTCACCGCGCGTGGCAGCAACCTCAACCTGCAACTGCAAGCAGAAGAGGAAACATCGCAGAAGCTAGCTACAGAGTTGTTGGGAAGAATCCAGGTCCAGGAGGGAGGGAGGGAGGGAGGGGAGAAGTAGCCAAGCAGGGGATACAGGGTGGGGAGTTTGGAGGGAGCGGATTGGAGAAGGTAGTAGGCGATGGAGACGGACAGCCCGCGGAGCCCGGAGGCGGAGATCGGGCACCGGGTGGAGGACCTGTGGGAGGTGGCGCAGCCGCAGCTCTCGCCCTCCGACAAGCTCAACTCATGCTTCGAGGACATCCCCGTCGCATCCTTCCCGCGCGCCCACCCATCCCAAGGTGAAATCCTCCTTCCTCCCTCCCTTCCTTCCTTCCATGCTGTTTCCTGAATCTTGATTACAAGAACAGTAGTACTAGCATTTGTGTGCTACAGTTCGAGTGTGACTCTGCTAGTGAGCGAGTTTCCTGAAATTTTCTTGGCCGAGATCGGTGTGGCAAGAACTGGTAGTACCAACATTCTTGGTAGTATGGCCTGATGCACACTTTCTCTTACATCAGTACCGGTCTTTGGGGGTTTATCACTGAAAACGCAGTGGAGGTTCGGTGTTCCGAAATCACAATGCATTCAACTGTTCAGGCTAGGGACGCCTTGTGCTTGCTCTTGTTGAGACGTCCCTTTCGTCTCTGAGGCCACCCAAACAAGAGACGTTTTCGACTACCTCTCTCTGCTTTGTATATCAATAATTACGTGACTGACTGACGTGGATATCAGATAGCTAAACAGAGAAATGTCTCCAGTGTCATGACTACACACGCATATATATCTTCTGGAACGGTGAGGGGTCCATGCGGGCGATGCCCCCGTGTCCTTGCTTACAGGTGACCTGCTTCGGTGGACAATTAATCCCCAAGTTAGGCCAGTTTGCTGAATAAACTACTGACATATTTTACCTTTTGTTTTGTGAATATTTGTGTGAAATTTGTTGTTACTACATTGTGTGAGTGGTTTCTGGGGCGCTCACTCACCAGTTTGTATGATTTGTGCTGATTAAAGGAAGCTGTAGCCTACGCTGGCATCAACTTTTTGCCAAACTTGGAGGGTTTTTTTTTTAACCCACTAATTTGTGACATCAATGATGCTAACATGAGCAGCTCCCACTTGGCCACTAGATAAACTATAAGTGAGTTGGTAAAAATCATAATGGCAAGTAAATCTTGTACACACATTTTACATAGAGATTCTACAAATCAATAAATATACCACTACTATGATACTACTATATGATACAATGCACTAGAGACATAGTATCATGCACTAGTATCATATGCATGATACTACCACTAGGACCAGCCTAATGATAGGGTCATACCACCAAAACTGAACTTTGCATGTTCCATGCCCATCAAACGCTTCTGCTCTAGCACTGTTGCTCAACTCATTCTTGGCCTGAGTGATGCCTTATTTGCAAACCAAGTACACATTTACTATGCTAATGGTACTGACCCACATCCAGAACACCAATCAACATCATATTTAGTAATCGCAAGCAAGATAGTAAGACCTGATAAGAACAATTAGCATTTATTAGCACTGGCGATGATTAGCACAAATCGTCACTGATTAGGATAGAATCTTCTCTATAGGCAAACACTAAATTAGCATGGATTAGCACATCATTATGTTTTCGGCCAGGATGGGGGCAGCCGAGGAAGCCCTGAAAGATAAGGTGCACCGGGCTCTGTTTAGAGGACCCCTCAGGATAGGAGGTTTTTTTTTATATCAGGAATTCAGGATAGGAGGTTGGATATGACCTTTGCTGGACCGTGTATTCTTGCACTTTCCATAAAATTCGGATATAGGTGGCACGATAGGGTTTCTGCTGGACTTGCTTTCAATGGACTAGAGATATTAGTTCTTGGATGGACAAATTATTGGGCGTTCACCAGTTTGTATGATGTGTGCTCATAGAAATGAAGCTGTACAAAGAGGTGTAGCTTTTGCCAACATCAGTTTTTTGCCTTAATCCTTTGTGACAACTTTGTAAAAAATCAATGATGCTAACATGAGCAGCTCCCACTTGGCCAGTAGATAAACTAGGTGAGCTCGTAATGATGGAGTCAGACCACCAAAACTAAACTGGCTTTGCCAATTCCATGCTGAATTTTCTCAAACTCTGAATTCTAAATTTCTACATGTTTCTTTATGCAGTAATTGAGATACCTTCGGATGCCAGCCTTGCTGATACCGTTGAAACATTATCCAAAAACAAAATTTTGAGTGCACCCATAAGAAATGTCGATGCCCCAGAGGATGCTAGCTGGATAGACAAATACATCGGTATTGTGGAATTTGCTGGTATTGCAATGTGGTTGCTTCATCAGGTTTGCATCACTCCCTCTCTTCCTGTTGGATAATCTTTTAATATAGCTAAGGAATTTTGATTAACAAGAATCCATGACTCATTAGTCAAAACATGTTGCAACTTTGATCAATATTCTCCTCATATAAATTAAATGAGTTCATTTTTTACATGCAAAACCACAATGATAGATCTAAAAGTAACAAGACCAATTTCTTGTTGGTGGAGAAGCTGTGGTTGTTTGTCTAGATGGTAACTTTGGAAGCTCTGGTTTCAGTTCATATATATGCAAGAGCAATGTTCAATCTGACTTATTATAAAGGTGTCTACATACCCATGATTCGCTCTATTTCTCTTCAGCCATGATTGATAGCATATTCGTTTTTTTTTTCAATGTCAATTGCTGAACTGATTACCCTCACACTTCTCGTGTTTCTCACGATAAATTGCTTGTTCTTCTCTGTGGCAGACGGACGCTTCACCAAACGGGGCAGCTGGTTCTGCAGTTGGATCACCTGTAGCCAATCTAGCAGCTAGGTTAGGCTCTTTCACATTCAGAAGAACGTCATCTGGGAGGGTAGAAACCACTGCTGATGCAGAATCAGATGAAGCAGCATCAGTGGGTGGAAGCTTTTTCGAAACCCTTACTTCCTCTGAGTTCTATAAGAACACAAAGGTGACTCCTCACTAGTCACTACAGTCAAATGCTTACATGCCTATCCTCTAGTTAGCACCCATCCATGACACAGTTGGTGATGTTGTAGGTTGGCGATATATCAGGGAGCTTCCGATGGGCACCATTTCTTGCCCTCCAACCATCTGACACATTTCTCACCATGTTGCTTCTTCTATCCAAGTACAGGATGAAGAGCCTCCCAGTGGTAGATATGGGGGGAGATCACATTGAGAATATTATTACACAATCTTCTGTTGTGCACATGCTTGCAGAGTGTGCTGGGCTTCCTTGGTTTGAGAGCTGGGGAACTAAGAAACTCTGTGACCTGGGCCTTCCTCTGATGAAGCCATACAAACTTGTTAAGGTACCTCCCAATGTGCGATCTCATTCTTATAGCTGCGTGGCATATTAATCTGTATATATGGAGGAAAAACCGATTAGAATCATGCTGCTCAACAGTTATACAAAGGAACATCTGTAAACTGGATTATGTGCAACCGAACAACAAAAAAACTCAAGAGTAAACTGTATTACCTGCAGCTAAACAAAAGGGAAACTCAAGGTTGCCTTCTTGTTGTTCCCTTTTATATATATAACCGGCTTCTGCCCTTTACAGGTAAATGAAGATCAGCCAGTCCTAAAAGCCTTCCAACTGATGCGGGAGAAAGGTGTTGGTGGTGTGCCTGTTATGGACACAAGTGGAACAAAAGCAATAGGTAACATTAGTATCAGAGATGTCCAATATCTTCTGGGTGCCCCCAAGATATACAAGCAATACAGGTTTGTGACTCGTGCATAAGCTTTTCATATCTTTGGTGACTTATGCAAATCTGGTCTAATTTTGCACCTGCATACCATGCATTGTGAGCACGAGGAAGACCATTGCACCTGATACTGCTACATAATAAGTGCCCCCGTTGTAACCTTGGATGCATCCACAGGACGATCGCGGCGAAGGATTTCCTTACCGCGGTGCGGCACCATCTCCAGGAGCAACACGAGCCTTCCCCCTTGCTGCATGACGTGATCACGTGCAAGAGGGACGACGCGATCAAGGACATCATACTGAAGCTGGACTCGGAGAAGATCCACAGGATCTACGTGGTTGACGACAAGGGGAACACCGAGGGGGTGATCACGCTGAGGGACATAATCTCCAAGCTGGTGCACGAGCCGCGCCACTACTTCGGGGACTTCTTCGACGGTGTCGTTCCTCTACCCGCGAACAGCACCGTATGACGCGATGCTGATCACGGCACTGCTGCATCGTGTAAAAAATGTACATTATCTCAGGCTCCCCCCTCAGGTTGCAGTTCTTACTGGCGTGTAGTTCCTTCCTCGATCTCCTTGGGTGGACAGACAAGTGTCCAGCAGGAGAACTAATGGTTGATGACATTATGCGGCTAAATAATTTGAGATTTACCTGGGCTTTGTGATGAGAACGATGCTTCTTCTTTCTTGGTGACGGTTGCGTAACTTTGAAACCCTGTCATCTTTCGTCGTTATTTTTGCACAATTAAGATGTTGAGACATCCTTGGTGTTGGGCTACCACAGGTCCACAAGTGATGAGTGTGTCACAGTTTGTACCGACACTCCATGTTCCACCCCAATATCAAGGAGTGATAGTGTTCCACTCCAACATCAAGGTGTACTCCGTCCGACGGTTCATGGTGAGTGGCACCAAGAGAGCACTAGACAAGGTCCAAGGTGTGGATGATAGCAGTTAGCTTAAAACCACTCCTTGAGCAAACAGTGACAGCATGGTGGGTTTGGTCGTTCAAGATACAACACCTTGCAGTTCTCAAAATCATGACAAATCAACGACCCAGTGCGCCATATAAAACTGGAGGGGACTGATTCAAGTTCATTAGGTGACACCACTGGTTCTCAGAAGCATGATTACAGTGTGACCACCAGGTGACCAGGGTACAACTGCTACTCTACAAATTTGAGAATCTCCAGCTAGATAATACCTAACCCAAAAGGAAGAGATCCATGGACACAATCAAGGATAAACCTCCAAAACCAGGTCATAAATACACCTACCACATATAAGAACAACAGAGTGTTTGCCATTTTGAGATCTGCACTGTTGATCATCACATGCGGAGAAAACTGAAACAAATGCATTATTGACAACCATGTAGAATGTGGCTTCTAGAAGGAAAACACATCTCCATCCACTCTTCTCAAGAGACCACGCATCGTGAGTAACTTACAAGCACCTTGAAAAGAGAGTCTAATCTTATCAATTTGAGGCTCTTCACAGGATTGGAACAAAGTATACAATTTTGTTGCACTAATCAAAGCAACTAAAAAATAGTTTTAAGCAGAGTGTGACATATAGGACTACATTACAATGTCATTGCAATTTCCCTGCATTGCACTATATTTCACTACTTAAGCCTCCAAAATGGTATCCATCACTTCTATTTACCATCTTTTCCTTTGCATGAGACACAGAGCGCCAAAAGTAAGACAACATAAGCCTATTTCTCAATGAAGACAAATAAGATATCCAAACAAGGTAGCTTTGAAGCTGCCCGATGAAACGTCCATAACTCTCAGTATCTAGAATGTTCTAGGCACTAAACAGGTGGGAGCAGGGTGCCTGAGCACCGCCTAGATCCTAAACGTCAGCCCAGCAAAGCACAAATTGCATGTTTCAACGTAAACAAACTAAAATGAAAATTGCCTCCATACTGCTACATCATGTCTGTTGCAACTTACAAGAAACACAATCTATTTGCCCCACCTCTCAAATATACACGATCCAGTAAGTCTTCTGTTACGCCCAAACAGAGTATTAGATAGATACCCCAGAAATTCAACAAATGAAGTTCAGACAGACCTTATTTTCCAACAGAGCAAATATCCAGAGTCCAGAATACACATTCCTCTTGTCTCCAGTCCTCCATGTGAGCAACTAAAATTATGTACTCCCTTGGATCAATAATAAGTGTCATTGATTTAGTGCAAAATTGTACTAAATCAACGACCCTTATTATGGATTGGAGGGAGTACTTAATTGGCACTGACCCTAGCTCACTTGGTTGAGTGAGCGAATGCATAATATCAACACCTGGTTCAATTTCTCATGGATGCTAATTTGGTTATCTATAACCATTTTATATTGTCTGGGTTTTCCTTGCAGTTTTCCTTCAAAAAATAGAAAGTAATAGCATGCTCGCACCTACACAAGTACATTGCTTCCTAGGTGGCCTCAGAACCCAGCCAAAAAAGTAATGAATATAGCAGAATCATGATGGTAAGAGGACACCAAGTGCCTAGGATACTTTTTAGAAATTAGAACACTGGGAATTCTTGTGGAGCGATATATCATGATGGTAAGAGGACACCAAGTGCCTAGGATACTTTTTAGAAATTAGAACACTGGGAATTCTTGTGGATATGTGGGTCTCTCCTGTTTCATATCTTGAACTAATTGCACAGAATATTTTAAGTTAAAGCATAAATTACTACAATAAAGAAAAGGAAACTGAACGGTTGACATGGAAACAGTGCAAAGAAGAAAATCGCCCTTGAGTGCAGACATAAAAATTACTCCTGATTTTGTAGGGAACAAGCAGCACAATGATGAAAACTAATGCAAGAGTACAAAATCAGTAGTGCATGCTAACAAAATAGTTTTAGTATAATAGCTCAGCAGCTGAGAAATATCTTTAGTTCTTGCAACTATAATATGCTATCCTTCAGAGTACTTCCTGATGATGCAGTGAAACCTCTGAGTCTTGAGACATGCTTTGGTTGTGAACTACTTCGCATTCATTTCTCTACAACAACTCCACAAGGCAAACCTGCCAAACCATGACCCTCAAATGGTCATACGGGGCTACAAAGAAGTACAGTATCAATTTAATGAGATGAATAAACAAGGATACCCCTGCAATATCAGGTGAAGCAAGCTGAGTACCTAACCGCACCATCCTCAGGTAGTTCTACAGCTTTATCAAACAAGGGAAGCACCAAACACTTGATCTGGTGGGCTTTAATACAAATAACAAGTGTAATCAAACTATTTCTTTCACAAAAACATGTCTCCTTCCTTTAACACTAACGCCTCACACTGTAAAACTACAATTATATGAACCTACGAAGTAACAAAATATGTTTTCAAAGAGAAGGCTAAACTACTTCTGATCTTTTGCCAATCCACCAAAACTCTGGAACTTACCTCATATAAGTAACCACTCCCTCCTTTTTTTACTTAAGGCATTTTTGGTCTTACACAGGGATTAAAGAAGCCATCAATATTAGAGGGAATGATCATTGTAGCCCTGTTTTTATTGCCTTGGGAATAGGAGAGAAAACAGTGGAGATCAACAGTCTTCAAAACACAACTTTGACTAATATTTCTGTTACAGTATATTAAAATCTAAAAAATGTATACTATAAATTACTTTCTGAGATTATTCCACGCATCTAATTTCAAGCATCCAATCTAAATGTGTGTAAGCACATTAGTAGTCAAAATTACAAGTGTGACTCTATTCTTGTCCAAAACAACAGCTTTTACAGGACTGGTGGGACCATACGTGTTTAATCATAAATGATAAGAGCGCGGAGAGAGCTAAAACTCGTTAATTCCACGCGCCAGTTTTATATTTTGAAATGGTGTTAGTACTCATTGTACTTTTTCATAAATTTGGAAGAATAGAAAAACAATGAAAATTGGACAGCCTAGTGTGCTCCCATATGGGCAGTAGCTGCCACATGTTCTAAACTCTATTCTGAATTCTTGAAATCCATTTGAGGAGACGTCAATGTGCTAATTATCATCCCTCAGAATCTCAAATAATTCGACCACGACGATTCACATTGCAAACTGGCAACTGTATTTGCCTTCTTAAGTATAACAACGATGATGAATAGTAAAATCAGTTCAGTAAGATAGATATATCTTGTCATGATAGATATGCAAAGGTTCTGGCCCAAAGAATGATAAAGACACATAATTCTTAAATTCAGTTTATTAAGTATATGAGCAAATATAATAGTGCCAATGAATCATGTGGCAGAAGATGATGGTAGAATCAAGTTGTCGAACTTTGCCAATGCCAAGAGAAGTCCTAACAGTAGTAATGAATAATTATTTATTTCAAATAAGAACTTTAGCCCAATACAACACATCTATAAGACCTTGAGAACAGCAATGCTGAACAATATTATCTACAACTTTGTCAGTGACTAACACAAATGTTGAAGCACGCTTTTAAATTAGTACTGCCTGAAATGATTATAGCCTTGCAACAATAGTTTACAGTAATGTCTGATTAAACAACTTTTACTTGATTATTTCAGACTCTGACGATAAAATGTGGTTAGTTCATACTAGAGAGACACAAGCATTCATTGTAAGATGGCATCATCATTAACAGTACTTATTTTCTTGAACATTCTAACCAATCGAATTCTAAAGTATGGCCAATTTTGCTATCCATAGTTTGAAGGATTTCATAACATATGTTTGCTTCATTTCATTTTATCTAAGCTTACAAGTGACAAAATCTGTTCCATTTCGTTTGGGGCCTAAACATACCCTCTTTCCACATCTTCTGTAATATGTTACTCCAACTGTAAATACATATAACATGTTAAATCTATTCCAGGAAGTGGGCCCTCTACATAGTGCCAAATCCTAGATCTTTGACACTTTAGTGTGCAAAGATATGAGTACACTGAAAAAAAAAATACATGAACATTATTTCTTGGTACACATAATCTGACTGCAACCAAAGGAATCCTCCTGTGTACTCCAGTGGTATTACAGCACCATAACAGGGAACACGCACCAATTCAGTACATGATATGCAGCAACTCCAGCAGTTCAGCAATATGCTGATCCTTGTAACTAGACATACCTGTAACCAAATTCCATAAAAGGGGACTACTACCTTCTCCTGGAATGGTTGGCAGAACCTAGTGACCCTTCAAATAGATCAGACAGTTGATTCTCCAAGTCCTCTGCTGTGTACTTTATGTATTTACCTGAACTCCTTCCGTTATCCACTAGACTACCATATCTCCCCACAAAAGCACGATATGCTGGAATCACATTTTCAGATATAGATATCTTGAGTTCTTCGCGGAGTTGCGGGTCCGTTACCTTCCAGAGTGTCTGACTCCGGTAAATCTCCTCGAAGGAAAAGTTGAAGTTCTTAAATTTCTCCTTGATCCTCAAGCTTGAATTCCCAAGACTATTTCCACTCCCGCCGCTATGTCCATCATCCTTGAGATAGGAAAGAACCTTGGTCCATGATATCCGAAGGTAGCTCTTCGAACTTTGGCGAATCTTTCCACGGCGCCTCCGCGTCCAATGATCGCCTAAAATCCTCCCAAGCTCAGAGTCCTTCACCTTTTGGACGATATAAAGTGTATTATTCATGGAAAATATACACTGGAGTGCGCCGTCCTCGTAGAGTTTTGATTTTTCCTCCAAATTGGCCTCCAAGTAAGACATGAGCTTGACCAAACGACGCCCAAGCGGGGTCAAGCTCTGCAGATACTCCTCATCCTCATCAGCATCTCCACGTGAAGCATCCATATCTCCAGCAGCATCGTGATCCAAGAGTTTGTCAAGCGTATCACTGTAAACGACCAACAGCCTAAGATAGTTCATCACGTAGCGCGTGATTGGGTGGATCTCACCAGCCACCATAGGGCGGCGTGATGACTCCTGCTGTAGAACCTTCCCAAACTCAAGAAGGTTGCCCTTCACTGCATCGCCGAGCCTCCCGAGGACCCCCTCCAAATCATAGATCACATCATCACCAGGAGTCCCAAAGAAGAGTTCCTTGAGCTCAGGGATCACCTCAGCGAGTGCCTCGTACATGTCAAGAATCCGGGAGACCTTCTCGGGCGATCGAGGGCACACAGCCACGGCATCCCCGAAGTTGAGAATCTGCATTATGCAGACCTTGGTGGATTCAACAAAGCACTCGTCCCGCAGCTCATCGGACACGGCGAGCACCTGATCACAGAGCCGGCGCTCGCCCGTGAGCAGGGAACGGACCACGGTCTTGACCCCGTGCACCCATTTCTTCATCTTGTCATTGAGCTGCTTCCACTCGGCGCGCTGGACCTCATCGATGCTGAGCCTCTCGACGCCCAGCACGCTGAGGCACTCGTCGAGCAGGTCCCGGCGGATGCCACAGTAGACCTGCACGAGCTCGCTCGCGTACCCGGCGCGGCTCATCCGCTCGGCAATGGCGCGCAGCTCGTCGACGGCGTCGGGCCGCACCAGGTCGAAGAGCTGGTCGTCGAAGGGGTTCCCCGCGATGCTGGCGCTGCGGGCGGTGTCGGGTCCCCCTTCCTGGCTGTGCGGGGTGGCGGGGTCGAACTCGGAGGAGGTGTCGAGGTCGTCCATGGACTCGAGCGAGAGGCGGCGGAGCGAGCAGTAGAGGCCGCTGGCGTCGAGCGGCACGGCGTGGCGGAGCATGAGGTGGCGCAGCTCGTCCTCGAGCCGCGCCATGGCGAGCTGCACGGCGACGCCCGCGCGGCCCGAGGCGGCGGCGGGCCCCCCCGCGGCGAGGTGGTCGACGGCGACGTCGACGGCCGCGAGGTAGTGCGCGGCGTCGTCCTCGGGGGCCTCGAAGACGAGCGCCTCCGGGGTGGTGTCCCAGAGGTGGATGAGCTGCTCGGCAGCGTCGAAGGCGGCCAGGTCGGAGGGGTCGGGGTCGGCCTCGGAGGGGGATTGGGAAGGGGAGGGCGAGGGGAAGAGGTCGGAGGTGATGGTGGAGAGGCGGTGGTCGAAGCCCGAGAGGATGCGGATCATGTCGTCGGCGGCGTTTTTGGAGGTGGCGAGGGACTTGACGATGTGCTGCGCCGCGGCGAGGACCTTGTCGTTTCCGATGACCGCGACGGCGCCGTCCGCGGGCACGGGCTCCTCCGGCAGCGGCGGCGGAGGCGCCGACATGGCCGGCGAGGGCAAGCTAGGGTTTGGTCCGGCGGCGGGTTAATCTTGGGGGTGGGAAGCTCGGGTGGTTTGATCAGGGGAGGGAGATTGGCCGCGGTAAACAGTGAGCGCTCCTAGTAAAGAGATCTCTGCTAGCAAAGCAAAGGGGGGCGGACGGATAGAGGAGAGAGGCGGGGCGGGGGCAGGGGGGAAGCAAATGGCACCACTTTGCCGGCTTCCTCGCTGTTCGATTGATGAGTCGTGAGCCGACTAGCCGAGCCTGATTCACGGTGCACCGTGCGTGCACAGCTACACTTTGCTCTCACTCTCTTCTTGTCCTAAAAGTCCAAGTTGCCGACCTCAACCTAGAGCCACCGACCCCTGGCTACGGCCCTAGGCATCTCCCCTCTTTGGAACAATCACATGTTTGTGCTTCTTCCCTTTGCATACTATTTTTGACTACTCTTGCCAAGTAGCGCATCGAGCCTTGATGCCTTGATGATGACATGTTTTGTTCCAAGAGTAAGTTGCCTATGTAACTTACATCTACATACATAGTTTCCCCTACCCCATCACATGAGGGGCAACAGGGCAACCCTAAACACCCCAGTCGCCAACACCCCCTCCTCCTCCGTCATCGCCCCATGGTGCCAGCCTGAAACGGCACCCTACGACATAGATGTGGCGCGCGTGACGACGTGAGGACCGGTCATTGTTTCGAAGCTCTCGCCACTTTCCTAGATGTTTCGGGGAAACCCCAGGTATGGGTTTTGCGAATCGGACGATGGCTGCGCTTACAGTGTCATTCTCCCTCTTAAGGGCATCGTTTTGGAGCACGGGATGGCTGGAGGGGGTTGCTGGTGGAGCGGTGTTTCATCTACCACATCGACGGTGGCGGGTGTGTGTTGATGGAAAAGCACAGGGTGGAGGCGATGTCTCGCGCTGTGCCGGTATCGACGACAGGTCTGGCAAGGTCAGTACCTGGATCCATGTCCTGACGATGGGTCAGCGTGGTGATACCGACGCCCAGAGCGTGTGCGATGGTAATGCTGGACCGGTTTGTGTTCCGTCTTACCATTGGGCGTTTGGTAAATCCTCCGATTTTTTGATGATGTGCGTGGGTATGTGGTCAGGCGCTGGCCCCGACATGGTCACTCCCTTCACCAAGGTTGTAGGCGTTGCGACTGTGGTCGTCAGTGACATGGCTTCGGATTGATCTATGTATTCTTTTTGTAAGTTTTTGTTAAGTAATAAAAAAGAAAGTTGTGTGCATCGTTTTGATGCAAACGCTAGTGTATCACCTATGGTCCCCTCTCTCATTCACTGAACTTATGACAGAGTGCAAGTATCGCGTGTGATGGTGGTACTAGTACTAAATATCAACTGCACTTGGTGCAAACCGTTCGTGGTCGGTTTCCCTCGTCATACTAAGATCCCCCTCAACATTGCTATCAGCCTTTTGCATGCCATCAAGGGCAGTAACAATCCACGGCTGTCAAATGCTTTCTTATGTTGCTTTCGGCTCCTTGCGAGGAGGAGGAGGAGCTGTCCATCGAATCTAGATCGCAGACGGCACGGATGAATCTTCTGGAAGCTGACTAGTACTATATCATCTGCTAATATATCTCCGTCTCTCTCTCGCCCCACTTCACATGTTCTCCGTCTTATCTTTCAATGTACTATTCCACTTTACCTGTTTTGGGTGATCTTTGGAATTTTTCTTCGAATATGAATTCAGAAAATCTATGCTATATGCTTTGGTTCCAGATCAGCTGAAATTCTAGTCACACTCACAAGTCACACATGTCTGATCTGCTACTATAGTTTTTGGCCTTTTTTTTTTGCGTCGGTTCACGTGTAATTCAGACAGTGAAAAGAAACCATGCTCTACCGTGATCACGTTTTTCTGTGCTTTCGGCAGGACGGTTCACGAATCGCAAACCAAAGGGACACATCCGCCCGTGACATTTGGATAAGAACACACGGTCTCCCTCTCGATTATTCGATGAGCTGGCGTCACGCCCCTGCTCCACACACGCACACAATGCATTGCTTGCTTGCTTCTGGTTCTGGTGAAGCTGGTTTATTTGGTTCCAGATCTCTGCACTAGCTGACAGTATAATATAGTGGAAGACTGTACTGCTACTGCTAACCGACGCTGTACCATGTCATGTGGTATACGAATGTAATGTCGACATTACATTCTGATTGCCAAACTCCCGCCCATGTGTGGTGTGCCTGACTTCCTTTTTTCAGATGTAGACAGACAGTATCTAACAAAACAACAAACCGTCCATGGAGTCGATTCGCTTCAAAAGAGCCTGCTCGTACCATCGGCGCGCGGGACCATCTGATTTCGCCCCGAAGTTGACTGCCAAGCATTTGCTATCCCTCTGCTTCGGATCTCTGAAAAATTCTTCTTGTAAAACACCGCCTTCTTCCTGGCCGTGGACCTTTAAACATATAGGGCTTTTACGGTAACAAATTTATTAGCCCTACTCTTTTCGTTTTAAAATATGATGTTTTAGATTTATAAAAAAGTATATATATTTTTTTAGTGTGTAGATTCACTTTAAACCTAAATAAACCTATATACTAAAAGTAGTCTAGATATATTTGTTTACAAAACTATATATTTTAAAACGGAGGTGTACATGCTACTAGTATCAAAACATATCAATCTTACATTTTTTTTGGAAAAGAGTATATATTAATATCACAGGGATACCGGTTACACCTAGCCTCTGCAACAATGCATACCTTAGCGGCTCTACGGATGCCCATAACCCAGAAAAAAGAAAAAAAATTACAAAAAAGGAAAAAAGTCCCGCTACAGAGAACTAACCCTCAAAGTAACGACAATGACACCATCAGAACAACAACAGTAGTCCTCCACTTCAATAACAACGTCTTCAAGAAAGAAACAGTGCCCAAGCGCCGTCGTTGCCCGATCAAAGATCATAGGTTTTCACCATCCTTACTCACAAAACAATGCCTTCAACAAGATCATTGCCATGCACAAGCAGTTAAGGCAAGGCCTTGGATTTTCACCCTGCAAGATAAGACTGGAAACTCCCCTGTGTTGTCTTCCTGCACCAACAATCGCTGTAACGAGTCCCAGATCATGCAACCGGTTCTCTGTCGCCACAAGAACAAAAATCACCATCACTACCCTCATATTTCCGCTTTCCTGGCATTCTCCGCATCTGACTTCACCATGTCTCTAAGATGGCACTTGGTGGGAACAAACAACAGAGCTTCGCAATGCTCCCGCTAAAACCAAACGGCCAGAAAAACAAGGTGTGCACGACCGTATACCTTCCGATCCAGCAATCTCCAGGCATGATACGCCCATGGAAGTTCGCCGACTGAGCCTTCCGGAACCCGCCTCTCCAGACCAGATCAACGAGGGCAGACATCAAGTAGATCTTCGTCTTCGTGCGATAGAAACCGAAGGACCACCACCTTTATTCGAGCAGAGCAAATCTAAGATATGGCAATCCAGAGTGATGTTTCGCCGGTGTGGCCAAGCCAACAACCGTACTCACAGCTCCCTAGATGGACTACTCCGGCCCAGATCTTGGCGCAAAATCCCATCTTGACCGACAGCCCAGATCGCCACGGACCGGATCCAAGTCCAAACCAGTGGTTCACCGCCGTCTCCACGAGGTCGATCCGCCCGTGAGCGTCGGCCAGACCAGCGCCCTGGCCATGCCGCCCACCACCCGCTCGCGCCGCCAGGAAGACGGCTGGTCTAGGCGGGCCGCCTAGACCCACGATGAACCACCTCCCGAGAAGTCGAAGCCGAGTAAGATTGCCGTCGTCGCTAGGTCGGGGAACGCCGCCCTGACCACCGCCCACGTCCATCCCCAACGACCCAGCTCCAGTCGCACCGATGGGGATGTACGCCGCGCCCACCTCTCCTAGCACCGTTCGGTACCAGGGGCGCCGCCATCACGGCGGTACTGCGGCAAGTGAGAGTAGGGATCAGGAGAAGGAGATTAGGCGGCGGGATCCCCGGCGATGCCAGAAGTGCGCCACGGGAGGAGGTTAGCGATACGGGAGGTTAGCCAAATATCAATCATACATGGCATGGGCATTCTAGAGAATTTACATTTAGGTATTTACACTGGTGGAAAAAGAGCCTCCGCCCGGTCCGAATCGCTCTAGTCCCGGTTTGGGCCCGGATCAAAACGGGACTAGAGGCCCCCATCTAGTCCCATTCGTTACCATGATCGATAACATCCGCGTGGTACATTTCAGCCAGAAGGAAACCCTCTAGTCCCGGCTGTAACACCACCCGGGACTAAAAGGTTTCTGTCATGCAGAACACATTTCTCGCCGCAGATTGTGTATTTCCTTTTTTTGCCATTTCGTTCCTTTTTAGTTTTGTGTTTCACTATAATTCAAACATATATTTCAGTATACATATTATACGCTACTACATACACACTACACGTCGATGAATTTATATAATTAATCGATCCCTTACAATCATACATATAATCAATCATATCAAAAGGAAGAAATGTTTTGAAATTACATGGTCATTGATGAATATATATATATATCATATGAGATACATGGAGATGACTAAGGCAAATCGAGTTCCACGTCATCCGCATAATGTTCTCCATGTACATCAAGGACTTCCTTCATCATAAATCCCGCCAGCTCCTCTTGAATTGCTCTTATGCGTTTGTCTGGCTCTAGTTTCTCCCGCAAATCATAAATATAATGTGAGTCAACTTTCCGCTCACTGGTCAATTCGCGGATGTACTCGCAGACGTAGTATCCACATAAATGAGTTCCCGGTGGCTGTTGTAAACTCTTCGCCATTTTATAAGTTAGCTCCTCTTTGAATGGACCTGGTATTTTCTGCCTGAACCGTGTCCAACACCTGCTTGGCAAAGAAAATGAACAAAGAAGTTATTAGTTACTTGATATCAGGAAATGAATGAAAGAGGACGATATAATGCGATAATGATTGAAATTACTTATGGAGCATTGTTTTCATGTCGCTCCACTGCTCTTGGTCCCAACTTAATGAGTCGTGGACTTCAACTAGGGACTTGTCAACTTGAATGTTTAGAAAGATCCAGTGGAATCTATGGACATTTACATAAGCATACATGCATAGCTCATCCAGTAAGCAAAAATAAAATGTGTACAAGATATAAACACTCACTTGAAGTTGTAAGGAAATAGTATTTCCTTAACAAAATTATGCTCGGTTAAGAACCTGCACAGGTCTTCCTCCACGTCCTTGGGGTGATTCTTTAACGTATATTCATTAATGATATATGGGTCAATGAACCCAACGTCGTATCTTCTAGCTCTTTTGCATTCAAGCATCTTCATTCTGCAGAATATAATATCATCATACAAAAGGATATATGGTTAGGATAATATATTAAATGCAATGAACGAGCTAAAGCTACAAACTTAATTATATAAATAAATAACTTATAGACAGTAGCAACCAATGATAGATTTGTCGAGGGCGCGCTGGTTGTATAACTGAAACAGTTCGGTCATTTGAACCTGTATAGGGTATGGTTTGAAGTGATGCTCCATTCTAACGTCCACCGGAAACCAATCTTTCTGATGCTTTTTTCTGCTTGAGACATGTACCATTCGTGCAGATTTCGCATATGTGTGGATAGACGAGCGAGCTTCTCATTACTGACTAGAGGCTCCCCTTGGACATACTGCCATACTATCTGACCCACTGGCGTATCTTCATATCCTAAATATTGACCAAGAGACATATTTGCTTCGTTAGCAAGTGTTTTGGCCTGCGATACAGTGATTCCCATAAGTTCAGCATTATTACGGGCTCTAGGGTCCATTATTTGCATGTCCATATCCATTTCAGCTCTGAACGCCTTGTCGAGGTCTGAAATGACTTTGAGCGGGGCGACCGATTGGTTCTTCTATGCTCCGAGCTGGGCAACTTGCTTCCCGCTTTTTGCACTTGTGATTTTTTTCTTCTGTGCTTGCTTAATAATCTCCCGGTCATAGTATGGTTCCAGATTCATCGATATCTGGGATGGTTGCTCAAGAAAGGACTTAGCCCACTTTTTGGTTTTTTCATTATATACCTGCTTTGGCTCAGGCTTTTTGGGTGCAAAATGCTCCTTAACTTGGGCAGCCACATCCGCGTTAGTTTCCTCATCGGTCTTGTCATAAGGTCTCTTTGGAAGAGCCGGCGGGATATCGACTATCTTCGGCGTTTGACCTTTCTTCGATGTGGGGCGCGGGGGACCGTCGAACTTCCGTTTCTTCGACGAGGTAGTAGTATTGCACGGAGGCGGAGGCGGAGATCGAATTGATGTACTCCTGCTGCGGCAATCGTCAGCGGGGTGGGGTGGACTTGGAGGTTGGCGATAATCGGGTTGGGGTGGACTTGGAGGTTGACAATATTCGATGCGAGGTGGACTTGGATTCCTTGGAGTCGGTGGCCTTGGCGCCGATCCTGGAAACTTGATGTACTTCTTATTCCATAGAATGATGTTGCGCTTGACATCTCCTAGTTTCGTAAGGCCTTCAGGCGTAGCGATTTCAATCTCTAGGTCCACAAAATCCTCCACTATGTCATCCACCGTGACACGAGCATAGCCTGGTGGAATCGGGAGTGAATGATGGAGTGCTCTAGGTAGACAAGGTAAAGCAGTGCCGATCGCCACCTTGAAGGACATGTTGTTCATTGGCTGATGTAGCTCACATTGTGCCATATCTCTAACATCATCCACGGGTTAGTGAGGAGCCGGTGCATCATCCAGCAGTGCTTGAGCATCAGCACGGACCTCCGTGGAAGCCACGCTGCTTCTCAGTTGGCTAAGATCCAATGCAGGATCATCAGACCGCGGGTGAGTTGACGACGGTGGCCTTTGGCTAAATTCATGCATGAGGTTTTTCAGATCAGCTAGGTCCTGCTCTACCACGAGATCCGGCGCCTCCGGTCCTTCTTTCTCTCGACGCTTCAGAATCGGCATCATCGAGGAAACCCTTTCTTCCACGAGACACCGACGCCTTTGCCTCGTGTTCGTCCTCCCTTTTCAGGATTCCCTAGGGCGCGTGTCAGCTCATCGTTCTCTCTCTCGGGACGGAACAATCCCAATTAAGCATCATTCATTGCTTTAATAAGGTCTTGCGAGGGATTTAGAATTTTCTCATGAAATAATGTCTTCCCTGTTTCTGGGTCCAAGGATCCCCCGTGCTCGTACCACCAGTGCTTTGACCTCTCAGGCCATCCATCTGTACCAGGAGTGACGCCTCTAGCCCTCATTTCCTTCTCCATAGTTTCCCACTTAGGGACGACACTCTTGTAGCCACATGTCCCCATTTTATGATGGTATTTCTTGTTGGCAGCATTTAACGCGTTCTTTGCCGACTTTGCATTTTCTTTATCAGATTGCTTGTACTGTACAAAATCGGGCCACTGTTCTCTCAACTTCTCGTTTACTCCTTTGAAGTCTGGAGTTTTCTTTTTCGCGACATATTTCACGTATAAACTTTTCTTGTGGTTCCGGTACAGTTCAGCCATCTTGCTCAGTGCCCACTCCTTGACTTTTGCTCTATTTTCAAGCCCACCCGGCCTTGGGGTGATACCATCTACTTCAAATTCCTCATACTCTGGAGGTAGTATGAAATGCGCTATGAGCTTCTGCCAAAGGTCATCTTTGGCATCATCGGTGACATAGCTGTTGGATTCTTCACCAGGTTTCTTTGACTTATTCCATTCTTGGATGGTGATCGGCAGGTTGTCCCTAACAAGCACCCCGCATTGATTTATAAACATCCTCCGGTGCTTCTCTGGAGCAATCGGTTCACCATCATCATCTATTTCTTCGATGGTGAACCTCTGATTATCATCCAACTTTTTGTTCGGCCCTCGTTTCGTTCGAGCTGTCGATTGCTTCGATCCGGTGGGCTAAAATAAGAAGAGAGAGTGATTAATATATATCTAGATCAGTTAATGAATAGAGGTAACATGAGACTTTATATATATATATATATATGTACCTCGCCGGAACCTGTCGAGGGGCCATCATTATTGTTGTTATTTCTTTGCCCTTCGTCCATCTGGTCTTCCCCTTGGTACATTAGGTTTTCCTCTAGTCCATCACCGGATGGATCCAGATATGAGGATATCTCTTACTCGAGCAAAATATCTTCGGCGTCGGTAGTAATATTAAGAGGAATTTCACCTCTTATCATGCCCTGAAGAAAACCTTCACCGATGCGACCAGGATCTTCGGATGGATCCATGACTTAATTATCTATAACAAAAAGAGAGTTAAATAGGTTAGAAAAAACAATAATCCTAATAACTAAAACAATATAATCCTAATTATAATAATCCTAATATTATTTGTGCTAAAACAATAATCATAATAACTAAAACAAAAAAAATAACCCTAATCCTAATTCTAATCTTAATAAATAAAACAAAAAAAATCACTAAAACAATAATCCTAATCCTAATTCTAATATTTTAATTAAAACAATAATCCTAATACTAAAACAAAAAACCCTAATATAAAAAAAACTATAAAAAAACTATAGAAAAAAACTATAACAAAAACCCTAATAAGCCTAATTATAATAATCCTAATAACTAAAACAATAACTAATCCTAAAAACTATAGAAAAAATATAACAAGAAACTATAAAAAAACTAACATTTCCTAATAATGTAATAATAATATAAATACTAACATTTCCTAAACATTTATATAAAACCTAAATATTACTAATAAAATAATAATAAATATTACTACAAAAACCTAACTATAACATTTCCTAGACTAATTATACTACTAATTACTACTAGACTAATTATAATCAAAACCTAAATACTAACATTTCCTAACATTTATACTACTAATCAAAACCTAAATACAAAAACCTAACTATAAAATTAAATAACCACCTCATGGGTATGTGGCGGTGTGGGGCGGGCGTGCGGCAATAAGAGACGGCGATGACGACGGGCACATGACAGCGTGACGACGTCTGACGGCGCGGCTGGCGGCTCTATGGTACGAAGACGAGGGCGGAGGCGGCGCGGGAATCGGCCGGCGGGTAGCACGTCCCCTTCTCTGCGTCGATGGCGCCTCGTCTTCGTCGCGTGCTAAGTGCTGGCTCGGCGCGCCAGGGGCGAGCGCGCGTATATAAAGGGTCAACCATTTAGTCCCGGGCTAAGCCACGGGACGAGACTAAAGAGTCTTTAGTCCCGGGCCGTGGCTTAACCCGCGACTAAAGACCCCCCTTTAGTCGCGGGTTAAGCCACGATCCGGGACTAAAGGGTTTTTTCGGCCGCTTCGGTTTCACGCGCAGGCACCTTTAGTCCCGGGTCCAGCCACGACCCGCGACTATTTTTTTTTGTAAATTTTCTTTTTTTTAATTCAAATCAAATATAAAAACTTTGGAAAATCATATCTTTTATTGTAATAATCCAAATAAAACAAATAATATGTCTATTATTATCAGAAAAATATAAATAATCTTAATATAATATCCATTTATCTGTTTGCATCATTTATAAATTATTTCATTTGTAAATTTTCTTTTTTTAATTCAAATCAAATATAAAAACTTTGGAAAATCATATCTTTTATTGTAATAATCCAAATAAAACAAATAATATGTCTATTATTATTAGAAAAATATAAAGAATCTTAATATAATATCCATTTAGTCCCGATTATAGTCACAAACCGGGACTAAATATATTTCCCGCCATTTCCCACCGCTTCCCGCCAAGTTTTCCCGTACTTTCCTTTCTACGAGAGCTTTTAGTCCCGAACGTAGTCACTAACCGGGACTAAAGATATTTCCCGTCATTTCCCAAAGATTCACGCCAAGTTTTCCCGCCCTTTCCCTCTATATTTAGGGCGATCGCGCCATGGCTATCCACACATCCACACCTTCCTCTCTTAGAACAATGGACAACGCCTACTGGGCCATTCTGACCCTCGAGGAGACCGAGGCGCTGTGCGCCTCCAACTATCCTTGTCCGCCGGGCTACGCCCGCCTGGATGGATCTTGAGTGAAGGATTATGCGCAGGCCGTGCAACACTAATAATAGGGGCGAGTGTCGACATTATGTCATGCGGCTTGTACCTTGTCCCGGATGGTGTCACCAACCGGGACAAAACATGAGTCATCACCAATAATAGGGGTGAGTATTGATATTATGTCGTGAATGTCGACATTATGCCGAGCTGCTTGTACTATAAATATGCATCCTTGTGAGTCCAGTCCTCCAGCCAGTTTGAGGCATCTCCAAGATGGTTTTCGAGAGCAGGGACACCACTACGGCCAGTGGGGAGATGCCACGAGCCGATCCTCCGGCATCTCCGAAACTGGTCATAGAGGCACTCCCTAATATGTGAAATTAGTTAGCTCTCAGCGTATTGATCTAGTTAGAGAAGTTACAAGCTGCAAGATGGTTTCGAGAGCAGGACACCACTACCAGGTTTCAGGAGATGCCGCGGATCGAGTCCTCCGGCATCTCCGAGAAACTGGTCATAGAGGCACTCCCTAATATGTGACCTCACGCGTTTGTAGATCAGATCTTAATGGTAAGTATGAATCGGTACTAAAGGCCCTCCTTTAGTCCCGGTCCAGCCACAAAACGGGACTAACACACTCAAGATTGTTTGCAGACAACACTATAAAAATGGACACATGGAGCATCTTCACTCATAAAATGTTACAATTATTACATATCATTTCTTCGCGTGTGTTCCTTTCTGATCCCGTCGTATCCATGGAGCATCTTCATTCATTAACATGATGCTTGGGTCATCCTTCACCGCGAAGGGCGGAATTTCATGAAACTTATCACAATCTTCTAACATGTCTGTCTTGTCCTCCACTCCCACGATGTTTCTTTTTCCTAAAAGAACTATGTGGTGCTTTGGCTCATCGTCTGATGTATTCTTTTTCTTATTTTTTCTTTTTTTAGGTTTGGTAGCCATGTCCTTCACATAGAAAACCTGAGCCACATCATTGGCTAGGACGAATGGTTCGTCTAAGTACCCAAGATTGTTGAGATCCAACGATGTAATTCCGTATTTCTTGTCTACCTCAACCCCTCCTCCTGTCAGCTTGACCCATTTGCACCGAAACAAGGGGACCTTAAAAGTAGGTCCATAGTCAAGTTCCCATATCTCCTCTATGTAACCATAATATGTGGTCTTTGACCCATTGTTGTCTGTTGCATCAAAGCGGACACCACTATTTTGGTTGGTGCTCTTTTTATCTTGGGCTATCGTGTAAAATGTATACCTATTTATCTCGTACCCTTGGAAAGTCGATATAGTCGAAGATGGTGACCTAGACAACAAGTATAGCTAATCTCCAAGAGTGTTGTTTTTGATGAGATGTTGCAACCAACCGCCGAAAATCTTCATGTGTTCATCTCTAATCCAAGAGTCATGCTTTCCAGGGTTGTTGGAGCGTAAGATTTTCTTGTGTTCCTCGATATATGGGGCTGCCAAGATAGAATTCTGTAGAACGGTGTAATGTGCTTCGGTGTAAGAATGTCCATCCCTACATATTATTGATTTTCTTCCTAGAGTACCCTTTCCACTCAGTCTCCCCTCATACCGCGATTGAGTAAGACCAATCGGCTTAAGGTCAGGAACGAAGTCAACATAAAATTCAATGACCTCATCTGTTCCATAGCCCTTGGAGATGCTTCCTTCTGGCCTAGCACGGTTACGAACATATTTCTTTAAGATTCCCATGAACCTCTCAAAGGGAAACATATTGTGTAGAAATACAGGACTGGGAATGGAAATCTCTTCGACTAGGTGAACCAGCATGTGCGTCATAATATTGAAGAAGGATGGTGGGAACACCAACTCAAAACTGACAAGACAATGGACCACATCATTCTGTAACCGTGGTAGATCTTCAGGATTGATTATCTTCTGAGAGATTGCATTGAGAAATGCACATAGCTTCACAATGGGTACTCGAACATTATCTGGTAGAAGCCCCTCAATGCAATTGGAAGCATTTGCGTCATAATCACGTGGCGATCATGAGACTTTAGGTTTTGGAACTTTTTTACGCCATATTTATTATTCCCTTTATATTCGACGATAAGCCGACGTGACCTTAATCTGCTTAGGCATTCAAAAAATATTTCCTTCTCTTGTTTGGTAAGAGCATAGCTGACATGACCTTGAAATCATTCTGGATGCAGGCCATCTGGGTCTTTCATACGTTGATGGTCCTTTCGTGCTTCCGGTGTATCTTTTGTATTCCCATACACGCCCAAGAAGCCTAGCAGGTTCACGCAAAGATTCTTCGTCACATGCATCACATCGATTGCAGAGCGGACCTCTAAGAATTTCCAATATGGTAGCTCCCAAAATATAGATTTCTTCTTCCACATGGGTGCGTGTCCTTCAGCGTCCTTAAGAACAGATTTTCCTCCAGGACCCTTTCCAAAGGTTACCAGTTGATCCAAATCTTTGACCATATCAAATATATCAGCACCAGTACGCTTCTTAGGCTTCGTTTGGTGACATGCCAGACCGTTGAAATGCTTGCCTTTCTTTCTTAAGGGATGCTTGGCCAAAAGAAATCGACGATGCTCATTGTATACATTCTTCTTACAATGTTCCAGATATATACTTTAAGTCTCATCTAAACAGTCTGTGCATGCATTGTATCCCTTGTTTGACTGTCCTGAAAGGTTACTAAGAGCAGGCCAATCATTGATTGTTATGAAAAGCAATGCTCGGAGGTTAAATTCTTCCTGCTTGTGCTCATCCCACACGCGTATCCCGGGTTCGTGCCACAACTGTAAAAATTCTTCCACTAATGGCCTTAGGTACACATCAATGTCGTTGCCGGGTTGCTTCGGACCTTGGATCAACACTAGCATCATAATGAACTTCCGCTTCATGCACAATCAAGGAGGAAGGTTATAGATGCATAGAGTCACGTGCTAGGTGCTGTGACTGGAGCTATGCTCCCCAAAGGGATTCATGCCATATGTACTTAGACCAAACCTTAAAATCCTTGCGTCATCTGCAAAGTCTGGGTACTTTCTATCGATTTTGCTCCATTGCGACCCATCAGCGGGGTGTCTCAACATCATGTCTGACTTACGTTCCTCTTTATGCCATCGCAACAATTTGGCGTGCTCTTTGTTTCTGAATAAGCGTTTCAACCGTGGTATTATAGGAGCATACCACATCACCTTCGCAGGAACCCTCTTCCGGGGGGGGGGGGGCTCGCCCTCAACGTCACCAGAGTCATCTCGTCTAATCTTATACCGAAGTGAAGTGCATACCGGGCATGCATCCAAATTCTCATACTCCTCACCGCAATAGAGGATGCAATCATTAGGGCATGCATGTATCTTCTGAACCTATAAACCTAGAGGGCAGACAACCTTCTTTGCTTCGTACGTACTGGTGGGCAATACGTTATCTTTTGGAAGCATATTCTTCATCATTTTCAGCAACTTTTCAAATGAGGAGTGAGGTATAGCACACTCGGCCTTCCATCGCAGCAATTCCAGTGTGCTGTCCAGCTTTTTCAGACCATTTTTGCAATTTGGTTACAACAACTTTTTGTGAAACTCTAACATGTGATTGAACTTCTCCCTATCCTTTTCAGTTTCACAATCTCTTCGTGCATCGGCAATGGTCCAACCAAGATCATCAGCGGGTTCATGATGTGTCTCTTCTTCATCCTCCCCTTCAGCATCCCCCATGGAAGGATCTCCGTACTCAGGGAAACCATGATAGTTGTCATCATCCTCCTCTTCTTCATTGTCTTCCATTATAAACCCTCTCTCTCCGTGCTTGGTCCAACAATTATAACTGGGCATGAAGCCGGACTTCAACAGGTGGTTGTGAAGGGTTTTTGAGTCGGAATAATCCTTCTGATTCCTACATCCATTACATGGACAGAATACAAAACCATTGCGCTTGTTTGCATTAGCAACACAGATGAATTCATGCATGCCATTAATGAACTCGCCAGAGCGTCGGTCAGTACCGTACATCCATTCCTGGACCATCTGCATTATAGTAAAAGTATATAAAAAACCATTACACAACATGATAAAATTATTACAAGTTATATTGATAGCTTCTAGAGCATTAATTTTGAATTTTGAAAAATTTACATGCACCAATTTGTGAATTGGAGAAAACAATCAACATGATAAATGTGGAGTTTTTTATTATTGTTCTATCAGTGAAAACCTCATTCCATTCTAAGATCTGAAACTCTAAAATTACACATTTCAATTTTCAGTAACTATGTGCCTAATCAAAATTTGTTACACATATATATCAAAATACTTCTAGCTACTTCTAGAGCATGCATGCATTTGATCCATATCTCTATACTTTTAGAGCATTATAGAGCTAAAGTAGCAATAAGAGATGAAAGAATGAAGTTCTAACCTTTTAAAGCTTTGGATTTAGGTGTTGCAAACTAAATCTTGAGAAATCTTGAGAAAAAAATGGCCTGTAATCTCTTGCTTCTTTGAGAAAAATGGCCACCATATGCTTTAGGGCAGCAGGACATGAGGCAAAATATATAGTCGTGGACAACTAGTCTCGGGCCGTGATACGACTCAGGACTAATAGTCCACGAATGGACCAGCTGGCCTACTCAAGGTTATTAGTCCCGGGACGTATTACAGACCGGGACTAATGACCTGGTCCGGCCCGAGACTTGTCACTACGGCCATTTCTAGCCGTTAGAGGCCTCACGGCCCGGGACTAGTGCTCCCACTAGTCGCGGGCTGTGCCAGGCCGGGACTGTTGGCCTTGTTCACATCGAACCGAAGATGGTTTTTCCAGTAGTGTTATTTAATGGTCATTTTCACAGTGACAATTTAGTAGCGCAGGGTTAGAGGGTAATTTTTCCATCAGAAGGCAATTCCTCCTAAGAATAAAAAAGTGTGAGCGTCCAACACCATCCACGGGAAGAAACAGAGAGATGTCCGCCGTCTATTCCCCGCTATACGCATGCTGTTTTTGTTGCCGCTGTGGCAGCAATGCGCGTGCGCATGCAATCACACGTAACCAACCATTACAAACAATAATCATATACTCGAAATTTGGTTAGGCGTATGTACGTTGCACCGGGGGAGCGGGCAGTCATCATGTACATCATCCACGATATCATTAAGGGCATGTTCTGTTCAGCTAGAATTGAAGTGGATTGAAAGGGTTTGAGAGAGATTAAATCCCTAATAAGTCAAAATCCCCCTTATTCCACTCCAATCCACTTTAATCCTCTTGGATAGGGGATTAACCCAACATAGCCTAAGTGTGCAGAGCAGCTAGCAACAATGAGGAGATCATCGCATATGATAGCATCTCCAGTGCCTAGTTTATATGGTAGTTTAAGTCAAATATAAACTATCATGTATAAAAAATTGTCTCTAGTGGCTTGTGTATCTAATGGTCTAAAATTTAGACATCCTCCAAACCAGCTACTCGTTGTCTACATTTAGATAATCGAGCCATGACATCTAAAGCAAAGCTGATCGCTCGCGAGCTCGCTCCCATGCCAAATCGGAGCATTTCTTGTACTGAATTGCTATGTATATTGAATGTTTGTGTGCAGATGGACATATAGACTATCAAATTTAGACTATCCACTGGAAAATTGAGGTCGTGTAAAAAGAAATCTTTTTACACCATTGTCTATGTGAAGATATAGACTACCAAATTTAGACAAGCCACTAGAGATGCTCTGATGATCTGCAACTGAGTTTAGGTAAATCTTCTCTTCAAATTATTGTTATGTACTCCTTTCGTCCCAAAATATAAGACGCAAAGTTTGACCAAGTTTATATACAAAATATAAACATTTACAATACCGAAACAATATCAATAGAAGGGGACACCTTCGGATCTACTGGATATGAAGATCGTGGTGAATGACTCGGTGGAAATATAGGCATAATTATATTACTAGATAGCTTGTTCTTGTCTTTTATATTCGAGAATTAGCACGGAAAAAGTTTGTGATAAAGTCTCATGATCTTACTTGTTGTGTTGTTTGTTAGTCTTGTTCCTTCCTCTTTCTCCTTGCTATCTACTAGAATTGTAATCCCTAAATTTTTTGGTGAGTACTAATTATATGTTTTCATGATTTTGGAACTATAATTCATAGAGAAGAACTGGAAAATTAAACAACCTAGCGTGACCCATATGGGCAGTAAATTTTACATGTCTTCAAGTCTACCATGAATTCTTGAAATCCTTTTGTAAAACATATTAATGTGCCTATTATCGTCCCTATATCCCTACGAAACCCAAATAATTCGACCACAACAATCCATTTTGTAAACTGATAATTGCATCTGCCTTCTGAAGTATAACAAAAATGATAATAACATAGATATGAGAACCAATCGCTGGCTTGGTGGCTAGATCTTGTCGAACCAGCTCAATCGGGTTCGAGACGCAAGAAGCCAACAACATATAACCCCGGAGGGATCCTTTCCCGTTGGTCAACATTTTTATAATAACATAGAGATATCTTGCCCTGATAAAGATGAAAGGTTCTGACCCAAAGAATAATAAATACACATCAATCATAATTAAATTTATTAAGTATATCTGCATATGAGAAATATAAAAGTACCAATAAATCGAGGAGATAATGGTGGAATTAAGTTTTAGAACATTGCGAACGCAAAGACTAGTCGTAGCAGTAGTAAAGAATAAGTATTCATCTGAGAACCAAGCGATTGGCTTGGTGGTTTGTGTTAGAAATATTCAAAAGTTTGTAATGCACACGTTTGTGGGCTGTCACGACGTGTAGTTAGGATTAGATGGACTTGTCTCTAGAGGGAATATCTGTTACGATCTCACCGTGGTTATAAGGATGAGATCGATCCCTGACTTGTCGCTAACAATGTGTGGCATCCCGCAAAACCACTACTAGAAAATCGCGTTGAATTTGTGCATTGCATCGTCATCATCATGCATTGTTTGCATAAAACTATATTCGCAAAACCCGTTTTGGTTTCTAAAACGCCCCAACTTTTATTCAAACGCCAACCCCCGGATGTTCCGGATATTTTGTTTGTCTAAAACTAGTTACAAAGATATTTGAAAATAAAATAAATATTAAATTATTTTTAGTGTGGGGCAGTCGAACGGGCCGAGTAGACCGAACGACCGCCCCAGATTTTAAAACGGTCCACCTCCTAAATCCTATTCCTACCAGAAATTCTACCCTCACCCCTCTCCACATCACCCTGGCCACTCACACGCTGCCACCTCACCCCTCCCCAAATCCCCACCAACCCCAACCCGCCACATCAGCCTGGCCACCTCCTCTCTCACCCTCTCTCTCTCCTCTCTCAACCTGCCTCCAACCCACCCCGCACACCGTCTGCCGGGTTCAAGACCTGCCAGTCCCGCCCTGGCCACCGCCACTCCTCCTCCAAACCGACCCAGCCCCACCTCCCCAGATCAACCTTCCCCTGGACCGGTCCACTCCCTGTCCCGCCTGGGCCCCACCTCACGCACCGCCACGACCGGTCCCGACCCATCTTCCTCCTCCCTTCTCTCTCACACCTGGCTCGCCCCTCCCAAGCTCTCCCCGGCCTCCAGCCCGCGCTGCCCGCCGCCTGGCACACCGACGCCTCCCGCAGCTCGCGCCGGCGGACCTCGCGAAGCAGCCTCCCGCGTGAGCTCTTCCACGGAGCCCCTCCTCTCGCCTCCACCTCCCGCGCCCGGCCCTCCGCCTCGCCCTCGACCCTCCACCTCCGGCCATGATCCGCCGCTCGGGCCGCCTGAGGCGCCACCGTCCGCCCACGACCCGAAGTCCGCCGCCCGGCCGCCACGCCAGACCCGCTCGCCGCGTCCGCTTCGCGCCTCCCGCCCGTTCCGGCCGCTGCTGACGACGCCAGCTTTCGGCCTTTCGAACCGCGCCTCTTCTTCCGCCACAGGCTGCCTCGCCCGGCCTGGCGGCCTCCCTCCGCGAGCGCCGCACCAGCCCGTCGCCCTCGGACCGAAGTCCGGCGCCACCTCTGCTTCCTTCCTGCGTCCGCTGCAGATCCGCCCGCCTCGGCGATTGCAGCGCCGCTAACGAGCTTCCTGCCCGACCAGCCTCCGCGCTGCCTCGAGCCTCGCCGTTGCCCCTGCTGCGTCCTCGGGCGCGCCCTCCGTGCCACCTCCAAGTGCGCGCTGCAAGTTTACCGTGCGGCAGCCCTCTCGTCCATGTGTTGATGGTATGCAACCAATGGGCGATGCCGCGCGACTGACCCGAGAACTTCGTCATAGCACCCAGCACTGCTCCGAGACCCCGAGATCGTCATCTGCCGCGCGAGCAGGGAAACGCCAAGACCTTCGACTCGTACCTGATGGTCGAGACAGCAAAGTGGAGACATCGCCGAGATCTTCCGATGAACATGCCATCCGACAAGTTCGTCATCGACCACCATGACGCCTAGGTCGTCTACACGGACGCCGAGACCCCCGAACCCGAAGGCCGATCTCGTACCCGGTGCCGCGTCAAGATCGCCTTCTCGGACCCCGTTGACGCCAAGTTCTTCGCCATGGAGCAACAAGGCCTCCGACAAGACAAGGAACGCCAAGTGTTTCACCCCGGACACCGAGTCCGCCGAGAACCCCCGATGCGACAAGTGCTTCGTCCCGAACGCCTTGACCGACAACGTGACCCGAAGACCCCGGATGCGCCAAGACCTACCCCTGAGTCCGAGAATGACCCCGTCGAACCCTGGACCCTGGACCCTGTCGAACCCCGAACCCCGGAAGCCCAAGATCGTCGAGCCCCCTCTGATGTGTGACCCCTTTTCCTCGAACCCTATTTTATAACATAACAACTTATCGCATATTCAATTGTTCATCTCGCATGCATATCATGTGGTTTGGGGGCCTTATGCCGATTCACCTAATAATTAAATATGGGGCCCATATGCGGGCAAATCTAGTCTCATATTGGCCTCATTTAAACATGTGTAGCGAACCGGTTCCATCTGTTGTCTTGCTAAACAACATTTAAAATTGCGGGGATTCTAAATAACTTGAACCATTTCATTAATTGTCGGGACCCCGGTTCCGCTTAATTTGACCTAATTGCATCGCACTTTGCCATGCCATGCATCATACATGCATCATGCCGATCTTCTGCCGTGTATTAAATATTGCATCCGGTGTTTCTTCTAGTGTTTTGGTTCTTCGCGGATAAGGCCGTTGAGTTGATGTGAGCTTCGCCCCGATCTTCGGTTGAACCCTTCGACCATGTTTTCAGGCGAGCATCTCCCCCTTTCTACCTATCTTACTTTTATAGTATTTACTTCCCTCCTGTTGATCTATTGCTATACGTATTTGCGATTCTCTAGTTTTATTGCGTGATATCCCTTGCAGCCATATATAGCCCTGGACACATCCTATTACCTGTTGTTTGGTAGATAGTTGGACCCGCGTGTCGTAGTCGCTTGCTCAAGTGTTTGTGTGTCGACAAGTACCACAATTGTTGGAGGATTGCCGCATGTTGACGTTGGAGATGATCACAGCTTTAATTATTGTATCACTTTAATTCCCGTTTAACAACTAAAATTGAATTAAGCAGAGGCATCGGTGGGTGATAGGTAAGATTTGGTTTCCGACCGCCCACTTGTGTCCCGTAGGACCCGAGTTCTTGACACTGTTCGAGATCGAGCGCTAACCACGGTGGGGAGATATGGGCCCCCATTGATAATTACGATTTCAAAGTATTGTCTTGGGGGCCACAACTAGTTTGAGGTGTTTTACTATCCTGTACTTATGCCATGTTCTTTGCTTTAATTACGTTTGTGCGAGGAGCACACTTTGTCTTGCTTAGGAAGCGGAGTGTTTTGCGGTATCCGGTCCCGTTTGAGGCGGTATGCATATCGCCACGACGCAAACCCCGAGTCCGTCTGAGACCGGCCGACTCCGTTGCGGTGTCGACTCGTGGGGTGGCCCCGTGCTTGCTTTGGGTGCAGGAGCGTCGTGACTTAGGCCCGACGACATACCGATGGGTGTATGTTAACGGTCCGGCAAAAGGGTGAAGTGCTGTGGATACTTTGGTGCACCCTGCAGGTTTAATCTTTTCGAAGCCGTGTCGCGGTTATGGACGACTTGGAGCACAGTGCTTGATCATAGACAACTATAACTAAAGTTTTTGTTTTCAATTGACTTGTATCCGATGATTAGTAATCAGCTCCACTACAACGGAATGGCTAAGTAAAAGTACCAACAATTCGGGTTTTGGGTTCATCTCATGCTAAATGTACACGACTAGTAAGTCTTGCAACGGAATGATTAACTAAAAGTGCCTCGCTTAATTTCTCGGGCGATTATCTAAACTGACTAGTAAAGTTCATAACTATAATCGAATAAGTAAACTGCCAACTGTGTGAGTTCCTCGGTTGACTTCCTCGTTTGGTCTCGAGGAAACACGGGATGGGTTTGTTTGATGATAGTATCGGGTTGGATCCGGTTAGGTCATTCTTATCCCTCTCGATATCCGCCGGTTGTATCGAGTCTCTATAGGTTGTTTAGTGCATCTTGCCGCTCGATCCACCATACCTATGTAGGCGAGGGCCGATCTAGCCTCGAGTGTCGGCCTCGATCGACGCTCCTCTTTTTCCTTTGCCCTTTGTCGGCACCCTTTTTGTTTAAGCAGGTTTTGAGATCGGCGCCGTTAGCGGGTTACCTTACCGGCTTGCACAGGCAGGTTATGGGCGCCATTGGTTATTCTTGAGGCTCTTAGCCCCATTTGCATCTTGTCCGTAGTCGGACGCCCCATCGTTTTCAAGGTGATTTGGATCTTTGTACCGTATTTTGTATTCTTGACTCGTGAGTCTGTTGTATATATATCTCATTACGTGGGTCCCATCGAGGACCTTGTGTAATGTTATTACTTTGCTTTCCACCCGCACGAAAGTGCC
This sequence comes from Avena longiglumis, assembly GCA_030063025.1. Lineage (NCBI taxonomy): Eukaryota > Viridiplantae > Streptophyta > Magnoliopsida > Poales > Poaceae > Avena > Avena longiglumis. The sequence continues at coordinate 491,926,507 of CP125976.1, read as the reverse complement.
TGGTGGGCACCTTCGAATCGTTTCTATGCGGGTTTGGCGAGTTTCGCTAAAACTTGCATAGGGTCGATCCAGAGGGTGTTACACAATGTAAACCTCCTCTGTACTTATCCAGCCGAGTTCGGCACATATAAACACGCAACGAGCCTGAGGCCAAGGGCATCGTTCCACCCAAAATTATCATATGGTATCAGAGCCTTCTCTTCTACAAAACACATCTATGAGTTCATCCTCTAATCCCGTTGCCATGAGCAACCCTCTACCGAGCCAGGGTACGGCGGAGAATCTCACCCGCGAGAACTACCTTCTCTGGGAGACCCAAGTCCTTCCCACAGTGCGCGGTGCCCGACTGATGGGGTTCCTAGATGGGACTACCAAGGCACCGCCCAAAACCATCGTCGTCGCGGGCAAGGATGGGGCGGAAAGCAAGGACGAGGCCAACCCTGACTACGAGGCATGGGTGGCCATGAACCAGTAGGTCCTTACCTACCTCCACCACTCCATCACAAGGGAGATCATGGTCTCGTGCATCAGCATGAGGACCTTCACGGAGGTGTGGACAGCAGTGACGTCCATGTTCGCTGCACAGTCTCGCACCCGCATCGCCAACCTCCGCACCAGGCTCGCCAACTGCAAGAAGGAATGAAAAACCACGCCGTAGTATGATGACTCCTTGTTGGCGTGGAGCACTTCGTCGGGAAACCGCAAGAGCAAGGTGTGAAGCAACACAACATCAAGTCTTCCCTCTGTAAGAAACCAAGGTTATCGAACTAGTAGGAGGAAGGAAACGTCTCAAAGGTGTTGCAAGCAACGTGGAAACCTGCACAACACAAACTCAAGACTTTGCCGCAACGAATAGTGAGGTTGTCAATCTCACCAGTTGCTAAGTATTAACTGTATGGTGTGGAAGGTGATGATGGTTTGCAGCAAGTAAACAATAACAGTGGAAGATGTATCAATGGTAAAGATTGGATCGGGTACATAGTTCACTACATGTCCTCTCCTTAGATAAACAAACATGCCATGCTGGGTAAACAAATTACAGCAGGGCAATTGATAGGACTGAGCAAGGCATAACAATGCAATACTAGACAGAAAGATCCTATGAGATTCAGTTGGGCAATACAACAAAACACATAGAACGCCATCCAACTACATCTATGACTAGAAGTCCACCTTTGGGTTATCATCCGAACCCCTTCCAGTATTAAGTTGCAAGCAACAGACAACTGCTTTAAGCAAAGTGTGTAAGGTAAACAATTCACTTGTTCCATGAACAAGAGACCTTTGTTTTCTCCCTAGTGGCAACAACACATCTACAACCGTAGAGATTTCTATCACTTCCCTTGGTAAATAGAGGCATGAACCCACTATCGAGCATAAATACCCCCTCTTGGAGTCACTAGCAACTACTTGGCCAAGATAGCTACTAACAACGGAGATCATGCAAGATCACAAACAACACAGACATGATAGAATCAATAAGACAAAACCATTAATCAATCTGACATAGTAATCTCAATATCCATCGGATCCCCGCAGACACAACATGCATGATTACAAATAGATTAGATCTTGATCATGAACGGAGCTCACAAGATCTATACATGAAAGCACAAGGAGGAGATACAACCATCTAGCTACTACATGGACCCGTAGTCCAAGGTGGAACTACTCACGCTTCATACCGGAAGATGGTATGATGAAGAAGAAGGCCTCCAGGATGATCTCCCCTCCGGCAGGGTGCTGGGAAGAGCTTCAGATCCCTCCGATCTAGGGATGATGGTGGCGGCAGCTACAGACGGTTTCGTGGAATATTGATCGGGTTTCTAGGGTTTCTGCATCGTGGGGACTTTATAGGCAAAGAGGCAAGACAAGGGGGACACCAGGGCGGCTGCACCCCTCCCAGGCACGGGGTGGGCCCACTTGCACGACCATGGGGTGTGGCCCCTGGTGAGCCTCCTCCGTCTCGTATTTTGGCTTCATGTTGCCCACGATAAAAATATTGACTTTGGTTTTGTCCCTTCCAATTCCGAGAATATTGATTTTCTGCCTTTCTGGAACCAAAAACAGAAGAAAATAGGCAACTGGCACTGTGGCAACTTGTTAATAGGTTAGTACTAGAAAACATATAAAAACACCTCAAAGTGTGGACAAAGTAAAGCAAAGTAGATAGTAAACAAGCATGGAGCATCAAAAATTATAGATACTTTTCCGACGTATCAAGCATCCCCAAGCTTAACTCATGCTCGTCCTCGAGTAGGTAAGTGATAAAAGAATAATTTTTGAGGTGACATGCACCATCAAAACCAAGATCAAACCACTTGCAAGCATTGAAAGCTGGGATCAAAGAACTCTAAACATGTGCATAAAAGATGGAGTTCTAATAATAAGACAAAGTAACTATGCATGCAACATAAAAAGGCTACAGACAAAGATCATGAATAGCATGCATTGAAAAACGTTTGTTTGCTTCACATACATAAAACATGGCATATTGGCATTCAGCTTGTCCTTCATGGGGTAGCAAATAGATGCATAGGACACCTTCAAAGTTCATAAGAGTGACTAGATACAAGTAGCACAAGAATAATCAATATAAACAATATGTATTAATCAATAAGTTTTGAGACACTGCACATAGAACTAAGAATGAAAACTATGCTCTCTTAATGGTGCCTAAAGGTAGAAGGTGGAGACTCAATATAATAGTGGAAGAAAGGCCCTTCATAAAGGGAAGCAGGGATTTCAAGTTTCAAAAAGAGCTTCCAAAAATTATGGTACTTGTTAGCTTTCAGCCCTCATTGCCCCTATCATAAGCATCTTGAAGTGATTAAGGTTAAATTGAACAAAGATGGAGTATATGCTTGGCAAAGTATAAGTTGGCAATCTCATGTCCCTTGAATACGAGGGCCGCACCGCATGCTACTCAACTTTAGTCACCTGTAAGTTCTTGTCATAGTAAGTACATGTGTATCATAGAGAACCACCAACGGGACACCCCTTGCACATGGTACAGGAGCTATCCCATAACCAAAATGACAAGGCAAGCATACAATGAGCATCTCAGCAATCTTTTTATTTACTATGTGCATAGCTTTTTATTGAGGATGCTTCATAGAATGCTCATTATGGTGATGCTGCAAGTTTCCACCATGATTAGGCATGGCTTCGGCTAGCGCCCCGGGCGTTTCTCTAACACAAAATACATAACTCCATGGACTTACAAGCTCCCTCTTTATTTCACACCGGCGACATCCATAGACAAAAGAGCATGATTTCAACTGTGTACAAAGTACAAGTGCAATGTTGAAAACGTTCCCCGTGACAGCACGGTTCTGCTAATTCTAATGTATAAGTGCAATCATATACAACATAGATGACACAATAGTTCAAGTTTATTAGGGGCAAGGAATATAAAGTGTGCCATCAAGTTTGTAAGGGCTTTAATCACTAAGTTTTCACATGACAAAATACTTTTTAATTAGAAGATAGCTGAAAACAAGAATATACTTGGAATGGTGTAACACTCCATACATAGGAATTTATAGTGGAAACTTTGGAATAACTTGGTTTCTTGGGAGTTGGAAGCATGAGTAGAGCTTAATCATACAAGTGGAGGCTAGCAAAATACTGGGAGCAACCAACTAAATGATCAAAGCATAGAATGGTACTACAAGTCAAGGACTAAATGATCATAGAGGCTATGGTGACTTGTTCATAGTCATAACATGGTGTGATCATGTGTCAAGTCAACCCAAACAAAGCATCAAAGGATAATACCACAATACTATGCTTTTGTATGCTAAAACAACGCATAATTCTTTCAAGGCACACTAAGCAATCCCAATTGTTTGGAACAAGACATGCTACAACAATAATCACTAAGCATAAGGTCAAAACAACACCTAGCATGTCATGCTAAAGTCTAAGTCATAGTCAATGCAAGCTCCTCTTCCACTTTCAAGCAAGAACTTTCTACTCCTTTCCAACACCAATCGACTTATTTGAAATAACATAGCGAGAACGGGGGTCCAAACTACTTTATTCAATCAAACTAAACAAACTAAGCAAACCAAACGAAAACTAAGACGCTCCAATAACAACACAACAGTGTATGAAACAATAAAAAAGAAGCGTCTAGAAAGACCTGAGCTTTTTATTGATGAAGAAGGGGATGCCTTGGGCATCCCCAAGCTTTGACGCTTGTACCTCTTGGATATTTCTTGGGGTTATACCGGGGTGGCATCCCCAAGCTTGAGCTTTTGTCCATTATTCATCTCATTACATCATTCTCTCTCTACACCTGAAATTTTTCCTTCACACAATCTTCATTAGCAACATCAGTATATTCAAAATATAATAGACTTTTGGGTTTAGCTTTAGAACAGCAAAAAATTTCACTAAAAACACAAGATACTGTAGCAACTACTTCAAAAATCTCAATTTCCCCAAAAAGAACCCAAAAAGGGATCAATAAGAAGCAAATGCAAATAATGACAGAAATGTGTCAAAACAGACTAGTAAGTAGAAACCAATTTTTTTTAGAAAAACTTCAGTTTTTCAAATCAAAAAGTGTTGAACTAACAAAAGTTATCTAACATACTGGGGGATTTATTCATAAATTTTCAGCTCATTCCGACTTACATATACTCCTCACGAATTTTTATGGTGGAGGACAGAAATCTGTTTCGGGATAGCAACTCCCCAAATCTTACTTCCTCTCATTAGAGGTCATTCTTGGCAAAAAAAGCAAACAAAAAGGATAAGAAGAGGTCATTACTAAAATAATAACTTTTAAGACTCAAGTAAACTCTTGGGTTATCTTTCAACAAGTACTTTTCTTTAACGTCTTTAAGTTAGGCATAAGAAGCAAGAAATCAAGTATTTTCAAATGAGGAAGCATTAACATCAAACCTTGCATTCAAATGGGGATCAAAAAGAAACTTCTCTCTCCTCATAGGGAAGTGTTCAATACCTTTCTTAAATTTAAATTGATATTTAATGGTGCCTTATTTCATATCAATGATGGCACCAACAGTTCTAAGAAAAGGTCTTACCAAAGTAATAGGACAAGAAGCATTGTATTCAACATCCAAAACATAGAAATTAACAGGGACATAAGCATTGTTAACCATAATGAGAACATCATTAATACTCCCCATGAGTTTCTTCTTAGCATTATCATTAAGTGGGACATCCAAATAACAATCTTCCAAAGGTGGCAAATCAAGCATTTCATAAATTTTCCTAGGCATAATAGAGATACTAGAACCAAGATCACATGAAGCTTTGAGATGAAAGTTGAAAGGGAATGTATACCCCCATGTGTGGTTTTGGTAATTAATGGCAATCTCTATGGACTAATGTGTAAATTGATTTTCACTTGTAGGTTTGTCCATTGGCATCGCTTGGGCCATGTGTTGATCTCAAGGTTGGAAGATGAAGAAATGTCCAAGGGCTTTGTGACCATTGGATTCATGAAGAAAGAAGGAGCTTGAAGGTTGCATCAAGATGTATCAACCTCAAGAAGGGATGAAGAAGGGCGAGCTCAAGATGTACCATCTTTAGAAGATATCATGCTTGAAGCTTGCCATCCTCGCGCTCATGGAATGATGAAGATAAGTTCAAAGAAGATGTTTCCCCATGGAGTATGGGGGAGCAATTTGCAAGTCTTCATCTTCATCAAGCAAGAGCATCCAAGAAAGGTGTTCCCACTATAGAAGAACAAGATGGTCTACATCAAGTTCAAGTGGGATGCTCAAGGCAAAGGTATGTTCTTGATAGGACTTCTTTTGCCAGTCTCGTGTTGTTAGTTGTGAGACCGGGTTTAGGATATATAGCCGTTCTATCAAGAGGGGCTCTCAAGCGGGTTTCTCGTTTGCATCGTTTGGAGAGAGCTCAAACCTTTGCATTCATAGCATCATCTTTCTTGGTTGTTATTTGGTTCTTGTCCATGATAGGATCTATAGCTTGTGGTCATCATCATAACAAGCTCTAGTTCATCAAATAAGGATTTCACTTGCATATCTTATTGCAGTTTTTGATCTTGCGAGCTTTCCGGCTCCACACCTTGGGGGATACTTCACATATATATTCATGGTATTTTTTCCCAAGGTGATACTCCACAACTTTTTGTTGGATTCTATTCGTCGTTATCTTTCCAACAAAATTTGTTTCATCCCGTTTGGAGTTCGGATGCAAAAGTTATTGCATTTCTGGTTTTCTGGTTTCTGGAATTTCCCTGACCGGAAGTTCCGGCTTCTCATCGGAAGTTTCGCTAGGGCATTTTGCCACCGGAAGTTCTGGTTCTTCTTCCACTCCCGATCAGTAACTTCTGTTTTGAAAGTGTTTATTTGACGGAACTTCAGTCAGATTTTCCACTGGAAGTTCCGCTCCCACCGGAAGTTCTGGCCAGGGACCGGAAGTTCCGCTCAGGCCTAGTTGCCGCCGAAAGTTCCAGTTGAATTTCTGGCTCTCGTTCCGCTCACGTTCAGTAACCTCTCTATTTTTGTTTGTTGTATTTGACAGAACTTCTGTCGGAACTTCCACCAGAAGTTTCGCTCCCACCGGAAGTTCCAGTGAACCAGCGGAAGTTCTGACTAGGACTCGCGTTTTCAGTTTCTCGCTTTGCAGTTTTTGACCGTTGTCTATGTGCCACCGGAACTTCCGGCCTCCCACCGGAAGTTTTGGCCATGGTCGCGAATTCCCATAACGAGCAGATCTGGGAGCCCTTTAAAAGGGGCTCCTCTTCCCCTTCGTGGGCACTAGCTTTTCTTCTTGGTTCTTGGCTTTCTCTCTCTCCTCCATTGTTGACCTTGAAGAAGCTTTCCCTCTCCCTTTCCCTTCATATGATTCTTGCATCTTTTTGAGGGATTTGAGAGAGGAGATCTAGATCTACAATCCCCCAAGCTAAATCCCTTCTTTGTGAAGGAATCATTGGGATCTAGATTTTGGAGAGTTTTGTGTTCTCCTCTTGTGTTCGTCCTCCCTTATTCCCCCAATATCTTTTGTAGCTTTGTTCAAATTTGGGAGTGAAGGACTTGACCTCGCATTTGTTGCATAGGTTTGAGTTCTCCTCGGAGATTCGGAGAGTACAAGCTTGTGGGCTTGTTACTCTTGGGTTCTTGGAACCCTAGACGGTTGTGTGGTTGGGTTGTTGACCTTTTGTGGTCTTGTTGACATTTTGTGGTCGTGTAGCCTCTTGTGGCTTTGTTGGAATTTTGTGGCATTGTAGCCTTTTGTGGATTTGTTGTTGGAAGCCTCCAATTGAGTTGTGGAGTAAGCCCCAATCTTGTACGGGTTCTGTGACCGCCCTCAAGCGTCCCATAGTGGAGCGAGTGCCTGCCTTTTGTGGTGCGCACTCGATAGAATAAGGTGAGACTTTTGTGGCATCGGTGAGTTGCGTGCTTCCGCATCCGGGGTGAGGCCTTGTGTGGCGTTGGATGAGCATCGAGCCACCACACCTCGAGGTGAGCCATTTGTGGCGTTCGGAGAGCATTGCGCCATCGCACCTCTCCAACGGAGACGTAGCTTCTTTGGAAGTGAACTTCGGGAAACAAATCTTCGTCTCCACGTCCATCGGTTATCTCTCAACCGAGCACTTTACTTATGCACTTTACATTGTGATAGCCATCGTGCTTGAAGTATTTATACCTTGCTATCATCTTGTTGCTTGTATTGCTTAGCATAGGTTGTTGGTGCACTTAGGTGAACTTAGTGGCTAGGTTTTGTGCTCAATAAATTAAACATTAGTTTTATTCCGCATTTACTTGAGCCTAAACCGTAATAATTTTTTAAAGCCTATTCACCTCCCTCTAGGCGACTTCCTTTGGACTTTCAAAATTCATTCACTTGCATATTAATTGTGGGTTCCCAACTATCTTCTACTTTCCTAGGAATAGAAGCTTTATGTTTTAACTTCTCTTCCTTAATCTTAACAAGAGCATATGTAATATATTTGGTGAAAGAAACATGCATATCACTAGCATCAGGACTTCTAGCAAGTTTTTGTAGGAACAAAATCACTTCAGAAATATTGCAACCATCAAGATCAAAATCAAACTTAGCATCACTAGTAGTAGACTCATTAGAGCATCTCCACTCATCTACCACTTTTCATCACCGGCACACCGGTGTGCTTGGACCATGGCGTCGGACATTAATCGCGTCGTCGTGCCGCCACGGCCGTCGTCTCGGCTCCCACGACGGACCGGCGGGCACTAACTTCCTGTTGTTTCCCGCTCTCGCCGCTACACCCCTTCCGTCCTCGCCGCCCGCCTCGGCCTTTATAAGCCGTACCCCTCGCCGGTCAACCTCACACTCTCTCACAGCTCCCTCCAGCCCACCAGCCTGAACTCTGGCGAACTCTTTCTCCCAGCTCTCCTTTCCCAGCCATGGCCGATAGGTACCCCGGTGACGGTGCAACGTCAAACGTCTTCGGCCGGCACACTCTGCAGGCATGGGAGGCGCGCCTGCTCTACGAGCGGTTACGTTGCGCCGCCGGATACGAGGTCTCCGCCGGGGTGGAAGCTTAGCGCCGGCGGCATTCCTATCCTGCCGGCGCCGACGCCAGAGGAGCTCCCGTACGAGATCGAGGAGTTCATCTCTGGCATGGACGATATCTTCACCACTGAGAGCACCGACAACCTGATCTACTGGGAGCAGTTCTTTGCCGACCGCGGCGCCCAGGAGCTCGTCCGTCATGAGGGGCCGCCGAACGAGTCACCGCCGAAGCGCAACAACTCGGCCGGCCGCCGGCGTTTCTGGAGCACGCCGGGCCGGACCATCTGGTCGGTGATTGAGCACATCAACGCCGGGAACACGCCACATCTCGGCTACCCGCGCACACTCGTGGCAGCGTCAAGGTCGGGCCGGTGACCTCCGGCGAACTGGATGCCGATGAGGATGGCTAGCATGAGCTCGTCCTCCTCCGCCTCCGCCTCCCACTCCTCTGGCTCCACGCCTCTACCATCGCCGGGGCCACGCCAGTAAAGCGCGAGGTTGTCTCGCCCTGCGCTCGCCGCCACGGACACGCTCGCGCGGCCTTGTCATCGGCGAGCCAAGCATGACGGCATCACCCACTGGCCACCTCCGTCTTCAGCGCCCAAAGATTGAAGGTTCGGCGGCGCCCGACGATGGCGCCTTGAGGATGGCGCTGGAGGAGTCGCTCCACGACTTGGTGCCGCAGCCGCCGCCGGTGGATCCGTCCTCGCCGGACATCCTGGAATGGTCCAGGAAGGACTGAGCGAAGCGAGCGGCAGCGCATCGCAGCTGCGGCAGCGAGAAGCAGCGGCTGGCGTTGGCCCGGCGTGAGCTCTCCTACTAGGGTACCCCACTCTACGTCCTCGATGACGACGAGGACGAAGGCCCGTCCTACCAGCCGTGGAGGTTCGGCGACCCAGGCCAGGGGAGCTCCCGCCAGAACCAGCCACTGAGCCACGACGACGGCGGCGAGGATGACGGCACGCCGACCCCGGCTACACGGCGTTCTACAATAATTTCGGCATGTAGGACGACAAAGGCACCGGCGGCGGCCACTGCGACGGCCATTTTTTAGTTTATTATGTACTAGTTTAGATTAAATTTGATGTAATCCACCTATATTCGCCCAACTTAATGAAATTTGCCCATCTTTAATGAATTTTAGCCGAACTTGGGAACTCGACCTGGGTAAGCGAGTGGGAAACTGGGCGTACCTAGGCCGAAAACTAGTTCCGTCCGGCCGAAATAAGGTCCGATTTTTGGCCTGGGTTCGCCCAACGAGTGGAGATGCTCTTAGGCTTAGGCAATGTAGGAGGAGGAATAGGGACTTCTTGTGGTTTAGTGGTATCCATTTTAGTGATGGTGCACACACTATTGTTTCTATCAATTTCACCTTCCCTTTCCCACTTAGCATGAAGTTGAGCTAATAGTCTAACATTTTCATCAATAGTAACTTGTATGGCATGAGTAGCAGCAAAGGCACTTCCATGGTTTCAGGTTTAGCAACCATTTTATTAATCAAGGAGGACTGTGCTTCAGTCAAATAGGAAATATTTTTCTCAACAGTTAAAAGTTTTTCCTCCACACTCTTGTTGAAAGCGGTTTGTTTACTAATAAAGTCTTTGAGCATAACTTCAAGTTCAGAGGGGCACTTCTAGCATTGTTTTAGGAGTTTCCATAGGAATTGCCATCATTAGGAGGATAAGGCATATAATTTTTGTTGCTACCAAAATTATTCCTATAGGCATTATGGTTGAAATTGTTGTTTCTAATGAAGTTCACATCAACTTGCTCTTATTGAGCAACCAAAGAGGCTAAGGGAACATTGTTTGGATCTAAAGGAGCTTTCCCATTAACAAGCATAACCATAATAACATCAATCATATCACTCAAAGAGGAGGTTTCTTCAACAGAATTAACCTTCTTACCATGTGGAGGTCTCTCAGTGTGCCATTCAGAGTAATTAACCATCATATTATCAAGGAGTTTTGTTGCAGCACCCAAAGTCATGCCCATAAAGGTACCTCCAGCAGCTGAATCCAATAGGTTTCTTGAAGAGAAGTTTAAACTTGTATAAAAAGTCTTGATAATCATCCAAGCAGTACGTCCATGAGTGGGACAATTCTTAACCAAAGATTTTATTCTTTACCAAGCTTGAGAAACATGTTCATTATCAATTTTTTTAAATTTCAAAATGTCGCTTCTCATAGATATAATCTTAGCAGGAGGGTAGTACTTTCCAATAAAAGCATCTTTGCACTTAATCCAAGAACCAATACTATTTCTAGGCAAGGATAGCAACCATTCTTTAGCTTTTCCTCTCAAGGAGAAACGAAATAACTTGAGCTTAATAATATCTCCATCTACATCCTTATACGTTTGCATCTTACAAAGTTCAACAAAGTTATTGAGATGGGCAGCAGCGTCATCAGAACTAGCACCAGAAAATTGCTCTCTCATCACAAGATTCAACAAAGCAGGCTTAATTTCATAAAAGGTAGCATCAGGAGCAGGTGGAGCAATAGGAGTGCTAAGGAAATCATTGTTGTTTGTGCTAGTGAAGTCACACAACTTGGTGTTCTCAGTAGAGTTCATTTTGGCAAAAGTGGGGAAAGCCAAAAACAACAACAGCAGCAGAGCAGGAACTAATTTTTTTGTGTTTTTGATAAGAGAAAGAAAACCAAACTAGAGTTATTTTTTTTGGAGTTTTTAATAAAAAGAGGCAAACAAAACCAAGCAAATGAAACTAAGCAAACTAAAAACAAAGTAAAGAGGAAGGTTGAGGAGGACTCCCCTTGTGAAGACGTCCTTAGCCTCCCCGGCAACGGCGCCAGAAAACTTGTTGATGACTCCTTGTTGATGTGGAGCACTTCGTCGGGAAACCCCAATAGCAAGGTGTGAAGCAGCATAGCAACAAGTCTTCCCTCAGTAAGAAACCAAGGTTATCGAACTGGTAGGAGGAAGGAAACGTATCAAAGGTGTTGCAAGCAACGTGGAAACCTGCACAACAGAAACTAAAGACTTTGCCCCAATGGACAGCGAGGTTGTCAATCTCACCGGTTGCTGTAACAAAGGATTAACTGTATGGTGTGGAAGGTGATAATGGTTTGCAGCAAGTAAACAATAACAGTGGAAGATGTATCAATGGTAAAGATTGGACTGGGGTCCATGATGGTGCTTGACGGGGAGCACTTCGTTGGAAACCCCAAGAGCAAGGTGTGATGAGCACGACAAGTCTTTCCTCGAGAGATCAAGGTTATCGAACTAGAAGGAGGAAGGAAGCGTCACACTGTGTGTTGCAAGCAGCAGAGACTGACAACACAAACTCAAGACTTTTCCCCAACGAATCAGTGAGGTTGTCAAGATCACCGGTTTGCTGTAACAAAGGATTAAACGTATGGTGTGGAAGGTAATGGTGGTTTGCAGCAAGTAAACAAGTAACAGTGGAAGATGTATCAATGGTAAAGATTGGACCGGGGTCCATAGTTCATTAGAGGTGCTCTCCTTAGATATATAACATGGCATGAAGGGTAAATAAATTACAACAGGGCAATTGACAGGAACTGAGCAAGGCATAACAATGCAATTACTAGTCAGAAAGATCCTATGAGATTCGATTGGGAAATACAACAAGATACATAGACCGCCATCCAACTACAACTATGACTAGAAGTCCACCTTCAGGTTATCATCAGAACCCCCTCCAGTATTAAGTTGCAAGCAGTAGACAATTCCTTTAAGAAAATTGTGTAAGGTAAACATTCCACATGTTCCATGAACAAGAGACTGTTGTTTTCTCCCTAGTAGCAATAGCACATCTACAACCGAAGAGATTATTTTCACTTCCCTTGGAAACTAGAGGCATGAACCCACTATCGAGCATAAATACCCCCTCTTGGAGTCACTAGCAACTACTTGGCCAAGATAGCTACTAACAACGGAGAGCATGCAAGATCACAAACAACGTAGACATGATAGAATCATAAAGACAAAACCATTAATCAAACCAACATAATAATCTCAATATCCATCGAATCCCCACAAACCCAACATGCATGATTACAAATAGATTAGATCTTGATCATGAACGGAGCTCACAAGATCAATACATGAAAACATAAAGGAGGAGATACAACCATCTAGCTACTACATGGACCCATAGTCCAAGGTGGAACTACTCACGCATCATACCGGAGAGAAGGCCTTCGTGATGATCTCCCTTCCGGTAGGGTGCCGGGAAGAACTTCAGATCCCCCCGATCTAGGGCTGACGGTGGCGGCGGATACAGAAGGTTTCGTGGAGATTTGATCGGGTACTTAGGGTTTCTGCATCGGGGGCTTCTTATAGGCGAAGGGGGAGGCCGAGGCGGTGGCCAGGGGCCCCACACCCTGCCTAGGCGCGGGGCAGGGCCCACCCATGCCTAGGAGGGTGTGGCTGCCCTGGCACGCCTCTCCGGATCCCCTCTGGACTTCTTGTTCCCCACATAAAGTTATTGACTTTGACGTTTGTCCCGTCCAATTCCGAGAATATTTCTTTACTAACTTTTCTGAAACCAAAAATAGCAGAAAACAGGCAACTGGCACTGTGGCAACTTGTTAATAGGTTAGTACCAGAAAACATGTAAAAATCACCTCAAAGTGTAGACAAAGCAAAGCAAAGTAGATACTAAACAAGCATGGAGCATCAAAAATTATAGATACGTTTTCGACATATCAAGCATCCCCAAGATTAACTCCTGCTCATCCTCGAGTAGGTAAATGATAAAAAGAATAATTTTTTAGGTGACATGCACCTTCACAATGAAGATCTAACCATTTTCAAGCATTGAAAGTTGGGATCAAAGAACTCTAAACATGTGCATGAAAGATGGAGTTCTATAAATAGGACATAGTAACTATGCATGCAACATGACAAGCTACAAACAAAGATCATGAATAACATGCGTTGAAAAACGTTTGTTTGTTTCACATATAGAAAACATAGTATAGTGGCAATCAGCTTGTCCCTCATAGAGTAGCAAATATATGCATAGGACACCTTCAAAGTTCACAAGGGTGACTAGAAACAAGTAGCACAAGAACAAGTAATATCGTAATATGCATCAATCAATAAGCTTTGGAGCACTGCACACAGAATGGCAACTATGCTCTCTTAATGGTGCCTAAAGGTAGAAGGTGGAGACTCAATAGTGGTGGAAGAAAGACCTTTTATAAAGTAAGCAGGGATTTCAAGTTTCAAAAGGAGCTTCCAAAAATTATGGTACTTGTTAGCTTTCAACCCTCATTGTCCCTATCATAACCATCTTGAAGTGATTAAGGTTAAAGTGAACAAAGATGGAGTATATGATTGACTAAGTATAAGTTGGCAATCTCAAGTCCCTTGAATACGAGGGCCACACCTCATGCTACTCAACTTTAGTCACCTGTAAGTTCTTATTATTGTAAGTATTTGCATATCATTGAGAACCGCCAACGGGGTACCCCTTGCACATGGTACATGAGCTTTCCCATAACAAAAATGACAAGGCAAGCAGACAATGAGCATCTCAGCAATCTTCTTATTTACCATGGGAATATGGTGCTTTTTTATCTCTTTCCTCTTTTCTTAATGTGTCTCTTTTTTTATCAGAAGAATGCTTCATAGATGTCACTATGGTGATGCTGCAAGTTTCCACCATGATTAGGTATGGCTTAGGCTAGCGGCCCAGGCATTTATCTAACACAGGATACAAACTCCATGGACTTACAAGTTCCCTCTTTATTTCACACCCGTGACATCCATAGACAAAAGAGCATGATATCAACTGAGTACAAAGTACAAGTGCAATGTTGAAAACGTTCCCGGTGACATCATGGTTCTGCTAATTCCAACGTATAAGTGCAAGCATATACAACATAGAAGACACAATGGTTCAAGTTTATTAGGGGTAAATAATACAAAGTGTGCCATCAAGTTTGTGAGGGCTTTAATCACTAAGTTTTCACATAAAAAATAGTTTTTAATTAGAAGATAGCTGAAAACAAGAATATACTTGGAATGGTGTAATACACCATGCATAGGAGTTTATGGTGGACACTTTGGAAAAACTTGGTGTCTTGGGAGTTGTAAGCATGAGTAGAGCTTACTCATACAAGTGGAGGCTAGCAAAAGACTGGGAGCAACCAAATAAGAGAGCAATAATGGTCATAATCATGCAGTGTAACAAAGCATTACTAACCAAAGCAAAGAGTGGTACTACAAGTCAAGGACTAAATGATCATAGAGGCTATGGTGACTTGTCATAGTCTATTGCCCAAGGCTAAGGGTCTGCCTGCGATCGAGCTGCTCGAGCTCGCGTCCAAGGCCACGTCTCCACTACCCCACGAGGACCTCGTGCAGCTTGCTGCCGCATGCAACATCTCCTCTGCCCAGCTAGATGCGGCGTCCCCCTAAGTTTTTTATGTTGCTTCATCCTACTAGTCTATTGCCTTGTCTCTGTAGCTTTCCCGTTGGGCCTTGCACGGCCGATTGCGGGGCTATGCCCCTTGTATCCTGTTATCTTTGCTCGCTTTGTGCCCTGGAACCTGCCCTACGCTCCTTCACGCTTGATTGTATCTATGGCGTCTTCTCAGTTTCTTCATGAATCGTGTCTTTAGCTTTTACTCCTGGAATGTTCGCGGGCTTGGCGATGTCGATAAATGCATTGATGTTAAGGCTGCGCTTTGCATTTCCCCTCCTGATATTGTGTGTATTCAGGAATCGAAGCTTCAGTCGGTAGATGTTTTCAAAGCATCCTCTTTTCTTCCCTCTACCTTGCGGGACTTTAATTTTATCCCGTCTGCTGGTGCCGCGGGTGGTATCATCACTGCTTGGAACGATAACCTATTCCTCTGCTCGCTATCCATCGCAAAAAACTTTTCCCTAACTTCTATTTTCGAAGCCAGGCTTTCCGATCACAAGTTCACCATTACTAACGTCTATGGGCCTTGCGACGCCGACCAGAAACCCATGTTCCTTGATGATCTTGTTGCCATTGGGTCTTTAATCTCTGGCCCATGGCTGATTATCGGAGACTTCAATATGATTTCGTCTCCCTCTGATCGGTCCAACAACAACTTCAACTCTATCGAGGCGGACAGGTTTCAACAAACTATTGACTCTCTTTATCTAATGGAAATCCCGCTGCTAGACAGGCTTTTTACTTGGTCCAATAATCGCTCCGTGCCAACTCTTTGCCGCCTTGATCGAGCCTTCGTCTCCATGTACTGGAACTTCACATTCCCAAACTCTACGCTTGTCTCTCGCACTAGATCGGTTTCCGACCACGTCCCCATTGCTCTCTCTGTCACCACTAACGTTCCTTGCCCTGTGGTTTTTTGGCTCAATAATCACATCCTCTCCATCCCGGCTTTTAGGTCTGTTGTTCAGTGGAACTGGTGCAGCCTTGGGGCGCCCCACCTTAGCCGCGGTTTAGCCGACATGTTTTGCCTTCGTCTTAAGCGTATTAGAGCTACCACGAAGTTATGGAATAAGGAAGCTAGGTCCCCTTTGTTACTTGCCAAAAACTGTGATACGGTAATTAAAGTCATAGATAAAATTGAGGAGTTTCGCCTTCTTTCTCCCTTAGAACTAAGGCTGCGCGTGTTAGCGGAAATTTCTCTTCACGACCTAAACTCTATCAAAGCTAAGTACTGGCGTCAACGGGCAAAAATCAAGGATTGTGTGCTTGGCGATGAAAACTCTGCCTACTTCCACCTGTCCGCTACGGTTAGGCTTCACAAGAACCTGATTAAGTCAATTAATGCGAACGGTGTCCTTGTCTCCTCTCACGATGCCATGCATGTCGTGCTGCATAATTTCTTCAAAAACCTTGTCGGCGTTGCCCAGCCGTCTTCTTTCTCCTTCGATGTCGAATCGTTGTCGTCTTCTGTGGCATCCCGCAAAACCACTACTAGAAAATCGCGTTGATTTTGTGCATTGCATCATCATGACCGCATGCTCATGTCATCATGCCACATTGCATTTGAGCATCGTCATCATCTTGCAGTTGCTTGCATAAAACTATTTTCGGAAAAACCTAATTTGTTTTCTAAACGCCCCGTCTTTGTTACAAACACAAAAACCGGTTCTCCGGATTATTTTGTTTTGTCCGCTGTCGGTTTGCAAAAGCGCTGGTTGAAATAAATAAATTAATTAATTATTTTAGTGGGGGCAGTCGAACGGGCCGACCCGACCCGGTCGACCACCTCCATTACAAAAACGGTCCACTAAACCTGCCCCCCCCCTAAATCCTATTTACACCCAGACCTAATCTACCCTCCAACCACCGGCCGCCACCTCACCCTCTCCCCAAACTCCTACCCACCCTGCCACCTCACCAATCCACCCCTTTCCCCCTCTCTTTCTCACCCAACCATCCACACACCCCTCTCTCCCTCTCTTACACCCTTGGTCCCACAGCCCCTGCACCTCCCTCTCCCCTGGTCAAACCTCCCCAACCCCACTCACCACACACGGTCCCACCCAGCCCCCACAGACCCAGTCCTGTCGGCCCTGGGCGTGGCCCACCTCATGGACCGCCTCCCCACCAGCCCCGCCCGACGCTCCTTCTCTCTCCCCACCTTCTCCCTTCCTCCCGCTCGCTTCCACGCCCTCCTTCCTCCTGGCGCCGCCCTTCACCACCGCCTGGCATCCTCCTAGCCGCCTCCTCCCGCTTGGCCTCGCCTCCCGCCGTCCTCCGCATCGCCTTCTTCCCTCCCGGCGCCTACTTGCCCGCCGCTCGTCCGTCGCCCCGGCCGCTCCTGCCCAGCCGCGCCGCCCCTCCTCATGGCCGCGCCCTTCTTCCCTACCTCCGCTCGGCCTCCCCCTCTCTCCCTCGGCCGCGGCCCGCCGCCGGCTTCCTCTCCGAGCCACGCCACTTGGCGTCCCCGCCGCCCGTTCTTCCTCGCCATCACCCGCCTCCCGGCTGTGACCCTCGCCCGGAGCCTCGCCCGACCCGCCGCCCGGCGCCCGTCCATGAGCCCCTGGCCGACTCGGCACCGCCGAGCCGGCCCCATCCAGCGCCGCCGGGCCCCGCGGCAACCGCCCCTGCTCGCCTCCATCCCCACGGTTCCGCCGGCCCGAGCCCGCCCCTTCGTCACCCCGCAAGCATCTCCTCGACCGCATCCGGGCAGAACCCCGTCACCGCGCCTCCTCCGCCCGGTCCCATCCTTCCTCGACGTCCGCGCGCTTCCGCGAGTGGGTCCCTGCAGCGACGCCTCTCCCCGAGCACCCGGCCGCTCTGCCTCTGTCCGCCTCCACCGGTGCGAGCTCCGCCGCCCAGGATGAACGACACCGCTGCCGGCCGTCCTCTGCGTCGCGCACCCCTGCAACCCTGCTGCCCGTGTCAATGACCGCAAGTGTCAAAGTGGTTTTGCTCTTCGGTGGCCATGCGACAAGATCGACAGACTGGAAGCACAAGCAGGACCATCGACAAGCTTATCCCAGAACTTCACGGAACCTAGGCGTCGAGACCCCGAGTGCGCCTACACGGATCCGATGGCCGAGATCGGACCGAACCCTGGCACGCTGAGCTCCTCTTCACGGAGATCAAAGGCCATTGTCCGGGACCCCGAAGACCAAGCCTTGTCACCCCGAACCCGGTGCCGCACCAAGACTTCCTATACGGATCCGAAGACCGAACCCGAGCGCCAAGGTCGCCTTCCCGGACCCCTGTAGATCGATCAGGAGCGCCCGGACCCGAACCTGAAGGACGCCAAGATCACCGACGCGGAACGCCAAGTTCTTCATCCCGGATGCCAAGACCGACACGATGGCGCAGACCCGACAAGATCTGCGCAACGACAAGATCTTCGCCACGACAAGATCGACACCGACCCGGACGAGTCCGATGCGCCCCGACACCGAACCAAGACCTTATTCCCGAAACGCCAAGCTCTTCACCTTGTATCCAACCCCGGAGTCCGAACCCCAGATCCGAACCCTGAACCCTGAGACCAACCCCGAACCCCGGAACCCCAAGTTCGTCGAGACCCCCCTAATGTGTGAACCCCTTCCCGAAACCCTATTTTATAACATAATACAACTTGTGGCATATTAACTTGTTCATCTCGCATGCATATCATGTGGTTTGGGGGCCTTATGCCGATTCACCATATAATTAAATATGGGGCCCATATGCGGGCAAATCTAGTCTCATATTGGCCTCATTTAAATCTGTGTAGCGAACCGGTGCTATCTTTTGCCCTGTTAATGCAACATTTAATTTGCGGGGTAAATAAATAACTCGAACCATTTAATTAATTGTCGGGACCCCGGTTCCGCTTAATATTGCCTAATTGCATTGCACCTTTGCCATGTCATGCATCATACATGCATCATGCCCGATCTTCTGCCGTTGTATTAAATATTGCATCCGGTGTTTCTTCTAGTGTTTTGCTTCTTCGCGGATAAGGCTGTTGAGTTGATGTGAGCCTCGCCCCGATCTTCAGATGAACCTTCGGCAATGTTTTCAGGCGAGCATCCCCCCCTTTCTACCTATCTTACTTTTATAGTATTTATTCCCTCCTGTTGATCTATTGCTATCTGTGTTGCGATGCTCTAGTTTTTCGTACCAGTGATATCCCTTGCAGCCATATAATGCCTTGGACACATCCTATTACCTGTTGTTTGGTAGATAGTTGGACTTGTGCGTCGTAGTCGCTTGCTCAAGTGCTGTTGCGTGTCGTCAAGTACCACAGTTGTTGGAGCATTGCCACATGTTTGATGTTGGAGATGATCATGGCTTTACTTTTCATTCACTTTAATTACTGTTTAACAACTAAAATTGAAGTAAGTAAGCAGAGGCATCGGTGGGTGATAGATAATATATGGTTTCCAGCCGCCCACTTGTGTCCCGTAGGACCCCGAGTACTTGATACATGTTCCTTGATTTATCGCGCTATCCACATCCGGGAGGATTATGGGACCCCCCCTGAGCCAGAGCTTGATTCAGTCTTATTTCTTGGGGCCACAAACTAGTTGAGGTTTTATTACTATCCTGTACTTATGCCATGCTACTGCTTTATTTACGATTGTGCGAGGAGCACGCTGTACTGTTTAGGATCGTGGCACGATTCCGCGGTGTCGACAAGCCCAGTTTTGGGTTCCCAGTCGTTCACAGCCGTCCCCACAACCTTGAGTCCGTCTCGGAGCCGGCCGGCTTGCTATGGTCTACTTTAAGGGTGGCCCCAAATATTTCTGAATCCTGTGATTGCTTTGTCGTGAAGGCCTCGTTGGGTTTTGATTTGGTTTTCGAGGTTGATCGAGTGTGTGTTGCTATTTGTGCACCCCGGCCGGGTAAAACTTTCTGAAAGTCGTGTCCGCGGTTATGGACGACTTGGAGCACAGTATCTCGATCATAGACAACTATAACTAAAGTAGTGCTATAAATTTAACTTTATAATGACTAGTAATCAGCTTCACTATAATGGAATGGCTAAATAAAACTGCCCACAATTGCTTGTTTGGGTGTCGCTTGCGACCATTGTACCTGACTAGTAAGTATTGCAACTACAACGGAATGGCTAAATAAAAGTACCAACAACTGCTGGGTTTTGGGTTATCTCATGCTAATTGTATCTGACTAGTAAGTGTTGAAACTACAATGGAATGGTTAAATAAAAGTGCCCACTGCTTATTTTTATCAGGATGATTATCTATACTTGACTAGTAATTGCTGCAACGATAACTGAATAAGTAAAACTGCCAACGGTGTGAGTTCCTCGGTTGACTTCCTCGTTTGGTCTCGAGGGGGAAACGCTAGGATGGGTTTGTTTGATGGTAGTATCAGGTTGGTTCCGGATAGGTCCTTCCTGCCCCTCTCTGATAGCCGCCAGTTGTATCGAGTCTCTATAGGTAGTTTAGTGCATCGCTTTGCCGCTTGATCCACCATACCTATGTGGCGAGGACCGCCGAATTCTAGCCTCGCCGTGTCTTGGCCTCAAGATCGACGCTCCTCTTTTTCCTTTGCCCTTTGTCGGCACCCCTTTTGTTTAAGCAGGTTTGGGATCGACGTCGTTAGCAGGATTACCCTTCCGGCTTGGCCTAGGCAGGGTTATGGACGCCATTGGTTATTCTTCAGGGCTCTTAGCCCCATTTGCATCTTGTCCGTAGCTGGATGCTATATCGTTCTCAAGGTGATTTGGATCTTTGTACTGTATATCTGTATTCTTGACTCATGGAGTCGCTGTTATATATATCTGTTCTGTGGGGCCCATCGAGGACTGTTGTGTAATGTTATTAATTCGTTTTCCACCCGCACGAAAGTGCCTGGTGGGCACCTTTGAATCGTTTCTATGCGGGTTTGGCGGGTTTCGCTCAAACTTGCATAGGTCCGATTCGGAGGGTGTTACATCTTCTTCCTCTTACCTTCTTCCGCCGCCGAAAGCCTGGTCTCTCCTTTCTCTCGGGACAAGATCAAATCCGCCCTCTGGGGAATGGACTTTAACTCGAGCCCTGGGCACGATGGTTTCGGGCCTTCCTTTTATAAAACCAATTGGGACCTGGTTAAATATGATCTGACGCTACTCCTTAACAATTTTTTATCTAACAATGTCGACCTAAGGCGTTTAAACAAATCATACATTGTGATCCTTCCTAAATGTCCGGGGGCTACCTCCCCAGATCACTTTAGACCGATGTCCTTGCAAAACTGTTGTGTCAAGGTAGCCTCCAAGTGTCTCACCAACCGCCTTCATCCCCTCATCCCTTCATTAGTTAGCCAAGATTAGACCGGGTTTATCAAAGGTAGATCCATCTCCGTAAACTTCGTTTATGCTGCCGACCTAGCCCAGTCTTGATTCAAGCGAAAGCGGTCTGCTTTTATCTTAAAACTTGACTTCCACAAGGCGTTCGACTCTATTAGTTGGGATGCGCTTGATAGGATTCTTTTGGCTAAGGGTCTTCCACCTTGCTGGTGCCTCTGGATAAAAAATCTAAACCTTTCTAGTCAGTCGGCCGTACTGCTTAACGGCAAGCCGGGTAGATGGATTCAGTGTCGTTGGGGGTTGCGTCAGGGTGACCCCCAGCCGCCATATCTTTTCAACATCGTCGCTGACATCCTTCATTTGCTGATCATCCAAGCATCGGCTGATGGACTTCTTCTGCACCCTTTGTTTGAGCACCTTCCCTGTCATGTTCTTCAATACGCGGATGACACAATTATTATCCTTCGGGCTACCCCGGATTGCATTGACAACCTTCTTGTGTCGTTGAATGCTTTTTCTCAGGCCACGGGCCTAAAAATAAATTATCACAAGAGTACCTTTGCCCCCATCCATGTGGTTGGACCGTTGGCTGAGCGCATGGCTGCTAAGCTTGGCTGCCCTATCGCTGCCTTTCCCTAAACATACCTTGGGTTACCCCTATCGACGCACAAACTGAGAGTCTCTGCTTTTCGTCCTTACATTGATAAGATGCGCAGTAGGCTGCCCGGATGGGTCAGTAAGGCCATCCCCATCAGCGGCCGCGCGATTCTGGTAAAGGCCTCCCTTAGGTCTATGGCCTCTCACCTTTTATCGGCAATCCTTGTCCCTGCCGGCACTATTGCCGAATTCGAAAAAATCTGTAGGGCCTTCTTCTGGGCGGGTGACTCGCAGGTCAACGGTGGGCAGTGCAAAGTGGCTTGGGATGATCTTTGCGCTCCGGTTGCGAAAGGGGGACTTGGCTTCCACTGCCTTAGAACAAACAACCAGGCTCTGCTTATGAAGTTTCTCTCCAAAATTCACTCTAATGACACCTCTCCTTGGGCGGTTTGGTTGCGCGCTCGTTATGGTTGGTCAGATAATCGTTACTTAGGCGACCCTAATAAGCTTGACTCCTTAGTTTGGAAGGATTTGATTTCCTGTTTTCCCAGCTTTCGTAATATCACTAGATCCTCTGTTCGCTCGGGATCCTCCACATCATTATGGCATGATCTTTGGTTAGACAATCAAACTCTAGAAAACCGCTTTGCATCCCTCTACTCGCATATCACAAATAAGAACAGTTCGGTAGCCGATGCGTGTCCTTCGTCCGCGTTGAACGTCTCTCTACAACCACGTTTGTCTTCCACTGCGTCCTTGGAACTTTTGGAGTTGCAAGCTTTGGTTTCCACAATCAACCTTGTTTCTAGTGCCCGGGACATTAGAGTCACGTGTTCGGATGGCAGGCCTCTAACCACCAAATCCGCATATTTCGCAGCTTTTGATCACATGCAGGATACTCCCTTCGCAACTGTCACCTGGAAGAACTTGGCGACGAATAGTTGCCGCATCTTCCTTTGGCTAGCTAACAGAGGTAGGTTGTTTACTAATGAGCGCAGGTTCAGGAGAGGCATTGATTCATCTGATACTTGCCCGTTCTGCTCATTGACTGAATCCACCAATCACCTCCTGCTGCACTGTGCTTCAATTGCTTCATTCTGGGATGCTGTTCCGGCTCTGCACGATGACGTTCAAGACTGCTCCTCGCTCAGATATCTCTGGCACGGGCAATCCACGTGCGCTGTCAGATCCTCCCTGCTTATCTGTGCTCTTTGGAATATTTGGAAGCGCCGGAACACAAAAAAATTCAGGAATGTGGATGGGCCCATTTCTCTTGTTTTTCGGAGTTGTGCGGATGACCTTAACCTTTGGTCACACACGACCTCTAATCAAGCTAACAAGTCTCTGATGCAGGAATGGGCAGTGATGTTTTCCCACCTCAATGACTAGTCTGCTGCACCCCTTACTACTACCTCTTTACTTTCTTTTGTCTCTTTTGTAAAGCTTGCCTCAAATTTATTTGCTCGAGGCTTTCTTTTTCTTTAGTTTCTTGTAATTTGCGACTCACTTTATTTCATTAATTTACTGGTTCAGTCTGGACTCGAGCCCGCCGTAGACCCCTCAAAAAACTTGTCATAGTCATAACATGGTGTGAGCATGTGCCAAGTCAACCCAAGCAAAGGATCAAAGAAGAATACCACAATACTATGCTTTTGCATGCTAAAACAACGCATAATTTCTTCAAGGTACACTAAGCAATCCCAATTTTTGGAACAATACATGCTACAACAATAATCACTAAGCATAATGCTAAAACAACACCTAGCATGTCATGCTAAAGTCTAAGTCACAGTCAATGCAAGCTCCTCTTGCACTTACAAGCAAGAACTTACTACTCCTTTCCAACACCAAGCAACTTATTTGCAAACAACACAACGAGAAAGGGAGTCCAAACTACTTTATTCAAGAAAACTAAACAACCTAATCAAAGCAAACAAAAACTAAGACGTTCTAAGAACAACACAATTGTGCATGAAACAATAAAAACGAAGTGTCTAAACAGACCTGAGCTTTTTATTGATGAAGAAGGGGATGCCTTGGGCATCCCCAAGCTTTGACACTTGTACCTCTTGGATTTTTTTTGGGGTGACACCATGGTGGCATCCCCAAGCTATTTTCCATTCTTCATCTCATTGCATCATTCTCTCTTTACACCTAAATTTTTTCCTTCATACAAAACTTCACACAATCTTCATTAGCAACATTAGTGTATTCAAAAGATATTAGACCTCTGGCAAAGCTTTGGAACAACAAGGATTTTCACTAAAAAACATAAGCTACTGTAGTAAATGCTTCAAAAATCTCAATTCACCTAAAGATAACTCAAAAAGGAATCAATAAGAAGCAAATGCAAATAATGACAGAAATCTGTCAAAACAGACCAGCAGATAGAAACCTTCTATTGCTCAAATCAAAAAGTATTTAAGTAATGAAAGTTAGCTAACATACTGGGGGATTTATTCGTAAATTTTTATCTCAATACGAGTTAAATAGACTCCTCACGATTTTTTTTGGTGGAGGACAGAAATCTGTTTCGGGACAGCAACTCCGCAAATCTTACTTCCCTCTTATTATAGGTTATTCTTGGCACAAAAAGCAAACAAAAAGGATAAGTAGAGGTCATTACTGAAGTAGTAACTTCCAAGACTTAAAGAAACTCTTGGGTTATTTTCCAACAAGTACTTTTCTTTAACGCCTTTAAGTTAGGCACAAGAAGCAAGAAAAATCAAGTATTTTCAAATGAGGAATTGAGATCAATACTTGCATAGTCTTCAACTATGAGAGGTATCTCATCCAAATGAGTTTTGGAGGATCCCTAATCATTTATCTTTTGTTTACTACTTTCATCAAAAGGATTTTCAGGAACAATCCAATCAAAATTCTTTTCAAAGGCCTCATGCATCCCAACAAGCTTAAAGGGTATGGGTATATTAAATTCATATTTAGGATTGGTTTTATCTGAAGTACCCACAACATCTACGCATGAGCCTAGCATATTAAAACTCTCGAAGAACTTTTTGGCTTCCTTAACAACATCATGGAACTCTTTGAGTAAAGTTTCAAGAATAAACTCTCTCTTTTCTGCATTCTTTTCTTCTTTTATTTTTAGGAACAAAATTTGCATCATGGGGTTAAAGCTAACAAACCTAGCCTCCAACATATGAACTAAAGAAGATGCAGCAATTTCATAATTAGGAGCAATTGACGCTATAGATCTATCCTCAATATCCTCATGCTTGCTAACATGATTAAAAAATTCTTTAATATTGTCTTTCCCAATTATGGAGCCACTACCTATAGAGAGGTCCTTCAGGGTGAACTTGGGGAGCAACATGGTGAGCTAGAACAAGGTGGCAACTAGAGTAGGAACTAATTTTATTTGTGTTTTTTAATAAAGCAAGCAAACTAAACTAGATTTTTTTTGGGTTTTTTGGAAAGAGGCAAACAAAACCAAGTAAAATAAACAAAGCAAACTAAAAACAAAGTAAAGAGAAAGGAAGTGAAGGACTCCCCTAATGAATACGTCCTTAGCCACCCCGGCAACGACGCCAGAAAACTTGTTGATGGTGCTTGACATGGAGCACTTTGTTGGAAACCCCAAGAGCAAGGTGTGATGAGCACATCAGCAAGTCTTCCCTCAGTAGAGACCGAGGTTATCGAACTAGCAGGAGGAAGGAAACGTCACATAGGTGTTGCAAGCAACGTGGAGACCTGCACAACACAAACTCAAGACTTTGCCCCAACGAATCAGTGAGGTTGTCAAGCTCACCGGTTTGCTGTAATAAAAGATTAAATGTATGGTGTGGAAGGTAATGGTGGTTTGCAGCAAATAAACAAGTAACAGTGGAAGATGTATCAATGGTAAAGATTGGACTGGGGTCCATAGTTCACTAGAGGTGCTATCCTTAGATAAATAACATGACATGAATGGTAAACAAATTACAGCAGGGCAATTGACAGGAACTGAGCAAGGCATAACAATACAATTACTAGTCAGAAAGGTCCTATGAGATTCGATTGGGCAATACAACAACATACATAGACCGCCATCCAACTGCATCTATGACTAGAAGTCCACCTTCAGGTTATCATCCAAACCCCCTCCAGTATTAAGTTGCAAGCAACAGACAACTGCTTTAAGCAAAGTGTGTAAGGTAAACAGTCCACGTGTTCCATGAACAAGAGACCGTTGTTTTCTCCCTAGTAGCAACAACACATCTACAACCGAAGATATTATTGTCAGTTCCCTTGGAAATTAGAGTCATGAACCCACTATCGGGCATAAATACCCCCTCTTGGAGTCACTAGCAACTACTTGGACAAGATAGCTACTAACAACGGAGAGCATGCAAGATCACAAACAACACAGACATGATAGAATCATAAAGACAAAACCATTAATCAAACCAGCATAATAATCTCAATATCCATCGGATCCCCGCAAACACAACATGCATGATTACAAATAGATTAGATCTTGATCATGAACGGAGCTCACAAGATTTATACATGAAAGCACAAAGGAGGGGATACAACCATCTAGATACTGCATGGACCCATAGTCCAAGGTGGAACTACTCACGCATCATACCGGAGAAGAAGGCCCCCGGGATGATCTCCCCCCCGGCAGGGTGCCGGGAAGAACTTCAGATCCCCCCGATCTAGGGACGATGGTGGCGGCGCCTGATACGTTGGAAACGTATCTATAATTTTTGATGTTCCATGATTGTTTAGTATCTACTTTGCTTTGCTTGTCTACACTTTGAGGTGCTTTTTACATGTTTTCTGGTACTAACCTATTAACAAGTTGCAACAGTGCCAGATGCCTGTTTTCTGCTAATTTTGATTTCAAAAAAGTTAGTAAAGAAATATTCTCGGAATTGGACGGGACAAATGTCAAAGTCAATTACTTTCCGTGGTGAACAAGAAGTCCAGAGGAGAGCCGGAGCGGCCGGCCAGGGGGGCAGACCCAGCCTAGGCACGGGGGCAGGTGGGCCCGCGCCAGGCTAGAGTTTGGTGGCCCTGGACGCCTCCCGGTCTCGCCCCTTCGCCTATAAGAAGCCCCTGATGCAGAAACCCTGAGTTCCCGATCATAAATCCACGAAACTGTCTATAGCCGCCGCCACCATCATCCCTATATCGGGGGGATCTGAAGTTTTTCCCGGCACCCTGCCGGAGGGGAGATCATCCCAGAGGCCTTCTCTCCGGTATGATGCGTGAGTAGTTCCACCTTGGACTATGGTTCCATGTAGTAGCTAGATGGTTGTATCTCCTCCTTTGTGATTTCATGTATAGATCTTGTGAGCTCCGTTCATGATCAAGATCTAATCTATTTGTAATCATGCATGTTGTGTTTGCGTGGATCCGATGGATATTGAGATTATTATGTTGGTTTGATTCATGGTTTTATCTTTATGATTCTATCATGTCTGTGTTGTTTGTGATCATGCATGCTCTCCGTTTCTAGTGGTTATCTTGGCCAAGTAGTTGCTAGTGACTCCAATACGGGGTGTTTATGCTCGATAGTGGGTTCATGCCTCTAGTTTCCAACGGAAGTGACATAAATCTCTTCGGTTGTAGATGTGTTGTTGTTACTAGCGATAAAACAATGGTCTCTTGTTCATGGAACATGTGGACTGTTTACCTTACACACTTTGCTTAAAGAAGTTGTCTGTTGCAACTTAATCGAGGGGTTCGGATGATAACCTGAAGGTGGACTTCTAGTCATAAATGCAGTTGGATGGCGGTCTATGTATATTGTTGTATTGCCCAATCAACCTCATAGGATCTTTCTGGCTAGTAATTGCATTGTTATGCCTTGCTCAGTTCCTGTCAATTGCCCCGCTGTAATTTGTTTACCCTTCATGCCATGTTGTTTATCTAAGGAGAGAACCTCTAGTGAACTATGGACCCCGGTCCAATCTTTACCATTGATACATCTTCCACTGCTACTTTTTTACTTGCTGCAAACCATTACCTTCCGCACCATACGTTGAATCCTTTGTTACAGCAAACCAGTGAGCTTGACAACCTCACTGATTCGTTGGGGAAAGTCTTGAGTTTGTGTTGTGCAGGTCTCCGCGTTGCTAGCAACACATGTGTGACGTTTCCTTCCTCCTACTGGTTCGATAACCTCGGTTTCTTCGAGGAAACTTCTTTGTGCTGCTTCATACCTTGCTCTTGGGGTTTCCAACGAAGTGTCCCACGACAAGTGGTGGGCGCCATCAAGCTATTTTCTGGCGCCGTTGCCGGGGAGGCTAAGGACGTCTTCACTAGGGGAGTCCTTCAATTCCTTTCTCTTTACTTTGTTTTTAGTTTGCATTGTTTCTTTTGCTTGGTTTTGTTTGCCTCTTTTCAAAAAACCCAAAAAAAATAGTCTAGTTTGGTTTGCTTGCCTCATTCAAAAACACAAAAAATTAGTTCCTGCTCTAGGTGTTGCTGCTGTTTTTGGCTTGCCCACCTTACCCAAAATGAACTCTGCTGAGAACACCAAGTTGTGTGACTTCACTAGCACCAACAACAATGATTTCCTAAGCACTCCTATTGCTCCACCTGCTCCTGATGCTACCTTTTATGAAATTAAGCCTGCTTTGTTGAATCTTGTGATGAGAGAGCAATTTTCTGTCGCTGGTTCTGATGATCCTAATGCCCATCTTAATAGCTTTGTTGAACTTTGTGAGATGCAAAAGTATAAGGATGTAGATGGAGATATTATTAAGCTCAAGCTTTTTCCTTTCTCCTTGAGGGGAAAATCTAAAGAATGGTTGCTTTCTTTGCCTAAAAATAGTATTGATTCTTGTAATAAGTGCAAAGATCCTTTTATTGGAAAGTACTATCCTCCTGCTAAGATTATATCTATGAGAAGTGACATTATAAAATTTAAACAACTTGATAGTGAACATGTTGCTCCTGCTTGGGAAAGAATGAAATATTTGGTTAAAAATCGCCCTACTCGTGGACTCACTGCTTGGATTATTATCCAAACTTTTTATGCAGGTTTGAACTTCTCCTCAAGAAACCTGTTGGATTCTGCTGCTGGAGGTACTTTTATGGGACTCACCTTGGGAGCTGCAACAAGGCTCCTTGATAATATGATGGTTAACTACTCTGAATGGCATGTTGAGAGAGCTCCACATGGTAAGAAGGTAAATTATGTTGAGGAAGCTTCCTCTTTGAGTGAAAAGATTGATGTTATTATGTCTATGCTTGTTAATGGGAAAGCTCCTCTAGATCCTAATAGTGTTCCCTTAGCCTCTTTGGTTGCTCAAGAAGAGCAAGTTGATGTGAACTTCATTAGAAACAACAATTCCTATAGGAATAATTTTGGTAGCAACAACAATTATAGGCCTTATCCTCCTAATAATGGAAACTCCTATGGAAGATCTTACAATAATGCTAGAAGTGCCCCCTCTGAACTTGAAGTCATGCTCAAGGACTTTATTAGTTAACAAACCACTTTCAATAAGACTATAGAGGAAAATCTTTTAACTGTTGAGAAAAATATATCCTCTTTGTCTGAAACTCAAACTTCCTTGGTTAATAAAATGGCTGCTAAACCTGAAACTATGGAAAACAACTTTGCTACCGCTCATGCCATACAAGTTACTATTGATGAAAATGTTAGGCTGTTAGCTCAACTTCATGCTAAGTGGGAAAGGGAAGCTAAAATTGATAGAAACAATAGTGTGTGCACTATCACCACTATACCACAAGTAGCCCCTATTCCTCCTCCTACTATGCCTACCACTAGTGATGCTAAGTTTGACTTTGATATTGATGGTTGCAATATTTCTGAAGTGATTATGTTCTTGCAAAAGCTTGCTAGAAGTCCTGATGCTAGTGATATGCATGTTGCCTTTACCAAACACATTACAGATGCTCTTGTGAAAATTAAGGAAGAGAAGCTAAAACACAAAGCTTCTATTCCTAGGAAAGTAGAAGATAGTTGGGAACCCATTATTAATATGCAAGTGAATGACTTTGATCTCAAAGCTTCATGTGATCTTGGTTCTAGTGTCTCTATTATGCCTAGGAAGATTTATGAAATGCTTGATTTGCCACCATTAGAAGATTGTTATTTGGATGTCCCACTCAATGATAATGCTAAAAAGAAACTCATGGGGAGTATTAATGATGTTCTCATTATGGTTAACAATGCTTATGTCCCTGTTGATTTCTACGTTTTGGATGTTGAATACAATGCTTCTTGTCCTATTACTTTGGGAAGACCTTTTCTTAGAATAGTTGGTGCCATCATTGATATGAAGGAAGGCACCATTAGATATCATTTTCCATTGAAGAAAGGTATTGAACACTTCCCTATGAGAAGAGGGAAGTTGCTTTTTGCTCCTCCTTTGAAAGCAAGATTTGATGTTAATGCTTCCTCATTTGAAAATACTTGATTCTTGTTGCTTCTTATGCCTAACTTAAAGACATTAAAGAAAAGTACTTGTTGGGAGATAACCCAAGATTTTCCTTGAGTCTTGAAAGTTATTACTTCTGTAATAACCTCTCCTTATCCTTTTTGTTTGCTTTTTGTGCCAAGAATGACATCTAATAAGAGGGAAATAAGATTTGGGGAGTTGCTGTCCCGAAACAGATTTCTGTCCTCCACCAAAAAATTCGTGAGGAGGCTCTGTAACTCGGGTTGATCCCAAAATTTACGAATAAATCCCCCAGTATGTTATCTAGCTTTCGTTAGTTCAACACTTTTTTATTTGAGCAACAGAAGGTCTTCTAAAAAATCGGTTTATACCTGCTGGTCTGTTTTGACAGATTTCTGCCATTATTTGCATTTGCTTCTTATTGATTCCTTTTTGAGTTCTCTTCGGGTAAATTGAGCTTTTTGAAGTAGTTATTACAGTAGATTGTGTTTTTAGTGAAATGCCTTGCTGTTCCAAATCTTTTCCAGAGGTCTAATATCTTTTGAATAAGCTAATGTTGCTAATGAAGATTGTGTGAAGTTTTGTATGGAGGAAAAATTTCAGGTGTAGAGAGAGAATGATATAATGAGATGAAGAATGGACAAAATATCAAGATTGGGGATGACACCATGGTGTCACCCCAAGAAATATCCAAGAGGTACAAGCGTAAAAGCTTGGGGATTCCCAAGGCATCCCCTTCTTCATCAATAAAAAGCTCAGGTCTGTCTAGATACTTCGTTTTTATTGTTTCATGCACAATTGTGTTGTTCTTGGAGCATCTTAGTTTTAATTTGCTTTGCTTAGGTTGTTTAGTTTGCTTGAATAAAATAGTTTGGACCCCCGTTCTCGCTGTGTTGTTTTGCAAATAAGTTTGCTTGGTGTTTGGAAAGGAGTAGTAAGTTCTTGCTTGAAAGTGCAAGAGGAGCTTGCATTGACTATGACTTACACTTTAGCATGCCATGCTGGGTGTTGTTTTGACCTTATGATTAGTGATTATTGATGTAGCATGTCTTGTTCCAAACAATTGGGATTCCTTAGTGTGCCTTGAAAGAATTATGCGTTGTTTTAGCATACAAAAGCATAGTATTGTGGTATTATCCTTTGATGCTTTGTTTGGGTTGACTTGGCACATGATCACAACATGTTATGACTATGAACAAGTCACCATAGCCTATATGATCATTTAGTCCTTGACTTGTAGTACCACTCTATGCTTTTATTAGTAATGTTTTGTCGCTCTGCATGATTATGGCCATTATTGCTCTCTTAGTTGGTTGCTCCCAGTCTTTTGCTAGCCTCCACTTGTATGAGTAAGCTCTACTCATGCTTCCAACTCCCAAGAAACCAAGTTATTCCAAAGTTTCCACTATAAATTCCTATGTATTGAGTGTTACACCATTCCAAGTATATTCTTGTTTTCAGCTATCTTCCAATTAAAAGTATTTTTTTCATGTGAAAACTTAGTGATTAAAGCCCTCATAAACTTGATGGCACACTTTATATTCCTTGCCCCTAATAAACTTGAACCATTGTGTCATCTATGTTGTATATGCTTGCACTTATACATTGGAATTAGCAGAACCCTGCTGTCATGGGGAACGTTTTCAACATTGCACTTGTACTTTGTACACAGTTGATATCATGCTCTTTTGTCTATGGATGTCGCTGGTGTTAAATAAAGAGGGAGCTTGTAAGTCCATGGAGTTTTGTATTTTGTGTTAGAGAAATGCCTGGGTCGCTAGCCTAAGCCATGCCTAATCATGGTGGAAACTTGCAGCATCACCATAATGAGCATTCTATGAAGCATCCTCAATAAAAATCTATGAACATAGTAAATAAAAAGATTGCTGAGATGCTCATTGTATGCTTGCCTTATCATTTTGGTCATGGGAAAGCTCCTGTACCATGTGCAAGGGGTACCCCATTTTCGGTTCTCAATGAAATGCAAATACTTACAGTGACAAGAACTTACTTCGACCCAAAGTTGAGTATGCATGAGGTGTGGCCCTCGTATTCAAGGGGCATGAAATTACCAACTTATACTTCGGCAAGCATATACTCCAGCTTTGCCACTTTAACCTTAACCACTTCAAGATGCTTATGATAGGGGCAATGAGGGCTGAAAGCTAACAAGTACCATAATTTTTGGAAGCTCTTTTTGAAACTTGTAATCCATGCTTCCTTTACAAAAAAGGCCTTTCCTCCACCATTATTCAGTCTCCACCTTCTACCTCTAGGCACCATTAAGAGAGCATAGTTGTCATTCTGTGTGCAGTGTTCTAAAGCTTATTAATTGATGCATATTGTGTTATTACTTGTTCTTGTGCTACTTGTTTCTAGTCACCCTTGTGAACTTTGCAGGTGTCCTATGCATTATATTGCTACTCTATGAGGGACAAGCTGAATGCCACTATGCTATGTTTTCTGCATGTGAAACAAACAAATGTTTTTCAATGCATGTTATTCATGATCTTTGTTTGTAACTTGCCATGTTACATGCATAGTTACTATGTCCTATTGTTAGAACTCCATCTTTCATGCACATGTTTAGACTTCTTTGGTCCCAGCCTTCAATGCTTGCAAATGGTTGGATCTTTGTGAGGGTGCATGTCACCTCAAAAATTATTCTTTTTATCACTTACCTACTCGAGTACGAGCAGGAGTTAAGCTTGGGGATGCTGATACGTTGGAAACGTATCTATAATTTTTGATGCTCCATGCTTGTTTAGTATCTACTTTGCTTTGCTTGTCTACACTTTGAGTTGATTTTTACATGTTTTCTGGTACTAACCTACTAACAAGTTGCAACAGTGCCAGATGCCTGTTTTATGTTGTTTTTGGTTTCAGAAAAGTTGTTAAAGAAATATTCTCGGAATTGGACGGGACAAACATCAAAGTCAATTACTTTCTATGGGGAACAAGAAGTCTAGAGGAGAGCCGGAGGGGCTGGCCAGGGGGCCAGACCCACCCCAGGCGCAGGGGCAGGTGGGCCCGCCCCTGGCTAGGGTTTGGTGGCCCTGGCCGCCTCCTAGTCTCGCCCCTTTGCCTATAAGAAGCCCCTGATGCAGAAACCCTGAGTACCCGATCAGAAATCCAAAAAACCGTCTGTAGCCACCGCCACCATCGTCCCTAGATTGGGGGGATCTGAAGTTCTTCCCGGCACCCTGTCGGAGGGGAGATCATCCCGGAGGCCTTCTCTGGTACGATGCATGAGTAGTTCCACCTTGGACTATGGGTCTATGTAGTAGCTAGATGGTTGTATCTCCTCCTTTGTGCTTTCATGTATAGATCTTGTGAGCTTCGTTCATGATCAACATCTAATCTTTTTGTAATCATGCATGTTGTGTTTGGGGGGATCCGGTGGATATTGAGATTATTATGTTGGTTTGATTAATGGTTTTATCTTTATGATTCTATCATGTCTGTGTTGTTTGTGATCTTGCATGTTCTCCGTTGCTAGTGGTTATCTTGGCCAAGTAGTTGCTAGTGACTCCAAGAGGGGGTATTTACACTCGATAGTGGGTTCATGCCTCAGTTTCAAGGAAGTGAGTAAATCTCTTCGGTTGTAGATGTGTTGTTGCTACTAGGGAGAAAACAACGGTCTCTTATTCATGGAACATGTGGACTGTTTACCTTACATACTTTGCTTAAAGCAGTTGTATGTTGCTTGCAACTTAATACTGGAGGGGGTTCGGATTATAACCTGAAGGTGGACTTCTAGTCATAGATGAATTTGGATGGCGGTCTATGTATATTGTTATATTGCCCAATCAAACTCATAGGATCTTTTTGGCTAGTAATTGCATTGTTTTGCCTTGCTGAGTTCCTATCAATTGCCCCGCTGTAATTTGTTTACCCTTCATGCCATGTTGTTTATCTAAGGAGAGCACCTCTAGTGAACTATGGACCCCGGTCCAATCTTTACCATTGATACATCTTCCACTGTTACTTGTTTACTTGCTGCAAACAATTACCTTCCACACCATATGTTTAATCCTTTGTTACAGCAAACCGGTGAGCTTGACAACCTCACTGATTTGTTGGGGCAAAGTCTTGAGTTTGTGTTGTGCAGGTCTCCGTGTTGCTAGAACCACCTGTGTGACGTTTCCTTCCTCCTACTGGTTTGATAACCTCGGTTTCTTACTGAGGGAAACTTGTTGCTGTGCTGCTTCATACCTTGATCTTGGGGTTTCCAACGAAGCGTCCCACGACAAGTGGTGGGCGCCATCAGCACTTACAGAAGGTTCGTGGAGATTTGGTCGGGTACTTAGGGTTTCTGCATCGGGGGCTTCTTATAGGCGAAGGGGGAGGCCGAGGCGGTGGCCAGGGGCCCTACACCCTGCCTAGGCGCGGGGCAGGGCCCACCCGCGCCTAGGGGGGGTGTGGCTTCCCTAGCACGCCTCTCTGGATCCCCTCTGGACTTCTTGTTACCCACGGAAAGTTATTGACTTTGACGTTTGTCCCGTCCAATTTCGAGAATAATTCTTTACTAACTTTTCTGGAACCAAAAACAGCAGAAAACAAGCAACTGGCACTGTGTCAACTTGTTAATAGGTTAGTACCAGAAAACATGTAAAAAGCACCTCAAAGTTTAGACAAAGCAAAGAAAAGTAGATACTAAACAAGCATGGAGCATCAAAAATTATAGATACGTTTCCGACGTATCAGTCCATAGTTCACTACAGGTGCTCTCTTAGATAAACAAACATGGCATGCTGGGTAAACAAATTACAGCAGGGCAATTGATAGGACTGAGCAAGACATAACAATGCAATACTAGACACA
The DNA here is from genome assembly GCA_030063025.1 of Avena longiglumis. Lineage (NCBI taxonomy): Eukaryota > Viridiplantae > Streptophyta > Magnoliopsida > Poales > Poaceae > Avena > Avena longiglumis. The sequence goes on along the minus strand of CP125976.1, from coordinate 491,891,496 downwards.
AAGATCCTATGAGATTCGATTGGGCAATACAACAATATACATAGACCGCCATCCAACTGCATCTATGACTATAAGTCCACCTTTGGGTTATCATCCGAACCCCCTCCAGTATTAAGTTGCAAGCAACAGACAACTACTTTAAGCAAAGTGTATAAGGTAAACAATCCACTTGCTCCATGAACAAGAGACCGTTGTTTTCTCCCTAGTGGCAACAACACATCTACAACCGTAGAGATTTCTGTCACTTCCCTTGGTAAATAGAGGCATGAACTGTAACATCCCAGGATTAGCACATAGAAATAGAGAGGACACAGGTTTGTGCATTGCATTCATTCATAAGAAAATCCGTGGAATTTTCGCGCAAAACTAAAAGAGCTATGGAGGGATCGGGATCTCTCTTGTACTAAAGGAAACTTCGGAGCAAGTGTGATAGATTTCGACATGACCTTTGTATAATTCTTTGTTTCGGGGAAAATTTGTTCAAACATGTATTTTAATTTCAAATATGAAATTCAAATGAATTTATAAAATTCACAAATAGGAATTGGAAATATTTAATAACTTGAAATAAAATGATTACATAAATAATATAAAAAGGATTATCTATTAATATAAATATATATGCATATAGTATTATTTTACAATAGATAAATAAAAGAATTCTTTATATATGACATTGTCTTTACAATTAGGATTTACAAAGGAAGAATTAATAAATAAATAGTTTATTATTTACAAACACAATAATAATACAAAATATTTACACATGTGAATAAAAAAAGGAATTAAATAAACTTTATTGAATAAAATACAATAGTACAATGTTTTTACAATATTCAGTTAGAAAATAAATTACAAGATTTAATACAAAGAAAATCCTAAACTATTGTTCCAAAGCCACTTCTTCATCTGGTATCTTTTATCCTAATTGGTTCCTGCAAAAACAAATAACTAAAAGTAAAACACAAGGGTTAGTGTTAGTATTAGTGCTCTCAGAATTACAGTGTAATGCACTGTTTGTCTCATCATTGAGCTTAAATTAGAAGGGGAAAATTTCACCAAATAAATAGGATCTGTTCTTATCAAATTCAAGCTTTAGCCTTGTGCATCATTAGCATAGAGTCAAGCTTCCACTTGGCAACATTCAAAAATGTAGCTCAACTTCAGATAATACCAAATCAGCTGAACACATTCAGAGCAAAAGATCTCACAGATGAAACCTGGACAAGGGGGAGGTTCCTAGACCATACTAGGCACACTCACAGGCAGCACTATCACCACATGCAGCTGTGAGCTGTCAACACCACAGCAAACCATGAAACCAGATAAGAAGGAAACAGCCGTAGCCAACAAGTACCTGCCCACACTCCACATCACATCAACACAACACTACCATCAGAGTGTCATACCACACCATCACCAGCAACTGGTTGCTCCCAGGAGCCATCCAAGAGCTAGGAGGGGAGGAATTCACAGGGAAGGCAACACACCAGGAGGAACTCAAGTTAGCACTCACCATGAGCACAAGCAAGGTTATCAAGATCCACATCAGGAGGAGCAGGCAACAATTACATCACAAGGACAAAGTAGGCCAACTGATCAAGTGCTAGTATCAGCCTTAGAAGTCAGCTCCAACAACAGGTTATCCATCTAAGATCATGCTTAAGTATCTATTCTTACCATTGCATCTTAGAAAATGGATGGGGGCAATAGAAAATCCTCAGATTGGTACTCAAGTGGAGTACTAGATCATCACTGGATAGTTTTTATAAGCAAGCAGTAATTATTGTATCCAAACATCATCACAAATTTCACTTTTGCATCATAGGCCAGGTGTATGATCTCATCAAATAAAACCATCTAGCTCACAGCAGGTCATGTAAATAGGAAACCAATATGCACACTCCAATGGAGGCACCACAGTGGTTGCTATTAAGCATAAGCCTTGCTAAATGAGATAATCACATCAGCCAAATAACAGAAAATCATCTTCCTAGCCAAATCCTAGGAATCATTTATAATTATCTCACTATCATGTAGATAGTATACATACTTGGTCACTTCCTCACTTATTAAGCAGTCAAATCATTTTCCTAAGTATCCACATTAGGAATCATTCTAAAAAACATCATCATTGCCATATGGATCAACTATAGATAATATACCATTCTATCTGCAAGCAACAATGGAATACCAAATCCTTAATCTAGTCTCAAAACTAGAACGTTAGCTCTTCATTAAGAAAAATAATAATAACTTTCTTAGATATTCAAGAATACCCAAGAATCATTCTATATTTTAGAACAAGAGTAACTGAATCAAAGATTTAGATGCACATTGCACACCTCCACATTTTGATTCAAGGCATCACACAATAGCAGTAGCTTAAATAGATTTGTTCTATAACAGCAGTAGCTCAAACAGTTAACCATCCAACTATTAAACATAACCATAAAGTATGCCTTAGTACAGTACGACCATTTGTACTCACTTCCATATCTTACATATATACACAGATTGGGGATGGCATCAAATATTAATTTACCAAACTAATGTGTGTTGCTGTCCAAAATATACACTTCACTTCATCAAGTGATAAACCATAGAAACCAAGAGTATTACAAGTTAAGGCAACCAACACAACTAACCTGACACTAGAATAAATTCTAGGAGGCTTAGGCATATGGATGCTTAAGGAAACCCCAGCACCAAAATCCATAGTCTAATTAACCTACCACCATAGCACCTATCTAAATAACATAGCCTGGTATTTAAATTGGCATAGCCAAACATCACGGGTACAGATTTAGGAAACACCTGCAAATAATTTCACAGTACCAACATCACACAAGAATGAAAACATTTACTGTCATGTTTGACAGTTATAAAAATTCAGTACTACATTACACAAGCATCAATTCATCAAAACATAGAAAGGGCTCATTGAACTGAATAAGATTAAGGCACATATACCACTGACATCACCACCATTATACATAGCTAAAGACTCACATGCTCAAAACAGATCCATGAGCATATCACTAAGCATCATTGATCACCAAAAAATAAGAAGAGGAACTTAACTTGTGTGGAACAGCAAGAGAAAAAGAGAGGAGCTTGAAGGTTTGAGAGGTACCTACCTGGGGCGAGTCGAAGCTCGCCGGCGAGGAAGCAGAGAGGTAGACAACGAGGGTAGCAGTATGACGGCACGGTGGGCACCGAGGCGCCTGCACCGCACTGAGCCGACTCACCAGCGATAGTGGAACATGGAGAACATCACGGCCAAGCAACAACACCGAAAAAATCGATAGCCACCGTGCCAGGGCAGAGCTAGGGTTTTCAACCGAGTGTGCACGAGAGGCAGGGAGGAACAAATCGAACAAGGGGAGGTTGTGGATCATAGCACGACGGACCAAAGCCCCATCTTACCGGCACCGGAGAGGGCCGGAGCAACCGGAGCCAAGCGATGGCACGACGCCGCCCAGGAGGTCGTGGGCGTGTGCGGTGTGACCAGGTCGATGAGGAAGAGGAGGGCCTGGGGTAAAACGTCAATTCCCAAGCCGAATCGGGCTGGGCCACAATAAACCAACTTATTCCGTTGGACTAGGTCCATTGCAACCAACTAGGCCACAGCCCAACTACTTGATCATCATCAAACCATTTTTTTTATATAAACCCTATGAAATATTTCCAATGTATATGAAATTCATATTAAACCCTAAAAAAATACTTATAACATATAAAAATTGTTATATATATAAAACTATCCAATAAAAGTTATTAATTTTTTTACATAATAAAACTTCAATTAAATATTTTAATGTAAGAAATTATTTAAGGAATTTTCTAAAAAAATAGGAACAAGACATAAAATAATTAAAAAATTATTTAAAATATATCTGCATAATATTTTGAAATAAAAATATTAGCTTGTATATTAATTTAATAAAGTAAAACATATATTTAAAAATACTTATAACTTTATGGAATTTTAGGAAAATAATAAAGAGCCCTAAAATAAATAAAAATAATTTTTGTGTATAAAAATAACTCTACTATTTTATAAAAATACTAACTTAGAGTTTTAGAAATAAAATATAAATCAAATATTTAAAGACACTTAATTCTTTGAAGAATTTTATAAAAATAAAGGTAATACTCATAAATAAATAAAATTCATTTTTAAGATGTTAAATAAATATATTTTATTAGGAAAATACTATTTATGTTATTCAAAGACATTTAAATGACCTTAGATAATAAAACTCATTTACTTATTCTACTAAAATAAAATAACCACTTTGTTAATTCTTAAAATTATTTCTTAGGTAAGAAGTAATCACATTTTCTTGTAAAACACTAAAATCTTTAAAGTTTAATTACTAAGTCTAAATCCATAATCAAAATAAAACTTAAATATAACTATTAGCCTTTAAATGTTTTTAAATCTTAAATTCAAATTAAACTCCTTTTAAATAAATATTCCATATCACTCATGTATAAGATGGTGAATAATCTTCATCTCTTAATCACTCTTAAAAATAACTCTAAACTCTAACAAATTTATAAGACCATCTAATTATGCTTCCATGAATAAGATGCATGTTGTAAATTCATCTTTCACTTAAATTAAAAGGATCATCCATAATCATATTTGTAAAAACCCTAAAACTAGATGATATTCTAAAACTCATTATATCTTAAAATTCATTTCTATTTTTTAGAGTTAACTTTGGTATAAACAATCATAAACCTCTCATTTGAAGTTTATTCATGTTTTTAAAGTTAACTTTAGTCACTTATATCATCAATTAAAATATGACAACTTAACATCATTCATAACCATCGCCAACCCTAATGTAAAACCTAATAACCCTCAAGACTGATTAACTTTATCTAAACACTAGTTTCTTCAAATGTTATTCTTTTTGCCACTTTACACAAACAAATCTATAATAGTTCCTTCTGTTCTTAACAACTCAACCCAAGGACTGTTTATCCTAGTCACCAGATAACAACTAATCATAATCACATTACTTTATCCTTACTTGTATATTTTGGATTGTTAACACTTAAGTTCCTTATCAATGCCATTTCTTATGAACTAATCTTAAAGATAAACCCAATCGTAAATAATATACCTAAGATCAACTTATTTTTAATGCTGAGGGCTTCACTTTGGGAATTATAAAATTGCATAGCATTATTTATGCATAATGGCATATTGCTTCTTTAAACATTAGTCCTTACCGGACCAATGACGATGATTTCAGATATTGGATCTTCTATTATCTCGAAGACCGTGAGTGCATAATCTTGCAATCACAAAAGGCAAGTTCACACTTGCTCATGTCCTTTGATTATTTTCCGTAAAGTATTTTGCAAATCCAGTGTTGTCATCACTTGCATTTGAAAAAGGTCAGAAAACACCATTTTCATAATAATATGATTATAGGTTATTTACCATGAGGTAATAATCTACTATGAAAGTTTCGGTGGTAAAGGAACATATTATCTAGGACTTAACAACCAATGTCGCTAGTGATTCTTACCAGATATGACGCGTTAACCATGAGATTTGGAATGGGACGAGAAGTCACCGGATCACTCCTTTCAATGCATTGATCGCCCTAGGCATTTGTTGTTGGAATTATGCCCTAGAGGCAATAATAAAGATGTTATTATTATAATTCTTGTTCATGATAATGTTTATATTCCATGCTAGAATTGTATTAAGCGGAAACTTTAATACTTGTGTGGTTTGTGAACAACACCGTGTCCCTAGTACGCCTCTATGGACTAGCTCATTGATTAACGATGGTTAAGGTTTCCTAACCATGGACATGAGTTGTCAATTAATAATGAGATCATATCATTGGGGAATGATATGGTGGACAGACCCAAACTAAGCGAAGCAATTAGATCGTGTCATCGTGTTCGTCTTTGGCGAAGCTTTTCTTATGTCAAATATTGTATTCCTTAGACCATGAGATAATACAACTCCCCGGTATCGAAGAAAGCTTTGAGGTCATCAAACGCCATCCTATGAGAGGGTGATCATAAAGGTGTCTCTCGTGTGATCGGAAAGTATCTTTGGGTTGTATGTATCGAGATGGGATTTGTCCTCCCAAGTTGGAGAGATATACAGGCCCACTCGTAATCGATATCAACACCGCAAAGCATGTGGTTAAGGAGTTAATCACAAAGTGATATCGGATTATTTAACGAGTAAAGTACTTGCGTGAACGAGATTGAACTAGGTATGACGCATCGACGATCAAATCTCGCAAGTAAAATATCGCGAGACGAAGGGAATATATATATGGGATTGATTGAACTCGCATCGTGGTTCATCCGATATGATCATCGGCGAATGTGTGGAGTCAATATGGGTTTCGCACCGCTGTTGATTATTGATAGAAGATCATGTCTGCATATTCTCGAACTCGCAGGTCACACACTTAACGTGTCTCGACGCTAGGATAGATTGGATAATTGGTTTATGAGTTTTTGTTCAGAGTCTCGGATGGGATCCGGAACATCACGAGAGGTTCGAGTGGTCCGAGAATAAGATTCATATAAGGCGCAGTTTTGGAGTTCGGAATTGTTCCGGGTTAATCAGTATTGTACCAGAAGCTTCTAGAACCTTCCGGAAGGGGACCAACGTGGCCCCACCTTCCGGGAGGGGGCATGGGCCTATGAGGGAGTGCCCTGGCCGCATTAGGCCAGGGGCACAAGGCCCCATAGGGTCCAGCCGGCCAAGAGAGGTTTAAACTCTAGATAGAGCTTCTAGAAGGGGGGGTTTCCTTGCCCCCCACTCTTCCTCCTTAGGGCCGCCGGCCTTGGCTTGGGGGAGGGTCTAGGGCTGCGCCCACCCCTCTATATATAGAGGGCTGGGGGAGCACCAACCCCCTACACCTTCCCCTCCAACCCTAGCCGCCCTGCTGCCCTCCTCTCTCCCTCCCGACTGCTTGTAGGCGAAGCCCTGCTGCAGAAATTCTCCACCAATTGCACCGCGCCATTGTGTTGTAGATCCAATTCGTCTCTCCACCATACTTGTTGGACCAAGGAAGGAGGAGACATCGAGGTGCTGCACGTGTGCATCTCACGGAGGCACCGCCACTTGTGGTGCTAGATCGGATCGGATCGCGAGAAGGAGAAGCGAGTACGACTACATCACCCACGTTCCGACGAACGCTCATGCGTAATATTCAAGGGTATGAAGATCTAATCCAATCTCTCTCGTTGTTTGCATCTCCTAGATTAGATCTTGGCTTTCCTCTGCTCGCATCCGTAGAAAATTTTGATTTACTATGCCAAACCCTTCAAAGGGTATCAGAGCTAGATCTATGCGTAGATGTGTTTCACGAGTAGAACGCAACATGGTTGTTGCGGGTGTTGATGTTTTATATTGCAAGCCTCTTGTTTGTGTTCTTCTTATGACACGGGATAGTGAGATTGAAGCGGTCCAGGCCAACCTTACGCGACGCCGTTTCATGACCGCCCGCACTTGACGTGTGGCTTGTTCCACACATGCGGCTGGTGGATGTCAATTTCTCTCACTATAGTTGTCATGGGATTAACACCGGAGTTTGGCAACCATAATATCACTGTTGTGGCTTTCCCTAGGTAAGAATCGTTCTTAGCATCTACTACCATAAGCCACGTAAAACATGCAACAACAAAGTAGAGGCGTCTAACTTGTTTTTGCAGGGAGTGTTTTCTGTGATATGGTATGGCCCAAGATGTGATGTGTATATTGTATGCAATGATCATGTTTTGTAATGTTTCACGACTTGCATGTCGATGAGTACACAACCGGAAGGAGCCATATGGTTGTCTTTATAATTGTGTATGACCTGCGAGTCAACTTCTTATACGCCATGTAATAGCTTTACTTTATCGCTAAGTAGTTAGCAATAGTTGTAGTTGCTATTCGTGGTGGAGGCAATCATGGTGGAGTGATGGATATCATGCCGGAACGCACAAGATGGAGATCATTGCGCGAAGATTGGCTATACCATGTCACATAAAGTTATATGCATGTGATGTTTATCCTTTTATGTATCTTATTATGCTTAGATCGCGACGGTAGCATTATAAGATGATTCCTCACTTAAAGATCAAGATAAAAACTATGTTCTCCCCAAGTATGCACCGTTGCGAAAGTTCGTCGTGTCCAAGCATCACGTGATGATCGGGTGCTATAGACTCTACGCTCACATACAACGGGTGCAAGCCAGTTTTGCACACGCGGAAATACTTGGGTCTAATCGACGAGCCTAGCATGTATGCATACATGGCCTCGAACACAAGAACCAAAAGGTTAAGCATGAGTCATATGAATGATATGATCGACACTTTGTTGTCCACCATTGAAACCACATCTCTTCTCGTGATGATCGGATTAGGTGTGGTGAATTTGGATCGTGTTCACTAAACAACTTGAGGGATGTTGAATTTAGTGGGATTTCATCTAGTAATTTGATTAAGTTGAACTATTTATCATGAACATAGTCTAAATTGTACTTGCAAATACTGTAGATCACATGGCCAAGTCCAACTTCAACTTCAACGTTTTTGCTGAGATAGAAAATCTTAGAAACAATGGGTCTAACTTCACCAAATGGTTCCACATTTTGAGAATCATTCTCGCTGGCGGACAAAAGGACTATGTCCTTGAGAAAGCGCTAGGTGACGCCCCTGCTATAGATGCACCGACTGATGAAAAAGCTGTTTATCAGTCGCGCAAGGATGATTATGATTTGATTAAGATCGCCATGTTGTATGCTATGGAATCGGATCTTCAAAATCGTTTTGAGGAGTTCGCCGGGCCCTTTGAGATTCTCGAGGATCTGAAAAACATGTTTCAGACTCAAGCCCGTTCTGAGAGATATGAGATCTCTAAGAAATTATTTAACTACAAGATGGAGGAAGGGAGTTCCGTTAGTGAGCACGCCATTGAGATGACGGGCTACACTCAACGCCTTGAGCAACTGGACTGCAAGATTCCAGAGGAGCTCAAGATTGACACTCCTAGCTACAAAAGTTTTGTAGTTGATCACAATCGATTGGTTCCACCGATATGATCACCGAGCTCTTTGCTAAGATGAAAGTAGCGAGGTGAACATCAAAAAGAATAATCATGTGTTGATGGTAAACACCCCCACCTTCAAGAAAGGTAAGGGTGCAAGGAAGCCCTTCAAGAAAGGCGGCGTAAGCGCTGCCCCGCCGAGAAGAAGCTCAAGTCCGTCCTAAACCGACATCGAGTGCTTCTATTGCAAGGACAAGGGTCATGAAGCGAATCGTCCAAGTACTTAGAGGACAAGAAGGTCGGCACCATCAAAGGTATATTTGATATACATGTTATTGATGTTTTCCTTACTATCCCTCGTTGTAGTTCGGGTATTTGATACGTTCGCTGCTAATATTTGTAACTCGAAACAGGAGCTATGAAATAGACGGCGGCTTGCGAGGGATGAGGTGACGATGCGCGTTGGCAACGGATCAAGAGTTGATGTGATGGCCGTCAGCACGCTCTCCTTAGTTTTACCTTCGGGATTAGTTTTAAACCTTATTAAGTGTTATTATGTGTCTGCGTTGAGCATGAACATTATTTCTGGATCTTGTTTATTGCAAGACGGTTATTCATTTAAATCGGAGAATAATGGTTGTTCTATTTATATGAGTAACATCTTTTATGGTCATGCACCTATTGTGAATGGTTTATTTCTTCTAAATCTCGAAAGGGATGAAACACACATCCATAACATTGAGGCTAAGAGATGCAAAGTAGATAGTGATAATACTACTTATTTGTGGCAATCGCTGCCTAAGTCATATTGGTGTAAAGCGATGAAGAAACTCCATTCTGATGGACTTTTGGAGTCTTTTGATTTTGAATCATTTGACACATGCGAACCATGTCTTATGGGCAAGATGATCAAAACCCCGTTTTCCGGTATGATGGAGCGAGCAACGGACTTGTTGGAAATCATACATACCGATGTATGCGAACCGATGAGTGTTTCGACGGTGGATATCGCTATTTTCTCACTTTTACCGATGACTTAAGTATATATGGGTATATCTATTTAATGAAACATAAATCAAACGCTCAAAAAGTTCAAAGAATTTCGAATGAAGTGGAGAACCATCATAATGTAAAGATTAAGTTTCTACGATCCGATCATGGAGGTGAATATTTGAGTTATGATTTTCTCACGATCTTAAAGCAAGTGGAATCGTTTCACAACTCACGCCACCGGAACACCACAGCGCAATGGTGTGTCTGAATTTAATCGAACCCTATTAGATATGGTCCGATCAATGATGTCTCTTCGATTTGCCGTTATCATTTTGGGGTTATGCATTAGAAACCGCTGCATTCACTTTAAATAGGGCTCCATCTAAACTGCTGAGACGACACCGTATGAACTGTGGTTTGGTGCTAAACCTAAGTTGTCGTTTCTTAAAGTTTGGGGATGCGAAGCTTACATCAAGAAGTTGATGCCGGACAAGCTCGAACCCAAAGCGAAGAAATGTGTCTTCATAGGATACCCTAAGGAAACTATTGGGTATACCTTTTATCACAGAACCGAAGGCAAAGTGTTTGTTGCAAAGAACGGTTCCTTTCTTGAGAAGGAGTTTCTCTCGAAAGAAGTGAGTGGGAGGAAAGTAGAGATAGACGAGGTTATTGAACCTTCTCTTGAATTGGAGAGTAGCGTAGCACCTGAAATTGTTCCAAAGGTCACCGCACCAACAATAGAGGAAGCTAATGACAAGGATCATGAAGCTTCGGACGATGTCGCATCGAACGTCGCAGGTCAACAAGGTCGCTCCTCCCGAGTGGTACGGAAACTGCCTTGACTGTCTTGCTAGTAGAAGACAAAGAACCTACGAACTATGAGGAAGCGATGATGAGACCAGACTCGAGAAATGGCTAGAAGCCATGAACCGAATTGGGATCCATGAGCGAAAACCAAGTATGGACTTTGGTGGACCTCCTAGCGACCGAAAGGCCGTTAGTGCAAATGGATCTTCAAGAAGAAAACGGACGCGATGGTAATGTTACCGTCTATAAAGCACGGCTTGTTGCGAAAGGTTTTCGACAAGTTCAAGGTGTTGACTACGATGAGACTTTCTCTCCCGTAGCAATGTTTAAGTCCATTCGGATTTTATTAGCAATTGCTGCGTTTCATGATTATGAAATATGGCGATGGATGTCAAGATCGCTCTCAATGGAAACATTGATGAAGAGTTGTATATGATGCAACCCGAAGGTTTTGTCGATCCTAAGGATGCTGATAAAGTATGCAAACTTCAGCGTTCCATTTATGGACTGAAGCAAGCATCTCGGAATTGGAACCTTCGTTTTGATCAAGTGATCAAAAGCTTTGGATTTGTTACAAATTTCTACGAAGCTTGTATATACAAGAAAGTAAGTGGGAGCTCGGTGACGTTTCTGGTACTATATGTGGATGACATATTGATTATCGGAAATGACATCAACATGCTTAACGATGTGAAGAGTTATTTGAACAAGTGTTTTTCAATGAAAGACCTAGGTGAAGCTTCTTATATATTGGGCATCAAGATCTATAGAGATAGACAAAGACGCCTGATAGCTTTAAGCCAGAGTACATACCTAGACAAAGTTCTGAAAAGGTTCGTAATGGATAAGGCAAAGAAAGGTTCAAAGGCACATGTTGTCGTAAGATATTGAGCAAGGCTCAAAGGTCCAACGGTAAAATGATAGGGAACTATGAGCAAAGTGCCTTATTCCTCACCATAGGTTCCATCATGTATGCCATGTGTACAAGACCGGATGTGTCCAATGCTCTTAGTTTGACGAAAGATATCAAAGTGATCCAGAGTGGAACATCGACTACCGTGAAGAACATCCTAAAGTACCTAAATAGAACTAAAGAAATGTTCTTAGTCTATGGGGTGATGAACAGCTGTCGTAAAAGGTTACGCCAACGCTAGTTTTGACACGACAAGGATGATTCTAAATCTTATTGTGATACGCTTATATTTTGAATGGAGGAGCTGTGAGTCGGAGAAGCTAAGCAAAGCGTGATCGTGGGATCTACAAGAGAAGCGGAATACATGGCCGCAGAAGGCCAAGTGAAGGAGTTTGGATCAGGAACTTCATCACTGAGCTTGGCGTGGTTCCAAGTGCATTGGACCCACTGGAGATATTGTGTGACAACACTGGCGCCATAGCACTCGCCAAGGAACCAAGATATCATCCAAAGACCAAGCATATCAACCGCAAGTTTCATATAATCCGAGATTATATAGCAGATGGAGATCTTAAGATTAGCAAAGCACATACAGATCTGAATGTCGCAGATCCATTGACTAAACCTCTTACACGTGTAAAACATGATCATCACCTCAGTGCCATGGGTGTGAGATTGTTGCCAAATGTAAACTAGATTATTGACTCTAGTGCAAGTGGGAGACTGTTGGAATTATGCCCTAGAGGCAATAATAAAGATGTTATTATTATAATTCTTGTTCATGATAATGTTTATATTCCATGCTAGAATTGTATTAAGCGGAAACTTTAATACTTGTGTGGTTTGTGAACAACACCGTGTCCCTAGTACGCCTCTATGGACTAGCTCATTGATTAATGATGGTTAAGGTTTCCTAACCATGGACATGATTTGTCAATTAATAATGAGATCATATCATTGGGGAATGATATGTGGATGCACTCCAAACTAAGCGAAGCAATTAGATCGTGTCATCGTGTTCGCTCTTGCGAAGCTTTTCTTATGTCAAATATTGTATTCCTTAGACCATGAGATAATACAACTCCCGGTATCGAAGAAAGCTTTGAGGTCATCAAACGTCATCCTATGAGAGGGTGATCATAAAGGTGTCTCGTCAGTGATCGGAAAGTATCTGGGTTGTATGTATCGAGATGGGATTTGTCCTCCCAAGTCGGAGAGATATACTTGGGCCCACTGTAATCGATATCAACACCGCTTGCAAGCATGTGGTTAAGGAGTTAATCACAAAGTGATATCGGATTACGAACGAGTAAAGTATTGCGTGAACGAGATTGAACTAGGTATGACGGTCGACGATCAAATCTCGCAAGTAAAATATCGCGAGACGAAGGGAATATATATATGGGATTGATTGAATCTGCATCGTGGTTCATCCGATATGATCATCGATGAATGTGTGGGAGTAAATATGGGTTTCTGCACCCGATGTTGATTATTGATAGAAGATCATGTCTCGCATATTTTCGAACCCGCAGGTCACACACTTAACGTGTCTCGATGCTAGGATAGATTGGATAATTGGTTTATGAGTTTTTGTTCGAGTCTCGTATGGGATCCGGGACATCACGAGGTTCCGAGTGGTCCGAGAATAAGATTCATATAAGGCAAGGCAGTTTTTGGAGTTCGGAATTGTTCCAAGTTAATCGATTGTACCGAAGCTTCTAGAACCTTCCGGAAGGGGACCAACGTGGCCCCACCTTCCGGAGGGGGCATGGGCCTATGAGGGAGTGCCCTGGTCAGATATTGGGCCAGGGGCACAAGGCCCCATAGGGCCCAGCCGCCAAGAGAGGTTTAAACTCTAGATAGAGCTTCTAGAAGGGGGCTCTTGCCCCCACTCTTCCTCCTTGGGGCCGCTGCCTTGGCTTGGGGAGGGCTAGCTGCGCCCACCCCTCTATATATAGAGGGCTGGGGTGCACCAACCCCCTACACCTTCCCCTCTAACCCTAGCCGCCCTGCTGCCCTCCTCTCTCCCTCCCGACTGCTTGTAGGCGAAGCCCTGCTTCAGAAATTCTCCACCAATTGCACCGCGTCGTCGTGTTGTAGATCCAATCTGTCTCTCCACCATACTTGCTGGACCAAGGAAGGAGGAGACGTCGAGGTGCTTCACGTGTGCATCTCACGGAGGCACCGCCACTTGTGGTGCTAGATCGGATCGGATCGCGAGGAGGAGAAGCGAGTACGACTACATCACCCACGTTCCGATTTAACGCCCACAGCGAATCTTCAAGGGTATGAAGATCTAATCCAATCTCTCTCGTTGTTTGCATCTCCTAGATTAGATCTTGGCTTTCCCTCTGTTCGCATCCGTAGAAAATTTTGATTTACTATGTCGCGAAACCCTTCATTTGTAAGTTGCAGATCGTGGGTATAGCCGTTTTATATGGGGTTCTACCGTGGATCTGGGCTTACAAAAGACAGATTACTAGTGTTAATGGTTGTTGTGTGTATCCAACTAAGGTATAGTCGTTTTATACGGGGAAAAGTCTATCTTGACTTTGGACATCCAACAATTGTGGTGTATGCGGGGTCACAGAGAAGGACAGTGATTGGCTTAGATCTTAGTCTGGGCCTCATACCAAGGAAGTGTGAACGAGCCTATAACTCGGATGTGCAACAAAGCTAAGATCTCTCATGGGTAAAGTAATGCACCTCTGCAGAGTGTAAGAACTGTAACTTGTTACCCTCGTCCTAAAGGAGATGCGAATGTCATGGAAAGGAACTCCATGAAAGTTCTGGTAAACCCGTGAAGGCTGATGGACATAGTTTTTCAGAATAAAAGCAACCTTTGAAGAAATATTTTCGAAAACTTGCATTGCCTATGACCTATGGTCTGTGGTTGTAGATAGTGCATCAAACACTTCTTTTTAGTGAACTTGCTGAGTACGCTCGTACTCAACGTATCTTCTTAACCCTTGCTAGATCTCGGAGAAACCAATGGCGTTGTGAAATAAGTTACTTAAAGAGTTGAAGATATCTAAGGAGATCAACAGAGTCAAGACCCACCGAATCTATCAAAGACAAGTCAAGCGTAGAATATAAATAAAATCCTAGAATCTAGAACCTATCAGAGAACAATACTATAGTAGTACTTTCAAGCCTTATACATATATTAATAGTAGTACTTCTAAAGTAACTCAGTGGATTTTTCCGGTTCTTTCAGATAATATTCCTCCTTCGAGAAAGTTCTCGGATCTTTTGTAATATGTTATATGTAATTTAAAGTGTTGTCTTGGACCCGCGATGTTTATGTTGTACCACTCTGAGGGATATAATGCGGATGGAATGGTGTTCCATTGGTGTTATGTAAATGACTATAGTGTACTACATCATGCAGTGGTATGCTGGGTCATCGCATGAACCCACTATCGAGCATAAATACCCCCTCTTGGAGTCACTAGTAACTAGTTGGCCAAGATAGCTACTAACAAGGGAGAGCATGCAAGATCACAAACAACACAGACATGATAGAATCATTAAGACAAAATCATTAATCAATCTGACATAGTAATCTCAATATCCATCGGATCCCCGCAAATACAACATGCATGATTACAAATAGATTAGATCTTGATCATGAACGTACCTCACAAGATCTATACATGAAATCACAAGGAGGAGATACAACCATCTAGATACTACATGGACCCGTAGTCCAAGGTGGAACTACTCACGCTTCATACCGGAGGCTGGCATGATGAAGAAGAAGGCCTCCAGGATGATCTCCCCTCTAGCAGGGTGCCGGGAAGAGCTTCAGATCCCCCGATCTAGAGACGATGGTGGCGGCGGCTACATATGGTTTCGTGGAATATTGATCTGGTGTCTAGGACTTCTGCATCAGGGGGGCTTTATAGGATAAGAGGCGAGGCAGGGGGGGCACCAAGGCGGCTGCACTCCCCCACGCACGGGATGGGCCCACCCGCGCGGCCAGGGGATGTGGCCCCCTGGTGAGACTCCTCCATCTCGTATTCTGGCTTCGTGTTGCTCACAGTAAAATATTGAGTTTCGCTTTTGTCCCATCCAATTCCGGGAATATTGATTTTCTGCCTTTCTGGAGCCAAAAACAGAAGAAAAATGGCACTATGGAAACTTGTTAATAGGTTAGTACTAGAAAACATATAAAAACACTTCAAAGTGTGGACAAAGTAAAGCAAAGTAGATAGTAAACAAGTATGGAGCATAAAAAATTATAGATATGTTTCCGACGTATCACAGTACTTTGCGGCGATCAAGGCGATCTGCGACGAGCTCGCCGCCGCCGGGCTTAAGGTGGAGGAGGACGAGCAAGTTGAGTACCTCCTCGCCAACCTCGACGACCCCTACAACCCCCTCTTCGCGGCAATTGGGGCAAACCCCACCGTCAAGCTTACCGTGAGTGAGTTGTACGCCCAGGTGATGGTGTATGACAATCGCATGGAGATGTTGACCGACGTCCATGGCGATGCCTCCGTCAACGCTACCGCGAGAGGACACGGTGGACGGAGGGGCGGACGCGGCGCACCACGTGGCCGCGGTGGAGGCAGCCGCAGCTATGGCCGTGGAGGTGCTCACCCACATCAGAGCGGCAACAATGGTGGTGGTGGAGGCCGTTGCAACAGAAATGGTGGTGGCAACAAGGGCAAGGACGTCATCACATGCCGATTGGGCAAACCGGGCCATCATGCATGGAAGTGCTGGCACCGGTACTCCGATGATGAATAAGAGGAAGAAAAAAAGGGTGCTAACATAGCATCCTACGGAGTCAACACCAACTGGTACGGTGACTCCGGCGCCACCAACCATGTCACCGGCGAGCTCAACAAGCTCACCATGCAGGAGAAGTACAATGGAGGGGAGAAGATCCACACTGCAAATGGATCAGGTATGAACATCATTCATGTTGGTCATGCATTTGTTGATTCCCCTTCTAAACAACTTCATATTCGCAATGTTCTTCATGTCCCTTCGGCCACAAAAAATCTTGTCTCCATTCATCGCTTAACACGTGATAATAACGTCTTTGTTGAATTTCATCCATGGCATTTTTATGTGAAGGAACAGGACACGAAGAAGGTACTTCTTAAAGGTATATGCACAAAAGGACTCTACCCATTGGTGTCTTCGTCATCCATCTCGAATAAACAAGCCCTTAGCGCCACCAAGCCTTCAGCTACACGGTGGCATGATCGATTAGGTCATCCTTCTTTCAAAGTCGTTCAACGTGTGCTTAGCAATTTTAATCTTCCATGTTCTAAAGAGTCTAGAATTGATTCGGTTTATGATTCATGTCAGAGGGCAAAAAGTTATCAACTCCCCTACAATAGATCCATTAGTGTGTCAAGCATGCCTCTCGAACTGGTGTTCTCTGAGTGTGGGGACCAGCTCCTACTTCTGTTGGTCGTTTTTCATACTATGTAAGCTTCATTGATGATTATAGCAAATTTATGTGGATCTATCTTCTCAAGAAAAAATCTGAAGTTTTTTACATCTTTAAGAATTTTCAAAGACTCGTTGAACGCAAATTCAATAGAAAAATTATTGCCATGCAAACATATTGAGGAGGAGAATATGAGAAACTTCACCCCTTCTTTAATCAAATGGTAATCTCCCATCATGTTTCCTGTCCGCATTCCCATCAACAGAATGGCTCGGCAGAAAGAAAACATAGACATATTGTAGAAGTTGGTCTAGCACTTCTAGCAAATGCATCCATGCCACTAAAATTTTGGAATGAAGCCTTTCTAACAGCAACATATCTCATCAACATGGTCCCTTCATCTATTATTAACCAAGACATTCCCATGACACTCCTCCTACAAGAATCTCCAGATTTTTCATCTCTCCGCGTGTTTGATTGTGCTTGCTGGCCCAACCTTAGACCATACAACAAACGCAAGCTAGACTTTCATTCAAAGCAATTATGGTCGTGTGTATATATATATATATATATATATATATATATATATATATGCCCATATGGGGCACCATGGTGCCCAGGAATTAAACCTGCATTTCGTACATACCCGAGATGTACATACCTAAATTTCACATACCTAAGGTTTACATATCTAAAATATACTTATCCAAGTTATATATACCTAGGTATCACATACCTAAGGTATACATAACTAAGTTGCATATATAAACACGTATCCTGGATACGTACACCTTAGGTATGCAACATCTTAGGTATGTGATACCTAGATATGTGTAACTTAGGTATATGATACCTAGGTATGTGTAACTAGGGTGCGTATACCATTATGTATGTGTGATTCAAAGCAAAACATACGTGTATTGTATACGGTGCCTGGTCATTTTACCTATATATATATATATATATATATATATATATATATATATATATATATATTGTTTTTGATGAGGCTGTTTTCCCATTTGCCAAACTTCATCCAAACGCCGGAGCCCTTTTGCGCCAAGAAATTCTTCTCCTACCGGAATTTCTCCAGAACTCCTCCACCGGGGAATCACAATGCAATGATTCAACATCTGATGATTCTACTAATCTTGATCTGTCTAGTGTTCCTCAGTTGCAGCAGCAGGGCACTGCAAGACACACCACACAAACCGATCAAGAAACAGCGCAAAATTCAGCTCCGAAAAGCCATCAGGAGAATTCTGGTGCACACAGTACGCGCAGAGAGTCTGAAGCAGATTCTCCTGAGATCTCCACAGATCACCTCGGATCCGCCAGACGCCTCGGGATCCACCTCCGAGGAATCGACGCGACTCTCTCAAGGGCTACGCCAGACCAGTCCCAGGCCACCACGTCGCCCGTCTCTTCGTCGCCCGAAACGGTACACCGCTCGCCTGGCGACACGCCTGCACGTGGCTCTCTCACGCATGGCTCGCCGTCCCACGGACAACAACAGGTTGCCCAATGGCCAGTCCGACCGGGCCAGTCTCGATCGGCCAATCTCGCCAGCCTCAAGGCTGGATGCCCAAATGCAGCGAGCGACATCCCCGCGTCGATGCTATCGCCGCAGGCGCTGAGGGGGCAGGATCCTCTGGGCACAGCGAATCTGGCACCGCTCCTGCAACAACAACAACAACAACAACAACAACAACAACAACAACAACAACAACAACAACAGCCACGCATCGAACACGGTCCAAAACTGGTAAAATTACTCCAAAAATTTACTCTGATGGTACAGTGCGCTACGGCTTGTCTGTCTGTTCTAGTGAGCTTGCTAATTTGCAAATAGCTCTTAAGAATGAAAATGGAAGCATGCTATGGATGATGAGTATAAAGCCTTGGTAGAAAATAAAACTTGGCATTTAGTACCACATAAACATGGCATAAATCTCATAGATTGTAAATGGGTCTATAAAATAAAAAAGAAAGCTGATGGTACTATATATAGGTACAAGTCTAGATTAGTGGCTAAATTTTAAACAAAGATATGACATAGATTATGAGGAAACTTCTAGTCCTGTTGTTAAAGCTGCCATTATAAGACTTGTTCTAGCTATTTCTGTTTCTAGGGGATGGAGTTTAAGACACTTAGATGTGAAGAACGCGTTTCTCCGTGGTGTTCTGGAAGAGGAAGTATATATGAAACAGCCACCTGGGTATGAAGATCCCAATGCACCTCACCATGTGTGCAAGTTGGACAAGTCACTTTATGGACTCAAGCAAGCACCAATAGCATGGTTTGCAAAATTGAGCTCTAAACTCTAAGAGTTTGGTTTCCTTCCCTCAAAAGCTGATACATCATTATTTATTTACAACAAATCTGGTATCATCATTTTTGTGTTAGTTTATGTTGATGATATTATTGTGACCAACTCTTCCAACAAAGCTATCACTGCTCTTCTAAGGATCTAAGTGCATCTTTTGCACTGAAGAATCTAGGTGATTTACATTATTTCATGGGAATTGAAGTCAGGAGAGTTAATGATAGTGTTATATTAACCCAAGAAAAATATGCTTTAGATTTGTTATCCAGAGTTGGTACGAAAGATGCTAAAGTAGCACTAACTCCATTATCAGCATCAAAAAAGTTATCAGTTGTTGAAGGAAATGCCCTTGGTTCAGAATATAGTACAAACTATCGAAGTATTGTAGGTGCACTTCAGTACTTGACCCTCACAAGGCCTGCCATTGAACTCTCTGTAAACAAGGTATGTCAGTTTCTTCATGCACCAACCACAATTCACTGGACTGCTGTTAAGAGTATATTAAGGTATATAAAAGTAACTACAAGTCTTGGCTTGACTTTCCGAAAATCCTCTTCCACCTTAGTAAGTGCCTCCTCAGATGCTAATTGGCAGGATGCATCGATGACAGAAGATCTACATGTGGATTTGCAGTTTATTTTGGTCCTAATCTCATTTCTTGGAGTGCCAGAAAACATGCAACTGTATCAAGGTCAAGTACAGAAGAATAATACAAAGCTCTAACAAATGCTACATCTAAAATAATTTGGATAGAATCCTTGTTGGGAGAACTTGGAATTGAGAGACATCAAGTCTCATGTCTTTGGTGTGATAATATGGGAGCCACCTATTTATCTATTAATCCTATCTTTCATGCAAGAACAAAACATATTAAAATAGATTTTCATTTTGTAAGAGAAAGGGTTGCAAACAAATTTCTTGAGATCCGTTTCATCTCCTCACAAGATCAAGTGGCAGATGGTTTCACAAAGGCCTTGCCCACACGGCAACTTAAAGAATTCAAGTACAATCTCAACCTTCAAGAAGGTTAACATTGAGGAGGGGTGTTAGAAATATTCACAAGTTTGTAATGCACACGTTTGTGGGCTGTCATGACGTGTAGTTAGGATTAGATGGACTTGTCTCTAGAGGGAATATCTGTAACGATCCTCACCGTGGTTATAAGGATGAGATCGATCCCTGACTTGTCGCTAACAATGTAAACCTCCTCTGTACTTATCCAGCCGAGTTCGGCACATATAAACACGCAACGAGCCCGAGGCCAAGGGCATCATTCCACCCAAAATTATGATAGTTTGATCTCACGGTGGTGAGCTTGCTCACCGGGTCTAAGTAGGTGCGGTCGAATTAAACAATTGCTGCTATCTAGCGCGTACTGTTACTGGAGAGGTCTCATCTTCTACCTAACAACAAACAACCATGTGAGCGATCCATCCCCCTTTGGTCAACGTTTTTGAGAACCAAACGTTGGCTTGGTGGCTTGGTCTCATGGTGGTGAGCTCGTCGACTCGTGTAGGTGCGACCGGATTAAATGGGAGCTATCTAGCGTGTATAAATCCGGTGCTAGAGAGGTCTCATCTTCTACCTAACAACGAATAGCCAGGGGATGGACCAGTCCCCCTTTGGTCAACTTTTTTAGAACCAAGCACTAGCTTGGTGGCTTGACCTCACGATGGTGAGCTCGTCTACCCGGGTTTAGTTGCATGTGCGAATCAATTAAATGGGTGCTATCTAGCCAGATAAATCCACATCGGAGAGGTCTCACCTTTATCCAACAACGGACATCCAAGAGAGGGACCTGTCCTCCTTGGTCAACATTATTGAAACCAAGCGCTGGCTTGGTGGCCTGATTCTCGGTGGTGAGCTCGCCCACCCGGGTTTGAGTTGTAGGTGCGAATTAAACAGGATGCTATCTAGCGTATAAATCCGTGGTTGGAGAGGTCTCATCGCTCACCTAACAATGGACATCTAAGGGAGCGATTTGTCCTCCTTTGGTCAACATTTTTAAGAATAAGTATTCGTTTCAAATAATAAATGCACATATATAAGACCTTAGGAACAGTAATGCTCGACAATGCCATCTATAATCTGCCAGAAATATCCAATCACACTTTTAAGTTAGTATTGTCTGATATCATTAATATCTTGTAACAATAGCTTTATTGTTTTTGCGGGGCTTGTAACAATAGCTCACAGTAATGTCCGATCAAACAACCTTTATGTCAGCATATGATGATAACATGTGTTCAGTTCACAGTAAGCATCCATTCTAAGGCGAGATATGTGAGTGTGACTTGTGCAGACATCCCGACTAATTGTACTACTCCCTACGTTTTAAAATATAAGATGTTTTAGGTTTATAAATAAATTGTATCTAAACTTCTTTTAGTATGTAGTGAATTTACATATTAAAAAAGTCGAGATACATTGCTTCACGGAGCTAAAACATCTTATATTTTGAAACAAAGGGAGTACTACTTATTTTCTTGATCATTACGATCAATCTGATTCTACGCCATAGTCAGCTTTCGATGTCCTGGTTTCAAGGATTTATAAGGGAAGATATGTTTGTCACTCCACTTCATTTTCTCTAAGCTTGCTAGTACTTAACAAACCCTGTTCCTTTTGGTTTGGGACTCTGGGGCCTAAACATGCTCTGCAGATACTCCTCCTCCTCCGCCTCCTTCTCATCATCATCAGCGGTGCTTCCATGTGAAGCATTATGAATTTATGATCAACCATCTCCAGCAGCATCGTCATCCAAGAGCTTGTCAATCGTATCACTGTAAACAAGCATCAACAAACCTAAGAGCATCTTCCACTCGCCTACCCAGAACGCCGATCTGGACGCCGAAAATCGGCTCAGTCGTGTTTCCAGGATTTGAGCCAACTTTGGTCCGGACTTTCTAGATCATACTTAGGATCCCGGGTACGCCCTGGGAATGCCGAACGAAGCGAATTGGCCGAGTGGACCAGCCTGTCAGCGACAGAAGCCTAGTCGTCGTCATCCTTCCCGCCGTTTTCCTTTTTCCGCCCTCGCCGCTACACCACTCCTGCCCTCGCCGCCGACCTCGGCCTATAAAAGGCGTACATCTCGCCGTCTCCCTTCACACTCTCTCACACCGCTCCCAACTCCGGCGAACTCTAGACGCTCGCACCTTTCTACCTCCACAACTCCGCCGAAAAGCCATGGCCGAGAGATTTCCAGGCGACATCGCGGCGGCGAACGGCCGACGCACGCTGCAGACGTAGGAAGCCCGGCTGCTTCACGATGCGGGCTATACGGCGCCGCCGGACTTTCGTGTCCCCGCCGGCTGGCAACTCAGCGCCGACGGGATCCCTATTCCGCCGGTGCTCACCGACGAGGACATCGCCGGGGAGATCCAGGCGGCTATCGCCGCCATGCAAGATCCGGATCTCGCTGAGGATCCTGGCAACCTGGTATTCTGGAGGCAGTTTTTCGCCGACAGGCGCCTCCAGGATCTCGTCCGACACGAGGGACCGCCGGGCTCGCCGCCATCAAGGCTATACGCGGTTGCCCGGTGGAGCGATCTGGCGAACTCGCGCCGTCATGGAACACATCTAGGCCGACAACCGCCCCCTCCTTGGCCTGTAAAAGCGGCGTCCGTCGTCGACCACGGCGGCGGCGGCCTTTTCCTAGTTAAATTCGATGTAATATGTGTGTCCTTGCCCTAATTAATGAAATCCCGCCTATACTCGCCCAAATTTCGTCATGTTTAACTGAATTTCGTCGAACGTGGGAACGCAGCCTGGGAACGCGAGTGGGAAACTCGGCGTTCTCATGCCAAAAATGAGTTTCGTCCGGCCAAAAAAAATCCGGATTTTGGCCCGGAAACGCGAGTGGAAAACTCGGCATTCCTAGCCGAAAACGAGTTTCGTCCGGCAAAAAAAAAAGTTTCAGATTTCAGCCTGATTTCGCCGGGATGCTCTAAGATAGTTCGTCACATAGGCCTAATTTGTTTTTGTTCCTGATCACACGAATCTAAAGGTGTAATTGATGCCTCTCCATTGGGCTCCTAGGTACGTTATCTGCTGTGGACCGTTGGATCGCCCTCTAAAACAAGATCTGAACCGTTCGATTGTGTTTTGACCGTTTTGCCCCCATGCACAGTAAAAACCGGAAACGCTGTCTGCACGCACTTTTCTACACGGGGCTTATGCTTCTCTCTGGCCACCCTCGTTTAGTTCGCGTCGAGAGATGCTGGACCCCGTGTGTCGGCCTCTGGCGTAATATCCCCGTGGCCACTTTGAGGGTGTTTCAAGTCTGGCGGGGGCAACGCCCCACCCACCCCGCCGGCCCATCCCCGCCCATCCCACACCCGTCCCGCGCCCATCCCCCGACCGTCCCGCGTCGTCGCCCATCCCCCGCCCGTGCCGCGCACATCCCCCACCCATCCGTCGCTGTTAGTTACGTTCCGGCCCTAGCCCCACGATTGGCCCAGCGCCCCAGCCAAGCCCACCACGTCCTCCTCCCAATCCCCCGCGCCGCCGCTCCCCGTTCAACATAGTCCGTCGTTGTGCCACATCCCTCCTCGTCCTCCCCTACCATCCTCGGCGAGTCCGTCCTCCACCGGTTCCGCTGCAGGCAGGTCGCACCAGAGCAGGGGCTCGCAGGAAGGTGGAGCCAAACCGAAGCAGAGGCATGGCGGCGAGCAGCCCCCATCTACCCCATCGTCGAGCTTGTTCCTTCTTCGCGGCTGATGCGGTCAGCGCCATGGTCTCCGCCTATAGGTGGGGCCACGCCGGAGCAGGGGCATGGCGGCGAGCAGGTCGCGCGGTGAAGGCGAGCAGGGGGCGCAGCGACGGGCAGCGGTGGAGAGCAGGGGGCGACGGGCGAGCTGGGGCAGGGCATGATTCCGGGAGGCTTCGGGCGTTCGCCGCAGTGGGCAGAGGCTGGGGTTCTGTCCGGACGGCGTTGTGGCGCAGTTGTTCTCGTAAGGTGATTGTTCAGTACTGTTCGGTTGCTTGTGTGGCTCCGTGCGTGTTGCCTTACCTGCATTTTTTTAGGTAGGTGGGGATGGAGCCTTCTTGGCTTGGAGCACCGTCCAAATTTAGTGCAATGCGTTCTTTGGATTGTCACTTCTCACTTGAAAATCTGAGTTGTTCTTGGTCAGAGTGAGTCCAGTGATTTGTTCCTGATTCAATGTATCTTGACAGGTTGTCGGGAGCAGCTCAGGATGCTACACGCCGTGTCGTCGCCCGCGAGCGGTATTGTTCAGGATCTTGACTGGTTGCCAGTATTAGCGGTATTGTTCAGGTGGTCTTTGTTTAGTTATGCTTTGCAAATGGTTCATGCTATTTCCATTTGAGAAATTTTTATCTCAACCTTTGGTTAGGTTGTGTGAACTCCTAACATATTATTGACCTCATTATTTTATTTTATTTGTATTGATTATGTTGTTTATTATCGCATACTAAATTAGTTCCTGAAGGGTAGTTGTACAGAAAAAGAGAGCCCACAATGCTGCCCCAGTATAGTATGTGTGTTACATAGGTTGTCTCGACTCTAGTGTCTGGTTGTTGTAGCAAGTAATAAATCTTGCATATCCATTATTCTGTGATGCATATATTGTTGAGCTCGTCTTGAGTTTATTTTATACCTGCTATTTTTTTTTGTCACGTCATCAGTCTCATGCAAACAAAAATAATCTATAATGAAGATAAAAGTGTTCTCATATTGTTCATTTGTAGATGTAATACAATTAACTGAGTTCCGGTCATCCATATACAACCTCATACATCCCGAGGGAGCACTGAGCCAACCATCGACAACCATGTATATGTTACTATGCGTGAAAGGGCCCTTCTTCCGTGGAGTTACGTACTCTTATCATCTATTTTCGCGTTTCATTTGTTCATAAGTAAAACTTATTTTCTTCTTATGGCTGATGTTTTATTTGTGTTATATTGGTGTGATTCAGTTATATTTATCTAATCAGGAGGAACAGAAAAAAGTTTTTATCAACGCTAACATTTCTCCGAATATTTTTATTTTGACTAGGCTTGAATGATTACTGAAAATGAGTCACAGATCGTGTTGACGGGCAGTGCATCGCAAGTCATGCCAGCTATATATGGTCTGGTGAGATTTCTCAGCGGTTCTATTTGGCTTTACGGTTTTTCTCTGAAGAATGGACTCGAACAGAAAATAGGATGTATCACATTGTCTGCAATATTCAGTTTTCTTTCTAATTATTGGAACAAAATGGAGTGGCGTGGCTAAAACATGCACACTTCTTGGTTATAGCATAACAGTAAATTCGAGTGAAAATGTTTATTTCAGCCTATTGGTGATGTATGATAAATACATTGCTCCAGTGGTAAGAATAAATATAAACAGATTTTGATCCATACTTTACTAACTTGACTTTACTAATCTATTTCCATGACTTCAGATGAATGCCCATAGCTCACATTTTGAATTCATAAGGTGTGTGTACCTCCCAGATGAATTCATGTGATACTTTGTGTGATTCGGCAAGGATTTTTGGGTTCCTGCCAAATCATAGGTTATTGTAATGACACTATTAATTAGAGTGTAGCAGATGGTTGCTTCTCTACTCAAGTGAAGAGAGACATAGAAGCAAAACCGCAAAAACAATAAGGCATATGCTCTTTCTTATCACCAAACGGCTCCATTTTCTGATGTTGTTTCGCTAGGATTACTGCTTTTTTTTTGACAGATTGGTGTTTGTGTATGAATAGTTGTTCAAATAATACAGCTTGCGTATCCATATGAACAATGTGTTTCCATTTTTGTCTTTGTTTCCAAGCGGTGCTAAAATCCTAGGCGATTGTTGGATGGTGGATAATCATCAATGCCTAAGTATGTCACTAGAAATGCACAACTAGGATAAGTGAGAAAGTGTTTGGTGGACATGTTTCTATGGTTTATCAGATAATCGTCAAGTAATTATTTGCTGATGACCATGAAAGTTGTCACTAAAACCACTAAACCACTAAACAATGAAAAACCCCTAGATAATGAAGGTGTCGTGTCGTCTGACTCATATACAGTTAACCTTGTCAGCAGGAGGTCTTTGGGATTGACTTTGTGATGAAAAAGTAGTGTATGGATGGATGAGTACAAGCTAGCCAGTGTAGATGAATAGGATTGAGGCAACCTAGGTTGGAAGGAGATGAATACTTTGCCGTTGTAGATGAATAGGTGGAAATTGTGCATGCACGGTGGCCTAAAGTAGTTGTGCAGGTATGTGTGTTGTGGTCATACTTTGCTTGCTAACTCAATCAGGCTCCATTACTAAAGTGGAAAATCCTCAGTTTGAAGACTTCCAGATGAAATGGGCATTTGAAACTCTTCAGAGGTTAGTCCATTTTCAGCTGATTCACAGTATTAATTGTTATGATTGGTTTATTAGGTCTGTTCAGAACACTCTTTCCTTTGGGCTATTTTTATTATTATCATCGCAGACAGTGGGAATTAAACCTTGCCTGACTATAGTTATAGTTAAAATAGATGCTGATTGTAGCATTTTAGTATTTGACCATGCTATTTGGAACGTGCAATCCATGCCTAAGAATTCGTGGTTTAGAACCTTGGTAAGGAGGCCTTACATTATGTTAGATTTCACAGGCATTGGTGGCTTCTAACAATGATCGCAATGTGGTGCAGGGTTAGAAGGACGAGTCGAAAATTCAGCGGCTAGGTCTGCTGATGGAATAAATACAGGCAGGGGTTGTCACCCACAGCTTCGGTAGCTAATGAGAAGCAAGAACTGCCATTAAAAGTATGTTAGTCTCTACACGCTTCGTGAGACAGCTCAGTTTCATTATTGATCATATGCATGATTTTAGTTCTCCTATGACTCTGTTAATCAAACATCCTAGGATGTATAGAGCTCTATAATATTTCTGTCATTCTATCCGCACTTTGTCCATGTTTTGTGTGATTCTCTGTACAGTTGAAACTAGGATCGCCCTTATCAGTATACCCTTTAATTAGTTTGCTGACGTAGTAGCCCTGAGGTAAGGAAAGCTAGGTCTCATGCAAATGATTAATGCTAGAGTAGTGAGCTGACGTAGTAGCCCTGAGGCAAGGAAAGCTAGCGTCTCATGCAAAGGATTAATGCTAGAGTAGTGAGCAGATGTAGAAACTGAGTGTCTCATTCGTGCTTAGATATGGAACTTATTTACTGTGGTAGTGCATCATGAAAAGACTAGGGAACCGTGGCGCGGCAACACACTGCGTCCATCAGATCACATGGATTTAATCAAAAAAAAGATGACATAGATTTTTGGAATGATCAACATTACTCTTAAATTACTTTGTTCAGAATATGTAATACCAAAAGCAGAGATTATGTAGTAGCACTAAAATGAATTTCCATCTGCTTACATGGATCATGAGATGAAATGAGTGAAGCCATTCTAATTGGTGGTGTCGCTAATTTACGATCAGACATTCAGAAAAAACCTTGAACCCCTTCTGAACATTTTACTGTAGGTCTATATTCATATGTAGAAAGACATCAATGCAGCCAATTAAAGTTAGACTTTTCAAATGGTATTGACGAACACTTATGGACATAACTAGGAGGAATGAAAAAAATTAAGTAAGAACTATTCATGTTGTCTCTTCATGCTATCTATGCTAACAAACGTGGATATTTCACGTTAGTCTTACTCTTTTAATTGGACCTGTCGCTCATAGGCGTTTCGCATGGAGATTGTTGAGATTCCGACCACGGTCTTGCTTGAGGAGATGTTGAAGAAGTTGCAGCTGCCCATTCCCAAGTACAACATTGTCATTGCCACAGAAGGAATGGTGGTAGCGTCGGTCACATTCTATCCAGCAGTTCATTGTCTGGATGCTGCCTATGGTACCATCTAGCTTGCTGGTGATCCTATGGAAAGTGTGGAAGATGCAACTAATAGTGCAGCAAGGTAGGCTATCAAGTATATGGAGAAGACCCAAGGAAAGAAGCTAAAATATTACAACTATGAAGAACTTGACAAAAAGAAAAAGGCTGAATATCGTTACGCGCAGAAACTGATTGAAAATAGTAGGAAACACATGAATATTGCCCGCAAGAAAGACAAATAGATCAGAGAGATCACTAGATACTTTGATGACTTTGTGACAAACTGTGTCCAATGTAAATGATAAAGTACATCAGATGGCTGAAGCAGGATATTCTACTGGAACTTCTCTGCTGAACAATGGCATCAACTCTACTCTCTGGTATATCCAGCAAGGAACAAAGCATCTTCAATTGTCTCCTCCGGCTAGCCGTTGCTATGGCTATCATCTACTTCTGGTGTTCTCGGTCTTTTAGAAACAAGTGCACTTTCTGTATATGGATTTCAGTCACGAAGTCGTCTTTTCATAGTTCTATATGTACATCAGCACTTCTTGTGCCGCCTATGGTTTGCTCTACTGGAAAAGTCTAAGAAACTCGGTTATGGTTTTGCTCCTTGCATGTATGCAATTATGTAATCATCTGAATCATTCATCCTTGTCAGGAAATACATGCTATCCTGTTAAGTCGCATATGTGTTGCTTAGCTTTTAGCTTGCTTATACCTTTTTAGTTCCTACTAATTAATAAGTCTATAGATTCATATAACTGACCTATTTGGATGTCCAAAAGTATTTCCATTCACTTCTCAAAATTTTACCCGTATACACTGAGCGAGTATACCGGGATGGTGCGCTAAGGCGCACCCCTAAATCTAGTTTCTGTTATTCAGAAGACGGTGGAAGCAAGCGTAGCCGTGTCACGTTACCGGGATTTCGGCACGGACGGTTCACGCATTGCATGCCGAAAGAGGTCCCGCGCGCCCGCCCGTGAAAACTGGATAAGAATACGGTCTCTCAATTATTCGATGAGCTGGCGTCACACACACCCTCTGCAGCTCCACACGCACATCTCGCTTGCTTCTTCTGGTTTTTGTTGTTTGGAGAGTGAGTGGATTCGGTTTCGGACCTTGCACTTGCTAAACAGGAGTACTACAATAATACTGTAGTACAACTGAAGACTACATCTAACGCTGTGGAGATGTCGACAAATTCCGATTGCCCAGCTCCCAAATCTCCCCCCAATGTGTGCCTGAGCCTGAGCTGAAATGAAGTAAGCGCACGCATCACCTGGCACACGACGACAATCTGTTGTCCAACAAAACAAAGATACCACTGCCCATGGAATCAATTGTTCAAAAGTTGACATGCATTTGTTCTGCCTCCGCGCTTGATATGCTTCTTGTCGGATTCTCGCAGCAGGGCCTCCTGAAAATTTCAGAGAACACCTCGACGTGGGACTTTTTACATACAAAACAACTGTGCGACGAAGTTCAGTGCAGATAGGGGGATGCGCATCCCGCTTCGTCCCGCAGAATTTAGTAGTTCATAATTAACTTATTTCAGCTATGACTTTAACAATAATTTTTTTTACTTTGTTATGTCCGTCAGCCCGTCGAAACTGAGTCCTAAGTAGCACCGATTGACCTCTTCACCTCTCTATTTCTCTGTAGCACCCATCCTCCCTTAGGGCATCAACTATGTATAAGGTGAACTTTAGCCATAAGGTAGGACCCATCTTCCTTGTAAAATCTTGCATTATGTATAAGGTGAACTTTAACTATAAGCTGGGATCCACATGTCTCATCCTACATACTCATGCATGAGAGGGAAGAGAGAGTAAATTATTTTCTATTACTTGTGGACAACCCATAAGCTTAAGGTCACCTACAAGCTTATGGACAACTCTTATTTCTTTCCCTATATATAAAGTAGACTACAAGTATTGCCACATAGGACTTAAGGTGTGGTTTTTTGCATATAGTGGATGCCCTTATATCAGAAAAGCAAGGGATAATACTGGAGCAGAAGGTTCTGTTCCAGTGACTGAGGCAGCACCTCCAAGTGAATGAAGGGAGCAAAGCATACGAGTAATTTCCTATACTGCTCTCAGGGGTTCCATGAATTCATTCATACCACACCACAAGGGCCCCAATAAAGAAAATTCATACAAGTAACTGAGAGTCAACCAACCAGAGAAGAAAGAAACATACAAAGCGTAACGGAGGACTGACAACCAAGGGAAAATACAAAACTGTATGGGATAATCAGGTCATCCACAATGAAAAGAACACAGTAACAAGTGTGTGTACAATCAGTAGTTTGTATATGTATTACATAGTGAAATGCAAGAACAGTTCCATATTTTGGATAAAAGCGAGAACGGTCAGCACGATATCAAGATGCTGCTACTCATGCAAACTGATAACAACCCCTCACAGTGCAAAGCGAGAATGAACAAATATACTCTACCGCACCCTGGGAACACACCAAGCAAAAGTATTCAGTTCTAACAAAACAACGGTCCATGGAATTGATTCACCGACAACCTGTGCAACAAGTGCAGACTAATATCACACCACCCCTTGGCCTCAACTCTGTTTCACTGTAGCACATGTCCTCCCCCTAGCAAAAGAGCAAGGTAGCAACTAGCAATAGCAAAGAGACCCGAACACTGCCCTACAACCGCTCTCAGGGTCCCATGAATTCAGACAGCAATATCTTTTTTTTTTTGCGAAACAATTCAGGCAGCAATATCACAAAGGGAGCCTTGCAACTAAACAGACTTGATGCAATGATCAGAAAATCAGTAACGATGGTGAGACCAACAAAGGTTTGTATTTGCTGTAAAAATGATAACAGTTAAGCATGGGAACAATCAAAGATTTTGAAGATAATCAACAACGCTGAACATAAAGATATTACTCATGCAAACTTACAAGACTCCCAGCCCAAACCATTTTAGAACGAACAAAACATACCCTACCACACACTTGCGAGCCAAAAGTGAACAAACATACCAAAAAAAAAGATAATAGAATGGGCCAAGAGACACACAACAGTTGTCCTGATCCTTGAGGTACTAATGCAAGGGACCAAAACATCTCTTGGCATTTCCCTCCACTTCCACATTCAAATAAAAAAGGCCCACTTTCTCAGGTCCCCTCCACAGCTTCCTCATTGACTTGGCAGACTAATGACAACCCCATTGCTGCATCATACAGAGCTAACCTACTAACCTTGCAGTAACATTTATATTGGTAGATAGACCGAGTACAACACTTCTCCCGTTCAGCATTTACCATGATAACGAGGAATCACATGTAACAAAGCATATAGAATAGCTAAATCATTTAGGCAAACAAAGAAGGTAAACCTGCCAGGTTCCTCCAAGCAATTCCCTACCACCTCTGAAGTTTTACTAGCACAGGACAGACAAGTTGTTTCTACACCAAATGGTGCTACAGCAATCTTCACCTCAAGAACCACCAGCACCTGTGCCATCATTGCCGCCAGGAGGTTTACGGTTTAAATATCTTATAACAGCATCCTCAACCCTATTAATGGTGGAGTCCAAGAAAGTTTATTCAGCATATATACAAAGGATAAGTAATA
Source organism: Avena longiglumis (assembly GCA_030063025.1). Taxonomy (NCBI): domain Eukaryota; kingdom Viridiplantae; phylum Streptophyta; class Magnoliopsida; order Poales; family Poaceae; genus Avena; species Avena longiglumis. Next base: position 491,859,556 of record CP125976.1, on the reverse strand, counting down.
AATTCAAGCAGCAAATGCACAAAGTAAAACCAAGGGGCTTCCTTAAGCTTACCATGGTTGGTTGTAGAAGTCTGCACGTCTTTCCCGCTCAATATTCCTATTCGCTTCACCAGCAACAAGCTTCAAATCTTTACTCTGGGATGCTATCAACGCATTGATGAACTCCACTGGGGACTGGCTGAACCCAAGGAAGAATGCCCTCCTCCTACGATGCTCATGGATCTTCTTGATTGAAGCAGATATCACCTCATCACATGCCTCAATGTCCTTGTGCTTCTCGGTATTGGCAAGAAATGCTGTCATCTCCTTCTGCAGCGGGAAAGGAACATCTACCAATATATCATAGCAAGCACTAGAGTTCGCTCCATTCCCTGATAGCTTGATCTTGTGCTCCAAGTTGATGGGTGGTGGAGGTGCCAGATGTTGTGATATCTTCTGCGACAGCATTGCAAACCTCATCTTATCCTCCCCAAATACCTTCTTTAACTGAGGATCACACATGAAGTACGAAGGATCACTTGGATTCTGCAGCTTCTTTGCCTTGATGTACTGCCAAAGGGCAGCGATAACCCTTGCACGAGTGTCCACCTCAACCCCAAGCACCTCCATCAATGGCTGTGACAGCTTGAACTTCTCAGGGTTGTAATTCATCTCCAGCCGGATATTCGCAAGAAACTCCTTATCCCCTTTCCGCTTCACCTCAAACCCTTCCTGCGGCGCAGCAGAGCGTGCATTCTCCCAAGTGATCACTGGGTTCTCTGGATAGAGTGACGGATCCAGCCCAATAGTCACCCTCTTAAAGAACGACGAGAATTTCGGATACATCGGGTTGTGCTTCGGAACAACACCAGCTGGGTCCAGCTCTGTTCCATCCTCAAGGACACGGCCGATGATCTTGAGCGACCAGGTGGGAGGCTCGGCGGTCTTGGGCGGCGGTATGGTGCGCGGAGCCTGGTTGGCGAAGGTGTTGAACAGGTAGATGCGGAGCGTGCGCTGGAGAGACGGTGGTGTCTTGAGCGCCTCCTGGATGTCCACCTTCTTGCGAGCGAGCGCTGCGTCTACACGGGCCTCGAACTCGAGCAGCTGCGTGTAGAGCGCGGACTCTGGTAGCAGCGCTGCGACGCGGTCCGGGAGCTGCTTCTCCGGGAGTTTTCGCTTCTTGTTGCGGCGCGCAGCGGGGGTGAGGTCGACGCTGCCGGAGTTAGCAGCCTTATAAGCGGCAGCCACGGACGCTGCGGCAGCGGCCGAGGCGGGTGCCGGGGGACGCGAAGGGGGCTTCTGCGGGGGGCGCTTGGCCGATGCGGCGGCCGCCGCCGCCATCATAGGGGTCTGAGGGGAGGCAGAGGCGCCCATGTGAATCTGAAAAGCGGGGTTGTGGGTAGGCGTCGTGTGGAAGAGGCCCTGAAAGGGGGAGCCGCCCATAGATGGGGGGCGCATGTGGGAGTGCGGGGTCGCCGGAGAGCTTCCCGGCACCGGCTGCTGCGGGCGTGGCTGGCCGGGGATGGCGTTGGGGTTCGGATTGCCGCCGGTGGCCATCACGGCGATTGGGCGGGGAGGTCAAGATCCGATCTCGGTCGGAAGGGGATTTGGGAGCTAGGGTTTGGAGAGGGGGAAGGTCGACGACTGAGAAGGTTTCGGCAGAGATTGTATCTGGGCCTTGTATGTGGGCTGGGCTGATCTGTGGAGCGAGCCTAGCGCTATAAATTTCTTCCTCCCTTTTGTAAGTTCCTTCAATAAATGTTCTAAAAAAAGTTCCTTCAATTAAAAAGAGAATAGGCTTTAGATCAAGAAGACGGCAACGTGTCCCTCAAAAAAAGAGAAGACGGCAACGTGCATATTATAATTAAAGAGGTTATATGTATATTTCTCATGGAAAAAATAACGCGTTATCTCGACGCTAATAACGTGCTATAGCATATCTAGATAAGTCCTGCCAAATTGATTAGTGTACGTTGTCTCACGATATAGCTGACGCTATTTTGCTATAGCACGCAATTTTGTTACCGTACAACATATCAGCCGCATGACCAAGAGTTGACAACACGACAATGATTACCGCAATCACCTCTATCAATTTTACACTAGACCCAAGGTTGTGTGCCATCTAAGATGGATGCTCCGTCGACGATGTGTCCAAAGCCAAGCCCACATACTACCCTCTCCGTTTTAAAATATAAGATGTTTTAGGTTTATAAAAAAAAAAATCTAAACTTTTTTTAGTGTGTACTCCCTTCGTTTGGAAATATAAGATGTTTAGGTTTGTGAATGAGATGTATCTAGACATATTTTAGTGTCTAGATTCATTTAAACCTATACACTAAAAGGTATATAGATACATCTCTTTCATAAACCTAAAACATCTTATATTTCTAAACGGAGGGAGTAGATTTAACCCAAAATTGAGTGAACCTACGTACTAAAACAAGTCTAGATTTATTTTCTTCACAAACCTTAAACATCTTATATTTTAAAACGGAGGGAGTACAACACAAGAGTTATTCCCCGAGCCACTTCTTTGACTTTATCACCAACCCAACGGCGATTTCGGCCCATGCTACTCTTCTATTTAGCTAACGCCAAAGCTGCAAGACAACACAAATCACCACCTGAAGGATCACCTACGTCAACAAGAGTGAGGTGAATAGTTGATGATCAAACATTAGGCAAAGAGTGATAGCCTTGTGGCAAATTATTTTTATTATTTTCTCCAAATATGAACTTGCGAATAAATTTCTCACTCAGTTTTAAAATATAAGACGTTTTAGCTTTTTTTAGATCAAACAGCTGCGATTATATTAAGCCGAAGGCAAATCTAAATCTAAGCGGTTTACAAGAAAGCCAGGTGGTACATATAGCCACACTTTATCGCGTTTTATTGTCGTAGCCTTCTTTCGCCATGCAATGAGCGGCTCTATTTGCCGTTCTCCTAACTGCTTGCACTATTGATTCTTCAAAATTTAGGGTCCTCAATTCAGCTATCAGAGAGCCGTTAGGGGACCGATCTTGTTCCTTCTTCAAGAGTTTTGTTGCCACCATGGTGCTGTTTGAGTGTTTGTCTCCAGGATTACACGTCTGACGTATATCTCCTTGGCTAATAGCAAGCCTCTTTTGCAGGCTAATAACTCCCAAGCTTCTGCATCGGCAACGTGGGGAAAAATGGCTCGCATTCGAAAGAAATGAACCATTCAAGACTACACCACCACCATCGAAGTTATATGCCTAACGAAAAGCCCCGTCGCAACAAAACCTAAAACAAAGATGTTTTAGCTATATAAAGCAAATGTATAGACTATTTTTAATACGTAGATTCATTTATATTTAGATTGAATCTAGATACTAAAGTCTAGATATATTTTCTTCACAAACCTAAAACGTTTTATATTTTGAAACGGAGAGAGTAAATGGCAAGGAAATTAGGAAACACACGAGCTGGGTGATGTAGGGGTGGTCAAAAACCGAGCATAGACGCAATCTGTGCAACCGACTTCTACCGATTTGAGTGCAGTAGTCGTGCACGTCGGTCCGCTCATCTGAACCACCGCCACAACTAGCACACCATCTTTGCACCCACACGCTTGACCACCGACGGCCGAAAGATCCACAACTAACTTTGGGAAAGGGGATCGCCACCAACGTGGCAATAGAGGGAAGTAATTGGGTATGCTGGCGATGCCGATTTGTAGGAATTTCCCCGAACACTACATGAATGGGGCTAGACGCTGACGCCTAGAGGCTACGCCGACGGTCAAAAGTCGGCGCCGTCGGCGTAGGCCATGAGCTGGACGCCCCACGAAGTTGTTCTTCGGCATAGAATTGTCCTATGCCGACGGCTTCCCTCAGCATAGCTATTTTTCCTTTACCTTATTAATCTTTGAAAACATAGTTAGATCATTCTAATTCAGAAAAATACAAATAATATATCAAAATTTGCAAAAAATAAGATCTATATATCTACACTCAAATATTACATATTGTAAATATAAATTAAGTGAAACATAAAACATTACATATAGTTTGAAACGGGCATAAGAAATTCAAAAACTATCCAAACAATATGAAACCTTCGCGTGATGTCATATTATGTGATATAGTTACAAATAAAAATATAAAACTTGGTATATTGGTTATGTCTCAAAAAATCTTTACAAAATGACCTATCTCATTCGAGGTTTCTTGGCTTTCGGGTCAAATGACCAATGTTATGGCTAAAATTAAGGCATAGTTTGTGGTAATATACCCATATTATGCATACATGTGCATTATGAGATGACGAACAATATTGCAGGAGGAAGTTTTCCTTTTCGTCACAAAAAAGCCATTTTTATTTTCCGAGCACAAAAAAAGAGGTTTTATGAAGCAACCACCAGATGGCTAATTCAAAATACTACCACCTCATTTTTCAAAAATACTAGACCACCTTACATGAATAATGTAAAAAAGGGGGATATTAAACCTTTTCATCCATCCCTGATGGAAAGGACAAATTCCTGTCGAATCGATAGGAAGTGAGTCAGATATGAACTAGATGTACATGATCCGATGCTCATATTTTTTATGAAAATCATTTTTAGATTCACAATATGCTATTTTATCAGAGATCCAATGCAAGTTTAGCAAGGCTCGGCCCCAAGCTAAGAATCTGCATGCCCGTCGTTGACAAAGTTTGATGATAGTTTCAAACGGGCATAAGAAATTTAAAAACAATCCAAACAATGCGAAACCTTCGCGTGGTGACATGTTATATGACATAGTTGGAAGGAAAAATATTAAATATGGTATATTGATTATGTCTCAAAAAAACCCTTCACAAAATGACCTATCTCATTCGAGGTTTCCTCGTTTTCGGGTCAAATAACCAATGTTATGGCTAGAATTAAGGAATAGTTTGTGATAATATGCCCATATTGTGCATGAATGTGCATCATGGGGTGGTGAACAATTTTGTTGGAGGAATTTTCCCTCTTCGTCACACCAAAAAGCCATTTTCCATTTTCCGAGCGCAAAAAACGAGGGGTTTTGTGAAGCAACCACTAAATGGATAATTAAAAATGCTATCACCCTATTTTAAAAAAATACTAGACCACCTTACATGGACAATGTGCCAATAGGGGGATCTCAAACCTTTTCGTCCATCCCTGGTGAAAAAGACAAATTTCTGCTGAATCGGTAGGAAGTGAATAAAGATATGAACTATAGGTACATGATCTAATGCTCATGATATTTTACAAAAATAATTTTTAGATTCACAATATACTATTTCACCAGAGATCCTATGCAAGTTTAGCGAGGCTTAGCCCTAAGCTAAGAATCTGCATGCCCGCCGTGTAGGGGTTCGTAGCATGGAAAACAAAAATTTTCTATCGCATACAAACAAACAAGCCAAGATCTATCTACTAGATTGTAGCAACGAGTCGATGGAATAACTTACCCTCGAAGATTCCAAAGTGTTTAACGAGAGCGGATTCTCGTGGGTGATGTAGTCTTTTTCCGATCTCAAGATCGTAGACGATCCTTCCGGCGTTCGGCTGCATGATCGGTCACACGTTCGGTACTGACGAAGACCTTCCTCTCCCTTGTTCGGAGGTTGTAGCACTCTCGCGATTCGGAAAGACAACGGTATCTAAGTAGAGGGAAATCCCGCAGGCTTCGCCTAAGCCGAGCGAGTATGGTGGAGTATGAGAGAGGGCTATTAGTGGTCTAGGGATTAGACACACCAATTAGAAGGCTCTAAACCGCGGGCTAAAGCAATTAGAAGCTCTAAACCAAAATGGCTCTAAACCGGAGATTAGAGGATAGGAACTTGTGTGTCTAGAGGAGGAGGCCCTGCCCCTCCTTTTATAGGTGGAGGGGCCGGCGCGCCAGGGGAGGGAGGGGAGTCCCTACCCAACTCGGCCTAGGTGGGCCGCCGGCTTGGAGAGGAGGGACTCCTCCTCCAAGTTGGTTTCAACCTCCTGTTGCTTGTTTCCCACAGTTTCCTGTTTTAGCCGTTTGACTTTCAAACTGACAATTTGACTTTTCAGTTTTGGAACAGCAAGAACACTTAGTACATGATGCAATCATTCAATGACACATTCATGTACCCTCCCCCTTCGGAGTGCCGGCCAATCCGGAACCTTCTAGAACATTCCCGATGAAAACACCTAATCATTCCGAACTCAAACGGACTTTCCTTATATGAATCTTATTCTCCGACCATTCCGGATCACCTCGTGATATCCCGGATCCCATCCTAGACTCGAACAACATTCGGTCTCTTTCATAATACCATAACTACTCAAAACAACGTGAATCCTTAAGTGTGTCTCCCTATGGTTCGTGAATTATGCGGACATGATCGAGACACTTCTCAACAATAACCAATAGAGGAATCTAGAAATTCATATGGCTCCACATATTTCTACGATTACTTTGCGATCGAATGAACCACTTACATACGATACCAATTTCCCTTTGTCTCACGATAGTTTACTTATCCGAGGTTATGATCGCTTGATCTCTGCATACCTAGTTCAACCTCGTTACCGATAAGTACTCTTTTCTCGTTCCGTGATATGTGATCCCTTGTGACCCACATGCTTGCAAGCTAATTGGATGACATTCCACCGAGAGGGCCCAGAGTATATCTATCCGTCATATGGATGGACAAATCCCACTCTTGATCCATGTGTTTCAAACAATACTTTCCGAACACTCAATGCCACCTTTATAGCCACCCAGTTACGGTGTGGTGTTTGATGTCATCAAAGCATCCATCCGGTAAAGGTGATATGCATGATCTCATGGTCGAAGGAATTAGGTTACTATGTATCAGAAAGCATATAGCAATTGAACTATTGAAATGACTTGATCTTTATGCTATGCTTATCTATAGGAGTATGTCCACCATATCATTCTCCTAACGATATGATCTTGTTGTTGATAAAATCTCAATGTTCATGATAGGGAAACCACAATCATTAATCAACCAACAAGCTAGTGAAGTATAGAGGCTATACTAGGGACTTCAAATTAAGTTTACAAATCACACAAGTATTAATGTTTCCTTGTTAATACTATTATAGCATGACTGTAAACATTTATCATAAACACAAAGATATAATAATAACTATATTTATTATTGCCTCTAGGGCATATCTCCAACAGTCTCCCACTTGCACTAGAGTCATCTAATCTAGATTACATGGTAATATACCGAACACCCATGGCCGTTTGGTGTTGGTCATGTTTTGCCCTGGAGAGGTTTAGTCAACGGATCCGCCACATTCAGATCTGTGTACTTTGCAAATCTTTATATCCCCATCCCGGATATGTTCTCGAATAGCGTGAAAACGCAGCTTGATATGCTTGACTTCTTGTGTGACCTTGGTTCTTGCGCATTGGCTATGGCTCCTTGTTATCACAAGAGATAGACATTGGGTCCAGCGCACTAGGAACCACACCCATCTCTCGTAATGAACTCTTTCATCCATATCGCTTCTTGTGAAGCCTCCGGAAGCGACCATGTATTCGATTCGGTTGAAGATCTCGCCACAACGCTTTGCTTTGCACTCCTCCACTAAGCTGCACCATTCGAAATAAATACGTATCCAGATTGTGATTTAGAATCATCCGGATCGGTGTTCCAACTAGCATCGGTGTAAACATTAACAACGAGCTGTTCATCACCTCCATAAGAAAGAACCATATCCTTAGTTCTTCTCAAGTACTTAAGGATGTTTTGATCACGTCCAATGATCCACTCGGATCACTTTGATATCGCTAGTTAAACTAACAAAGATATGCAATGTCGGGTCTAGTACATAGCATGGCATACATTAGAGATCCTATGGCGAGGCATAGGAGTCTTACTCATCCTTTCTCTATCTTCCGATGTCGGACTTTGAGTTTTACTCAAGGTCGATTAGCAACATGGGCAAGAACCCTTTCTTGCTTTCTTCCATTCCAAACCTCTTTAGAACTTTGTCCAAATATGTACTCTGTGACAATGATATTTGGCGTTTTGATCTATCTCTATAAATCTTTATGCCTAATATGTAAGTCGCCAAGATCCTTCATTTAAAACTATTATTCAAATATTCCTTGACACTATTAAGAAGGTCTACATCATTCCCAATCAACAATATGTCATCCACATATAGTATTAAGAATGCTCAGAGCTCCCACTCACTTTCTTGTAAATACAAGATTCTCCATAAGTTTGTATAAAACCAAAACTTTTGATTACCTTATCAAAACATTGATTCCAACTTCGGATGCTTGCTTCAATCCATAAGCGGACCGTTGAAGTTTGCATACCTTGTTAGCATCTTTAGGATCGACAAAACCTTTGGGTTGCATCATATACAACTCTTCATCAATATCTCCATTGAGGAATCTGTTTTGACATCCATCCGCCATATCTCATAATCATAATATGCAGCGATTGCTAACATAATCCTCAGACTTTAGCTTCACCGGTGAGAAAGTCTCATCGTAGTCAACTCCTTGAATTTGTCGAAACCCTTTTACGACAAGTCGAGCTTTATAGACGATAACATTACCATCGGCATCTGCTTTTCTTCTTGAAAATCCATTTGTTCTCGACGACCTTCCGCCATCCGGTAAGTCCACCAAAGTCCATACTTGGTTTTCGTACATGGATTCAATCTCGGATTTCATGGCTTCTTGCCATTTATTGGAATCGGGCTCATCATCGCTTCCTCATATGTCTCGGGTCATCGTTGTCCACCAACATGACACTCATAACGGATCATACCAATGGAGTGGTACGAGTTCGTTGACCTCCGAGGCTCAGAGCAACTTCAACCAAGTTTCATGATCACCATCATTAGCGTTCTCTCTTATTGGTGCACCACAGAACTTCTTCCGGTGCGCTACTCGCAATTTCGAGAGAAGGTTCGACAACCTCCGAGTTCTACTTTCCTTCCGTCACTTCTTTCGAGAGAAATTCCTTCTAGAAAGGATCCATTCTTAACGAAGATTTTGCCTTCGGATCTATGATAGAAGGTATACCCAATAGTTTCCTTGTATCCTATGAAGACGATTTTTCCGCTTTGGTTCAAGCTTGTCCGTTGTAACTTCTTTACATAGGCTTCAGATCCCCAAACTTTAAGGAGCGACAATTTAGGTTTCTTCCCAAACCATAATTCATACGGTGTCGTTCAACGGATTTAGACGGTGCCCTATTTAAAGTGAATGCGGTTGTTTCTAATGCATAACCCCAAAATGATAGCGAAATCGTAAGTGACATCATAGAACGAACCATATCTAAGAGAGTTCGACACGACGTTCGGACACACCATTCTTTGTGGTGTTCCCGGTGTCAATCGTGAAAGTATTCCGCATTTCTTCAAATGCTCGCCAAACTCAGAACTTAGATATTCACCTCCATGATCGTAACGTAGAAATTTAATCTTCTTGTTACGTTGATTCTCTACCTCACTTTGAAACTCCTTAAACTTCTCAAAGTTTCGGACTTATGTTTCATGAAATAGATATACCCATATCTACTCAAGTCATCCGTGAAGGTAAGAACATAACGATAACCATCACAGCGATGCTACACTCATTGGACCACACACATCGGTATGTATGATTTCCAATAAGTCCGTAGCTCGCTCCATCATACCAAAAATGGAGTCTTAGTCATTTTTCCCATCGACATGCTTCGCATCTTTCAAGTGATTCAAAATCAAGTGATTCAAGAAGTCCATCGAATGGAGTTTCTTCATACGCTTCACTCCAATGTGACCAAGACGAGCCACATATAGGTCGAATTATCGCTGATTTCAAACGTTTAGCCTCAATGTTGTTGATATGTGTATTTCCACTATCGAGATTCAATAAGAATAAACCATCTATCAAAGGTGCATGTGCATAAAACATATTACTCATATAAATCGAACAACCATTATTCTACGATTTAAACAAGTAACCGTCTCGCAATAAACAAGATCCCGATATAATGTTCATGCTCAACGGCACTAAATAACAATTATTTAAGTATAAAACTAATCCCGATGGTAGATGAAGGGGTAGCGTGCGACCGCGATCACATCAACCTTTGATCCGCTTTCCCACGCCGCATCACCTCGTTCTTCGCTAGCTTCCGTTTATTCGCAAAGACTTTGTTTCGAGTTACAAATATGAGCAACGAACCCGATGTCAAATACCGAGCACTACTACGAGTACTAGTGAGATACACATCAATAATATGTATATCGATATACCTTTCTTCTTGATGTTGCCGTTCTTCGGATCCGCCAAGTTCTTTGGGCAATTCCGCCCAAAGGACCTTCTCCCTTGCGGTAAAAGCACTCGATTTCGGGCTTGGGTCCAGCCTTGGTCTTCTTCACGGCGTGGTAACTTTCTTACCACCCTTCTTGAAGTGTCCTTTGCTTAGACTTGCCTTTCTTGAGTTTGGTGGTCTTATTGACCAACAACACTTGGTGCTCTTTCTTGATCTCCACTTCGCAGATTTTAACATAGCAACAGTTCGCAACTCTTTGTTCATGTTCGCATGTTGTAGTTCATCACAAAGTTCCTGTAACTTGGTGGCGTGGATTGGAGGACACGGTAAATCCCCAAAGCATTAGGAATCACTATACCCAAGTTTTGAAGTTTGTTTGCGTGCCCGGACATCTTAAGCACATGCTCACCGACGAGCTGCCCTCTTCCATCTTGCGGTTAAAGAACTTTTCGAAGCCTCATAGCTTTCAATTGCCATGAGTCTCAAAATCAATTTGATATCTTCGACAATATCATATGGGTCCGACTCTTCAAACCTTTTCTCAAGCTCCGATTCTAAACCATACAAGATAGCACACTAAACTATGGAGTCTTGATTCTTCCGAGCGAGGTAAACATTCTTTACTTCATCGGAGCATCACCGCAGTGGGTCACCCAGGTGCATCCAGACATAGGTCAAATTACCATGTGAGGACAATCCTCAAATTGCGGAACCAATCATGAAGTTGCTTCCATTGTTTTTCAACTTTTCTTTCTAGGAACGCATTAAAATTGATGGTAGGCTGCCATTGATCTACAACATATTTGCAATAGTTTAGACTAAGTTTATGACAAATTGAGTTCAAATTAATTAATGAAATTAAACTAGGTGAACTCCCACTCAAAACAACATCCCTCACATTGTTTTAGTGATCACACGAAGCAAATCCACTACATCACCGATCATCACGAGAGTTGATATAGTTTCAATGGCGAACAATCGTCATGTTCATCATATCTACTATACGATTCATGCTTTACCTTTCGGTGATCCGTGTTCCGAGACCATGTGCGTACATGCTAGGCTCCAAGATCAAACCTTAGTTTACGCATGAGCAAATCTGGATTGCTCACGTTGTATACACTTGCGTAATCTAACACACCGATCATCACGTGGTGCTTGAAACAACAAGCTTTAGCAACGGTGCTAACTAAGGGTGAACACTTTATGACTTGAAATTGATGTGCATGAGGATCATCTTATAATGCTACCGCTGTCTACCAAGCAATACAAGATGCATAAAGGATTAACATCACATGCAATTCAATAATATGTGATATGATATGGTTTTCTTCTTTGTGCTTCCGATCTCCATCTTCAAGCACGAACATGATCTCCATCATCACCGCATTGCATCAAGGTCAATGACGCTTCACCATGGTTGTCGCCCACCGGCTTCAACTATTACAACTACTTTGAATAGACACGCGTGTCTTAACATAAATTAAAGACAACCATATGGCTCACGCCGGTTTGCCAACTTACAATAAGGAACATTGCATACATCAAATATAATCACAATCATGGCCATATCACATCATCACACACCGCAAAACAAAGTTAGACGCCTCTACCTTCTTTGCATATTTTACGTGGTTTGGGGCTTTCAATAAGTGTCGTTCTAACTTACGAACAAGAACCACAACATTGATACTAGCATTGTTGATCACCCGTTGTAAATTGGATCTTAACTATGCTAGGAGAAACAGCACCATAATCCACTTATGCAATACAAGTTGCATGTCAAGCGTGGAGCAAGTCTCATGAACGATGTCATGTAAGGTTAGCCCGGGCCGCTTCATCCCAACATACCGCAAGATGCAAAGTTCACAAGAAGCAATCGACAATAAAAGTATCAACGCCCACAATGACCATTGTGTTCTACTCGTGCAACAGATCTACATATAGACACGACTCTGATACCACTGTAGGGGTTTGTAGCATGGAAAACAAAAAATTTCTATCGCATACAAACAAACAAGCCAAGATCTATCTACTAGATTGTAGCAACGAGTCGATGGAATAAATTACCCTCGAAGATTCCAAAGTGTTTAACGAGAGCGGATTCTTGTGGGTGATGTAGTCATACTCTTTCCGATCTCAAGATCGTGTAGACGATCCTTGCTGCTCCGCAGCTCTTCCAGATCGGTCACACGTTCGTACTCGACGAAGACCTTCCTCTCCTTATTCCAGCGGAGGTTGTAGCACTCTCTCGCGATTCGGCAAAGACAACGGCGTGGTACCTAAGTAGAGGGAAATCCCATGGCTTCGCCTTGCGGAGCGAGTATGGTGGAGTATGAGAGAGGCTATTAGTGGTCTAGGGATTAGACACACCAATTAGAAGGCTCTAAACCACAGGCTAAAGCAATTAGAAGCTCTAAACCAAAACGGCTCTAAACCGGAGATTAGAGGATAGGAACTTGTGTGTCTAGGAGGAGGCCCTGCCTCTTTTATAGGTGGAGGGGCGCGGGGAGGGAGGGAGTCCTCCCAACTCGGCCTAGGTGGGCCGCCGGCTTGGAGAGGAGGGACTCCTCCTCCAATTTGGTTTCAACCTCCTCTTGCTTGTTTCCCACAGTTTCCTGTTTTAGCCGTTTGACTTTCAAACCAGCAATTTGACTTTTCAGTTTTGGAACAGCAAGAACACTTAGTACATGATGCAATCATTCAATGACACATTCAATGACACATTCATGTACCCTCCCCCCCGGAGTGCCGGACAATCCGGAACCTTCTAGAACATTCTCGATGAAAACACCGGAATCATTCCCGAGCTCCGAAACGGGACTTTCCTTATATGAATCTTATTCTCCGGACCATTCCGGATCACCTCGTGATATCCCGGATCCCATCCTAGACTCCGAACAACATTCGGTCTCTTTCTCATAATACCATAACTACTCAAACAACGTCAATCCTTAAGTGTGTCTCCCTACGGTTCGTGAATTATGCGACATGATCGAGACATCCTAACAATAACCAATAGAGGAATCTGGAAATTCATATGGCTACATATTTCTACAATTACTTTGATCGAATGAACCACTTACATACGATACCAATTTCCCTTTGTCTCACGATAGTTTACTTATCCGAGGTTATGATCGCGTATCTCTGCATACCTAGTTCAACCTCTACCGATAAGTACTCTTTTCTCGCTCCCATGATATGTGATCCCTTGTGACCCAGTCACATGCTTGCAAGCTAATTGGATGACATTCCACCGAGAGGGCCCAGAGTATATCTATCCGTCATATGGATGGACAAATCCCACTCTTGATCCATGTGTTTCAACTAATACTTTCCGAACACTCAATGCCACCTTTATAGCCACCCGCCACGGTGTGGTGTTTGATGTCATCAAAGCATCCATCCGGTAAAGGTGATATGCATGATCTCATGGTCGAAGGAATTAGGTTACTATGTATCAGAAAACATATAACAATTGAACTATTGAAATGACTTGATCTTTATGCTATGCTTATCTATAGGAGTATGTCCACCATATCATTCTCCTAACGATATGATCTTGTTGTTGATAACATCTCAATGTTCATGATAGGGAAACCACAATCATTAATCAACCAACAAGTTAGTGAAGTATAGAGGCTATACTAGGGACTTCAAATTAAGTTTACAAATCACACAAGTATTAATGTTTCCTTGTTAATACTATTATAGCATGACTGTAAACATTTATCATAAACACAAAGATATAATAATAACTATATTTATTATTGCCTCTAGGGCATATCTCCAACACGCCGTTCGACAAAGTTTGACGATAGTTTAAAACGGGTATAAGAAATGAAAAAATGATCGAAACAATGTGAAACCTTCATGTGGTGTAATATTATGTGACATAGTTGGGAAAAAAATCAAACTTGGTATATTGATTATGTCTCAAAAAGCTTCACAAAATGACCAATATTATGGCTAGAATCAAGACATAGTTTATAATAATATATCTGTATTGTGCATGTATGTGCATCATGGTATGACAAATAATGGCTAGAATCATGGCATAGTTTATGACAAGTTGATATGGATATTATATTTGGATTGTTCTCATTTTTTTTATTAATTTAGACATTATTTATCGAATTCTGATTTACGGATTTAAAGATATTTATTATTCCATATTAAATAGAAAACTAGAAATTTTTTTATTTGAATTTGATAATATTTAAAATTATTCATTCTTGTTTACTTAAATAATTGTTTGTAATTTCAAAAAATAAAAACATGTGACATAATGATATAAGAGTTAATAGGATTGATATCTTAGTATTGACAATTAGGTACAAATTGCTTCGCAGAAACTGATTTGGAAAGAACGGAGAAGTTAAGCGTGATGGAGATGGAGTAGTGTGAGTATGGGTGACCGACCGAACATTTTGACCAAGACTGCAATTTGATCAAAGATTAAATGTAATTAGTGTTAAAAATATTCCAAGTAAGAGATTAACGATTCAACAATTCAGAGATTTAAAAAAGTTGAGATTTTTTAAATGTGTTTTTTTACAACCTGCATTTATACTATGCTGAGAGCAAAGCCGTCGGAGTAGCCTATACCGACGGCCAGGAGTGTCTCTACCAAGAAAGGTCTTTTGCCGAGAATGCTACGCCGAGGACAACCCTCAGTGTATCCTATACAAACGGAGATTAGGGCTACGCCGATGGCTTTTGGCCCTCGGCATAGCTCGTCATTCCTGTAGTGAAAGTAGGGAGGGAAGTGATGCAGGGTTAGGAGCATCAACGTGAAATAGTCCGTGTTCAAATCCCGAGTTTCCGAAACGTCTCACGACCTCAAGTAATTTGACAAGTGGTTTTATATTGCATGCATCGATACATGTTGTGGGGTGAAAGAGTGCGGGCACGTGCACTAGTCATGTCGTGTGCTCCTAATTATTTCTTCATGGATGTGAATTAATGAAAAGTGTGTATAACTGGTTAATTGCACTATAAGTTGAAAGATAAGTAACATGCCCATAGCGTTTGTTTCTTTGCCGTTTGATCGATGATCAACCATGTGGGTAGAGGTAACCAGATCAATTCGATGTGAGTAATTTGAAAAGTGGTTTTGTATTGCGTGCATCGGTTCATGTTTTGTGGCGAACGAGTGTCTATGAGTCACGTCAGTGTATTTTTAATTCTTTGTGCAGGGAAGTGAATGAAAATGTGTACAAGTGTCAGTTCATTGCACACTAATAGTAAAGTTTAAAGATAAGTAACTTGACTGTAACGTTCGTCTTTTTCCGTTAATCGATCAGCCATGTGGTTGGACGGTTCAGATCAGCTCATTACACATGAGCGGTACAAACTTGGCCATCTTTCCACGGATCGGACGGACGGGAACAACCAACAAGGAGATGTACACGTCGACACGGAGCATGGGGGCTACTACAGTGGAAATTTAAAGGGGGAGAGCTAAGCTAGTGGATTAACATTAGCCGTTGGATGGACGGATTAGCAGATCTCTCCCGTCGCTTCCGGCCGGAAGCCTTCGTTGAGAAGAGCCGCCATGACCCACAGCTTCACAGTCCGCTCGCTGATCATCACGTCCTCGCTTGCTTCGCTCACCTGCACACACACAATTCCTTTTAGTAACTGGGGCTCAAAATTTTCACAGAAAACAGTAAAAAAAATCTCAAAAGTTAATAGTACTCCACATCATTATTATATTACCTTGAGTGTGAGAGTTGCCACGACGCGGTCCGACTCGCAGCCGAGGTTGGAGCTCTCGACCAGGAAGCGGTCCAGCGACTCGACGGCGGCACAGAGCGGCGCCGCCACGCCGTCCCGCTGCTCGCACTCCACGGTCACGAAGAACCGCCCGTCGCCGACCTGGACCGCGCCCACGTGCGTCACCCTCACGCCGCCGCCGCCGCCTCCTCTTCTCGAGCTGTTCCCCTCGTCGTCCTTGTCGCCCCTGCGGCCGTGCTGCCCCTGGCGGCGGCCGGCGACCAGGCGGTCCTTCTGCTGCTGCTGCTGACGCCGCCCGGGCAGCCCTGGGCGCGCCTCGAGCGTGGCCACGTCCTCCTTGAGCTTCTTGGCGTGCGCCTGCAGGTTCCTGACGTACTCCACCGCGTCGGCGATGATGGACGCCTTGTCCATCTGCACGTAATTCAAAGACGACGGTAAGAATCGATGCAAGAAAATTCAGATACCCGTCTCTGTCTCTGTCTATGCGTGCGCCGGCGCCCCGATCGATCACAAAAGGATCACATGAGATGGAGGATTTTCAAGATATATACCTTGGTGATGTTTGGGACGAGGGCCCTGAGCTCGTAGAGCTTCTCCTTCATCCGGAACCTCCTCTTCCGCTCCGACACGATGGTCTTGGACCGGTCCCTCCGCTTCCTCGTCCCGGACAGGTCGCTGTCGTCGCGGCTAGGTTCGCAGCCCGCGCCTTGCTCCCCCGAGCCTTCAGGGCTGATCACGTCGTCGTAGCTGCACGCCTGGTCATCCGGCGAGCCGCCGTCGCCGCACTCCTGCTGCCACGCCTGCTCATCGCCCACCATGTCGTCCACGACGACATCGTTGTGATCCCCTGTGCCGCCGCCGCCGCCGAAAAGCTCGTCGCCGAGCTGCATCAGGTCCTCCATCCAGGCGCTATCATCGATGGCACCCGCCGCCGCGGCTGCGGCCACAGGCTGCTCCACGAAGGCATCGCCGTGGCCGTGGAAATGCAGCGGGTCAACGACGTCGAAGAACCCGGGGCTGAGCATGAGGTGCTCTTGGTGTGGCGACAAATGCAGCAGCCCGTGGTGCTGGTGGTGCTCCATGATCGATTCGGTATTACGGTAGTGGCTGTTATCTCAAAAAAGTGATTGAGCTGCAGTGGGTGCCGCGCTTTTTATATAGCTCTCGCTCGCCCCCTCGGAAGGAAGGAATCTGGTCTGGATCTAGTTTGTGCTCTAGGGAACGAAGGAATTAACTGTGGAGTGGAGGAGAAGATTATTTACTGGTTTGTTTATGCCCTCCACAACTAGCGGGTGGGCACGAAGCTAACTTTATAAGCCGAATATAAATTGGTGTGGGTTAATCTAATTAAGTGGCATGAACTGAGCACCTCGATGTATTAGATGCACATAGATTAGGACGAGAGTTGACCTTTCTTCTAGCTATGGTTAACTGCAACTGCATAGTCGACACTAAACCTCTATCCATTTTTTTTTTCCGAAACCCAGTAGCTCACAAATACGTCTACCTAGCTAGGTCTACCTGAATGACCACTTGGAAATCCATACTAGAGTGAAGGTTTCACCTAGGTTGCTTTTAGTAAACATGAATACATCTGTCGCATAATTGGCTCACTGAACTTTGAGAATTTTGCAGGTGTCTTGAATTCCAGTTTGCCCTCCACCTTCACAATTTAATTTAGACAAGAATTACTCCACGAAGTACCTCGTTTAAGGAATGTTTTGTCTGTTTTAGCAGCACCTTGCTCAAAACGCTACAGCTCTGCAATATCACTACTGTTGTTCATTATTTAAAACCACGGCACAAACTGAAATTTACTCAGATTACCATAAAAAGTTGTATGAAGTGGAAACCAAATTTACTCTGTTGTCATGAGGAGTAACTTGTAACTCATGCTTTGAAATGGTAGATCCTATTCCTATATCCGGTGCAAGTTCGCGGAAATGACGTAATTTTCAATTGATTTTATATACGGAGTATGAAATTTGAGGAAATTTCATGGTAATTTCAATTAATGAGGGGAAGCTTCTATATTCTCCTCTTTAGTCAGATCAGATGAAAATAATCTACCTTTGTCCCATAATTAGAACGTTTTGGCAATTTAGTATCATCCAATCGCGATTGCGACTGCATGCATATGAGGACCATGCACGCACAAGGTCATGCGTTAAGCTCCTTTTTGAGACAGAAACATCTTGTGTTCTTCAGCGTGAGTGGCTAAGAACAAGTTGGACTTCTGTTGACAGACAGCTAGAGTCGTACAAACTTGTGTCCTGTATGTACTACCATCAAATTTGGGCATAAGAAGACAAACCACTGCTTTATATGTGTTTCTGAGCATCCATAGCAACCACAAACGCAAGCTGGTGTATCAGTTTCAACTTCAAGTTCTAGCTTTTGTCTAGTCAATTTGCATGATTTTTTCTCTTAACTAATTCAGACATTGATGTTACTTTTCACATGGCCGATTATCGACGAGAGTAAATCTTGTGGTAATTAATCCGGAGAAAGATCCCGAATATCTCGCATGCATCGGTGTTCATACTTCAGGATTCACTGGATTGATAGGTCTGTGAACAGATAAGGGTGTGTGGAATCCACCAGCGTGAGGATTTGCTTAGTGCGGCCTGACTAATTCTCTCGCTCATTGCTTACTCAGTGAGTGTTCGCGCAAAAGGCGGATCAGAAGACAGAAGTGGTTGACACTGCTGCACCGCGACATTCGAGCAGCTCCGGTCGGAGAATTAATCCTCCCGGTGAACACTCTGTGAAATTCACAGCCCGTCCCCCACCGAATGAGATTCGTCGATCCCGTCCAGGCAACACTTCGGCTTACTGATTATGCTCCCCGTAGATCAAAAAAAAAAAATTTATGCTCCTGACGAAGGACGAAGAAACATTTCTTTATTTTTACTATAGTACTAGTTATATATAATGTGGCAGTTTTGAATTTGGATTTATCACTTCATTCTCATGTTTCCCGCCGAACACCTGAATGATTCTTCTCAGCCGTTGACATGCCATGGTGGGCTGACATCTACCGTCATCAATCATGAACGCTGAGAATCTGACGGCTGACATGTGAGCAAGCTGCTCCAGTTAGGTGAAGTGTGAACAATGTAGGAGCTAGACGAATTTTCGAAAAGCATGAATGTTCGCCTATGGCGTCCTGGAATAGTGGATCTTCCGTGGTGATTGATCTAGAGTATCTTTTCCAAAGAAAAAAAATACCACCATCCGTCTCGGATTAACTAATTCATATTTTTTTATTCGCATGTGTCTAGTTCTATATAAATGTGAATCAGTTAATTCTGAAAGGAGAGAGAACATGCTGTCGCTGACTATCTTAGATCTTACTATATAACAAGAACTAAGTGACACGTGCAAAAGCACGTTGATAGATCTAAATGCACAAGACTTAAATACACGGGACTCTACCAAATAATATACTTGAGTGCTCTCATTTTATTATTCTATTGAATTTACGATCTATTTCTAAGATATGAAGATGAAACATATTATCATTGTTTTTAGATGATTCCCTAACTTGTGAAGTTGTTGTGATGTGGTCCACTGCCCTAGTGATTTATAACTAATTCATAACGGTGGCAGTTTTGAATTTGGATTTATCACTTCATTCTCATGTTTCCCGCCAAACAACCTGAGTGATTCGCCTCCCCCGCTAAGCGGAGCAAGCTGTTCCAGTTAGGTGAAGTGTGGACCATTTAGAGCATCTCTACTCCTTAGGCGAACCCAGACCACAATCCGGACCTTTTTTTGGCCGGACGGAACCTGATTTTGGTCTGGACACGTCCAGTTTCCCACTCGCTTACCCAGGCCGAGTACCCAGGCAAACGCAAAACGGCGATATATTTGAATCTTTATCGTTTCCGCCGGCGAGTGCTCGGCCACAAGGTGTTCGACAGGTACGCCCACAAATTCGGCGGATGATTTTTATTACAAAACAGGGGAAAATGACTCTCAGTCGTCGATGGGGATGGGCTCCTGTGGCGTGGCCGACACGGCGTTGTCGTCCGTCTCGCCGTTGATGGCCGCCGGGTTGGAGGAAGTAGAAGCAGAGCTCGGCGTGAGAGCGTTCAGCGCAGGCATGTTTGGCACAGAGAAAGGGGAAGTCGTGATCACGCCCTGCAGGATGGCCTGACGTTGCGACATGTAGCATGCCTTGACTGGCGAGCTCATCTTCGACGTGTCCTCGCCGCCCATCAGAAACTTGAGGTCCGTGTTGCGCTTCTTGGCGGCGTAGTTGGCCTTCTTCTTGGCGAGGTTAGCCTTGATGAGGGCCACTTTTTCCTCTTGTGTCTCGATCAGTTGCTTCCATCGCTCTTCCCTCTTCTCAGCCCTCTTCTCGGCCCGCGCCCTCGTGTCGGCGATGCATTTCTCGATCGAAGCCTGGAGACGCTCGGCGGGAGGTCCGGCGGCCTTGAGCATCTTCGCCTTCTTCTGGCCGAGCTCAGGCCTTCCTTCGCTGGCAGCAGCGGCCGGGGCCTCGGGGTTGTAGACACCGTCCTTGCTCTTGGAGAGACTCAGGCGAGTGTCCCGCCACTTCTCGCAATGCTCGATTGCTCGAAGACATGATGGAACTTGAACTCCATCTTCATGTCCTCTCAAACCAGAGCAAGTGCACGATGCAGCTGCAAAATGAAAGTGTGTCAAGTTTGTTAAAATGGAAGAGAGTGCACGACAAAAATAGTATTCGCGAGTACCTTGTTGTCTATATTCTCTCCACTGGCTTGTGTGCGGTCGACCTCTTCCACGCAGCTGTGCCACTTGCTACAGGCAGTCTGGATGATCGCCCAATGATTGGTAATTGTCTTTTCCCCTCGCTCCACGTGGATTTTGTGATACTTTGGGTCGCACATGCTACGCTCGTCGAATGCTGCCTTCACGCGCCGCCAATAATTGTCGGAATTTAGGTTCGCACCGGTGATCGGATCCATGCTCATCATTTTCCAAGCTTCGGCAAGGCAGGTGTCCTCGGCCACGGTCCATTTGAGCCGAGCGTCCGCCGAAGTGCCCGACTTCTTCTTCCCCTTCTTGCCTTTCGCCTCAGCCTCGGCGTCTTCTGGCTGCGTCTGCTTGGCCTGCGTCTCCTCGACATCGATGTCGGCGAGGTCCTGGGACTCGATGTCGTGCTCGACATCGGCCCGGGTCTGATCTTCCGTGAAGAAGGAGGGGTGGTTGGAGGCCGAGCCTGTTGCGATCAAGTTCTCCATGTATGTCTCGGCCGTCATGTCGGCCGGAAGTGCGCCCGGCATTCCGCCGAACAAGTTGCGCGCGTCGGCCTCGCCGAAGGGCGTCGAGCCTCCGCGGGGCAGAGGAAGATCACGTTGGGGTTGAACCCGCCGTCAAACTCGGGCGACAAGGAGTATCTCTGCCGAGAAGTCGCCTGGATCTCCTTGAAGCCTGCCGGAGAGATCGGCGAGAATCCGGCGGGCGAGCCGACGCTCGCCTGGCTTCCCCAGTGTGGGGGGTACGGCACCGCCATCAACGCCGAACGCGTCGCCGCCACTTGCTTCGCCTTCGCCATCGCCTGCTCCTCCGCCGCTGCCTTCACCATCGCCTGATCTTCCGCCGCCTGCTGTTGCTGGAGCTTCGCCCTCTCCTTCCTGTCCTTCCGCTCGGCCGACGAGATCTGCCTGGAATGCTCCCTATTCTCCCACTCGGCCGAGGACATGCCCTCCGGCTTGGTCGGCGGCGCTCTTGGCTTCCTCGCCTTCTTCTCCGCCGGACCCTCGCCGAGGATCGATCTGGGTTGGACGAAGCTCTTGGGCGGCATGTCGGGCGTCGGGCTCGGCGGAGTGGCGGGAGTGGGGGAATGGGGAAGAAAGGCGGGAGGGGGAAGAAAAGGGCGGGAGCTCGGCGAAGTGGCAGGAGTGGCGCCTTCTCTCGCCGATAGAGCTGGCCCACGACCGTTGGTCGAAGTCCGCATTCCTGTATGCATCGGGATCCTGAGTACGGCCTGGGTAGGCCGGACCAAAACACGCCGAAATCCGAACGAAAACAAGTCCCTAGGTACGCGACTGGACCGATTTTCGGCGTCCGGATCAGCGTGCTGGGTAGGCGAGTGGAGATGCTCTTAGGAGCTAGGCGAAATTTTTCAGGCTATGGCGTTGTGGAATAGTGGATATTTTGTGGTGATTGATCTAGAGTGTCTTTTCCAAAGAAAAAAGATATTCCCCTCCGTCTTGGATTAATTAATTTATATTTGTTTAGATTCATGTGTATCTAGTTTTATATAAATGTGAATTAGTTAATTATGGAAGAAGGGAGAACATGCTGCCGCTGATTATCTTAGATCTTGTATAAAAAGAAGTAAGTGGCACGTGCACGTTGATAGATCTAAATGCACAAGACTTAAATACACGGGGCTCTACCAAATAATACTTGAGTGCTCTCATTTTATTATTCTATTGAATTTTCGATCTATTTCTAAGTTATTAAGATGCAACATCTTATCATTGTTTTTAGATGATTTCCTAACTTGTGAAGTTGTTGTGATGTGGTCCACTGTCCTAGTGGCTTCTATGACCGTGGTCTTGCTACTGTGGTGCCTCTTCTAGAGTATGCATAGTAGCAAGATCATAGTTATATGATCTCTTACTTTGGCTGGCTTTACTTAGACCAGTGTCTATACAAATCATATGTGAGATATATTTTGGTGATCTGAATCTAGAGTGCAGTGATGATATTGATCTTTTCTTGGAATTGTTTGTATTTAAT
This sequence comes from Avena longiglumis, assembly GCA_030063025.1. Lineage (NCBI taxonomy): Eukaryota > Viridiplantae > Streptophyta > Magnoliopsida > Poales > Poaceae > Avena > Avena longiglumis. Next base: position 491,836,824 of record CP125976.1, on the reverse strand, counting down.
AAAATGATTCCTAGCAAAGGATGGCTAGAAAAATGATTTAAATTTAATTGAAACATACGAATATATGGTACAACATCTTATGGATGCTTTGACAGTGGCGTAGCCAGGATTTACACATTGGGTATTCGAAATCAAAAAAATTACAACACACGAATATAATACGTAGGTTCACAATAGCAAGAACCAAACTATAAAGTTTTCATAGGAAACCCCCGAACCGCCCCACCTTTCTCGTCTCTTCCACCAGCCCCCCTTGAGAGTCGACTCTAGCCTTCCGGCCCGATCTGAAGCTCCCGTCGACGGCGATGCCGGCCGGCGGAGGCGGAGGAGAGGAGCCGGACTAAGTAGAGTAGATGGTAGGTGTAGATGTTGTAGTTTGTGTGCCGTTGTGCCGACTGGGAGTAGGTCGCCGGGCTCCATCGGCCGGGTCCGGTGCGTCCTCTGCTTCGTCTTCCTCTGCACGCTTCTCTGGTGGCAAGAGCGGCGGCGTGGTGGAAGCTCGGAGCATGGCATCTCCGCCAATAAGGCCGTCTTCCCTTCTTCTTGGAGGCCGTCCGTTCTGATGCCTTGCCGCGTTGTCAGGCGTTCGCCGGAACCGCTCTGGGTTGCGCCATCGAGGTGGTGGCCAGGCACAGGATGCGGAGCTGGTGATGCCCCCTTCAATAAGAGGTTCTACTCGGCGTGCCTTCCTCGCTACCATCTCCGCTTGCCTCTCCAAGCCCGTGGCAGGAGCTTTGGATCTGACGGTGAGCCTGTTTTCCTGATGCGATGTGGGTATGCCTTTGCTGCTCTGGTTCTTCTGCCGGATTCGCCTCCCTTCTTCTCTTCAAGCGCCAAGGCAGCGATGGATGAAGAAGCTGTCGAATTAGGCGATGTGCTGGAGCGGTGCTGGAGTTCGAGAACCATCCTGATCCGGAGCATATCCTCTGCTTCTTGCAAGAAGCCGAAATTCTTGGCCAAGATGGCTACGCCAGTGAGCTCCGGCAAGATTTCAACCTCCACCGAGAGGCCCTTTTCGGGCGCAGCTGTTGAGGGCGTCGCCGGGTCAGCGGCAAGTGGTTGCGTCCCCGCTCCTGACCATGGCTGCAACATGCTGAGCTCGCTGCTCCACAGTGGAGAAGAGGAAGGACTAGATTGTAATTCTCAATCTCTTAGCAAGGTCCTTTCTACATATGCTAAGGACCTATGTGTTATTTTTATTTTATGAGGTCCTTTGTAATCTTTGTACCCCTCCACTGCTGTTTTAATATATGGTTCTAGCCCCTTCGGGGCACTCCACCGTTCAAAAAAAAAGTTTTCATAGTAGTCATCGTCTCCAATAAATAAATTACATTGTAAGAAGACTGAAAAAATACTATTTTTCTCTACGATCTCCCTTTTGAAAGCGAGCAATGATATCATCATCCTTTACTTGCAAGAAGAATCGACGCTTAAGGAAAGTAACCAAACAATCATTCAAGAATTGCTCTCCCATTTTGTTTGTCAATTTATTCTTCACATAATTCATGGAAGAAAATACTCTCTCGACACTAGCAGTCGCCACCGGAAGAATTAGGACCAACTTGAGAAGCTTGTAAACCATGGCATGAGAGAGATTCTTTTTTGTCTCAACAAGCATAACAGAAAGGTCGGCAATATTTTTTACCTTTCTAAATCTTTCGTCCCTACACATATCGGCCACAAACATATCCAACTGACAAGGAAGCTTTCATAACTCTAGTTTTGAGAAATTCTTAGGATAGAAGTGAGCAAGTTTGACCAACTTCTCTTGATCATAAGCAACAAAAGAAGCAACTGGATTGAATGCTGACATGCAAACAAATAATTGAGTGTTTACCTCATCAAACCTGTTTTTGAGCTCTTGATATTGCCTATCAATAAGACCCCAAAATATATCAACACGGAACCTGTGGATATTGCTGACATTCTTGAAAAAATTTTTACATCTATGAACTGGCTTATAGCATGCATCCATGTCAGGGACTTTGACCTTATGCTTCAAACAAAAAGCCTGAACTTTTTCAAGGAAATGTTTCCATCCACTATCTTCTCGCAGATTCAATAATTCTTGCTTAGTGAGATCAAGCATATCAATAGCATTCACAATGTGTTAGTCCCTCCTTTGCAATGTTTGAGTCAAGAGATCTGTATGTCCAAATATTTCATCCAACAAGTGCGACATAAAAACAAATTCAAATGACTCAAATACCGTCAACATAGTTTGAGCTCTAATAGCCTCCGCACTATGATACTCTTTTCCAATCCTTTTAAGAACTTTCTGGATTGAAGGGTACAAAGAAAGCACATGTGACACGGTTTTGGAGTGGGACCCCCAACGGGTTTCACATGGCCTTCCCAAACCCATCTCTTGATTTAGCCCTGTGCCTGTTTCAATTTCTTCCAATTCCAATGCTTCAATGAGATAATCATTTTGAGCTTCTCGAAACATTTGGATCTTTTTGCAAGACATACCAAGAACATTCAACAAATATGCAAGTTGTTGAAAGAACCAAAAGCAATCACCATTCTCTTTAGCAACTGCGACAAGCGTTAATTGGAGTTGATGGGCAAAGCAATGCACATATAAGCACTATGAGGCTCATCCATAAAAAGTTTTTTCAACCCATTAGCTTTACCTTTAATGTTACTAGCTCCATCATATCCCTGTCCACGTACCATTGAGAAGCTCAAAGAATGATCCACCAATAGTTTTTCAATTGCCTTTTTAAGTGTCAAAGATGTAGTGTCCTCAACATGGACAATTCCAATAAATCTCTCAACCACCTTTCCGGTTTTATGTACATACCGCAAGCAGAGAGCCAATTCTTCTTGTTGATACACATCACTAGATTCATCGGCAAGTATTGCAAAATATTCTTCACCAAGATCTTTCAGAAGAAGACTAGTTGTTTCTTTGGCACAACAATTAATGAGTTCTAATTGTATCTCAGGGCATGTCATTCTGCAATTCTTTGGAGCATTTTCAAAACAACTTTGTCAACATCTTCAAAATTTTCCGCTAGATGATTCAAAAGCTCGATAAAATTAACCTTGTTAAATGACTCTTCACTTTCATCATGACCATGAAAAGCCAACCCTTGATTTAAAAGAAATCTCAAGCAATAAATTGAATAACTCAACCGAGAGAGATATTGGGCCTTACTTTGTTTGGAACTTGAAGAAATAGACTCTCTGATTGATGCACTAGGTTGAATGAACAAATCATATTTTTCTTGAGCTTCACAATGAGCACTAGTGAGATCACCAAAATGTTTCTCGAATCTATTTTTCATCATGTTCCAATTTTTAAACCCCCCCTTTCACAAAAGAATCACCTCCCTTATGCTTAGTTTCATCCTTGAACAAGTAGCAAACAAAGCAAAACACTGCATCTAGGTGAACACTATACTCAAGCCATTTGTATTTGTCAAACCAATGAGATGTAAAACGTCTATTACCTCCAATATGTCTTATTGGAAAATCATGTTTCCTTGGTTGACATGGACCCAATGCAATATATCTCCTTCTTATAACATCTTGATCATTGACATCATAGAATGTGATAGGAGTCCTCTTGCCTGGATCATGCTCAAGTTCATATATTACTTCATCATCCGATACTTTATCTTCTGCCACGGGAGAGCCAATCTCCGGTATTCTACCAGCACCATCATCATTATGTTGTTCTCTGCCATCATTATTCTGTGTTTGCACTAATTCATTGTAAGGAGGATTGCTCAATATCATCTTGATTTTGGCTTTCAACCTTAATAGATATCAGCGTCGACGTCGAAGCTATCTTTGGTTTCTTTGCAGCTTTATCCCACATACGTTTCAAATCAGTACAGTTCTCTTGCTTTTGCTTGTTCTTCATTTTTCAAACCTATAATAATTGAATTTTTTAGAATCTCATTTGGAGAAAAACAAAACTGAAATTATAAGTGAAGTGACTCTTATTCTTAGCGTGAGACGTGATCTGATCAGTCCGATCTAGTCACGTATTATTCTGGACTCTATTTTTAGATAGAATTGACAACAACGATCTTATGATTCAGAACCTGAATTTAGAACTTGAGACGAACTGTTGTCTACTACTCTTCTTGTGTTGTCCAGCGGGCTGCAGCGTTAGGCGTGAGGTGAGCAGCCAGAGCCAGGAAACAAGACAGACCGGAGAGTGGAGACCACGGGAATTTCTTACCTTCGCTGCAGCGACAGGGCCAAGGCGGATTTACGGCGAGAGGTAGGAAGTTTGCTTGAATACGTGCGGCGCCGCTGCGGCCGGCGGGCCGACGGCAGATGAGATCGATCGATGAATCGATCGACTGATCGAGTCGAGCGCAGGAAGAGGAGCGGTTCGCCTCCGTGACTACGTCCCAACTGATCTGAATCCCTAGTGTGGGTCGATGACTCTATGGGAGCCCAAGTAAAGCCCAAATTAGGAATTTGGCCCAGGTTAGAAAACCGGACCCGGCAGGGATCGGGAATCGCGATTTTAACGATTTTAACGACTTAAAAACGTATAAAAGGACCCTAATATGTATACCTATGCATATGGGAGCTTATATACTAAAAACAATTTGCAAAAAATATTGGGTATTCGTTGCATACCTATGAATAGTGCTAGCTCCGCCCATGTGCTTTGATGAGATGATTAGGGAAAATAGTGATTCATGTTGCTATACTCCTACTACTGTGATGCTTTCTTGGAGTATACACACAAGTATAAATTTAGCTAGCAGGATCTACTACTGCCTCTTTGATGTCTTCAATAAAATTACCCTTTTAGATAATTGTGGTTGTCCAGAATTATTAAAAGTGGCCCCTGCACATGATGCAAAAAGGCTGAGGCCACTTATATCTGGATCAAATATTGTTGTTGTATTCTTTTTAACCTCCATGATGATCATGCATACCATTTGTATACAGACCTGAGGGTACTCCTCCACCACAGTGCATTTCCAACAAATCTGATAAGAACAGATGCTAAAGATTTGTCTTTGTGATCAACCTGTGGTTTGTGGAGTGGTGTCTATTGCTGGATTTCACTTATGAATGTTGTAGTTTCTTTATCATCCAATGATGCATGGTCTAAGGTACATGATGTAGATAAGAACCGATGCTAACTAGTGGCTTTGTAATTCTGATGATAATTTTGCATAGCCTCACTATGCGGACCGAAAGAAACACCCTTCCTATTATCATTGTATTTATTTAGTACATTATATGTTGATAAGAACATATATGCTAACATATCTAGCTAGTGTTCCTACCTTAATGCTTTGTGCGTCTTGGTGCCTCATCCTTCTTGATCTTATCCTCCTGGTACTTCTTGTACCGAGCTCAGATCATGTGCTCATGGTGACTGTGACTTATCTGGTGGTTTGTGTGGCTGGTCTAGTGGTGAGGAATTGGTGAGGTGATGGTGTTGATCTTGATCAGCTCCTCTCCTCCTTTTCTGTTGAGAGCTAATGCCTCGAGGTAATCTTGTTGGTTATGTACTTTTTGGTTGATGATGTTTAGAGGATCCGATGGAATTCTAAGAACTCATGGGGTCTTTGTGGCATGGAGATGAACTGAGGTGAATAATAGAGTGTGTGTGGAGGTGAGAACGGTGTGCTAGCTACGGATGCTCTTCTCTTCTCCTTTCTGTACTAATCTTGCTATGTTGATAGCACACCACCCTGCATGTGTGTATGCTGCTTAGAATGCTCCTCTTTGTTTCAAGTTTCAATGTCTTAGGAAATATCTATTATGGATGGGTTTGAGTAAGAATGTGACCTTCTCCTGATTCGACTGTTCCTCTATTACTTACTAAGTGGATCTTTTACTGTGGATGGTAAAATTTGCCCCCAAACTATGATGCTAAGCTTGAGGCAATTATTCTGATAAGAATAGATTTAACATTTGGACCCTATTTTTTAATACTCAATGATGTGATCAACAATGCATCTTATTGCCTAACTGAGAGTACACTAACCCCACAACCCCTCTTTTCCATTTATTTTTGTTTGTAGGGATCAAGAATATGAAGAACATAGATAGGATTTAGTTTAGGCTTTTCAATTTTTATTTACTGTATTTGTTTTCCTTTTTGGATAATGTAAAGACATTGTAATACTTGTACTAAATTAATAAAGATATTCTTTTTGTTGTACTATTCTTATTATAATTTTCTTTTCTATTAAATATAAGTGTGGAGACATTGTACTTTAGTGTTGATGTAATAAAATAAATGTTTTATTTCTTATTATTTGGAATGTATAACTGGTTGAATCCTAGTCGTGTAATAAAGAATACCATTCTTTATTTGTATTGGGAATTCATTTATAGAATTTCTTTATTATTTGGAATCTAATTCCTTTAGTTGTATTGTGATTTAGTTACCATCTATAGTTGATATTTCAACTTCAAATTATTTTTGAATTCAAAAATATCATTTGAACATTCACATTTGAACTATTTTACCCTCAAAACCCAAGAATTCAGTAGAGGTCATGTCAAAATCTATCACACTTGCCTTGATGTTTCCACCAAAACAAGAGAGACCTCAATCCCTCTATGGCCTCACTATTCAGAATGCAATGCACACACACACATGTGGCCTCACTATTTATAGCTGTTAATCCTGGGATGTTACACAACCCCTTTCTTCCTTTGTGTGTTACCTAACCTATCAAGTGTAGCCCATTTTATGTTTACCGAAACATTGTACGCTTGCTCTTGCATAGTGATAGTGCATATGCAATAGTAAAAGTTGACTCCATGGAATAAAAAGAGAGAAAAAATAAAATATGAGAAAATGGAAAGAGATAAATATAAAAGAAAAGAAAGTCTCCCAATACAAAAGAGAGTCTCAAAGCTTGTAAGCAAGAGAGATAGCGAGTTATATCAAGGAAATTGTACAAATCCGTTGCTTCTTGACTTTTGGCAAGCGAGCTACAGTCTCTCCTTGTGTTGGCACGACACCGATCTTAGTCGTTATTAGGACCATTTTGTTCGTTGCTCATTTTCATAGTTGTGCTAACCCCCATTTATCTCCACTTTATGTGTTTAGTTATAGCTTTCATTTCTCGTTTGATCATTTCCTTTTGCATTTTGATCATTTGGATCTTACCCACTTTTGACATAACATTTTTGTTTGATCTTTTCAGTGCTTTCCACTTTCCTAACCTATCCACCCACTAAAGCGTGTGTGTTGAGTTGCTTCTTGGTACTCCCTTGACAAGACACTCTACCTATTGCTTATTTATTCAATCTTGGAGAATCCACTTGACACAATGCTATCTACAAGGTAAGCAAGGTGATAGACAATATACCACTTGTACTACTTAACTCTTGTATTGTGAGATAATGTCTAGGGATGATGAAAGAGATATGACAAAAGAACCACACGAAGGACCATTTGTCACTCATGATGAATACTTTGGACTTCGTTGTAACATCCCTAAAAAATAAAACAATGATCATCAAACTGTAATCACTAAAATTAGGGTTAACAAAAACTTTGATTAATTTGAATCATATGAATGCATGTGTGTATGTGATGATTTGATAAATGCATGAATGATCGTGTGTGATTAACCTAAATAGAAAGAAATGGTTTAAAGATGAAAATAACATCATATAAAACATTTCCAAGCAGAAACAAATAAAGATAAAATAAAAAACAAATCAATTAAGGCAAATGGTCATTTTTGCCAATCTTGCTCACTAGGTCACTTTGAGTGTTTCTAGTCCAAGATTTCAAACAGAAACTTTTCCAATTCTTTTTACCCCTTGCTAGACCAAGTAAAATATGAATCAAAGACCACCTTTCAAACTTGCAGAAACATTTAGAAAACCCATTCAAATGACAATTCAAAATTGAATCTTTATCATATGTGAAGATCACACATTTTAAAAACTCAACCAAACCAGTGAACCTTGACTAATCCAACTAACCAGATACTCCCTAGTATGTGCCTAGCAAACCCACCAAGTTTGAATCCAAAATTCAAATTTGAATCTCTTTTGGCCATTGTAGCAAACAAATAAACAACAAACACTATATTGAGCAGTGAATTTAGCCAACCTTGTTCCCTATCTAGCTCACACTACACTCTCAGTAGATGATCTAGCCCAATTAACAAGCCTTGGCACCACTGTAAGCTTGGCATAGCCATTAATGGTGACCATGCCGAGCCCATTTGCCAACCCCAATGTTGCCAGCAAGCTAGAGGAAGAACTAGCCCCGCCAACCTTGTCTGGAACACGCAGCACCGTCCATCGCCACTCCCTGTCCCAGCCCCGAGCGCAGCCAGCCACTAGACCACCCGCCAAGCACACGCCAAGTCTCTCTGCGTACGAGCCGAGAGCGCGCTAGTGCGCAACACTCGACCAACGCCCACAGACCGCGCGCCGCCCTCGCCGCTTGCGTGCGTGATCACCAGCACCCCGCCAGACAACCTGGTTCGCCGCCGCGCGACCAGGAGCACCCATGCGCCATTAAATTCGCCGTCGGACCCGCCCAGAGCATCGACGCGTTCCGACCGATCAGCACTGCCCCATGCCTCGCCACCACACCATTGAGCTTCTCCAGGGAGCACAACACCGTCCCCTACCGTCGCCCATGCCATTAGCCCTCTGTGCCGTCGACCACGACGAGCTCAGCCCGCGCCCGTCGGTCCCCTTTAGCCACTATAAAAGGAGACCTCCCCTGCTCGTTTTCTTCACACCAGTTCACTCCCACCTCTCACTGATCACACCCACTCACTCCCGGATGAAGGCGAGCACCAGGTGGCCGGAATTTCACTGGAGTTCGTCGCTGCAGAGGAGGAGAGGCACCGTCGATTGGAGCCGCCCCAAGAGAAGCTGCCGGTAATAGGAGAACCATCGTTGTCGAGTTCGTCATTCGCCCCCGTCGCCGACCATCGCCAGAGCCCCAGTGAGCCTCCCACGACCCCCACCTGCCGTGCTAGGGTTCTATCTCGTCGGCGATGCCCGACATGGACGATGAACCAGAGCTGTTCGATTAGAATTAGATCGTGCGACCTAGATCACCCCGTACCGCTTCGCCCCTCACCGTCTCACAGACGCGTGGGGACAACCACTTAACCAGACCGCACGTGCGCTGTGCGTAGTGGGCCGACCCAGTTAAACTTTCCGCGCGACCCAACAATTCAAATTTACTTTTATTCATTTAATTTCAAACACAGTTCTGTACCTAGATTCAAAAATCAACCCAGCTCGATTCACTGAACCAAAATGCATGAAACCAATTTTGTTAGAAAGGTATTTGAATGCTTAATCCAAACCCGTTGGATTAAAAACCATTTATATTTGTAGATCACCCATGGTAAAAATAACAAGGAAGAATCTTTTCTGCATTCAAACATTTTTCAAAATTCAACCACAAGAGCTTTTGAGTTGATTCCAACTCTTAAAAATCACATTTAACCATACCTTCCATAATATATAAAATTATATAGGTTTACTTACAGAAATAATGATCAAGTAATAAAAGAATGCCACATAGACATTTCTAGTCACTTTAATTAAATAAAAAGGTTAAACCTTATGAAATTGTGACACCACTTTAAATCACATTCCCATGTACTGAAATATGTGGTGATGACATGTGTCAACATGATCCCATGTTTGAGTTGGATAATATTACATCTGATGTAGTTTTTCAATGAGTAGAAATTACTTTTCTCAAAATAAAATAAATGGGACAAGTGTTTTAAGCCTTGTAATGTTAGTTATGATGATAGATCACCTAGTGTGAACCTTTGTGTGATGATTAGCAATAGTTAAGTATTGTTTGGTGATTGTGTACCTCATATTTATTTATAGACGCCAGTACCGACCAAGGATACGAGGAGGAAGGAGGATACTACGAGGAAGAAGCTGAGGAGAACTTCAACCACTGCTCTGCACAAGGCAAGCTAACACTTCCAAGATACCCTACTTATGCAAGCTACTACTTGCTTGTTACTATGCCAACTATATGTCTTAAGCATATGTGATTCTACCCACTTGACACACCATCCTAGTTTTACTTGCAAGCTTAATATTTTATTTTATTTATTAAAAAGCTTTCTATCAAAAGTTTACTTAGTGACCTATAGATTCTAGAAAGATAATTGAAGGTAGCATAAAGAGCATAAAACTTGGCCTAAGTTAGATAATATTGATGTCATCCTAAGGCATGAGATTGAACTTAGTTAATACCCACTTGTTTAGTACCCCTCATTAGTATTTACCCCCACATGTAGCTGCTAGTGCTAAGCATACAACTTGATCAACTTTAGATGGGAATACTTGGTGAAAATGGTTATGAAAACCTTAGAATGATGAGTCATTCTACTGAAATGTTTTGACATGTGTTCTCGAACACCAGATGATTTTGATGATGAAAATGTTGAGGCATGAGCCTTAGCCCTTTATAAAACTGATGGCTGTCTGGATGCGATACCATTCCAATTTTACCGTACAACCACAATACCCGAAATTTGAGTAGGGCTTGACTGGAAATTTATATACCTTAGTATGGGTTCCCTTGCGGCCATGGTCTGAGCTGAGGCTACCTTGTGAAGATTGTCCACCTATGCAGTTCCCAAGATGATAGTTGGTCATGGTTGGGAGGTCAAACTCACAGGAGAGGTGCCTATACTAGGGCGTGTAATTGAAAGGTTAGGATTGATTATACGCATAATGAGTATGGTGAATTCAGGATTGTTCCTGACGGATGTATCGAATGTTGTGGTGAAAGTGTACAATCTTTGCATAGTGTCAAACTATTCGAATAGCCGCGTCCGCAGTTATGGACAGTTGGAGTGGCCATACTGTTCTATCGTCAGATGTTTTCAAAATGACTTGTAAAATGATTTGTGACTTTGAATTAACCACAACAGAGTTGTGATATGAAATTCAAGTTCCCACTTAGGTGTTATAGAATTTTCAACTAGCTTTCTTTGCTTTTGAACTTAGTAGAGTAAATCTGGATTTTTGCAAAACAATCCTAGAGCTTAGCGTCCTACTACCAAAAACCCCTTCACTTATTAGTATTAGTTTGCGAGTACTTAAAGAGTACTCATGGCTTTGTCCCTGGCTATTCCCGTGGCCAGATTATGAAGAGGAGTATCAGGATGACGGACCGCAGGAAGGTTACGGCAACTAGGATCATCTCCCATCGTCAGCATTGCCTGTGACCCCGAAGATGGAGCTTTGCCCATGCTATCATTATCTTTACGTTATTCCGCTGCTTGAGTTGTATTAAGAACTGGATCATCAGATCCTTATTTGTGTATGAACTTGTGTATGGTTTGTAATGGATGATGTAATATGATATCCAAATCTGTTATGTCTCGCAAAAATGGTAATCCTGGGATTGCGATGTATGGCATAACAGGCATCTGTGATTAATAATCTGGGTGTTGACAAGTTGGTATCAGAGGCATCCCGACCATAGGATACCCTAGTTAGAATGGACGTTGGATCAAAAACTTAGTTTCAAAACCAAAGGAAGTGAGTATTTACAAAAACTTATTCTCATTCTTATCACTTGGATTCTTTCATGAAAATTCATGTTCCTCAAAAATTCTTGCAAAGTACATAAAATTTGACACACTTGATCACTCTACTAACTTACTCATCCTATATTCTTATAGATGGACGTGAAGTACAACAAGTTTTATCAGTTGGGGAATGGAGGAGACCTCATCTTTGAGCATGACTTGGACCAGCTATCGGAGATGATCGAGCTTCCGCACCCCGTGTTCTTCGGAGCTCAGCTCAATGATCAGGAAGGAGAAGATCTGCAGTGGCTAGTTGTTACAAGTCTCCGAGGAAAGATTGAACCTCCCACTGTAGAGGGAATTCAATTCACCTTAAGAGACAACAACTGGCTCGATGGACTGGCTAGGGCAATGCAGGAAGCTCTTGCCCGTCTATGTGGGCAGAGTATCAATCAAATCAAGGGTACCCGTTTTGAGTTATACCCAAGGCGTGATGTTATGGGACAACCACTGGAGGCACCATACCACCACGATCTAAAGAGTCAATTGGACCATCTCAGATTCATGATGTATGAACGTCACAAGGAGTTGGACAATGCCCGTTCCTATGCCAACCATAAGTACGCCATCGCCTAGAAGAAGGATCAGACCATCGCCATGCTAGTGAAGGATCGCAAGTCTCGTCGCCGTCAGCTCGACAAGAAGGAGCACATCATTGCCCGTCTTCGCCACCGGATCACAGATTTGGAGGAGACCATCCACGAGAGAGACATGCAGTTGGAGGAAAGTGAGAATGCAGGGGAAGACCTTCGTGGATACCCCTACTCCTATCTCAACGATGATGATGACTTTCTTGAGGATCAGGCTATGGACTTCTTCACCGATGAGGATGACTTCGCCTTCATCGATGATGATGAGGACACTGACTCCGAGGAGTAGTAGCACTTGAGCACTAGCGTTAATGAGTTGTATTTGGTCCCACTGTATCGTAGTTTCCCAGAATGGTTCTTAAAACCATTTGTTTTCCTATGTTGTGGTGTTTGTATCATGTGCTATGAATGAATGAATGAAAAGCAAGTTGCTAGAAAAATCTGATTCAAACTTTAAAAACTTTTCAAAAAACCCTGAACCTTAGAATTCCCTCTTTTCTCATGATCTACCTCAATCTTCAAATGCCTCGTGGAGGAAGCAACTCAGCCTCGTACCCGATGTTGAAACTCTTGCAAATGTTGGTTTCTGACCGTGAAGACTAAAGAGTCGAACATCAAGCCAACTTAGCCACCCTTCAACAAATAGCTCAGATGGCCAACAACAATCAAGGCCATGGAAATCACGACAACCATGGATCTAAGCTCAAGAATTTCTAGAACACCAACCCACCTATTTTCACTAAGTAAGAAGATCCCCTAGATGCAAATGATTGGTTGCAAACCATGGAGAACAATATGGAAGTTGCAGGAGTGGAAGCCAACGAGAAAGTGTTGTTTGCCACCCACTATCTGGTCGGTGATGCAAGAGCATGGTGGAACAGTGTTCGCGCAATGACAAGAGGTCAGCAGATGACTTGGGAAGAGTTCAAAGTCAAGTTCAGCAGAACCCATGTGCCACCGGGTTTGATCAAGAGGATGAGAGATGAATTCAGGGAACTAAAACAAGGGAGAATGATAGTAGTGGAATACCGTGAAAAATTCTTTTCATTGGCTAGGTATGCACCGGATGAGATCGACACTGAAGCCAAGAAGAAAGAGAGATTCCTGAATGGTCTACATGATGAGATGCAGACAGTGTTAGTTAATATCCCCTTTGCAGATATTGAAGCCTTAGTTGACTCTGCCATTCAGATGGAAGGAAATATCAACCAAGCTAATGAGAATCGCAAGCGTCGCATGATGCATCAACCAGGAACCCACCATACATCCAAGTATCACCCTAACCTATCTCCAGGATTTTCCCCAAGAAACAACAGACCCCCGATGAACCGTCCGGCCTATCCCAATCGTGGAAACCCAAGGCCCAGAGGAAACCACAACAACCCTGGCAACTCCAGCAATTTCAACCGTGCACCACCCAAGTTCAACAACAACAATGCTGCCACCAACACCAACACTGCCCCAAGGACTGGAAGCAATGATGTGCCTATTGCAGCGAAGGACAAGTCGCAAGTGACTTGTTATTAATGTGGAACCAAGGGTCACTACTCCAATGAGTTCCCCAAGAAGATTGCCGCAGCCCCCAATGCAAATGCCCCAGCTCAGCAGCAGCGTCGTGTTCAGCCCGGAAGAAGGTTTGCCCCAGGGAACTCGCTCAACCGCAATGGCCGTCTCTTTCTCATGCATGCTGAAGAAGCCCAGGAAGCGCCAGATGTCATGCTGGGTATGTTTTCTGTTAACTCAGTACTTGCCAGAGTGTTTGATTCTAGAGCATCGCACTCATTTGTTACTGAAGAATTTGCATGCACTAGTAAGATTCAACCAACCAAATTGAAGCATGTTATGATTGTTCAAATACCTGGTTCAACTACCAAAGCTAGGCAAATTTGCAAAGCCGTCCCTATCCAAATCCATGACATAGATTTTTATGCTAATCTAATAGTACTCGGAACTAAAGGTTTGGAAGTAGTACTAGGAATGGATTGGATGTCCAAACATAAAGGATTAATTGACTATGCCAAGAAAGCCATAACCATGACCAGTACAGCCGGAATATCAGTCGAGCATGTATCTAAACCTTGCCTCATCAATTCAAGTGCAACAAGAGTATAGCTCAGCCAACCATTGACCAAGTCCAGATAGTCTGTGAATACCCCGATGTATTTCCAGATGTTTTGCCCGGTATGCCCCCGGATTGGGATATTGAGTTTATCATTGAACTAATACCTGGAACCGGACCCATAGCCTAGAGACCATATAGTATGAACCCGTCTGAACTAGCAGAACTGAAGAAGCAACTGGATGCCATGTTGGAAATTAGACTGATTTAACCAAGTGCGTCACCATGGAGATCACCTGTTTTGTTCGTAGACAAGAAAGATGGAGGTAACCGTTTGTGTACGGATTATCGGAAGTTGAATGATGTCACCATCAAGAACAAGAACCCACTGCCGAAGATAGAAGATTTGTTTGACCAGTTGACTGGTGCCAAAGTGTTTTCTAAGATTGATCTTAGAACTGGCTATCATCAACTCAAGATTCGCACAGAGGATATTCCAAAGACTGCCTTTACCACCCGATATGGATTATACGAGTACACTGTCATGTCTTTTGGATTAACCAATGCCCCCGCTTATTTCATGAACCTCATGAATAATATTTTTATGGACTTCCTGGATAAGTTTGTCGTTGTTTTCATCGATGACATTCTGATTTATTCCAAATCAGAAGACGAACATGAGCTACACCTAAGGACCATTCTTGGAACCCTTAGAGAGCATCAGCTATATGCCAAGTTTAGCAAGTGTGAAAATTCTGGTTACGGGAGGTAGAATTCCTTGGACATATTGTATCAGCCGGAGGAATTGCCGTTGACCCTGCGAAGGTGAAGGATGTCGAAGATTTGCAAGCCCCAACCACTCAAACCCAAGTTCATGCATTTCTCGGATTAGCGGGATACTACCGCAAGTTTGTAGAAGGATTCTCAAGTATTGCCAGACCCATGACCCAATTGCTGAAGAAGGACAAGAAGTTTGAATGGACTGACAAATGTGAAGCGAGTTTTCATGAACTCAAGAGGAGATTGATTTCAGCCCCAATCTTGATCATGCCGGATATCACGAAGCCCTTTGATGTGTATTGTGACGCATCCAAGATCGGTCTCGGATGTGTGCTAATGCAAGAAGGCAAAGTTATGTCTTATATATCCCGACAACTGAAGCAGCATGAACAAAATTATCCAACCCATGACCTTGAACTAGCAGCCGTAGTTTTAGCCCTGAAGCATGGAGGCATTACCTGATGGGAAACCGTTGTGAGATTTATTCGGTTCACAAGAGCCTGAAGTATATATTCACTCAGAAGGAGCTGAATATGAGGCATAGAAGATGGATTAAGCTAATCAAGGACTATGATCTGGACATTCACTATCACCCCGGTAAAGCCAATGTGGTAGCAGATGCCCTTAGCAGATTGGCGTGCCGCTTGAACTCCATGATTTTGAAGGAGCAACCAAGTTTGCACAAAGAGATGGAAGATTTCCGAATGGAATTAGTGAGTGAAGGATTTTTGGCTAGCATAGAACTTCAACCCACTTTGATCAGTCAGATCAAAGAGGCACAGAAAGGAAATGCTAGTATCGACGGAATCAAACGTCGTATCGGTACAGGCAAAGTACCCGGATTCACCGAAGATGAAGAAGGAGTTCTGTGATACAAAGGACGTCTCTGTGTACCAGCAGATTCGGAGTTGAAAGAAGTTATTTTGAAAGAGGCCCATGATACTATTTATTCTATCCACCCCGGAGGAATGAAGATGTATCAGGATTTGAAGGAACAATTTTGGTGGCATAAGATGAAGAGAGAAATCGGAAGCTATATCGCCAAGTGTGATATATGTCATAGAGTCAAGGTGGGACATCAAAGACCCGCAGGACTGTTGCAACCATTGCAGATTCCATAATGGAAATGGGATTCCGTTGGAATGGACTTTATCACTGGATTGCCTACTTCTAGTAGGGGAAATGACTCTATCTGGGTCATAGTTGATAGATTGTCCAAAGTCGCCCATTTCTTACCAGTCAAGACCACATACCAGAGTTCGAAGCTAGCGGAGTTATACATTGCTAGAATTGTAATTTTGCACGGAGTCCCCAAGAACATCATATTGGATCGAGGAACCCAGTTTACCTCGAGATTCTGGAAGAAAGTCCAAGAAGGTTTAGGAACCCGACTGGATTTCAGCACAACGTATCACCCTCAGACCGATGGACAAACGGAGCGAGTAAATCAAATACTCGAAGATATGTTGAGAGCATGTGTGCTAGAGTATGGATCTAAATGGGAAGACTGTTTTCCTTTCGCAGAATTTTCATACAACAACAGTTATCAAGCTAGCCTGCAAATGGCCCCATTTGAGTTCATGTATGGAAGGAACTGTCACACCCCTTTAAATTGGTCGGAAGTAGGAGAGAGTCAGATTTTCGGACCCGACATCCTACGAGAAGCCGAAGAGAAAGTTCACAAGATTCGTGAGCACCTCAAGACCGCCCAGTCAAGACAGAAGAGTTACACCGACAAGATACGTCGAGACCTCGCTTTCAATATCGGAGATTTTGTGTATCTCAAAGTGTCGCCTTTGAAGGGGATGCAACATTTTCAGCTCAAAGGAAAGTTAGCCCCCAGATATATCGGACCCTTCAAGATTCTGAATCGTCGAGGAGAAGTATCATATCAATTGGAACTGCCCGAGGAAATGTCAGTAGTGCACAATGTGTTCCATATATCGTTACTTCGCAAATGCCTTGAAGTTCCGGAGAAGACTGAAGTTTTCAAGAACATTGATCATCGGACCATAGAGATAAACAATGACCTGACGTATCCTGAAGTACCCATCCGTATCTTGGAAGAAGCTTTCAGAACCACCAGAACCCGAAGCATCAAGTTTCTCAAGATTTAGTGGAGCAACCACACTGAAGAAGAAGCTACCTGGGAGCGCGAAGATCACATCAAGTTGGAGTTTCCCGATCTTTTTAAATCCTAGGTAATCTTTTTTCTTCCTTTTTCAAATCTCAGGACGATATTTTGTTTAAGGGGGAAGGTTTGTAACATCCAAAAAAAACAATGATCATCAAACTCTAATCACGAAAATTAGGGTTAACAAAAACTTTGATTAATTTAAATCATATGAATGCATGTGTGTATGTGATGATTTGATAAATGCATGAATGATCTTGTGTGATTAACCTAAATAGCAAGAAATGGTTTAAAGATGAAAATAACATCATATAAAACATTTCCAAGTAGAAACAAATAAAGAGAAAATCAAAAACAAATTAATTAAGGCAAATGGTCATTTTTGCCAATCTTGCTCACTAGGTCACTTTGAGTGTTTCTAGTCCAAGATTTCAAACAGAAACTTTTCCAATTCTTTTTACCCCTTGCTAGACCAAGTAAAAGTGAATCAAAGCCCACCTTTCAAACTTGCAGAAACATTTAGCAAACCCATTCAAATGACAATTCAAAATTGAATCTTTATCATATGTGAAGATCACACATTTTCAAAACCCAACCAAACCAGTGCCCCTTGACTAATCCAACTAACCAGATACTCCCTAGTATGTGCCTAGCAAACCCACCAAGTTTGAATCCAAAATTCAAATTTGAATCTCTTTCGGCCATTTCATCAAATACCTTTTTTACAGCAAACAAACAAACAACAAACACTATAGTGAGGAGTGAATTTGGCCAACCGTGTTCCTTCTCTAGCTCTCACTACACTCTCAGTAGATGATCTAGCCTAATTAACAAGCCTTAGCACCACTGTAAGCTTGGCATAGCCATTAATGGTGACCATGCCGAGCCCATTTGCCAACCCCAATGTCGCCAGCGAGCTAGAAGAAGAACTAGCCCCGCCAACCTTGTCTGGAACACGCAGCACCGTCCATCGCCACTCCCTGTCCCAGCCCCGAGAACAGCCAGCCACTGGACCACCCGCCAAGCACGCGCCCAGTCTCTCTGCGTGCGAGCCGAGAGCGCGCCAGTGCGCCACACTCGACCAGCGCCCACAGACCACACGCCGCCCTCGCCTCTTGCGTGCGTGATCACCAGCACCCAGCACCCCGCCAGACAACCTTGCTCGCCTCCGCATGACCAGGAGCACCCGTGCGCCATTAAATTTGCCGTCGGACCTGCCCAGAGCATCGACACGTTCCGACCGATTAGCACCGCCCCACGCCTCGAAACCACACCGTTGAGCTTCACCAGGGAGCACAAAACCGCCCCCTACCGTCGCCCATGCCATTATCCCTCTGTGCCGTCGACCACGATGAGCTCAACCCGCGCCCGTCTGTCCCCTTTAGCCACTATAAAAGGAGACTTGCCCCGCTCGTTTTCTTCACACCAGTTTACTCCCCACCTCTCATTGATCACACTCACTCACTCCAGGAGCAAGGCGATCACCCGGTGGCCGGAATTTCACCGGAGTTCGCCGCTGCAGAGGAGGAGAGGCGCCGTCGATTGGAGCCGCCCCAGGAGAAGCTGCCGGTACCAGGAGAACCGCCGTCTTCGACTTCGTCATTCGCCCCCGTCGCCGACCATCGCCTGAGCCCCAGTGAGCCTCCCACGACCCCACCTGCCGTGCTAGGGTTCTGTCTTGTCGGCGCTGCCCGACATGGATGATGAACCAGAGCCTAGATCACCCCGTACCGCTTCGCTCCTCACTGTCTCACTGACGCGTGGGGACATCCACTTAACCAACCCGCGCTGCGCTGTGCGTAGTGGGCCGGCCTAGTTAAATGTCCCACGCGACCCAACAATTCAAATTTAATTTTATTCATTTAATTTCAAACACAGTTCTATACCTAGATTCAAAAATTAACCCAACTCGATTCACTAAACCAAAATGCATGAAACCAATTTTGTTAGAAAGGTATTGGAATGCTTAATCCAAGCCCGTTGGATTCAAGCCATTTAGATTTGTACATCACCCATGGTAAAAATAACAAGGAAGAATCTTTTCTGCATTCAAACATTTTTCAAAATTCAACCACAAGAGATTTTGAGTTGATTCCACTCTCAAAAATCACATTTAACCACACCTTTCAGAATATATAAAAATATATAGGTTTACTTACAGAAATAATGATCAAGTAATAAAAGAATGCCACATAGACATTTTTAGTCACTTTAATTAAATAAAAAGGTTAAACCTTATTAAATTGTGACACCACTTTAAATCACATTCACATGTACTGAAATATGTGGTGATGGCATGTGTCAACATGATCCCATGTTTGAGTTGGATAATATTACATCTGATGTAGTTTTTCAATGAGTAGAAATTAATTTTCTCAAAATAAAATAAATGGGACAAGTGTTTTAAGCCTTGTAATGTTAGTTATGATGATAGATCACCTAGTGTGAACCTTTGTGTGATGATTACAAATAGTTAAGTATTGTTTGGTGATTGTGTACCTCGTATTTATTTATAGACGCTAGTACCGACCAAGGATACGAGGAGGAAGGAGGATACTACGAGGAAGAAGCCGAGGAGAACTTAAACCACTTCTCTACACAAGGCAAGCTAACACTTGCAAGATACCCTACTTATGCAAGCTACTACTTGCTTGTTACTATGCCAACGATATGCCTTAAGCATATGTGATTCTACCCACTTGACACACCATCCTAGTTTTACCTACAAACTTAGTATTTTATTTTATTTATTAAAAAGTTTTCTATCAAAAGTTTACTTAGTGACCTGTAGATTCTAGAAAGATAATTGAAGGTAATATAAATAGCATAAAACTTGGCCTAAGTTAGATAATCTTGATGTCATCCTATGGCATGAGATTGAACTTAGTTAATACCCACTAGTTTAGTACCCCTCATTAATATTTACCCCCACATGTAGCTGCTAGTGCTAAGCATAAAACTTGATCAACTTTAGATGGGAATACTTGGTGAAAATGGTTATGAAAACCTTAGAATGATGAATCATTCTACTTAAATGTTTTGACATGTGTTCTCGAACACCAGATGATTTTGATGATGAAAATGTTGAGGCATGAGCCTTAGCCCTTTATAAAACTGATGGTTGTCTGGATGTGATACCATTCCAATTTTACCGTAGAACCACAATACCCGAATATTGGGTAGGGCTTGACTAGAAATTTATATACCTTAGTATGGGTTCCCTTGCGGCCAATGTCTGAGCTGAGGCTACCTTGTGAAGATTGTCCCCCTTTGCAGTTCCCAAGATGACAGTTGGTCATGGTTGGGAGGTCAAACTCACAGGAGAGGTGGCTATACTAGGGCGTGTAATTTAAAGGTTAGGATTGATTATCCGCATACTGAGTGTGGTGAATTCAGGATTGTTCCTGACGGATGTATTGAATGTTGTGGTGAAAGTGTACAATCTTTGCATAGTGTCAAACTATTCGAATAGCCGCATCCGTGGTTATGGACAGTTGGAGTGGCCATACTGTTCTATCGTCAGATGTTTTCAAAATGACTTGTAAAATGATTTGTGACTTTGACTTGACCACAATAGAGTTGTGATATGAAATTCAAGTTCCCACTTAGGTGTTATAGAATTTTCAACTAGCTTTCTTTGCTTTTGAATTTAGTAGAGTAAATCTGGCTTTTTGCAAAACAACCCTAGAGCTTAGCATCCTACTACAAAACCCCCTTCACTTATTAGTATTAGTTTGCGAGTACTTAAAGTGTACTCATGGCTTTGTCCATGGCTATTCTTGTGGCCAGACTATGAAGAGGAGTATCAGGATGACGGACCACGGGAAGGTTACGACAACTAGGATCATCTCCAACCGTTAGCATTGCCTGTGACCCTGAAGATGGAGCTTCGCCCACGCTATCGTTATCTTTACGTTATTCCGCTGCTTGAGTTGTATTAAGAACTGGATCATGAGATCCTTATTTGTGTATGAACTTGTTTATGGTTTGTAATGGATGATGTACTGTGATATCCAAATCTGTTATGTCTCGCAAAAATGGTAATCCTGGGATTGCGATGTATGGCATAACATGCATCTGTGATTAAAAATCCGGGTGTTGACATTCGTCGAGCAACACAAGATCGCTTTAATTGCTATTAATGTCGAGTCCAACAATTCCAAGTGGAGACCAAAATTCGCTTCACCGAAGTGAACCAAAGATTGGATAAATGCTTCAACAACATAAAAGAACTCATTACAAGGATGGATCAAGGTCGTTCAATATTATCAAGCTCAAGACACGCCGACCAATCTTCAAGATCTCGCTCAATATGTGATGTGAGAAAAAATCAAGGGCCACACCACCAAAATGTAGATGATGAAGAAGCCCGACGAAGGCATCAAGGAAGACACACTCTCCTAAGAAAATAACAATGACAAGAGCATCTCAAGCACCACTCCACGAACATCAATGACGATAAGAAGAGCCTACACCAAATCATCAACCTCCATCACGACAACAACATACAACAACCGAGACGTGAAGAACAAGAACATAAAATTGTCAATCCACAAGCACAACATTTCAAGAAGACAACCAGCATCATCATAAACGTCTTCCACCACCACCTCCAAACCAAGAATTGTAACGACAAAATGGAGAACCGGGCGGCGACCCCTAAGCTTAGGATGGAGATGATGAAGGCCATGACCTAGAACGATGCCCTCATCATCGACACCACCACCAACATCGCCATCGTGAATCAAGTAAAGAAAGTAAGCACAATTGTCACAATCGCCGCCAGAACAATGAAGAAAAGTTTGGCAAGAACCCGGAATCCTATCCCTCGTGGGCACTCAAGGTCGACAAGATTTTATGCATACACAACTACTCCAAAGCCAAGAAAGTTTCCATAGCATCTCTAGAGTTTGACGACTATGCGAACCTTTGGTGGGAGCAAGTGTGAAAAGAACGAGAAGATAACTTGGAACCACTAATTGAAACTTGGAAAGAAATGAAAGAAGTCATGCATGAGCTCTTCATTTTGGAACACTGCAATCGATATCTCTTCAATAAGCTACAGAGCTTAAAACAATGAACCAAGAGTGTGTATGAGTACTACAAGGATATAATCATATGAAAGTTTCAATGATGAGAGCAAACATCATGGAATCCTCGGAACAAACAATGGAAAGATAATTGAATGGATTGAACTATCCAATATAGAGGGTTACCAAGTTCTAACCATACACCTCCATTGTTTAATTGATCCATCTAGCTTGCAAGGTCGAAAGAAGAGTAGAAAATGATCTCTGCTATTTCAAGTCCAAGCAAGACTACGCCACAAAGTACTCCTAACAACAATCTTCTTTGGAAAAAGCTTCTCCTACAAGTCCTTCGACTTCCTCAAGCCACCAATCAAGCATGAAGATGGCACAATCAACAAATTCCTCTCAAGCATAAACGGCAAAAAGAGAACTTATATGTTATAAGTGCAAGAAGGATGGACATAAGTCCTATGAATTCCCATACATCAAGGTCATGATACTAATGGAAAATGGAGAATATTAGCAAATGAGTGAAAGGGAATATGAGGCTATGAAGCAAGTTCAACTCCTACTATAACAAGAAGCAAGTGATAATGATGAACTCTTTTGTGAGCCTGACACAAATACAATGCTCATAGTCACAAGAGTATTGACCACCAATGTACATGTTGTTCAAGACCAAGGTGCAATCTCTTCCAAACAAGAGCCGGTGTGGATGGAGAATCCATAATTGTGATCATCGATGGAGGAATTTGTCAAAACTTGGCAAGTAAGGAACTATGCAACAAACTCAAGTTGGCATATATGAAGCAACCCCATCCCTATCATGTAAAATGTCTTAGTGATAATGGAACCTTCAAGATCAAGTACAAAGTCCAAGTCTCTTTCAAGATTGGTCCATATGAAGACACCGTCGAGTGTGATGTAGTGCCAATGACGGTGTGCCACATGCTTCTTGGAAGATCATGGAAATTTGATAGAGGAGTCATCCATGAGTCCTCGCCAACCACTACTCCTTCAAGTGAAAAAACAACACATTTGTGCTCCGTCCTATGACACCAAGCCAAATCATTGCAAAAATGCATGAAGCTTACCAGAGATACGACAAGAGGAGGATCCTTGTGAGATGATTAGTGGTGAGAGAACCACATACAAGTGAGTGAGAGCCACAAACCCAAATTGAGTGGAAAAACTAAGAGTGCCATGTCGAAAGCCACTAAAGTGAGAAGAGTGATTTGAGTGTGACCCATGCTAACAATCCTTCATACACTTCTCTCTATTTGTTGTCAGTTTGCAAGGTACTCAAGCAAAGGAACCACCTCCAAGGCACCTCGACATGATATACCACAACAACATGAATACAAGAAAGACTACAAGCTGTTCGACAATAATTACATGGCTTTGACCCCGGAGAAACAACCACATACAAATATAAGGCCAAGGGCTTATCTCCTCCTATACATGGTGATGAGAGCTTAGAGTCGAGGACGAATCTTTTTCAAGCAGGGGAAGATGATGCTGCCCATAATACGCCAACCACCATGCCACCAAGTCATGCTACTACGACCAACACACCTAAGGTGAATTTCTTCCATCGCTTTTCATCTGTTGAGACTCACTTGAATGGGATGCTACTTGAACCTATCACCCATTTTATGACTAGGACCATACCCATGATCAAGATGCCAAGAGGAGACACCAAGGATGCTCAAGGAGCCAAGATTCCTAAGCAAGAAGCATGGAATCAAAGATGGAAGAAGCTAGGAAAACCGCAGACCAAAATGACACATCGTTGTGTGAAATGGACTAGCCGAACCGACGCCGGCCCCGGCGGAACCCATCCCAAACTGGAGCCCCACCGAATTGGTCATTGATACACGGGTTCGGCAAAACCGTAACCAAACCAGCGTCGCAAAACTCAAACCTACGTTAGGCCCGGTGCACATACTAGACCGCCGATCCACACCGATGCCACACCAGGCGCCACCGGACTTACCGCCAGAATACACTGTCTGCGCACAGAAACATGTTTGATGCCCTGAAATATTTCTCCCACCTTCCTCTTCGCCCACTAGTAGGAAAAGGCTTATAGTAGTCATTTTCCTACTGGCATCTAAAACAAATTGGGCGCCACTACTACAAGGCAAAGTAGTCGCGACCTTCGAAGATAGGCGAACGCCACCACTATAACTTAGTACTAGCATTCAGGAGAAACTGAATGCCGACACTAAGTGGGGATCATGATGCGAGCTAGGACCAAAGTATCCCAGGCGTTCGTCATATTTGAAATCCGCAACTATGTTTATAATGGTGGTGTTGAAATTTTTGCAGACACCGGCACTATTACATCCAAGAATTCCCTAGATAGTTAACAGGCGGCACCCCATCCCTCTCTCTCATTTCCAACTCCCCGATCGCTTCTTCTCCCATACCCAAATCGCCGCGCCCGACCTTCCCTCGCGCCGCCTCGATCTTTCCCCACGCTATGTAGCCCCCGCCTCGAGCTCGCACCGCGCCGACCCGACCCGACCTCGTGCCACCCCGCCCCACCCCGACCCGCCCCCGCCCCTGCCACGCCTCTCTCATCCTCTCCGAGTCGCTGGCCGCGACGACCGCCTCCATCGCTGCAACTTCCCTGCCCGTCCTCGAGCCGCTCGCCGCAGCTTCCTCCTCCACGACCTCGGTGAGCCACCCGACATGCCTTTGATCCCCATTTTTAATGCGTTTTAAACATTAGAAATTTTAGAGATAGTGATAGATATTAGAAATTCTAGAGATAAACATGTTAGATGGTGTTTTAGATATTAGAAATTCTAGAGATAAACATGTTAGATAGTGTTTTATATATTAAGTTTTGGCTCAAATTATAGATATAGAGATATGTGTTTGTGAGTGAGCATGCAATTTGAGGAAGCAATGAGCATGCAATGTCCGTCCCTAGAATTATTTTGCGTCCATTGCATATATGAGGACCTTTTTTATCTTAGCGAGTCTTGTGATTAATTAACGAGTGCTTTACATTTTTTGTAGGACATGGCACTATGTCAAGTTTGTTTCGCGAACTGTAGCGATGAAACACATCCAGCCTCGCTATTTAGTGTCCATCTCATACAGGGTCGATTTAAGCGTTCATTGGTATATATAGTTTTTCCTATTTAAATTCATTGAATTTTCTTTCCATACTATTATTATTTATTTACTTATTTTTTTGATGTTTAGACTATCCCATGCAGTTTAAGAAGGGAATTCAATAGAATAACAGGAGAAAGCGTGGAGTTTTAAGCTCTTGGACGAACATATGTTGTGGACATGCGTAAAGAGCAAGAAATGACTCGGCTTGCAGGTTCTTCATGAAGAAGATTTATTTCTAGAAACTAAATCGCCTCTGGTGTTTACCTGGTTTTTTCAATGGGAGATCCTTATCCTAGTATCATTGTTATGTATATGAACGACGAGGAGGATGAGGACGAGGATTATAAGGGCGATGTGGATGAGGGTGACGACGAGGATGAGGGAGATGATGAGGAGCAATAAGGAACATTGGATTATACAATTGTCACGCAAGCTTACCCAGAGTGACTATATCTTCAACAAAATTCCTTCAAAAAATTTCTACATCGGCCTAACACTTGTTACTCGCTTAAGTAGGACGCATATTCAACTACATGATATGGTATGGTATGTTTTCACTTATCATTCTTTTGTTAGTTCTTATTGTATTTGTGTTATTGCATGATAGTTATAAGATTTATAAATTTTGCGTCTTAATTAGAAACTACCATCGAGAATGGTTTTTTCTCTCAAATTTCTGAAGAAGGCGTGGCTGGAATACGGCTTGGAGCAACAAGTGTCGTAAGCGTCATTTTGTACAAGACAGTGAGTGATGGCCGCATCATCTTCAACATCCCACAGTGGAAGACCATTGTTAAAGCTCATCATGATTATCTACAAGTTGGGCAAGCCATTCTCCTCACTGGCAGGACCACTTCACGCCGTAACTTTAAGATAATGTTCATCATCGACATTATCTTTCATGATGACTAGCTAGTTCCTTGTGATGGTTTGTTAGTGTAGATGCAAGTTGTGTTGAACCGCTTGATGTTATGAACCGCTTGTTATGTGATAATGCATTTCGTGATGCTATATTGCGTCATTTTTATAAATATATTTTGTTGTGCTATGAATATTCAATTGGATGCACCAGATTTTTTTTAATTTTCCAAAAATCAATTATGGCGCTCAAGTTAAACGGAACGCCACTATATGATATATAATGGTCACGTTTAACAGAAATGCCACCACTAGATAAACTGCTGGTGGCGTCCGTGGGGACACCACCACTATCTTCTACCAGTGGCATGAGATTAGTAGCATGCGGGTTCAACGCCACGAACCTCCTTTTCCAAACGCCGCCACTAGGCCTTTTCCTACTAGTGGTCCATGGTACTATTATTAGGCCCCTATGGCTCAGATTAGAGATTTATAGTTGATGATGAATTAGAGAGAGCTATGCTCCTTTCCTCCCCGTATGGAACTCTACGGAGATGATTCGGGATCTTTGCGCAGTGTAACATCCCAGCATTAGAGCATAGAAATAAGCTGAACACAGGTGTGTACATTGCATTCATGCATAGAAAATCCGAATAATTTTCGCGCTTTTAAATAAAAACTTGTCAAAGTGATTGAAGCTTCTCTTAACTTGATGGAATTGAAGTAGATCATCAAGTTGACTGTGATAGGTTTCAATATGACCTTTGCTAAAACCTTATTTTGGGTAAACATGATTTGATCTTGTAGGGTTTCGTAGCATGGAAAACAAAAATTTTCTATCGCATACAAACAAACAAGACAAGATCTATCTACTAGATTGTAGCAACGAGTCGATGGAATAACTTACCCTCGAAGATTCCAAAGTGTTTAACGAGAGCGGATTCTCGTGGGTGATGTAGTCGCATTCTTCCGATCTCAAGATCGCGTAGACGATCCTTCCGGCGCTGCGTTCGGCGCTCCGCAAATCGGTCACACGTTCTACTCTAAGACCTTCCTCTCCCTTGTTCCAAAGATGCGTGGAGGTTGTAGCACTCTCCTCATGATTCCGAAGACAACTGGCGTGGTACCTAAGTAGAGGAAATCCCAGGCTTCGCCTTAAGCCTGCAGTATGGTGGAGTATGAGAGAGCTCCTCGGCGATCTAGGGTTTAGACACACCAAGGAGGAGGGCTAGAGCCGGGCGGCTGGGTTCCGGGACCCCAAATCGGCGGCTAGGGCAAAACCCTAGGTGGTGGCGGCTATGGAGGCTGCAGCTTTCTAGGGTTTGAGGTGAGGACTTGTGTGTTCAGAGAAGAGCCCTGCCCCTCCTTATATAGGTGGAGGGGCCGGCCGCGCCAAGGGGAGGGAGAGGAGTCCCTCCCCAACTCGGCTTGGAGGTGGGCCGCCGGTTGGAGGAGGGAACTCCTCCCCAACTCGGTTTCCCACACCTTCCTCTTTTCCTCTTTCCAATTTTAGACGTTTGACTTTTCAAACTAGCTATTTGACTTTTCAAATTAGGATTCAATTTAATCCTTTATTTGGAACAGCGAGGACACTTAGTACATGATGCAATCATTCCAATATGCAATGACACATTCATGTACCCTTCCTCCTTGCCGGACATTCGGAACCTTCTAGAACATTCCCGATGAAAACACCTAATCATTCCCGAACTCAAACGGGACTTTCCTTATATGAATCTTATTCTCGGACCATTCCGGATCACCTCGTGATATCCGGATCCCATCCGAGACTCAACAACATTCGGTCTCTTTCTCATAATACCATAACTACTCACAACGTCGAATCCTTAAGTGTGTCTCCCTACGGTTCGTGAATTATGCGGACATGATCGAGACACTTCTAACAATAACCAATAGAGGAATCTGGAAATTCATATGGCTCACACATATTTCTCGATTACTTTGCGATCGAATGAACCACTTACATACGATACCAATTTCCCTTTGTCTCACGATAGTTTACTTATCCGAGGTTATGATCGTCGGTATCTCGCATACCTAGTTCAACCTCGCTAGATAAGTACTCTTTTCGTTCGTGATATGTGATCCCTTGTGAGCCAGTCACATGCTTGGAAGCCAATTGGATGACATTCCACCGAGAGGGCCCAGAGTATATCTATCCGTCATATGGATGGACAAATCCAACTCTTGATCCATGTGTCTCAACCAATACTTTCCTAACACTCAATGCCACCTTTATAGCCACCCGATTCGGTGTGGTGTTTGATGTCATCAAAGCATCCATCCGGTAAAGGTGATATGCATGATCTCATGGTCGAAGGAATTAGGTTACTATGTATCAGAAAGCATATAGCAATTGAACTTATTAAATGACTTGATCTTTATGCTACGCTTATCTATAGGAGTATGTCCACCATATCATTCTCCTAACGATATGATCTTGTTTGTTGATAACATCTCAATTTTCATGATAGGGAAACCACAATCATTTATCAACCAACAAGCTAGTGATGTATAGAGGCTATACTAGGGACTTCAAATTAAGTTTACAAATCACACAAGTATCAATGTTTCCTTGTTAATACTATTATAGCATGAATGCAAACATTTATCATAAACACAAAGATATAATAATAACTACATTTATTATTGCCTCTAGGGCATATCTCCAACAGTCTCCCACTTGCACTAGAGTCATCTAATCTAGATTACATGGTAATATACCGAACACCCATGGCAGTTTGGTGTTGGTCACGTTTTGCCCTCGGGAGAGGTTTAGTCAACGGATCCGCCACATTCAGATCTGTGTGTACTTTGCAAATCTTTATATCCCCATCTTGAATATGTTCTCGAATAGCGTGAAAACGTAGCTTGATATGCTTCAGCTTCTTGTGTGACCTTGGTTCCTGCGCATTGGCTATGGTGCCCATGTTATCACAAAGATAGACATTGGGTCCAAAAGACTTGGAACCACACCCACTCTGTAATGAACACTTTCATCCATATCGCTTCTTGTGAAGCCTCAAAGACCATGTATTCCAATTCAGTTGAAGATCTCGCCACAACGCTTTGCTTTGCACTCCTCCACTAATCGCTGCACCATTCAAAATAAATACGTATCCAGTTGTGATTTAGAATCATCCGGATCGGTGTTCCAACTAGCATCGGTGTAACCTTTAACAACGAAATGTTCATCACCTCCATAAGAAAGAACCATATCCTTAGTTCTTCTCAAGTACTTAAGGATGTTTTGATCATTGTCCAATGATCCACTCTGGATCACTTTGATATCTGCTAGTTAAACTAACAACATATGCAATGTCGGGTCTAGTACATAGCATGGCATACATTAGAGATCCTATGGTTGAGGCATAGGAGTCTTACTCATCCTTTCTCTATCTTACCCGATGTCGGACTTTGAGTTTTACTCAAGGTCGATTAGCAACATGGGCAAGAACCCTTTCTTGCTTTCTTCCATTCCAAACCTCTTTAGAACTTTGTCCAAATATGTACTGTGACAATGATATTTAGCGTTTCGATCTATCTCCGTAAATCTTTATGCCTAATATGTAAGCTTTCGCCAAGATCCTTCATTGAAAAACTATTATTCAAATATTCCTTGACACTATTAAGAAGGTCTACATCATTCCCAATCAACAATATGTCATCCACATATAGTATTAAGAATGCTACAGAGCTCCCACTCACTTTCTTGTAAATACAAGCTTCTCCATCAGTTTGTATAAAACCAAAACTTTTGATCACCTTATCAAAACGTTGATTCCAACTTCGGGATGCTTGCTTCAATCCATAGATGGACCGTTGAAGTTTACATACCTTGTTAGCATCTTTAGGATCGACAAAACCTTTGGGTTGCATCATATACAACTCTTCATCAATGTCTCCATTGAGGAACATTGTTTTGACATCCATCTGCCATATCTCATAATCATAATATGCAGCGATTGCTAACATAATCCTCACAGACTTTAGCTTCGCTGCTGGTGAGAAAGTCTCATCGTAGTCAACTCCTTGAATTTGTCGAAACCCTTTTGCGACAAGTCGAGCTTTATAGACAGTAACATTACCATCAACATCTGTTTTCTTCTTGAAAATCCATTTGTTCTCGACAGCCTTCCGGCCATCCGGTAAGTCCACCAAAGTCCATACTTGGTTTTCGTACATGGATCCAATCTCGGATTTCATGGCTTCTTGCCATTTATTGGAATCTGGGCTCATCATCGCTTCCTCATATGTCTCGGGGTCATCGGTGTTGTCCACCAACATGACACTCATAACGGGATCATACCAATCTGGAGTGGTACGAGTTCTCGTTGACCTCCGAGGCTCAGAGCAACTTCAACAAGTTTCATGATCATCATCATTAGCTTCCTCTCTAATTGGTGCAGGCACCACAGGAACTTCTTCCGGTCTTGCGCTACTATAATTCGAGAAGGTTCGACAACCTCGCCGAGTTCTACTTTCCTTCCGTCACTTCTTTCGAGAGAAATTCCTTCTCTAGAAAGGATCCATTCTTGGCAACGAAGATTTTGCCTTCAGATCTATGATAGAAGGTATACCCAATAGTTTCCTTTGGGTATCCTATGAAGACGATTTTTCGCTTTGGGTTCAAGCTTCTCCTAGTAACTTCTTTACATAGGCTTCATCCCCAAACTTTAAGGAACGACAATCTAGGTTTCTTCCCAAACCATAATTCATACGGTGTCGTTTCAACGGATTTAGCGGTGCCCTATTTAAAGTGAATGCGGCTGTTTCTAATGCATAACCCCAAAATGATAACGGTAAATCGTAAGTGACATCATAGAACGAACCATATCTAAGAGAGTTCGACACGACGCTCGGACACACCATTACTGTGGTGTTCCGGTGTCAATCGTGAAAGTATTCCATTTCTTCAAATGCTCGCCAAACTCGTAACTTAGATATTCACCTCCATGATCGTAACGTAGAAACTTAATCTTCTTGTTACGTTGATTCTCTACCTCACTTTGAAACTCCTTAAACTTCTCGAAAGTTTCGGACTTATGTTTCATGAAATAGATATACCCATATCTACTCAAGTCATCCGTGAAGGTAAGAACATAACGATAACCACGTGCGATGCTACACTCATTGGACCACACACATCGGTATGTATGATTTCCAATAAGTCCGTAGCTCGCTCCATCATACCGTAAAATGGAGTCTTAGTCATTTTTCCCATCGACATGCTTCGCATCTTTCAAGTGATTCAAAATCAAGTGATTCAAGAAGTCCATCGAATGGAGTTTCTTCATATGTTTCACTCCAATGTGACCAAGACGAAGGCCACATATAGGTTGAATTATCGCTGATTTCAAACGCTTAGCCTCAATGTTGTTGATATGTGTATTTCCACTATCGAGATTCAATAAGAATAGACCATCTATCAAAGGTGCATGTGCATAAAACATATTACTCATATAAATCGAACAACCATTATTCTCAGACTTAAACAAGTAACCGTCTCGCAATAAACAAGATCCCGATATAATGTTCATGCTCAACGCAGGCACCAAATAACAATTATTTAAGTATAAAACTAATCCCGATGGTAGATGAAGGGGTAGCGTGCCGACCGCGATCACATCAACCTTTGATCCGTTTCCTATGCGCATCGTCACCTCGTTCTTCGCTAGCTTCCGTTTATTCTGCAGCACCTGTTTCGAGTTACAAGTATGAGCAACCGAACCAGTATCAAATACCCAGGCACTACTACGAGTACTAGTGAGATACACATCAATAACATGTATATAATATATACCTTTCTTCTTGATGTTGCCGTTCTTCAGATCCGCCAAGTACTTTGGGCAATTCCGCTTCCAGTGACCTTCTCCCTTGCGTAAAGCACTCAAGATCGTGCTTGGGTCCAGCCTTGGTCTTCTTCACGGCCATGGTAACTTTCTTACCACCCTTCTTGAAGTGTCCCTTCTTAGACTTGCCTTTCTTGAATTTGGTGGTCTTATTGACCAACAACACTTGGTGCTCTTTCTCGATCTCCACTTCGCAGACTTTAACATAGCAAACAGTTCTAGCAACTTGTTCATGTTACGCATGTTGTAGTTCATCACAAAGTTCTTGTAACTTGGTGGTAGTGATTGGAGGACACGGTAAATCCCCAAAGCATTAGGAATCACTATACCCAAGCTTTGAAGTTTGTTTGCGTGCCCAGACATCTTAAGCACATGCTCACTGACGGAGCTGCCCTCTTCCATCTTGCAGTTAAAGAACTTTTCAGAAGCCTCATAGCTTTCAATTGCCGCATGAGTCTCAAAAATCAATTTGAGATCCTCGACAATATCATATGGGTCTGAATTCTCAAACCTTTTCTGAAGCTCCGATTCTAAACCATACAAGATAGCACACTGAACTATGGAGTACTGATTCTTCCGAGCGAGGTAAACATTCTTTACTTCATCGGCAAAGATCACCGCAGTGGGTCACCAATGGTGCATCCAAAGACATAGGTCAAATTACCAGTTGTGAGGACAATCCTCAAATTGCGGAACCAATCCGCGAAGTTGCTTCCATTGTTTTTCAACTTTTCTTTCTCTAGGAACGCATTAAAATTGATGGTAGGGGTGCCATTGATCTACAACATATTTGCAATAGTTTAGACTAAGTTTATGACAAATTGAGTTCAAATTAATGATGAAATTAAAATAGGTGAACTCCCTCAAAACAACATCCCTCACATTGTTTTAGTGATCACACGAACCAAATCCACTACATCAACACCGATCATCACGAGAGTTGATATAGTTTCAATGGCGAACAATTGTCATGTTCATCATATCTACTATATGATTCATGCTTTACCTTTCGGTGATCCTTGTTCGAGACCATGTGCATACATGCTAGGCTCGTCAAGATCAAACCTTAGTTTCCGCATGAGCAAATCTGGCTTGCTCACGTTGTATACACTTGCGGAATGTAACACACCCGATCATCACGTGGTGCTTCGAAACAACAAGCTTTAGCAACGGTGCTAACTGAGGGTGAACACTTTATGACTTGAAATTCATGTGCATGAGGGATCATCTTATAATGCTACCGTCGTCTACTAAGCAATACAAGATGCATAAAGGATTAACATCACATGCAATTCAATAGTATGTGATATGATATGGCCTTTCTTCTTTGTGCTTCCGATCTCCATCTTCAAACACGAACATGATCTCCATCATCACCGGCATTGCATCAAGGTCAATGACGCTTCTCCATGGTTGTCGTCCACCGGTTTTCAACTATTACAACTACTTTGAATAAACACGCGGGTCTTAACATAAATTAAAGACAACCATCTGGCTCCTGCCGGTTGCCAACTTACAATAAGGAACATTGCATACATCAAATATAATCACAATCATGGCCATATCACATCACTGCACACCCCTGCAAAACAAAGTTAGACGCCTCTACTTTCTTTGCATATTTTACGTGGTTTGGGGATTTCAATAAGTGTCGTTCTAACTTACGAACAAGAACCACAACACTGATACTAGCATTGTTGATCACCCGTTGTAAATTGGATCTTAACTATGCTAGGAGAAACACCATAAAGCCACTTATGCAATACAAGTTGCATGTCAAGCGTGGAGCAAGTCTCATGAACGATGTCATGTAAGGTTAGCCGGCCGCTTCATCCCAACATACCGCAAGATGCAAAGTACACAAGAATCAATCGACAATAAAAGCATCAACACCCACAATGACCATTGTGTTCTACTCGTCTGCAGATCTACATATAGACGGCTCGATACCCTTTGTAGGGTTTCGTAGCATGGAAAACAAAAATTTTCTATCATACAAACAAACAAGCCAAGATCTATCTACTAGATTGTAGCAACGAGTCGATGGAATAACTTACCCTCGAAGATTCCAAAGTGTTTAACGAGAGCGGATTCGTGGGTGATGTAGTCGTACTCTTCCGATCTCAAGATCGCAGACGATCCTTCCCAAGGCTGCGTTCGGCGCTCCATGATCACATCTGCGTTCGTACTCGACGAAGACCTTCCTCTCCTTGTTCCAAAGGCAATGGAGGTTGTAGCACTCTCCTCGCGATTCCAAAGACTGTGGCGTACCTAAGTAGAGGAAATCCTGAGGCTGCCTTAAGCCGGTGCGAGTATGGTGGAGTATGAGAGAGCTCCTCGGCGATCTAGGGTTTAGACACACCAAGGAGGAGGGGCTAGAGCCGGCGGCTAGGGTTCCGGGGACCCTAAATCGGCGGCTAGGGCAAAACCCTAGGTGGTGGCGGCGGCTATGGAGGGCTGCAGCTTTCTAGGGTTTGAGGTGAGGGACTTGTGTGTCTAGAGAAGGGAGCCCTGCCCCTCCTTATATAGGTGTAGGGGCCAGCCGCACCAAGGGGAGGGAGAGGAGTCCCTCCCCAAATCGTCTTGGAGGTGGGCCGCCGGTTGGAGGAGGGAACTCCTCCCCAACTCGGTTTCCCACACCTTCCTCTTTTCCTCTTTCCAATTTTAGACGTTTGACTTTTCAAACTAGCTATTTGACTTTTCAAATTAGGATTCAATTTAATCCTTTATTTGGAACAGCGAGGACACTTAGTACATGATGCAACCATTCCAATATGCAATGACACATTCATGTACCCCTTCCCCTCCGGAGTGTCGGACATTCCGGAACCTTCTAGAACATTCCCGATGAAAACACCGGAATCATTCCCGAACTCCAAAACGGGACTTTCCTTATATGAATCTTATTCTCCGGACTATTCCGGATCACCTCGTGATATACCGGATCCCATCTGAGACTCCGAACAACATTCAGTCTCTTTCTCATAATACCATAACTACTCAAACAACGTCGAATCCTTAAGTGTGTCTCCCTATGGTTCGTGAATTATGCGGACATGATCGAGACACTTCTCCGAATAATAACCAATAGAGGAATCTGGAAATTCATATGGCTCCCACATATTTCTACGATTACTTTGCGATCGAATGAACCACCTACATCCGATACCAAATTCCCTTCGTCTCACGATAGTATACATATCCGAGGTTATGATCGTCGGGATCTCTCGCATACCTAGTTCAACCTCGCTACCGATAAGTACTCTTTTCTC
Organism: Avena longiglumis; assembly: GCA_030063025.1. Lineage (NCBI taxonomy): Eukaryota > Viridiplantae > Streptophyta > Magnoliopsida > Poales > Poaceae > Avena > Avena longiglumis. The sequence goes on along the minus strand of CP125976.1, from coordinate 491,801,538 downwards.
GCTCCGTGATATGTGATCCCTTGAGCCAGTCACATGCTTGCAAGCCAATTGGATGACATTCCACCGAGAGGGCCCAGAGTATATCTATCCGTCATATGGATGGACAAATCCCACTCTTGATCCATGTGTCTCAACCAATACTTTCCGAACACTCAATGCCACCTTTATAGCCACCCGATTCGGTGTGGTGTTTGATGTCATCAAAGCATCCATCCGGTAAAGGTGATATGCATGATCTCATGGTCGAAGGAATTAGGTTACTATGTATCAGAAAGCATATAGCAATTGAACTTATTAAATGACTTGATCTTTATGCTACGCTTATCTATAGGAGTATGTCCACCATATCATTCTCCTAACGATATGATCTTGTTTGTTGATAACATCTCAATGTTCATGATAGGGAAACCACAATCATTTATCAACCAACAAGCTAGTGATGTATAGAGGCTATACTAGGGACTTCAAATTAAGTTTACAAATCACACAAGTATCAATGTTTCCTTGTTAATACTATTATAGCATGAATGCAAACATTTATCATAAACACAAAGATATAATAATAACTACATTTATTATTGCCTCTAGGGCATATCTCCAACAGATCTAAGGGTAGATCAAATGGAATAAAGATAAACCCTAATATATTACTTAATGATTAATATTTGATCCTTAGGTGATCATATTATAGTAATCATTATAATCACACATGAATACCAACTTATAAGTATAACCCAAATAATAAGAATGTAATAACTATAGTTTAATCTCATCTACTTATACCATGAGTATCATGGAAATATATAACTCTAAATATCTAGTGAGATTAAGTATGAAAGAAACCTAAGTTAAGATCATTCACCATACATCTTTCTTTCCATATCAATCTTTATCATCTCTATTGAATCCTATCTCAATATCTATTGTTCATCAATGTTGAGTAATCAACTATTGATTCACCAATTCTTAATCGATCAACTCTTGTCCTTATTATAGCATTCACTTAAGGCTTATAAAGAAAGAAGTAAGAAGAGATAAGTAGTGATGCTAGTTTTAGATATCATCTATAGTATGGGAGTGATTTGAGGAAATCAAATCAATATGGTAACAAAGAAGATTACAAGAATGAAGTCTAAAGATAGTTACCAGGAGTAGTCCTATTGGATCAAGTAGGTATAGTCAATGAATTATATCTCTTAATCCAATAGAGCTAAACAGAAGATATTTGTATTGAAGAAGTCTTGTTTAGTCAACTGGAAACTTGAACCATAAAGGATCAAAGGATCATAATGATCATGCCCTACTCACCAATATTGAATGCTTATACCAAGTATAAGTGACATTGGTGGATAAAACATGAGTGAACCATAGTATAGATTTATTATCCTAGATTAGTCATTACAAGTCACATTAATATAGTGTGAGGTTGAAATGTTAGTTATTGGAGTTAAGAAGAGACAAGATAGTAGGAATATAATGATGTTAGAGCAACATTGGATTATAGAAATAGTATTTTCCTCTTTGAAAATACTAAACACTAGAGGAGAGTAGAACTTGATATAAACCTCTACTAGAGTAGTATTTGTGATAGATGACTTAAGAAGGGTATGAATGGAGTTAGAGGTAACCACTTGTTGGGTTAGAGATTATTAATAGTAGAATAGTTGTTATAGCCAAGTATAAATATGAGAATATTATGAAAGCTTTAGTGTTAAGCACTTTGCATTTATAAATGGACTTAGAATAATAAGGGGTGGATAAGAAGTTTCTATAAAGCAAAGCTCATCATGTTAGTACATGATGATATATATAGAGAAGTAATATAGCTAGGAAAGGAATTCCTTAATCAGAAGTCCAGAATTATGAAGTATAGAAGATAGGAATTCCTGGTAAACATAAACTCTAAATCTAAGACCAAACCTAATATCCATTTTATATAGTTGAGCTATCATCTTGTTTCCACGGTGCTTTATAGGAATATTCTCCTATATCAAATCACCTGAGCATATCTTTATTATTTCTAATTATCATCATCATAGGTGCTTAGGAACCATCTTTGTCAATTCTTTTTCCTAAGTTATCCTAGAAAACAAATCCACTATTTTTACTTTGAATGGTGATGTTATTAAAGATCACAAACATAAAGACAATGTGATTAACCATTAATCTTTATTCACATCAATAAAATAAACTTGTAAATATTAAATCTTCTAAGAACTTATGGTAAAGCATTTTCAATTCAAATTTTAACTCATTAGTTAATAGTAATACATTCTATAATAAGTTTATGAATTTATGCCCAATTAAAATTCATATCAAAGGCTCACACAAATAATAATAGAAAAGGGATCTATATAATGAAAATAAAGCAACCCTAAACAATATATAATAAAAGTTCACCAATTGATTCTTAACAACTTCAACATTACTGCAATTATTCAGAAAATAAATTCCATAAAGAAATTTCCATCAAATGTGTAATATACAAACCTAAAAACAAAACAGAAAATGAAAAAAGAATTAAACCATGAAAAAAATAGAGGGAAAACCCAATCTGGCCCGTGGCCCATTTTCCCTTCTCTCTATCTGCTACTCGCGAGCAGCCGATCCCAGCTCAACTCCTCGGCCCATACCGCTTCGCCCCTTCTTTCTCTTTTCTTCTTCCTCTCGCCAGCCAGCACGTCGGCGAAGCAGCTGCGTGGCGTCGCCGGAGCTATCCGCCGTCGCCGTGATGCCTGCTATGAAGAGATCCATGCTACCGTCCTAGACATCGTCTACAAAATCCCCTCCTGCGCTGAGAACGAACCCTAATCTCTTTCTCTCTCATTTCCCTTTATCCACTGAAAACCGAGCTCGCCGGAGCCGCCCATCATCGTCGTTTCCGAGCTCCCCTGGCCATTCTGAAACCACCATGATGACTGCGACACTCGACTTCGTCGTTTACCCCAAGGAGCGCTGGTTGGGGTGATCCCTAGCCGTAGGATTTTGGTTGTCTTCCTCAACACCGACGCCATCGCCGACGTCAATCGCCGCCGTCTCTAGCTATACCTCGCATCCACGGCCACTTCCCTGCATTCCGGGTGAGCTACTGAATACGCTGCCCTCTTCCTTTGCCTCGTTTGCTTCCTGAATCGAGCCACCGTTGTGCGTCACCGTGCTTAGCCGTCAGACGCCGTCGTGCTCCCCTCGCTGGTGACCATTTCTTGGCGGCCCCACCACAGCTAGGCTCTTCGCGTCGTTCTCGTTCCAACCAACACCACCGTAGCTGCGCGCGTGTTCGGGATCGATCGATCGAACTTCGATCTGAGGGTGAGGGTCTGTGTGACGTCATGATGACGTCTTGCTGGCGTCATCCTTGACCTAGTCCATCATGTTGACTGGTCTTTGCCCATGTGGCAGGTGACGTGGCCTAGGGCCCATGGGTTAGTGTCTGTGGCTAGGTAGAGTTGAGGTATAAAAAGTCTGTGTCTGTTTAGAAAATAATGAAAAAAATAAGAATTCAAATTTCAAATATTCCAGAAATAAAATAAAATGATTAAATCTTTTAAATTTAATATTTTTTGTTTTATAAATCAGAAAAATACATATAATATATGAAAATGTTTAGAACAATAAAATCTACAACATTTTTTGTTTTAACTTGGAAGACCCTCCGGATAGGTGTAAAAACCTATCGGTCGTATTTGGATCTATAAAGAAACAGACATGGATGTCTCACATCTATGAAATATTCGACATGTTGTAAAGTATTTTATGACAATGTTCAAAGAGTTGACTATGACAAGATTTGATCTTTCATAGCGATATTTAGTCTGAACGGATTAAAGTAGCAACCACTACATATAATTTGGTATATGGTAGATGAATAAACAAAACAAAGTTCTTCTAATAGAATGGTTACCTAGGACGTGTACATGACACGGTCCAAAGGGTTTTGTTAAATTCAAAGGATGCTAAAAGGGCATGCAAACTTCAATGGTTGAAGTAAGCATCGCGAGTTGGAATCTTCACCATGATGAAAAGGAGTTTTCATCGGAGACGATGAAGATGCTTGCATTTGCAAGAAATTAAGTGGGAGCGCTGAGACATATTTCTAATACATTATGTGAAGGACATCTTGTTGATTAGAAATGATGTATCTTTTATTGACAAAGGTTAAGAATTTCATTTCGATGAAAGACTTAGGCAAACCCGAATATTTAGCGTGAATGTCTATAGTGGATGGTATGAACGCCAATATGGTTGTGCCAAATGTACATATATGAGATATTGAAGGAGTTCAATATAGAATCAACAAGAAACGGTTCTTGTTGCATGGAAAGGAATTGAATCAAGATTCAAGTGTATCGACACTTGATAAGTGAAACAAGATTCAAGTGCTTTGACACTTGATGAGTGCAATCACGAGAATGTTTTGATCAATCATACCATGATATGTACACATCCAGATATGTCCTATGCTCTAAGTGTTATGAGCATATACCATAATGAATCATAAAATGATCATTGGACGATAGTGAGGATATTCTTATGATCTTTTGGAAGAACTAAGAATATATTTGTGTAGAGGTGACAAACAATTACAAATAGTTCATTGTAAAGTGTTACATTGATACTAGTTTTGTCACAAGATACAAATTAAGTTTATCTCAATTTAAACTATGGGTGGCACAATGTAATGGAAAGAAGATTCCATGATGGATTTGGAAGAGTTCCAAAGTTAAGACATTGTGAATACTACAACAAAAGGCTAAGTATATGATGCTATAGTAGCGACAAAGGAGGAATTTGTGTCAAGTAGTTTGTTATCAAACTAAGGTGTGGTTCAGAACGGGCTAACACTAAAGATATATTGTATGACAATAGTATCGACGTGTTTTAACCCCAAGGAACTAAAGGTCTCACCGAAAGATCAAATTTATACAATGCCATCTCATTGGAGAATGAGTGATGCGTGAAGACGCAAAGACATGCAAATACACACGGACCAAGCGCCACCGTAGATTATGTTAACCACTTGCAATTATATGGAACACCGAGAAAGCCATAGGTGTTCAATACACAAAGTTTTTCAAACTAGATTATTGTCTCTAGTGCAAGTGGAGATCAAGGAATATGCCCGAGAGGCAATAATAAAGTGGTTATTATCGTATTCCTTATTTATGATAAATGTTTATTTTACATGCTATAATTGTATTAATACGGAAACGTTAATACATGTGTGTTTAATAAACAAATAGAAAGTTCCTAGTTATGCCTCTCTTATAAACTAGCTCGTTGATTAACAAGATGATCAAGGTTTCTTGATCATGGACATTGGATGTTGTTAATAACGGGGTCACAACATTAGTGTAATGGTGTGATGAACATTCATCCGAAGTATAGCATTACGATCAAAGTCATTGAGTTTATATTGCTATAACAACTTACGAAGTGATCCTAATCCTTAGACCATGAGATCATGTCAATCACTAACACCGGAAGAGTTTCTTGATAACATCAAACGTCACACCGTAACAGGGTGATTATAAAGATGGATTCAGAACTACTAAAGTGTTATGTTGAGGCCCATGGATCAAGAGTGGAATTTGTTCATCCCGATGACGGATAGATATGCTCTGGGCCCTCTCGGTGATATCACATTGATTAGCTTGCAAGCAAGTGATTTGATCACTAGAATGTTATATCAGGAACGAGAAAAGAGTGCATGTCGATGCGAGATCAAACTAGGTATGGAGATACCGATGATCGAATCTCGGACATGTAATATATCGCGAAACAAAGGATTAAGATACTAGCGTAAAGGTTCCGACGATCACAAGAAAGTCATCGTTGAATGTGTGGGAGTCAAGATGGGTCTCCAGATCCCGCTCGATTATTGATCGAGAGGGTCTCGATCATGTCCGCATTATTCGCGAACCGTAGGGTGACACACTTAAGAGACACCGACATCCATTTGGAGCAAAAGTTTCATGCCGAAAAAAAGGAAAGCGCAGGAATTTATTTCACTAGACACCTAAAGCTGTTTGTTGAAATTGCCAAACTGGTTACGCATGTGAAATAGAATACTAGCAAGGGTTTTATGTGAATGTTTGTTAATTAAAGTAATTAACAAAATTCTGAATAAATAAATAAAAGAGTTTTATTTAATGAGAGCTTGCATTAAATTTGGTGGAAATTTAATGCATGTGAGTGGATTTTGAGTGGAGGCTTTTTAATGGGAGGAGGCTTTTCATTTTGAGTGGGAGCTCCACCCACATGAATGTGGAAGAGGTGGGGCAGACCCATGGCTGGGCGCCATGCCCCTTGGGTGCCCCCTCCCTATAAAGGCCCCCTCCTCTCACCACACCTCCTCGTGAAGGATCTCTCTCCCTCTAGAATTTATCCCCATGGTCTCGGACTAGCGAGATACATGTTCCCGGTGGCTTTCGGCAAGAAAGAGTTGTGCTTCCGCTGCATCGCTGGGCGAGGCGGAGGTTGCTCGGTGCCTCGAACGTGTGTGCGAGCACGGATGCGTTGCTGTTTCTTGGCGCTAGGACTTCCTCTCGATCTTGAGATCGGCAAGAGATCGTCTACATCAACCACGAGTTTGGACTCGTTAAGCTTTGTCGGTCTTCAAGGGTATGTTCTCTACGGATATACATCCGCCCGTTGTTTGTATCTAGTATAAATAGATCTTGGTATATAGTTCACATCGTAGGAAACTTTTGTTTTCTATGTCGCGAACCCTTCAAGGTATCGAGCGGATCTATGCGTAGATACTTTACACGTGTAGTACACATGAGTATGTGGGCGATGATGATCATGTTGTTGCTCCTTTCTTGTGATTTTGGATATTGGTGGCATAGTGGGATGAAGCGGCCCGGACAAACTTTACATGTCCTCGCACATGAGACCTGTTCCACGCTTGACATGCAACTAGTTTGCATAAGTGGCTAGCGGGCGTCCATCTCTCCTACTATAGTCAATATCTATTTTGCAAGCGAGTTGTCAACAATTTGATTATCCTCGTTGTGGTTCATGTTCGTAGGTAAGAACGGTTCTATCTCGAAAGCCCTCAGCCACGTAAAACTTGCAATGGATAAATTAGAGGCGCCTAGTTTAGATTGTTGTGGGCTAGTGTTATGATATGGTGATGTTGTAAGTAGAAGTATAAGATGATACTCTTACACACATAACGTGTAATCTCCATAGACCTTGGACTTACACATAAAGGTATGATAGTGATCATACCACGATGCACATGATAGAGATCATATGCGAGAACCATATCATTCCACTAATAAACATGTGATGTTTGATAGCATCTTATATTGCTTGTTTGGCATTTTATTAGCATAATAAGATGATCCCTCATTTAGATATCAAGATAAAAATGTGTTCTTCCTTAAGTATGCACCGACAATGTTTCGTCGCTTCAAGACATCACGTGATGATCGGGTGTACTTGAATCCACGAGCATATCTCGGGTGTAAGACAGTTACACACGCGAATACTAAGGTTCTTACTTGGCGAGCCTAGCATGTACAGACATGGCCTCGGAACACGGACCGAAAGGTTAAGCATGAGTCATATAGTAGATATGATGCCCATTTGATGCTCGCCTTTGAAGCTACGCCGACTCACGTGATGATCGGACTTGGTGTAGTGGATTTGGTTCATGTAATCACCAAAAAGACACGAGGGATGTCGTTTTTGAGTGGGAGTTCATTTCTAATTTGGATTAGTAGAACTCAATTTATCATAAATTAAATCAAAGTGAATTTGCATAATTTGTTGTAGTCATTGGCATTCGTTCATCACCTTATGCATAGTTGTAATTGAGATAATAGAACTATAGAATTCGGATATATACTTTCTTAACTGGTATCGTATTGTGTTGAGTGTCAATCTAAAGTTTAAAGTCCTATTGCAAACTTTCAAAAATTCTATTTACTCCGTGAAATTTAATAATTGGTATTAAATCGAGAGTAACAATTCCAAAGGTTAGTATCTTAAATATCATGTTTGCCTCCATGATTCTTGATTTAAATATCAAGATTATCTAGGAGCCGAAAGAATTGTTTGTAAACCATCATGTGGCGAGATATAACGATATCTCAAACAATGTTTTGGTTGAAATATGATAGAGTATAATATATGTTCTCATATTGGATGAGAATTTACAAAGGTTGGAGATGCTAGACATCCTAATCATCCAAAAGGGTTTTGGAAAGTAATGTTATACTCACGATTCGCCTTTATAAGCTACAGTAGCTTGACCATGAAAGTCGCCATGATAAGGGTGAATAGAATATGTATGTAAAATGTTTACTACACTAAAAGATTACTAAAGAATGGATTTTGAAAGAATAGATCATTTGATGATGGTGATCTACTTCAAACTGCAAGTCCAAAGGTATTATTATTTGAATATACACACTTTGGACTATGTGTCATGTATATGGCGCCACTGTTGATGTTGATAAATTCTTTTAAAAGGAAAAGGAAATGCTGAAAGAGAATCTATAAAATATATTTGGCAGAAAAGATTGGAAATATCCAATTTAGGTATATATATGATATACATGTTATGGTTGTATTCTTTGCTTGTTAAACAATGTGGTTCTTGGGTATTGGATACCGAATTGGTTGGTATGAAATTTCATACGTAACGACGCAATTCATGAACCACAATGACCTAAGTAACTAGCAAGAGAATATGTGATGATGTTCATCGAAAACAAACAAACCGTTGTTTGTATTTCTCGTTGACATCAAAGCTTGACTTCAAGATTTGTTTTAATAATTGTTATTTGAATCAGGTATTATAAGAACAAAGGTTGTTCAAATAATTACCGTATTCCATATAAGATGGATGATTTACAAATCTAGTTGAAGAAATCACATCCATAAATCCTAATGCTAAAATGTTGCAAGACAAATGATTGAAAGATCACTTATGAAGTGACATCGCTGTTTAAATTATATTGGAAAGAAAACATGAAGAATCTCCATATTCATGGATTTTTGGAGTCTTTGATTTGATCAAGTGACGCTTGTGAGACTTTCCTCGGGATAATTAAAACTTCGTTCAAAGGCCAAAGAAGAACGAACGACTAAAATATTGGAATTTATACATATCGATGTATGTAGTCCATTATGTGCAATGAAGTTTATGGGTTTCAACTTCATATGCTTTCTCCTAATTTTGAGTGAATATTCACTTAATGAGAAAGAAGTATGAAATATTTGAAAACGCTTTCAAAGACTGTCAAGATGAAGTGGAAAATCATTGTAACAAGAAAAATAAATGAATTATGATTTGATCATAAAGGGATTTATTTGAGTTACAAGTGTAACAAGAAAATAAATGAATTATGATTTTATCATAAAGGATTTATTTGAGTTGCAAGTTTAGCAAAACACCTAGATTTACATCTCCCAAACACCATAGGAGTATGGAGTGTTTGAGATTTGTAATGAAACCTTGTTTGACATGGTTGGATCAAAGGTGTTATTTATAAACTGCCATTATGTTTTAAAAGATTAAAACTTTAGAGACTACCGCTTTTACATAAAAAGAGCTCCATCTTGATCCGTTGAAATGGCACCATATGAGTTATGGTTTGGGGTAAAACCCAAGTTGTCCTTTCTTAAATTTTGGTATGCTAAACATAAGTAAGATGTTTACAACCAAAGTCGGATGAGCATGTCTTTGTAGGTTATTTTGAATAACAATTGGTTATTCCTCCTTAACACCGAGGACAAAAGGGTTTGTCGCTTGAAATGTGAAGTTTCTTGAAGAAGGAATTTTTCATAAAAGTTAAGTGGGAGGACAATAGAACTTTGATAAGGTTAACGAACCTTAGCTAAATGTGCCGAGTTGCGCAGCGCCGGAAATCGTTCTGGAGGCTGCCATAATGCTTATAGCTTATGTGCCTCAAAGGTTGTGGTCAAAGAGATCTAAGTTCTTATTGAACCAAGTCGGTCGAATAAACAATCAAATACTAAGATTTGAGAGTAAATCATTATTGTTTGACAATGATGAACCGACTATATACAAAGAAGCGATGATGGGCCCGACTGGCCAAATGGCTTGAAGCCATAAAATCCGTGATAGTTCCATACACGAGAAATCAAGTTTTTAACTTGGAAGACCCTCCATAGGTGTAAAACCTATCGGTATTTGGATCTATAAAGAACAGACATGGATGTCTCACATCTATGAAATATTCGACATGTTGTAAAGTATTTTATGACAATGTTCAAAGAGTTGACTATGACAAGATTTGATCTTTCATAGCGATATTTAGTCCGAACGGATTAAAGTAGCAACCACTACATATAATTTGGTATATGGTAGATGAATAAACAAAACAAAGTTCTTCTAATAGAATGGTTACCTAGGACGGTACATGACACGGTCCAAAGGGTTTTGTTAAATTCAAAGGATGTTAAAAGGGCATGCAAACTTCAATGGTTGAAGTAAGCATCATGAGTTGAATCTTCACCATGATGAAAAGGAGTTTTCATCGAGACGATGAAGATGCTTGCATTTGCAAGAAATTAAGTGGAGCCGAGACATATTTCTAATACATTATGTGAAGGACATCTTGTTGATTAGAAATGATGTATCTTTTATTGACAAAGGTTAAGAATTTCATTTCGATGAAAGACTTAGGCAAAACCCAAATATTTAGCGTGAATGTCTATAGTGGATAGACTGTAACGCCAATATAGTTGTGCCAAATGTACATATATGAGATATTGAAGGAGTTCAATATAGAATCAACAAGAAACGGTTCTTGTTGCATGGAAAGGAATTGAATCAAGATTCAAGTGTATCGACACTTGATAAGTGAAACAAGATTCAAGTGCTTTGACACTTGATGAGTGCAATCACGAGAATGTTTTGATCAATCATACCATGATATGTACACATCCAGATATGTCCTATGCTCTAAGTGTTATGAGCATATACCAGAATGAATCATAAAATGATCATTGGACGATAGTGAGGATATTCTTATGATCTTTTGGAAGAACTAAGAATATATTTGTGTAGAGGTGACAAACAATTACAAATAGTTCATTGTAAAGTGTTACATTGATACTAGTTTTGTCACAAGATACAAATTAAGTTTATCTCAATTTAAACTATGGGTGGCACAATGTAATGGAAAGAAGATTCCATGATGGATTTGGAAGAGTTCCAAAGTTAAGACATTGTGACGAATACTACAACAAAAGGCTAAGTATATGACTGCTATAGTAGCAAAGAAGGAGGGAATTTGTGTCAAGTAGTTTGTTATCAAACTAAGGTGTGGTTCGCAACGGGCTAACACTAAAGACATATTGTATGACAATAGTATCGACGTGTTTTAACCCCAAGGAACTAAAGGTCTCACCGAAAGATCAAATTTATACAAAGCCATCTCATTGAGAATGAGTGATGCGTGAAGACGCAAAGACATGAATACACACGGACTGAAGCGTCACCAGAGATTATGTTAACCACTTGCAATTGCGTATATGGAACACCGTAAAGCCATAGGTGTTCAATACACAAAGTTTTCAAACTAGATTATTGTCTCTAGTGCAAGTGGGAGATCAAGGAATATGCCCGAGAGGCAATAATAAAGTGGTTATTATCGTATTCCTTATTTATGATAAATGTTTATTTTACATGCTATAATTGTATTAATACGGAAACGTTAATACATGTGTGTTTAATAAACAAATAGAAAGTTCCTAGTTATGCCTCTCTTATAAACTAGCTCGTTGATTAACAAGATGATCAAGGTTTCCGATCATGGACATTGGATGTTGTTAATAACGGGTCACAACATTAGTGTAATGGTGTGATGAACATTCATCCAAGTATAGCATTACGATCAAAGTCATTGAGTTTATATTTCTATAACAACTTACGAAGTGATCCTAATCCTTAGACCATGAGATCATGTCAATCACTAACACCTAAGAGTTTCTTGATAACATCAAACGCCACACCGTATCAGGTGATTATAAAGATGGATTCGTAACTACTAAAGTGTTATGTTGAGGCCCATGGATCAAGAGTGGAATTTGTTCATCCCGATGACGGATAGATATGCTCGGGCCCTCTCGGTGATATCACATTGATTAGCTTGCAAGCAAGTGATTTGATCACTAGAATGTTATATCACGGAACGAGAAAAGAGTGCATGTCAAGAATTTAGATCAAACTAGGTATGGAGATACCGATGATCGAATCTCGGACATGTAATATATCGCGAAACAAAAGGATTAAGATACTAGCGTAAAAGGTTCCGACGATCACAAGAAAGTCATCGTTGAATGTGTGGAGTCGATGGGTCTCCAGATCCCGCTTCTGATTATTGATCTGAGAGGGGTCTCGATCATGTCCGCATTATTCACGAACCGTAGGGTGACACACTTAAGAGACACCGACATCCATTTGGAGCAAAAGTTTCATGCCGAAAAAAAAGGAAAGCGTAGGAATTTATTTCACTAGACACCGAAACTGTTTCAGTTGAAATTGCTGAAACTGGTTCTGCATGTGAAATAGAATACTAGCAAGGGGTTTTATATGAATGTTTGTTAATTAAAGTAATTAACAAAATTCTGAATAAATAAATAAAAGAGTTTTATTTAAATGAGAGCTTGCATTAAATTTGGTGGAAATTTAATGCATGTGAGTGGATTTTTGAGTGGAGGCTTTTTAATGGGAGTGGAGGCTTTTAATTTTGAGTGGGAGCTCCACCCACATGAATGTGGAAGAGGTGGGGGCAGCCCCCATGGCTGGGCGCCATGCCCCTTGGGTGCCCCCTCCCTATAAAAGGCCCTCTCCTCCTCTCACACCACACCTCCTCGTGAAGGATCTCTCCCTCTAGAATTTATCCCCATGGTCTCGGACTAGCGAGATACATGTTCCCAGTGGCTTTTCGGCAAGAAAGAGTTGTGCTTCCGCGCATCGCTGGAGCGAGGAGGCGGAGGTTGCTCGGTGCCTCGAACGTGTGTGTGAGCACGGATGCGCTTTATGCGGCGCTAGGACTTCCTCTCGATCTTGAGATCGGCAAGAGATCGTCTACATCAACCACGAGTTTGGACTCGTTAAGCTTTGTCGGTCTTCAAGGGTATGTTCTCTACGGATATACATCCGCCCGTTGTTTGTATCTAGTATAAATAGATCTTGGTATATAGTTCACATCGTAGGAAATTTTTTGTTTTCTATGCTGCGAACCCTTAAAAACATCTTATTACCAAACCAACCTAGTCAAAAACCAAGATAGATAAGTCTCAAATACTACTAATTTCATTATTCCAATAAAGGCAATTCCTTCGGACTTCAAGACTATAACTAGAAAGAACACCTCATAAGGTTAACCTAAAAGCTTAAATGCTTTTGTTTAGCTGAGTAATATTTTCTTCAAAAGTTATTCATTTTGCCACTTCCATCAACATATGACAATTAATAGTAAACAACTTACTTTATAATTTCTGGTATCATAAGATTGATACTACTTAAATTCTTTATAAGTGACATTACTTGCAAGTAAAACTTGAAGATAAACAATTAAGATGTAAGCAACCTTGAGTAGCATTCCATATGTGTGTATGTTGTTGTTGTATAAATACATGTTGTTTTCCACACACTCACAAGCCTTAATAAGAAACACATGTGTGAAACTTAATATAAAAGGGCAACACATTCCAAGGAAACCCTTTCCAGTATCCAAACCCTAGAACAACGTTATTCTCGAGATTCGCGTTTATCAACCTGCATTACATTACTTGTGCATCAAAGCATCTTGCTTAGTCCTTACCGGACCAATGATGCAGATTTCCGTTATTGGATCTTTTATTGTCTTGAAGACCGTGAGTGCATAATCTTGCAATCACAAAAGTCAAGTTCACACTTGCTCATGTCCTTTGATTATTTTCTGTAAAGTATTTTACAAATCCAGTGTTGTCATTACCTGCATTTGAAAAAGGTCCGAAAACACTATTTTCATAATAATATGATAATAGGTTTATTACCATGAGGTAATAACCTACTATGAAAGTTCCGATGGTAAAGGAACATATTACCTAGGACTTAACAACCAATATCGCCAGTGATTCTTGCGCCGTATATCACGCGTTAACCATGAGATTTGGAATGGGTCGGAGAAGTCCGCTATATCTTCTTCCTCTTGCATGTAGCCGGATGTGCAGGTCGTGGCTATTATCACTCGTAGCGTGCATATTAATTGGTAATTCGTAGAGGATATGCAGCATATGGGTGGGAACCCTCAACGTTCCATGATAGTTCTGGCATCTAACGGTTTGTACAAACCATTGCCGTAATTCATTATGTGGGCATGGTGTACACCAAGGAGGCATGCGAGGTCGCGAAGGGGGCAGTGATTGGTTTGTATCATCTTCTGGGCCCCACACCATAGGAAGTGTGGACGGGAAATATCGCCTGGTTGTGCAACAAGGATTTGATCTCTCATGGGAAAAGTAACGCACCCCTGCAGAGTGTAAGAACTGTAACTTGTTACCCCCTGTTCCGGGAAGGAGCTGCGAACGCGGCGGGAAAGGAACCCCATGAAGGTTCTAGTAAACCCGTGAAGGCTGACGGACATAGCTTTTCAGAATAAAAGCAACCTTTGAAGAAATGTTTACGAAAACTTGCATTGCCTACGACCTACGGTCTGTGGATGTAGATATATGTAACACCCTCAGAATCGGACCTATGCAAGTTTGAGCAAAATTCGCCAAACCCGCATAGAACGATTCAAAGGTGCCCACCAGGCACTTTCGTATGGTGGAAAACGGTAATAACATTACACAAATTCCTCGATGGGACCCACGTAATGTATATATATATATATATAACAGCGACTCCATGAGTCAAGAATACGGATATAATATACAAAGATCCAAATCACCTTGAAAACGACAGAGCGTCCGACTACGGACAAGATGCAAATGGGGCTAAGAGCCCTGAAGAATAACCAATGGCGTCCATAACCCTGCCCAGGCCAAGACGGAAGGGTAACCCTGCTAACGACGTCGATCTCAAAACCTGCTTAAACAAAAGGGGTGCCGACAAAGGGCAAGGAAAAATAAGGAGCGTCAGTACTGAGGCCAGTACACGGTGAGGCTAGAATTCGGTGCTCCTCGCCTACATAGGTATGGTGGACTGAAGCGGCAGCGGCAACATGCACTAAACAACCTACAGAGACTCGATACAACTGACGGTTATCAGAGAGGGGTAAGGAAGACCTATTCGGATCCAACCAGATACTATCATCGAACAAACCCATCCTGGCATTTCCCCCTCGAGACCATCGAGGAAGTCAACCGAGGAACTCACACAGTTGGCAGTTTTACTTATTCAGTTATAGTTGCGACACTTTACAAGTCAGGTTTAGATAGTCGTCCTGATAAAGTAAGCAGTGGGCACTTTTAGTTAATCATTCCGTTATAGTTGCAACAATTACTAATCAGATACAATTATCATGAGATAACCCGAAACCCAGCAGTTGTTGGTACTTTGATTTAGCCATTCCGTTGTAGTTGCAATACTTACTAGTCAGGTACAATGGTCGCAAGCGACACTCCAAACAAGCAATTGTGGGCAGTATTAATTAGCCATTCCATTATAGTGAAGCTGATTACTAGTCATTATAAAGTCAAATTTATAGCAATAAACTTTAGTTATGCTTGTCTATGGTCGAGATACTGTGCTCCAAGTCGCCCATATCCGCGACACGGCTTTCGAAAAGTTTTACCCGGGTGCACCAATAGCAACACACGCCGATCAACCTGAAAACCAAATCAAACCCAACGAGGCTTTCACGTTGAACAATCACAGATTCAGAATATTTCAGGGGCCACCCTTGAGTCTACCCGCAACAAAGTAAGCTAGCTTCGACGGACTCAAGGTTTGGCCAATGGTCAGAAGAATGGGAACCCGAAACTCGGGGTGTCGATAGCGTAATCACTCCGCTTACCTAAACAAGAGTTGTGCTATCTCGACAATTTAAATACATAAGTAGCATGGCATAAGTACGGATCGTAAATAAAACCTCAAACTAGTTTGTGGCCCCAAGAAATAAGATCAATCAAGCTCGCTCGGGGGGTCCCATATACCTCCGGATGTGGATAGCGATAAAACAAGGAACAGTATCAAGTACTCGGGGTCCCACGGACACAAGTGGGCTCGAAACCAAAAATTTCTATCACCCACCGATGCCTCTTATTCCAATTTTAGTTGTTAAACAGGAATTAAAGTGAACGATAAGTAAAACTAGGATCATCTCCAACAACATGCGGCAATACATCAACAATCGCGGACGACATACGCAACAAAGACTTGAGCAAGCGATCACGACGCTAAGTCCAACTATCTACCAAACAACAGGTAATAGGATGTGTCCAAGGCAATATAGGGCTGCACGGTATATCACAGGTACGGAAACTAAAGCATCGCAACACAGATAGCAATAGACCAACAGGAAGGAGTAAAACACTATAAAGTAAGATAGGTAGAAAGGGGGAGATGCTCGCCTGAAAACATTGTCGAAGGGTCATCCGAAGATCGGGGCGAAGCTCACATCAACTCAACGGCCTTATCCGCGAAGAAGCAAAACACTAGAAGAAACACCGGATGCAATATTTAATACAACGGCAGAAGATCGGCATGATGCATGTATGATGGATGACATGGCAAAGGTGCGATGCAATTAGGTCATATTAAGCGGAACCGGGGTCCCGACAATTATTCAAGTGGTTCAAGTTATCTACCCCGCAATTTAAATGTTGTTTTAGCATGGCAGAAGATAGCACCGGTTCGCTACACAAATTTAAATGAGGCCAATATGAGACTAGATTTGCCCGCATATGGGCCCCATATTTAATTATTAGGTGAGTCGGCATAAGGCCCCCAAACCATAGATATGCATGCGAGATGAATGATTTGATATGCAACAATTGTATTATATTATAAAATTAGGGTTTCGGGAAGGGGTTCACACATTAGAGGTTCTCGACGAACTTGGGGTTCCGGGGTTCGGGGTTGGTCTCAGGGTCCAGGGTTCGACGGAGCGGTCTCGACGGAAGCGTTCTTGGATTACTGGGGTCGATCTTGTTGTTCGGGATGAAGCACTTGTCGACCGGGTCTCGTGTCCGGATGAAGTACTCGGCGTCTCGCCGGTGGCCTTGGCGGTATCGGGTTCGGACTCGGATCCGGCACGGTCTTAGCGCCCGCCTTGATGTCGTATAACTCGCCCGACATCGGGTCCTTCGATTCTTGAGGCGATCTTATGCCCGGGCATCTTCGCCGTGGTGCGTCCGTGATGTAGATCTTGTGCTGCCGCGTCGGGTCCCATGTAGAATTACTTGTCGATGGTCCGTCGGCGCCAACATGCTCACCTTCGATATCCTCTCGGCGCGAAGGTCTTGCGGTCTTTGTCCCGACACCACAACTTAGCACCAAATTGGTACTACACCGAAAATCTGACGCGGAGGCAGACTCGCCGGCGACCCAAGGCGGCGCGGAGGCGGTCGACGTCGGCGACCACGGCGAGGCGGGGCGAGGCGGTCGCGGAGGGCCGGGCGGGAGGCGAGGCGGCACCGTCGGCGACGGAGGCGCTGGCGGCGCTGGCATGAGGGCGAGGTCCGGTGGCGGGCGGCGAGACGGGCTTGGTGGAGGCCGAGGCGGCGGGTCCGGCGGCGCGACGGCGCTGGAGGCAGAGGGCGTGGCTGGTCGCGGGCGGAGGCGGGCCGCAGAGCGGCCAGGCCAGCGGCGGCGCGGATGCGACGGAGGAGCCGAACGCCGAGGCGGAGGCCGACGGTCGGGACGGAGTGCCGGACGCACGCCCGAGGCGGCGCTGGAGGTTGGTGGAGGAGGCCGCGACGCACGTGGCGGGCGCGAGAGGAGAGGGAGGAAAGGTCCGAGCGGCGAAGCGCTGGGCGGAGCGGGCGAGGCGAGCGAATGTGAGCGGTGACGCGGGCGCTGGAGAAGGCTGGGCGGAGCGGCGAAGCTGGCTGGAGGCGGCGCGATGAGGCGGGCGCTGAGCGAGGGCGGAGCGGCGGCTGGAGGCAAGGCTCTGGGCGCGAGCGGCGTGGGCCATGGGAGGCCGGAGCGGAGGGGTAGCGGTGGTGAGGGCGAGCGGTGGCGAGCGGGACGGCGCGGGAGGCCGGAGAGAGGGAGGGAGAGGGAGCACGCCGGCGAGGGGAGGCGCGCGCGGTGGAGGGAGCGAGAGGAAGAGGGAGGCCGGGGTCAGGGGGGCCAGGGGTCCATGGGGATCCCGAGGGAGGGCTTGTCGGGAGCGGGGCGGGAGCTGGTAGTGGAGAGTGGGTCCCAGGCGGCAGTGTGCGTGCGTGTGTGGGTGGACTGAGGGGGTGGGTTTAGAGAGAGAGGGAGTTGGGGGTGTGGCTGGTGGTATTAGGTGGCAGTTGGGGATTGGGTGAGGGAGAGAGGGGAGATGAGGTGGCGAGGGGCTATTGGTTGGGGTGAGGTGGAAGGGGGGGTGTGGGTAGAGTTTTAGGTAGCTGTAGGATTTATAAGGGCGGTTAGGTGGACCGTTTTTAAAAATGGGGTGGTCGTTCGGGTCTATCCGGCCCGTTCGACTGCCCCGCAAAAATAATATAATATTTTATTTAATTCTAAAATGCACCGTTTGCAAAACGTAGTAGACAACAAAATATTCCGGCGACCCGGGTTTGATATTTGATTAAAGATGGGGCGTTTTAGAAAACAAAACGGGCTTTGCGGAAATAGTTTTAGACAAACAACATATGATGATGACGATGCAATGCACAAATTCAACGCGATTTTCTAGTAGTGGTTTTGCGGGATGCCACAATATAGTGCATCAAACACTCCTTTTCTAGTGGACTTGCTGAGTACGCTCGTACTCAAAGTATCTTCTTAACCCTTGCTAGATTCTAAAGCCAGTACAGACGATGTCTACATTAAGTATGCTCCAGGAATCATCATCAAAAGTTAACGCTCTTCAAGGAAGTCAACATATACATCAACTCAAGTGAAGACGAAATTGCTGATTAGATAAGAATAGAGATTCTAACCATAGAACCTACTTCTGTAGAGTATTGCAATAGCAGCAATGCAAGCCAGTAGTTCAGCTACTAGTTTTTATAGGGTAGCTATGGGTTATTTATTCTTGATTCTTCTTCATAAGAAGTTTCTTTCTCTCTCTCTTTAACCTAGAGTGTTCTCTGGATCTTGTGTAAAGAGTTGAGTTGTAACCTATAGTCATGTCTTGGACCTGCTATGTTTCTGTTGTACTACTCTGAGGGATGTAATACTAGTGAACGGTGTTTCATTGGTGTTATGTCAACGACTATAGTGTACTACATCATGCAGTGGATGTTGGGTCACCGCACGCAGCTACTCTTTCCCCATGTGGTTTGTAGTATGCATGTGCCAATCTTCACTATCAAGGTTCAAGTAGTACCAATCGTCCCCTGTGTTCTATTGTTTGCTATTCTTTATTGCTAGGGTTCTATTGGATCGGTGGACCGTCCGGTAAGAAAGAATCGTTTTCAATTAGAGTGGGTGTTGGTTTGTCTTTCGAGTTCCGGAGGTTGATCCGTTGGGGTTTATTGCCAGGATCGATTCTACGGATTTGCCTCACTATTTATCTCCATGCGTGTGTGTGTTCTTCGCTGTTTTATTCGGGTCTTCCGCCTTTCCCCTCGTCCCCCACGAATCTGTGAACATCGGGCCACTCGTTGAACACATCACGGCATATCACCTGGAAGTCTAGGGGAGAGGAGAAAACGAGCACCAGAAGTTACAGAGGATATAACTCGCTATGGTATGGTAGAAGTTGACCGTACCATCCGACGATACCACCCATCGGGGGCTTCGCCTCATGAAATATTTTCACTCCATGCGACTGGATTAGAAGTTAGACGCACAGAGAAACCACATATCGGATAACAGTACCTGAAACAATCCGACCATACCACTCATGGGTCTTATAAGAATGACTTGCACACAAAAACATGCAGTGGTTTTGTTCGCCTCGACAAGAGCACAACATGAGTCCTTTTGGACCTTTTTTTTGCTCGTTGAACTCTGTACTACCCTGCCGGTCTTTGGCTTTAGATTTAAAGCAGGTGAGTATGTCGTTTATGAAGGTGTCTTATTGAAATCCTTCACATATGAATCTACGAGTCACCTCTGAGCTCTAGTATGATCGGCTATCAAGTCTGCTCATAGCTTGGCGCGACGCAACGAGTATGATGTCCCTTCAATGAGAAATAATAACTCTCCGAGTCACCTCAAACCGCTAGTATAATCGGCTATCGAGCCTGCTCATGGCTTGACTCGATGCAGCGAGTATAATGTCCCTTCAATGAGAAATAATAACTCTTCAAGTAGACTTTTTCGAGTGTTTCTCATCCAATTCATGTGTCACACACTGATGCCTTTCACAATTAATGGACTGTTTCTTAGCACGTAATCATAGACACTGACATATTCTAAGAAACGGTTAGTACAATGTATTGCCTTTTCAAAATGAGTGCCAACACTTCTACCAATGTGGTTTACCGAGGCAAATTAGCTCAACATTAGTCACATTTCTTCTGTAGTAATAGTGTATACCATTCCACCTGTTCTACTACGTGTCTTGTGGTAAACAAAACGGTGTTTTACAGGGTGTCATAGAACAGAGAGCGACAAACTACGGGTGTCGCCTTCACTTGCATGGCACGAGCTAGCGGACGAGCCTGTCAAATATGTGAAAGGTCGGCTGCGCGCTGGCACACTGGGAGTTGAGTGAACTCCTCCCAGTTCACTTAACTACTGTACTTGATGCCAACATTCCAGACGACTTGCGTGTTGTCGTTTCGATGGAAGCTCGATCGGCACGCATGAAATCTGCCCAGAAACACATCGCTGTCTGTCTGTCTAGTTTCCCTTTCACCGAGATAGATAGATGCAACCTTCACCTCGCCCGGTCGATCGATCTCTGGCCAGTAAACTATCGGTTTCTCGGTGAAAGATAATGCTACCTTAAGCGGAAGGAAGCCCAAGTGGCAGCTCACGCGGCCGCGTATTCGCGTTCCGGCGCCCAGCCGCTGCCCGCCTCCGCCCACGGCCACGGATTGCGCCGGTGCGTGCCGTGCCCGTGGCCAGGGCGCACGGCCACGGGCGGGAACGTGGCTGCTTAATCAATTCGTGGAAAACCTATCTCCACAGTCCACACGCGATGCTGGCGTCGTGCGTTCGGTACACAGCCTCGCTCTGTGCGGCTTACCTGTTCTTGCATACGTTTTCCATTAGTTAATCCGCAGTGGCTGTCCGATTTTAGTATGTAAATAATCGTAGCTTCTGGGGAGGAGCTAGAAAACCATATATGGACCCAATCATCATCTCATGACGTGGCGTACGTGCTTTTCTTTGTCTTTTTATCCTGTCCTTTTTATGCCCTTTTTGTTTAGAACGGCAGGAGTGGCACTACTGCTTAGAGTAGGACACGGTTTTGTATTCGTTCGAGCAAGTTCTCTTCTTTTGTTTGTGAACGCCTCCTGGTGCAAGTTCTTCTGGTTGTCTCTTTCCCCCAAACGAAATGGTTAGCCAGATGAGGTCAGGCATCTTTTGTGCTCTAGTTGTTTTTGTTAAAGTGGGCACCACATGGTTATTATTCTGGGACTTCTGCTATTTTCGATAGTATTGATTCAGACACTTCACAACGCAGACCCTGTTGAGTGCTAACCCATATCAAACCTAGCTAGGGCTTCTTTGATTTCGCATGATTGATGCTTGAAGGTTTCAAATCCTTGATATTTTTTCCTATGGTGATCATTATATTCGTGTGATTGAAACTCTTTGTAATCATTCCTAAATATTTCTTTGCACTCTATTTTGGGGGGATTTTCCATCCACTAAAACCTCTTGCTATACTTCCTTTATTTTCACCGTGGTATATATCAAACACTTATTGATCCAAGTTCCTACATTTTTCTAATCCTACAGGATTCAAGAGGACATACCACTCCAATCCTACATTTTGATAAGCCTACAAATCAAAAAGGGACTAAATCCAACAAAGAACGCTCTGAAACTAACTGAATGGGTACCATCACTTGCACATGCATTGTGGTTTGCCTCTGTCCTACATGTAGGAATCGAAAAATGAGGTCTAAGGGATCCTTTGATTCAAAGGAGTTCCATAGGAACTTGGGAGGATGTTGATCCTTAGGATTTTTTTCTACTCCCTCTGTTTTTGTTTATGGTGCCACTTTACAAAATCTCATATACCAAGAAAATTAAAAGAAATAAATATTTTCTCCTAATCCTCTTGTTGATTGAGCTATTGAAGTCTTCAACAACCATGCAATCCAATTAGACATGGACTACTAACACATGCAATGGCTTGGCTTTCTTTTGCATTCATCCAACATGATAATCCCAATTTAATTCTTTGGGAATATGGATGAGTGACAGAATGTGTCCTTGTAAACAAAGATAGTATTGTGCAGTCTTTTATTCGTAGGATTGAAATCTTTAGGAATTTTTTCTAAGGATTGCATTGCACTATGTTTTGGAGGAAAAGAATTATCCATTGATACCTCTTGTTGAAATTCCTTTTTTTCTTCAATATAAAACATCATTTGATGCAAGTTCATGTTGAAAAGATCGTATGGGCACCTAGAGGGGGGAGGGGGGGGGTGAATAGGTGCTACTTCAATTATACTCCTTTTCAAATTAGAGTTTGACACAAAAGGTGAATTCTCTAGATATGCAACTAAGGTGAATTTTAACTATATGACACACTACCACAATTAACAAAGCAAGAGCAAGATATAAGTAAGGTGCAGTAAAGGATAGAAGTAACCAAAGTGGAGCACGTGGAGACACAAGGATGATTTCCTACAGTTCCTTCCTTTTGAGGGGAAGTACGTTTGTGTTTGGAGAGGGGTGGTTTCAAGCCACCAACGCCATGAAAGGCCTCCATTTTCTCCTGTGAACCTCACCCCAAAGGGATAGATTCACCCTTCCACTATATCGGCAACCCTCGAGGTGGAAGTCGACACCTTTACAACAATTTCGAGGCACACATCCACAACTAAATTGAAGGCTCCCGAATACAAGCAAGATGTCACAACAATCAAAGAAATGCTTGTAAAAACCAAATCAAGAATTAGAGTTTCCAATGAAACACTAGAGCAAGGGGGCCTCAAGTGAATGAGGGGGAAATGAAGATCTCTTTTAAGGAATATGTAGATCACAGCCTCCTCCTTCGATTCTCCAAAGATGTAGGGCTTTGGATGGTTGAAGGGGGAGATATCTTTGATTTGGTGGCTCGGCTTTAGGGTTCTTGAGGTTGGGGAACGAGCAGCCTCCAAAGGTAGAAGAAGGGGCCTTTATATAGCCCCCCCAGGAAATGTAGCCGTTAGAGTCACTTAATTCGGAAAGTCCGACAGAGTTAACCCGGACAGTCCGGCCAGGGCCGAACATTCCGGCTGACACACCCCGGATACTCTGACCTGGCAAAGTTTCCGGCCAGTGTTCGGGTAGTGTCCGATGTGGGACACAGAATGGCTGCACTCAAAATCTGTATTTCCCACAATAAAAACATGGTATCCTCTTTTCCGTTTGATTGAGCAACAATAATATTATGCTAACAGTATAACTATGCCGTGAAACATTTTAGAACATGATTTGAAACATCCTAGTGTTGTCAACAATCATCAAAACAATATAAAGGGAAAAAATGCCCTTTCAATCTCCCCATTTTTGGTATTTGATGACAACCCAAGGATTTTCATATAGGATAAGAAATAAGCATAGCTACAAACGATTTGAATACAATATCACACAAACTAGGATCAATACCCTCTCTAGAATTTGTAAACACCATGGTAAGACAAGATTTAAATATAAAGATTAGATAAATAAACTAGGCATAACATAGTCTTCAACGAAACCGAGCACGCATGTCTTACCACATAATATACCACATAGTTCTCACACAAATTAAAATAAAGACACAAGTTCCAGAGAGGAAAATTGAGATAACGTGAAGCTTGTGTACCCATGAAATACTCATGCAAATCCCGGTACCAACCTAATGTGGGGCTACTTCTCCCCCTTTTGCATTGAGACACCAAAAGGGGAAAAACACTACGAAAGCGTCCCAACCCCGACTCTCTAGCCACTAAAGTCCTCATCCTTGTCATCCTCATCCTCATAGTCGTCCTCGTACTCATCATCATCCTGAGTAGTCTCCTTGCCATGAGGGCGAGAACAGGAGGACACGTCCTCAAACATGGACCAATCCACATGGCCCTGGCTCTAGCGTCCATAAGAGAGCGTCCCATTTGAAGCATGCTGGAAGGAGTCAATATCCATGGGCTGGTTGATCCTATTGAGTTCCTTCATGACATTCCTGTTGGCCTTGTAGGCATCAATGTTCTGACACAGTAGTAGTCTCGTCCACTAGGAAGCCTTCTTTGTAGGGGTTCGTAGCATGGAAAACAAAAAATTTAGACCGCATGAACACACACAAGCCAAGATCTATCTACTAGATTGTAGGAACGAGTCGATTAGAGTACTCACCCTCGAAGATTCCAAAGCGGTTAACGAGAGCAGATTCCCGTGGGTGATGTAGTCGTACACTTGCCGATCTCAAGATCGCGTAGACGATCCTTCTGGCGCCGTGTTCCGGTTGCGCTCCCGCAAATCGGTCACACGTTCGATACTCGATGAAGACCTTCCTCTCCCTTGTTCCAGTAGGCAGCGGAGGTTGTAGTTCTCTCCTCGCGATTCTGGCAGCACGACGGTGTGGTGTCGGAAGTAGAGGAAAGATCTTGCAGGGCTTTGCCTTAACCCGGAGCGGGTTAGGATGGATTAGAAGGGTTCCCCGGAGTTCTAGGGTCTAGAGGCCGGAGAGGAGGATGCGTGGCCGGCGGCGGAACAACGGCTTCGTGGGGAGGGGCTTATCTATAGGAGTATGTCCATCACACTATTCTCCTAATGATATGATCTTGGTGTTAATAACATCCCAATGTTCATGACCAGGAAACCATGATCATCTATCAACCAACAAGCTAGTATTATAAAGAGTCTATACTAGGGACTCTAACAAGTTTACAAATCACACAAGTATTAATGTTTCCGGTTAATACAATTATAGCATGAATGTAAACATTTGTCATAAACACAAAGATATAATAATAGATACTTTTATTATTGCCTCTAGGGCATATATCCAACAATCTCTCCACTTGCACTAGAGTCAACTAATCTATATTACATGGTAATATACCGAACACCCATGGCGGTTTGGTGTTGGTCATGTTTTGCCCTCGGGATAGGTTTAGTCAACGGATCCGCCACATTTAGATCTGTTTGTACTTTGCAAATCTTTATGTCACCATCTTGGACATGCTCTCGAATAGCGTGAAAATTTAGCTTGATATGCTTCAGCTTATTTTGTAACCTTGGCTCCTGCGCATTGGCTATGACTCCCATGTTATCACAATAGATAGACATTGGGTCCAGCGCACTGGGAACTACACCGAGCGCTGTAATGAACTTCTTCATCCATATCGCCTCTTGTGAAACCTCTGAAGCAGCTATGTATTCCAATTCAGTTGAAGATATCGCCACGACGCTTTGCTTTGCACTCCTCCATCTCATTGCTGCACCATTCAAAGTAAATACGTATCTAGATTGAGATTTAGAATCATCTGGATCGGTGTTCCAACTAGCATCGGTGTAACCATTAACAACGAGTTGTTCATCACCTCCATAAGAAAGAACCATATCCTTAGTTCTTCTCAAGTACTTAAGGATGTTTTTGACCGCTGTCCAATGATCCACCCCTAGATCACTTTGATATATGCTAGTCAAACAAACAACATATGCAATGTCAGGTCTAGTACATAGCATGGCATACATGATAGATCCTATGGCTGAGGCATAGGGAGTCTTACTCATCCTTTCTCTATCTTCTGTCGTAGCAGGACTTTGAGCTTTACTCAAGGTCGTATTGGGCAACATGGGCAAGAACCCTTTCTTTCTATCTTCCTTTCCAAACCTCTTTAGAACTTTGTGCAAATATGTACTCTGTGATAATGATATTAGGCGTCTCGATCTATCTCTATAAGTCTTTATGCCTAATATGTAAGCAGCTTCACCAAGATCCTTCATTGAAAACTATTATTCAAATAATCTTTGACACTATTAATAAGGTCTACATAATTCCCAATCAACAATATGTCGTCCACATATAGTACTAGGAATGCTACAGAGCTCCCACTCACTTTCTTGTAAATACAAGGTTCTCCATAAGTTTGTATAAAACTAAAACTTTTGATCACCTTATAAAAACATTGATTCCAACTTCGGGATGCTTGCTTCAATCCATAAATGAACCGTTGAAGTTTGCATACCCTGTTAGCATCTTTAGAATCAACAAAACCTTTGGGTTGTACCATATACAACTCTTCATCAATGTCTCCATTGAGGAACGTTGTTTTGACATCCAGCTACCATATCTCATAATCATAATATGCAGCGATTGCTAAGAAAATCCTCACAGACTTTAGCTTCGCTACCGGTGAGAAAGTCTCATCGTAGTTAACACCTTGAATTTGTCGAAACCCTTTTGCGACAAGTCGAGCTTTATAGACAGTTACATTACCATCGACATATGTTTTCTTCTTGAAAATCCATTTGTTCTCGATAGCCTTCCGGCCATCCGGTAAGTCCAGCAAAGTCCATACTTGGTTTTCGTACATGGATCCAATCTCGGATTTCATGGCTTCTTTCCATTTATTGGAATCTGGGCTCATCATCGCTTCCTCATATGTCGTAGGGTCATCGGTGTTGTCCACCAACATGACACTCATAACGGGATCATACCAATCGGGAGTTGTACGAGTTCTCGTTGATCTGCGGGGTTTTGTAGTAACTTCGACCAAAGTTTCATGATCTTTATCATTAGCTTCCTATCCTATTGCTATAGGTGCCACCGGAACTTCTTCCAGTGTTGCGCTACTCTCAAATCCGAGAGAAGGTTCGACAACCTCGTCGAGTTCTATTTTCCTTCCAGTCACTTCTTTCAAGAGAAACTCCTTCTCTAGAAAGGATCCATTCTTGGCAGCGAAGATTTTTCCTTCGGATCTATGATAGAAGGTATACCCAATAGTTTCCTTCGGGTATCCTATGAAGACGCATATTTCCACTTTGGATTCAAGCTTGTCAGGCTGTAACTTCTTTACATAAGCTTCGCAACCCCAAACTTTAAGGAACGACAATTTAGGTTTCTTCCCAAACCATAATTTATACGGTGTCATTTCAACGGATTTAGATGGTGCCCTATTTAAAGTGAATGCGGCTGTTTATAATGCATAACCCCAAAGACACAAAGGTAAATCTATAAGTGACATCATAGAACGAACTATATCGAAGAGAGTTTGATTATGACATTCGGACACACCATTACATTGTGGTGTTCCCGGCGGTGACAATTGTGAAAGTATTCCGCATTTCTTTAAATGCTCACTAAACTCGTGACTTAGATATTCACCTCCACAATCAGATCATAGAAATTTAATCTTCTTGTTATGTTGATTCTCTACTTCACTTTGAAATTCCTTAAACTTCTCGAAAGTTTTGGACTTATGTTTCATGAAATAGATATACCCATATCTACTCAAGTCATCCGTGAAAGTAAGAACATAATGATAACCACCGCGTGATGCTACACTCATTGAGCCACACACATCGGTATGTATGATTTCCAATAAGTCCGTATCTCGCTCCATCATACCAGAAAATAGTGTCTTAGTCATTTTTCCCATCAGACATGTTTCGCATCTTTCAAGTCATTCGAAATCAAGTGTTTCAAGAAGTCCACCGGAATGGAGTTTCTTCATATGCTTCACTCCAATGTGACCAAGACGACAATGCCACATGTATGTAGAATTATCTCTCAATTTCAAAGGTTTAGCTTCTATATTATGAACATGTGTATCACTACAATCGAGATTCAATAAGAATAGACCATCTATCAAAGGTGCATGACCATAAAATATATTACTCATATAAATCGAACAACCATTATTCTCCGTTTTAAACAAGTAACTGTCTTGCAATAAACATGATCCGGATATAATGTTCATGCTCAACACAGGCACCAAATAACAATTATTTAAGTATAAAACTAATCCCGATGGTAGATGAAGAGGGAGCGTGCCGACCGCGACCACATCAACCTTTGATCTGTTTCCAACACGCATCGTCACCTCGTCTTTCGCTAGTCTCCGTTTATTCTGCAGCACCTGTTTCAAGTTACAAATATGAGCAACCAAACCAGTATCAAATACACAGGCACTACTATGATTACTATAAAGATACACATTAATAACATGTATATTAGATATGCCTTTCTTCTTGATATTGCCGTTCTTCAGATCTTCTAAGTACTTGGGGCAATTCCACTTCTAGTGACCTTCTCTCTTGCAGTAAAAGCACTCAGTATCAGGCTTAGGCCTAGACTTGGTCTTATTTGTTGGCGCGGTAGCTTTCTTACCGCACTTCTTGAGGTTTCCCTTTTTCTTAGGCTTGCCTTGCTTCTTGAAATTGGTGGTATTATTGACCATCAACACTTGGTGCTCTTTCTTGATCTCCACTTCCGCAGACTTCAACATAGAGAAGAGTTCTGGCAACGTCTCATCCATGCGTTGCATCTTGTAGTTCATCACAAAATTCTTGTAACTTGGTGGTAGTGATTGGAGGACACGATGAATACCCAACTGTAGAGGTCCCAACCTTTAATAAGGTAGAGATCCCTGTGATTACAATTCTAGTCCCTAGATCAATATCTAGCATCCACATTTAAGATGTAATATCAAGAAACAAAGGTCATAATACAATTTTATAACGAGGAATAAAATAATTTATTACATCTTGCATAGCTCATTTGGCTATCTCATTACAATGCAGCAGAAATAACTATATAGCATGGAGTCCTTCATCTTCAAAGTGCCACAGACAATCATGTTGGTTGTAGACTTGTAATCCTAATCAACACACTTCACTAACATCAAACAAACCTGCAACATAATAAGTTACAGCCACAAGGGTCAATACATTTGAATTGTATTGGCAAGTGATACTATGGTAGTATAGTGAAGTTTATCATCTATATGTATTTGACTAAGTGTAGCTTAGGCTTGCTTTGCTCAAAATAGATTTTCCTTATCATTTGAAAACACTAAGTTTTTGTTTGGCAAAAACTCCCAAGGCATCTACCAATCAAAGATTGAAGATCCTTTAACCCTTGTTCAACCACAAGTTTTTAACTTAGAAATTGGGATGAGGAGATTCTTGATAGCTTCCATGTCTTGATGCTCAAATTGTCCATTGCCGGGGACACGACTAAGTACTTAGATTTTACTCTCTCGAGAGGTGGTGCACTTTCCCCACAAGACTCGACATGCATCGAGACAAGATCTTTCAGAAGCCTTCCCTTAGACCAAAATGGACGCGCTCCAAAGCTATCATCCCCTACCACCAACTATCCATTTGGCTAAGTTATTGCAACCTATATGATCCAGGCAGAGCCCATAATGCCAAGTGGCTACACTTGAAGCTTCTCAACATTTGACATCTCAAATCTCTTTGTTCCTGGGTGGCATTACACAAGTGTGATACACATGGTTCACCAGTCCCTTGGCCTTGTGTAACCACTCAACATAAAACCATTCCACCCAGGTGATTCATTCACATAGTTGTTTTATTAAACAAAACACAAGTCATAGACTTAGAAATATTCCATAGAATGAATATAATCCACCCTTGTTTTCTACTAGCTAGGCTAAGCATGATAGTAGTAGGAATCTTAACTTAGGAAAATTCTACTAAGGCATCATCTACTAGGATTTCCCATGGCATAGCATACTTAGTAATAATTCCATGGAAGTCCTACTTAGAAATATCACTAATTCATAGTGAAAATAATGGGACAAAAGTATGAAGCACCACTTGAATTTTTGGTAGAGAATATAAGTTCACTCCTTGATCTTGCAATAGTCACACTCTCCAAATTTCACTACAATTCAATCAAGGCACAAAATTCAATCTACCGTTCAAGCAATTCAACACATAAAATAATAAAAACAAAGCAATGCTTGCAAGCATGCCAAAGATTGTTTAATTTGGAAGAGTGGTTTCTAATAGGTTATAAACATTATAAAACATCTATTGGTCATTTATAAAAGTGGCAAAACCATTTGATATTAAGTTAGTGAAAATGGCCACTTTAAACCATTTTTGTTTTGTTAGAAATGATTTAACCAAAGTAATAATTTCTAGTGTTTGACAAATATATTTTTAAACACAAATGTTAGTGTTTTTAAGGTCAAGTATTTAATATTAAAACCATTTGCAAAAGGTTTTATCTACAAACCATTTTTACACCAAAGCAATATTTTATTTTTTTGGAAATGCCTTTAAACAAAGTAATAATTTTTTCTAGGGTTCACCAAATATTTTTAAATCCAAAATCTGGGTGCTTAGGGCCAGAGAGTTTAATTCAAACCATTTCCAAAAGGTTTTACTCAAAAAGCATTTTTAAAACATAAATAATATTTTTTATTTAACTAGAAATGCTTTTATTCAAAGATTTATTATTTAGCTTCACAAAATACACTTTTAAATCCATGAGTTGGTTTCTATGGTCAGTAGGTTCAAAACAATCCATTTACAAAAGATTTTATCCTAAAAACATTTCTAGAATAATTTTTATATTCAAATTATGCCTACACAAGTTTCTGCAAAAACAACTAATTTTACAGAAGAAAAACATTAAACAAAGGGCATGGTTGGAAAGGTTTCTTCTTTCTGATTCCATTTATATAAAATTTGCAAAAAATGGACGTGTGGATCAAAATTTATGGAATTTACAAATTCAAACATCTAATAGATATGTTTCTGTCTAATTAAAACAAAACAGTGCCACACGTCTGTTTCCTATTCATCGGTACCGGTTCGCGTGGATCAGCTAACGTGGTGCGTTGGATATAATGAGATCGTGCGGCTTAGAATCGATCGTACCTCTTCGTTTAATGAATCTATCGTACCCGTCAGATCTAAATCGAACGGCGCACAGGAGCTTGGCCAAAGATGGGCGGCGCGCGACGGTGGCTGGCGGTGGCGCGCTCGGGCTGCTACGTTGCCGGCGATATAGGTTGCAAGAGAGAGAGGGGAAAGTCTCACCGGACTCGCCGTGACGTGGGGAAGCTCGACGTACTCGTCGTAGATGAAGGGGCGCACGGAGTAGTCAGTGATTGCTCGCCGGAGTAGCTTCTGTCGATGGTGCGCTCAGGCTGTCGTCATTGGCGACGCTACAGGGCATGCGCAAGTGATTGGCGAACGTTAGGAGATGTGAAGGACAAGGGAGAATAAGATAGCGTCAACCAGAATAGGAGGGGCGGACGGAACCTACCGGGAAATGCTCACCGGAGTCGAGGCAGTGGACGACGACGTTCGGTCTTGGTCGTTGCCGATGTTCTAGGGCACGCGCGAATGATCTGGAGCTACTGGCGGATGCGCAAGAGGGTGGGGAGAAAGCTCGTGTGGTCGAGGGGGCAAAGGGGTAGCTGGGGTCGCTAGAATTGTTTGCGAAGCTTGTCGGAGCAATGTAGGTCTTCCAGCAAAATCAGGGCGGCCTAGAGGCAGAGGGTGGGTGGCGTCTGGGGAAAGGTAGAGGAGACGCGGGAAATTTATCGTGCGTGATTGCAGCGGCGAATTACTTGTGGAATTAATACGAAATTATGTTGCGGAATCAAAGCTGAAACGGGAGAGAGGAGGAAGAATCAGTCGCGATAGGCGAAGACGACGACTAACGAGTGGGGCCGTGTCGTTAGCGTGAGAGAGGGGTTTGCGGTGGGGTCCAGTGGTCAGAGTCTGAGCGGGTCGAGTTTGCGGTGATAAAACGCTTCGCGTTTGAGAGAGAGGGAGTGGGTTAGTTGGGCCAGTGGGCTGGGCTCCTCCATCTCTATTTTTTTATCCTGATTCCTTTTCTGATTTCTTTTTTTGTTTTGTATTTATTCAAATGATTTCAAACACCATTTGGATTTAGATTTTTACCAAACTTTCAGTAATTTTCTATTCTGTTCAAACATGTATTTTGAAGATCATTTTGGAATATTTCTTTTATTCCCACATGGTTTAATTATTTATTTACAATAGACCTTTGTCTTTATTTAAATAGGATTTTAATTATGTTTTCCAACTTCTATTTAATATCCAAATTTTACCAAATCCTTTGAGTAGGTTTTATTTATTTATTAGGGTGTTATATAATTCATTTTGAATTATTTGAAATATTTTTAATATGATTTATTAATCATTTAAATTGAGCACTTGTATTTATTCAAATAAAATCAAATATGGTTTTAATTCCATATAAATTTTATTTAAATGATTCTTTTATTTCATTTAAGTTAATTATATAACTTTTATTCCACTGGGGCGAATTTCGATTATAATTTTCCTATGATTTAATTAATCATTTCTATTAGGGATTTTGTCTTTATTCAAATGGAATAGAAATTGGGTCAATGCCATATAATTTTATTTGAATATTATTTATCCCTTTATTTTAATAGGATTATATTTATTTCATTTGCTTATGGATTTGGCCAAGATTTAATTTGGCTTTTAAATATTCCTTATATATATTTATTTATTTATTTCTTTCTTTCTTTATCTTATAAAATCCATAACTTTTTATTTATAGATCCAAATTTGGTGATTCCAATTTGTAGAATTTTATTTAATATTTGTTTATCTTTTTAAATCCTTTTAGGATTATTTTTCTCACAATTTGGTATGGATTTTATATAGGAGCTTTGTTAGCTTCGGAAATTATTTCCTTTCATCTTATTAAATTCATAAGTTTTTATCCATGGTTCCAAATTGAATGAAATCAATTTCTATGT
This sequence comes from Avena longiglumis, assembly GCA_030063025.1. Classification (NCBI taxonomy): domain Eukaryota; kingdom Viridiplantae; phylum Streptophyta; class Magnoliopsida; order Poales; family Poaceae; genus Avena; species Avena longiglumis. The sequence continues at coordinate 491,768,568 of CP125976.1, read as the reverse complement.
TTTATAATATTTTTATTTATCATTTTGATCATTTATAAATTCTTGTTGCTAAACTTTTATATGGATCAAATCCATAGTCTTAGAGAGATCTTGGAAATGATTTTCTTCCATTAGGGTTTTAGAGTTTTGGTTTATTTTCCAATTGTTTAAATTTCAAGATACATTCATTGATGAATGCATTTTACTTGATTTGAATTTTGTTGGATTCCCTTTTATTCAAAGTTTGTTCAAGATGGGTTTTTAAGTTTCCACTTAGAAATAAAAAGTTTCTTTTCACCCTAAATTTCAACAATTATTTATTTTGTTTATTTATTTTTCACATTTCAAAATTTGGGATGTGACAGGCTACCACCCTTAAAAGAAATCTCGTACTGAGATTTGGGGAGGCTAGAGGTTACAAGTTGGCTTCAAGACAACTAGGGTACTACCACCCTTAAAATGGTTTCCAACTAGGTTACATCTTGGCTTACTTGGGATCTTGATGATTAGCCTCTGGACACTTGTTTGCATAATGGCCTAGCTCTTTGCATTTGAAACACATAACTTGGCTATTATACTTCTTCTTCTTTGGTATCATTGCCTCTTGTTTATTTCCTTGGTTCTTCTTCTTTTCCGGGCAATCACTAGCATAGTGTCCCATATCTTTGCAATTGTAGCATTGCAACTGGCTTATGTCCTTCTTCTTATTTTTGGGTCTCTCCAAAGCTAGGAGTTCTTCTAGTTCATGCTCTTCATATCTCACCTCAAAGGTGGGAAATCTTTCTCTCTTCTTGGGGCAGTTACTAGAGATATGTCCTTCTTTTTCACAAGAGTAGCAACACTTTGTGGTCTCTTTGGATTTGGCCTTATGAGGCATGGTTCTGACTTTGCCTTCATCCATCTTGGTAGAAGTTGTTCCTTTTTGGAGATTTCCAAACATTTGATGCATTCCATCTTGCTTCATTTGTTGAACTATAGGATAGATGGGGCATTGTATAGGGACATGATTATTTCCTTCACATAGGATGCAAGTTGTCAACACCCAGATTTTTCATCCCAGATGCCTGTTATGCCATACATCGCAATCCCATGATTACCATTTTTGTGAGACATAACAGATTTGGATATCACAGTACATCATCCATTACAAACCATACATAAGGTCTTACACAAATAAGGATCTCATGATCCAGTTCTCATCATCCATTACAAACCATAAATAAGCAGCGGAATAACGTAGTAGTAACGATAGCATAGGCGAAGCTCCATCTTTAGGGTCACAGGCAATGCCGACGATGGGAGATGATCCTAGTTGTCATAACCTTCCTGTGGTCCATCATCCTGATACTCCTCTTCATAGTCTGGCCATGGGAATAGCCAGGGACGAAGCCATGAGTACTCTTTAAGTACTTGCAAACTAATACTAACAAGTTAAGGGGGGTTTTTGTAGTTAGGACACTAAGCTATAGGGTTGTTTTGCAGAAGCCAGATTTACCTCTACTAAGTTCAGAAGCAAAGAAAACTAGTTGAAAGTTTGATCACACCTAAGTGGGAACTTGAATTTCATATCACAACCCTGTTGTGGTCAAGTCAAAGTCACAATTCATTTCACAAGTCATTTTGAAAACATCTGACGGGGAAACAGTATGGCCACTCCAACTGTCCATAACCGCGGATGCAGCTATTCGAATAGTTTGACACTCTGCAGAGATTGTACACTTTCACCACAACATTTGATACATCCATCAGGAACAAATCATGAATTCACCATACTTAGTATGCGGATAATCAATCCTAACCTTTCCATTACACGCCCTAGTATCGGCACCTCTCCTGTGAGTTTGTCCTCCCAACCATGACCAACTGTCATCTTGGGTACTGCACATGTGGAAAATCTTCACAAGGTAGCCTCAGCTCAAACCTTGGCTGCGAGGGAACCCATACTAAGGTATATAAATTTACAGTCAAGCCCTACCAATTTTTGGGTATTGTGGTTGTACGGTAAAAATTGGAATGGTATCGCATCCAGATAACCATCAGTTTTATAAAGGGCTAAGGCTCATGCCTCAACATTTTCATCATCAAAATCATCTGGTGTTCGACAACACATGTCAAAACATTTCAGTAGAATGACTCATCATTCTAAGGTTTTCATAACTAGTTTCACCAAGTATTCCCATCTAAAGTTGATCAAGTTTTATGCTTAGCACTAGCATCTACAAGTGGTGGTAAGTACTAATGAGGGGTGGTAAATAAGTGGAGATTTGTTAAGTTCAATCTCATGCCTTAGGATGACATCAATATTATCTAACTTAGGCCAAATTTAATGCTCTTTATGCAACCTTCAATTTTCTTTCTAGAATCTACAAGTGTCTTAAGTAAACTCTAAGAAAAAGCTTTGATAAATAAATAAAGTATAAAGCTTGCAAGTAAAATTAGGTTGGTTTATCAAGTGGTATAAGCTTTGCAAGTAAAACTTGCATGGTTTGGCTTGCTAAGATAGTGGTATGAACTTGCTAGGTTGCAAGTGTTAGCTTGCAAGGTTTCAAGTATTGGCTTGCATAAGTATCAGTATAAGCTTGCCTTGAGTAGAGCAGTGGTTAAAGTTCTCCTCGGCTTCTTCCTCGTAGTATCCTCCTTCCTCCTCGTATCCTTGGTCGATACTAGCGTCTATAAATAAATACGAGGTACACAATCACCAAACAATACTTAACTATTTTCAATCATCACACAAAGATGCACTATATATGATCTAGCATCATCACTAGCATCACAAGGATTAAAGCATTTTTCTTATTTGTTTTAATTTGATAAAAGTAATTTATACTCATTGAAAATCTACTTAAGATTTAATATTCTCCAACTCAAACATGGGATCATGTTGACACATGTCATCACCACATATTTCAGTACAGGGGAAAGTGATTTAAAGCGGTGTCACAATTTAATAAGGTTTAACCTTTTTATTTTAAATAAATAAAGTGACTAGAAATGCCTATGTGGCATTCTTTTATTACTTGAACATTATTTCTGTAAGTAAACCTATATGTTTTTATATATTCTGAAAGGTATGATCAAATGTGATTTTTGAGAGTTGGAATCAACTCTAAATATTTTATGGTTGAATTTTAAAAAATGTTTAAATGCAGAAAAGCTTCTGCCTTGTTATTTTTACCAAGGTTGATCCACAGATCCAAATGATTTGGATCCAACGGGCTTGGATTAAGCATTTCAGTACCTTTCTAAAAAAATTGGTTTCATGCAATTTGATTCATTGGATCGAACTGGGTTGCTTTTTGAATCTATGTACAGAACTGTGTTTGAATTAAAATAGAAATATCTAAATTCAAACGGTTGGGTCGCGTGGGAGAGGTTAATGGGCCGGCCCAGTGTCACTCCGTAGTGCGGGGCTCAGCTGACAGGGGGTCTACCAGTCATCAACTCATAACGCGCGAAGCGGTATGGGGCTATGTGGGTCGTTCGATTAGAAGGGAGATCGACGGCTGGGGATCGTCGTCGACGACGAACCTGTCACCAGTGAGCTCGAACGCTAGCGGCTCAGTGGGGGTGCATAGGGGGCATACCAGGGCTCCAGTGATGGCGGTGAGGCGGGCAAACGAACGAGTGGTCAACGGCGATCTCAGGGATGGTCGAGGCAGCTCCGGGTGTGGTCGCAATCAGCGGCGCACTTCTCCTCCAGAGGCGGCCTGCTACGGTGCAATTCCTGTGAGCTGCTGCTCCTCGTGCTCCGGCTAGAGGGTGGAACGATCAGTGAGGTGAGGGGAGTGGAATGGTGTGCTTCAAATGGCTGGGGGTCGCCTCCTTTTATAGGCTCGACGGCGAGACCGAGAGGGATGGGAAGGCAATGGTGGCGACATGGCTACGGGCTGCTAACGGCATGGCTGAGGGTGGCGATCGACGCGCGGTCTCCTGGCGATGCTCTAGAACATAAATGCGGGCTTAGGGGCGGTGGTAAACGGTCAGGCGAGGCTGGCGCTCTAAGCGGCAGAGGCGGCGTTGACGGCGAAGCGTGGCTGGAGGCACCGGGCGTGAACGGGATGTCTGGCGTGTTCCTTGGGTCATGGCGAAGCGGTGGGCACGGGCTGCGATCGAGGGGCGGCGTGTGCGCGCGTGCTGGGTGCGGCGCTCTGGGGCATGCTCGGCATTTCGTAGTGGCACTGGGCGCAGGGCATGCTCGGTGGTCCACGACTTGCCTTGGCTCGGGGAGGGGACAGTGGGTGGCGGTGAAGTGCTGGCTATCTCCCAGACATGGTGAGAGAGGGGGAGGTGGTCTGCTGCGGCGACGACCAAGTTGGCCGGCGAGGTGGCTCGACTTGTTCAACATTGATGACAATGGCCAGCTTATAGTGAGGCTAGGGGTTGCCAATTAAGCTATATGATCTACTAAATTGTTGCTGTGAGCTAGAGAGGGAACAAGTTAGGCCAAAACACTATTAAAAACAGTGAATTTGATTTGGTTTAAATTTGCCTGCCAAGTGTTTGATGAAATGGCCGCAAGAAAATTCTTTTTGAATTTTGAAAAGATTTTTGGTGGGTGTGCTAGGCATGTGCTGGAGACTCTGTGGTTGCCTGGGTTTTGAAATTTGAGTTTGTTTGAGTGGTTTTTGAAATAGTGGGATCTTCCCATATGAGATAGATTCAATTTGAAACTGTCATTTAAACTTAGCATTTGAATGTTTTTAGAAGATCACAAAGTGGGACTTGGTACCTCATTACGATTACTAACAAGGGGTGCAAAGATCCACAAATGTTTCTGTTAGGTTTTGAGTGCATGGAATAGACAAAGTAGGCATGAGAGTTAATTTGGCCAAAGTGACCATTCACTTCATTTGTTCATTTTGAGTTGTTTGTCTTTGGGAAAAGTTTGGGAATGATTTAGATGATGTTTATTTCACCTAAGAATCATTTTACAAGCAAAGAAGCACAGACCATGGCAATTCAAAAGAATCCTAATTTTAAATACGCATACATATGAATGCTTTCATATTTTTATATGGAAAAGATTTTGTTAACCCTAATTTTGATGATTAGCATTTGATGATACATGTTTAATATTTTTGGGATGTTACAAACCTTCCCCCCTTAAACAAAATCTCATCCCAAGATTTGAAAAAGGACGAAAAAGATTACCTAGGATTTAAAGAGATCTGGGAACTCCGTCCTGATGTGATCTTCGTGCTCCCAGGTAGCTTCTTCTTCTGTGTGGTTGCTCCACTGAATCTTGAGAAACTTGATGCTTCGGGTTCTGGTAGTTCTGAACGCTTCTTCCAAAATACGGATGGGTTCTTCAGGATAGGTCAGGTCATCGTTGATCTCTATGGTATGATGATCAATGTTCTTAAACACTTTAGTCTCCTCTGGAACTTCGAGGAATTTGCGAAGTGACGATATATGGAACACATTGTGCATGGCTGACATCTCTTCTGGCAGTTCTAATTGATACGACACTTCTCCTCGACGGTTCAGAATCTTGAAGGGGCTGATATATCTGGGGGCTAACTTTCCCTTTAGTTGGAAACGCTGCATTCCCTTCAATGGTGACACTTTCAGATACACGAACTCTCCGATGTTGAAAGCGAGGTCTCGATGTCTCTTGTCGGCGTAACTCTTCTATTTTGACTGGGCGGTCTTGAGGTTCTCACGAATCTTGTGAACTTTCTCTTCTGCTTCTCGTAGGATGTCGGGTCCGAAAATCCGACTCTCTCCTACTTTCGACCAATTCAAAGGGGTGCGACCCTTCCTTCCATACATGAATTCAAATGGGGCCATTTGCAAACTAGCTTGATAATTGTTGTTGTATGAAAATTCTGCAAACGGTAGACAGTCTTCCCATTTAGATCCATACTCTAACACACATGCTCTCAACATGTCTTCGAGTATTTGATTTACTCGCTCCGTTTGTCCGTCGGTCTGAGGGTGATAAGCTGTGCTGAAATCTAGTCGGGTTCCTAAACCTTCTTGGACCTTCTTCCAGAATCTCGAGGTGAACTGAGTTCCTCGATCCGATACGATGGTCTTGGGGACTCCGTGCAAACTGACGATTCTAGCGATGTATAACTCCGCTAGCTTCGAACTCTGATATGTGGTCTTGACTGGTAAGAAATGGGCAACTTTGGACAATCTGTCAACTATGACCCAGATAGAGTCATTTCCCCTACTAGAAGTAGGTAATCTAGTGATAAAGTCCATTCCAATGGAATCCCATTTCCATTCCGTAATCTATAGAGGTTGCAACAATCCAGCGGGTCTTTGATGTTCCGCCTTGACTCTCTGACATATGTCACACTTGGCGATATAGCTTCCGATTTCTCACTTCATCTTATGCCACCAAAATTGCTCCTTCAAATCCTGATACATCTTCGTTGCTCCGGGGTGGATAGAATAAAGAGTATCATGAGCTTCCTTCAGAATAACTTCTTTTAACTCTGAATCTGCTGGTACACAAAGACGTCCTTTGTACCACAGAACTCCTTCTTCGTCTTCGGTAAATCCGGGTACTTTGCCTGTACCTATACGACGCTTGATTCTGTCGATACTAGCATTCCCTTTCTGCGCCTCTTTGATCTGGCTAATCAAAGTGGGTTGCAGTTCTATGCTAGCCAAAAATCCTTCACTCACTAATTCCATTCGGAAATCTTCCATCTCCTTGTGCAAACTTGGTTGCTCCTTCAAAATCATGGAGTTCAAGCGGCACGACAATCTGCTAAGGGCATATGCTACCACATTGGCTTTACCGGGGTGATAGTGAATGTCCAGGTCGTAATCCTTGATTAGCTCAATCCATCTTCTTTGTCTCATATTCAGCTCCTTCTGAGTGAATATATACTTCAGCTCTTGTGAACCGAATAAATCTCACAATGGTTTCCCATCAGATAATGTCTCCATGTCTTCAGGGCTAGAACTACGGCTGGGAGCTCGAGGTCATGGGTTGGGTAATTATGTTCATGATGTTTCAGTTGTTGAGATAGATAGGATATAACTTTTCCTTCTTGCATTAGCACACATCCGAGACCGATCTTGGATGCGTCACAATACACGTCAAAGGGCTTCGTGATATCCGACATGATTAAGATTGGGGCTGAAATCAGTCTTCTCTCGAGTTCTTGAAAATTCGCTTCACATTTGTCCGTCCATTCAAAATTCTTGTCCTTCTTCAGCAATTGGGTCATGGGTCTGGCGATACTCGAGAATCCTTCTACGAACTTGCGCTAGTATCCCGCTAATCCAAGAAATGCACGAACTTGGGTTTGAGTGGTTTGGGCATGCCAATCTTCGACATCTTTCACCTTTGCAGGGTCAACGGCAATTCCTCCGGCTGATACGATATGTCCGAGGAATCCTACCTCCTATAACCAGAATTCACATTTTCTAAACTTGGCATACAACAGATGCTCTCTAAGGGTTCCAAGAATGGTCCTTAGGTGTAGCTCATGTTCTTCTTCTGATTTGGAATAAATCAGAATGTCATCGATGAAAACAATGACAAACTTAACCAGGAAGTCCATAAAATCTTATTCATGAGATTCATGAAATAAGCGGGGGCATTGGTTAATCCAGAAGACATGACAGTATACTCGTATAATCCATATCTAGTGGTAAAGGAAGTCTTGGGAATATCCTCTGCGCGAATTTTGAGTTGATGATAGCCATTTCTAAGATCAATCTTAGAAAACACTTTGGCACCAGTCAACTGATCAAACAAATCTTCTATTTTGGGAAACGGGTATTTGTTTTTGATAGTGACATCATTCAACTTCCGGTAATTCGTACACAAACGGTTACCTCCATCCTTCTTGTCCACAAACAAGACATGTGATCTCCATGGTGACGCACTTGGTTGAATCAATCCAATTTCCAGCATGGAATCCAGTTGCTTCTTCAGTTCTACTAGTTCAGACGGGTTCATACTATAGGGTCTCTAGGCTATGGGTCCTGTTCCAGGGATTAGTTCAATGATAAACTCGATATCCCGATCTGGGGGCATACCGGGCAAACCATCTGGAAATACATCGGGGTATTCACAGACTATCCGGACTTGGTGAATGGTAGGTTGGGCTATACTCTTGTTGCACTTGAATTGACGAGGTAATGTTTCAGATACATGCTCGACTGATATTCCGGCTGTACTAGTCATGGTTTTCGCTTTCTTGACACAGTCAATTAATCCTTTATCTTTGGACATCCAATCCATTCCTAGTACTACTTCCAAACCTTTAGTTCCGAGTACTATCAGATTAGCATAAAAATCTATGCCATGGATTCGGATAGGGACGGCTTTGCAAATTTGCCTAGCTTTGGTGGTTGAACTGGGGATTTGAACAATCATAACATGCTTTAGTTTGGTTGGTTGAATCTTACTAGTGCATGCAAATTCTTCGGTGACAAATGAGTGCGATGCTCCAGAATCAAACAACACTCTTGCAAGTACCGAGTTAACAGAAAACATACCCAACACGACGTCTGGTGCTTCCTGGGCTTCTTCAGCATGCATGAGAAAAAGACGGCCGTTGCGGTTGAGCGAGTTACCTGGGGAAAACCTTCTTCCGGGCTGAACACGACGCTGCTGCTGAGCTGGGGCATTTGCATTGGGGGCTGTGGCATTCTTCTTGGGGCACTCATTGGAGTAGTGACCCTTGTTTTCACAGTCATAACAAGTCACTTGCGATTTGTCCTTTGCTGCAACAGGCACAACATTGCTTCCAGTCCTCGGGGCAGTGTTGGTGTTGGTGGCGGCATTGTTGTTGTTGAACTTGGGGGGTGCACAGTTGAAATTGCTAGAGTTGCCGGGGTTGTTGGGGTTTCCTCCAAGCCTTGGGTTTCCACGGTTGGGATAGGTCGGACGGTTCATCGGGGGTCTGTTGGTTCTCGGGGAAAATCCTGGAGATGGGTTGGGGCGATACTTTGGGGTATGGTGGGTTCCTGGTTGATGCATCATGCGGCGCTTGCGGTTCACGTTGGCTTGGTTGATTTTTCCTTCTATCTGAATGGCAGAGTCAATTAAGGCTTCAATATCAGCAAAGGGGATATTGACCAACACCGTCTGTATCTCATCATGCAAACCATTCAGGAATCTTTCTTTCTTCTTGGCTTCAATGTCGATCTCATCTGGGGCATACCTAGCTAATGACAAGAATTTGTCACAGTATTCCACCACGGTCATCCTTCCTTCCTTCAGTTCCCTGAATTCATCTCTCATCCTCTTGATCACACCCGGTGGCACATGGGTTCTGCTGAACTTGACCTTGAATTCCTCCTAGGTCATCATCTGTCCTCCGGTCATTGCACGAATGCTGTTCCACCATGCTCTTGCATCTCCGGCTAGATAGTGGGTGGCGAACAGAACTTTCTCGTTAGCTTCCACTCCGACGACTTCCAGATTGTTCTCCATGGTCTGCAGCCAATCATCTGCATCTAGGGGCTCTTCTGACTTAGTGAAAACAGGTGGGTTGGTGTTCTGGGATCTACAACATTGGGTCCGGGGATGAACCACTTCCTCCGCGAGGCATCTGAAGATTGAGATAGATCATGAGAAAAGAGAGAAATTTTAAGGTTCCGGGACTTTGAAAAGTTTTTAAAGTTTGACTCAAATTTTCCAGCAACCTGCTTTTCATTCATTCATTCATTCATAGAACACGAAACAACACACACCACAACAAAGGAAAACAGATGGTTTTAAGAACCATTCTGGAAACTACGATACAGTGGGACCGAATACAATTCACTACGCTAGTGCTTAAGTGCTACTACTCCTCGGAGTCGGTGTACTCATCATCCTCATTATCATTGTCGTCATCGATGAAGGCGAAATCCTCCTCATCGGTGAAGAAGTCCATGGCCTGATCCTACAGAAAGTCATCATCATCGCTGAGATAGGAGTAGGGATCTGCACGAAGGTCTTCTCCGGAAATCTCCCTTTCCTCCAACTGCATATCTCTCTCGTGGATGGTCTCCTCCAAATCTGTGATACGATGGCGAAGACGGGCAATGATTCGCCCCTTCTTGTCGAGCTGACAGCGACAAGACTTGCGATCCTTCACTAGCATGGCGAAGGTATGATCCTTCTTCTGGGCGATGGCGTACTTGTGGTTGGAGTAGGCACGAGCATTGTCCAACTCCTTCTGACGGTCGTACATCATGAAGCTGAGGTGGTCCAATTGACTCTTTAGCTCGTGGTGGTATGAGGTCTCCAGTGGCTGTCCCATAACATCATGCCTTGGGTAGAACTCAAAACGGGTACCCTTGATCTGATTGATACTCTTCCCACACAGACGGGCAAGAGCTTCCTGCATGGTCCTGGCCAGTCCATCGAGCCAGTTGTTCTCTCTTAAGGTGAACTGGATTCCCTCCGCAGTGGGAGGTTCAATCTTCCCTCTGAGACTTGCAACAACTAGCCACTGCATATTTTCTCCTTCCTGATCATTGAGCTGAGCTCCGAAGAACTTGGGATGCGGACGCTCCAGAAGTTCCGAAAGCTAGTCCAAGTCACGCTCAAAGATGACGTCTCCTCCATTTCCCAACTGATAAAACTTGTTGTACTTCACGTCCATCTATAATAATATAGGATGAGTAAGTTAATAGAGTGCTCAAGTGTGTCAAATTTTAGGTATTTTGCAAGAGTTTTTGAGGAACATGAATTTTCATGAAAGAATCAAAGTGATAAGAATGGGAATAAGTTTTTGTAAATACTCACTTCCTTTGGTTTTGAAACTAAGTTTTTGATTCCAACGTCCATTCTAACTAGGGTCTCCTATGGTCAGGATGGCTCTGATACCAACTTGTCAACACCCGGATTTTTAATCCCAGACGCCTGTTATGCCATACATCGCAATCCAAGGATTACCATTTTTGTGAGACATAACAGATTTGGATATCATAGTACATCATCCATTACAAACCATACATAAGGCCTTACACAAATAAGGATCTCATGATCCAGTTCTTTATACAACTCAAGCATCGAAATAACGCACTAGTAACGATAGCGTAGGCGAAGCTCCATCTTCGGGGTCACAGGCAATACTGACAATGGGAGATGATCCTAGTTGTCGTAACCTTCCTGCGGTCCATCATCCTGATACTCCTCTTCATAGTCTGGCCACGGGAATAGCCAGGGACAAAGCCATGAGTACTCTTTAAGTACTCGCAAACTAATACTAACAAGTTAAGGGGGGTTTTTGTAGTTAGGACACTAAGCTCTAGGGTTGTTTTGCAAAAGCCATATTTACCTCTACTAAGTTCAGAAGCAAAGAAACCTAGTTGAAAGTTTGATAACACCTAAGTGGAAACTTGAATTTCATATCACAACCCTGTTATGGTCAAGTCAAAGTCATAATTCATTTCACAAGTCATTTTGAAAACATCTGACGGGGGAAACAGTATGGCCACTCCAACTGTCCATAACCGCGGACGCGGATATTCGAATAGTTTGACACTCTGCAGAGATTGTACACTTTCACCACAACATTCGATACATCCGTCAGGAACAAATCCTGAATTCACCATACTCAGTATGCGGATAATCGATCCTAACCTTTCCATTACACGCCCTAGTATCGGCACCTCTCCTATGAGTTTGGCCTCCCAACCATGACCAACTGTCATCTTGGGTACTGCACAGGTGGACAATCTTCACAAGGTAGCCTCAGCTCAAACCTTGGCCACGAGGGAACCCATAGTAAGGTATATAAATTTCCAGTCAAGCCCTACCCAATTTTCGGGTATTGTGGTCGTACGGTAAAAATTGGAACTGTATCGCATCCAGACAACCATCAGTTTTATAAAGGGCTAAGGCTCATGCCTCAACATTTTCATCATCAAAATCATCTGGTGTTCGACAACACATGTCAAAACATTTCCGTAGAATGACTCATCATTCTAAGGTTTTCATAACCAGTTTCACCAAGTATTCCCATCTAAAGTTGATCAAGTTTTATGCTTAGCACTAGCATCTACAAGTGGTGGTACGTACTAATGTGGGGTGGTAAATAAGTGGAGATTTGTTAAGTTCAATCTCATGCCTTAGGATGACATCAAGATTATCTAACTTAGGCCAAATTTAATGCTCTTTATGCAACCTTCAATTTTCTTTCTAGAATCTACAAGTGGCTTAAGTAAACTCTAAGAAAAAGCTTTGATAAAGAAATAAAGTATAAAGCTTGCAAGTAAAATTAGGATGGTTTATCAAGTGGTATAAGCTTTGCAAGTAAAACTTGCATGGTTTGGCTTGCTAAGATAGTGGTATGAACTTGCTAGGTTGCAAGTGTTAGCTTGCAAGGTTTCAATTATTGGCTTGCATAAGTATCAATATAAGCTTGCCTTGAGTAGAGCAGTGGTTGAAGTTCTCCTCGGCTTCTTCCTCGTAGTATCCTCCTTCCTCCTCGTATCCTTGGTCGGTACTAGCGTCTATAAATAAATACGAGGTACACAATCACCAAACAATACTTAACTATTTTCAATCATCACACAAAGATGCACTATAGATGATCTAGCATCATCACTAGCATAACAAGGATTAAATCATTTGTCTTATTTGTTTTAATTTGATAAAAGTAATTTCTACTCATTGAAAATCTACTTAAGATTTAATATTCTCCAACTCAAACATGGGATCATGTTGACACATGTCATCACCACATATTTCAGTACAGGGGAAAGTGATTTAATGTGGTGTCACAATTTAATAAGGTTTAACCTTTTTATTTTAAATAAATAAAGTGACTAGAAATGCCTATGTGGCATTCTTTTATTACTTGAACATTATTTCTGTAAGTAAACCTATATATTTTTATATATTCTGAAAGGTATGATCAAATGTGATTTTTGAGAGTTGGAATCAACTCAAAATCCTTTATGGTTGAATTTTGAAAAATGTTTGAATGCAGAAAAGCTTCTGCCTTGTTATTTTTGCCAAGGTTGATCCAAAGATCCTAATGATTTGAATCCAATGGGCTTGGATTAAGCATTTCAGTACCTTTCTAACAAAATTGGTTTCATGCAATTTGGTTCATTGGATCGAGCTGGGTTGCTTTTTGAATCTATGTACAAAACTGTGTTTTAATTAAAATAGAAAAATCTAAATTCAAACGGTTGGGTCGCGCGGGAGAGGTTAATGGGCCGGCCCAGTGTCACTCCGCAGTGCGGGGCTCAGCTGACAGGGGGGTCTACCAGTCAGCGGCTCATAACGCGTGAAGCGGTACAGGGCTATGTGGGTCGTTCGATTAGAAGGGAGATCGACGGCTTGGGATCGTCTTCGACGACGAACCTGTCACCAGTTAGCTCGAACCCTAGCGGCTCAGTGGGGGTGCATAGGGGGCATACCTGGGCTCCAGTGACGGCGGTGAGGCGGGCAAATGAACGAGTGGTCGACGGCGAGCTCAGGGATGGTCAAGGCAGCTCCAGGGGTGGTCGCAATCAGCGGAGCCCTTCTCCTCCAGAGGCGGCCTGCTCCGGTGCAATTCCCACAAGCTACTGCTCCTCGTGCTCCGGCTAAAGGGTGGAACGATCAGTGAGGTGATGGGAGTGGAACGGTGTGCTTCAAACGGCTGGGGGTCGCCTCCTTTTATAGGCTCGACGACGAGACCGAGAGGGATGGGCAGGCGACGGTGGCGACATGGCTACGGGCTGCTAGCGGCATGGCTGAGGGTGGCGATCGACGCACGGTCTCCTGGCGATGCTCTAGAACTTAAATGCGGGCTTAGGGGCGGTGGTAAATGGTCGGGCGAGGCTGGTGCTCTGAGCGGCAGAGGCGGCATCTTCGACGGCGAGCGCTGGCTGTGAGGCACTGGGAGGCGAACGGGGATGTCTAGCGTCTTCCTTGGGTCATGGCGAAGTGGTGGGAACGGGCTGCGGTCGAAGGGCGGCGTGTGCGCACGTGCCGGGTGCGATGCTCTGGGGCGTGCTCGGCATGTCGCAGTGGCACTGGGCGCGGGGCGTGCTCGGTGGTCCACGACTTGCCTTGGCTCGGGGAGGGGACAGTGGGTGGCGGTGAAGTGCTGGCTATCTCCCAGACATGGCGAGAGAGGGGGAGGTGGTCTGCTGCGGCGGTGACCAAGTTGGCCGGCGAGGTGGCTCGGCTTGTTCAACATTGATGACAATGGCCAGCTTACAGTGAGGCTACGGGTTGCCAATTAAGCTAGATGATCTACTAAATGGTTGATGTGAGCTAGAGAGGGAACAAGTTAGGCCGAAACACTATTAAAAACATTGAATTTGATTTGGTTTAAATTTGTCTGCCAAGTGTTTGATGAAATGGCCGCAAGAAACTTCTTTTTGAATTTTGAAAAGATTTTTGGTGGCTGTTCTAGGCATGTGCTGGAGACTCTGTGGTTGCTTGGGTTTTGAAATTTGAGTTTGTTTGAGTGGTTTTTGAAATTGTGGGATCTTCCCATATGAGATAGATTCAATTTTAAACTGTCATTTAAACTTAGCATTTGAATGTTTTTGGAAGATCACAAAGTGGCCTTGGTACCTCATTATGAGTACTAACAAGGGGTGCAAAGATCCACAAATGTTTCTGTTAGGTTTTGAGTGCTTGGAATAGCCAAAGTAGGCATGAGAGTTAATTTGGCCAAAGTGACCATTCACTTCATTTGTTCATTTTGAGATGTTTGTCTTTGGGAAAAGTTTGGGAATGATTTAGATGATGTTTATTTCACCTAAGAATCATTTTACAAGCAAGGAAGCATAGACCATGGCAATTCAAAAGAATCCTAATTCTAAATACACATACATATTAATGCTTTCATATTTTTATATGGAAAAGTTTTTGTTAACCCTAATTTTGATGATTAGCATTTGATGATCCATGTTTAATATTTTTGGGATGTTACACAAGTCACTTGAGATGTGGGGCATTGCTTAGTTGGATGTTTCTATTCACAATTAGGGCATTGATCCTCATGCTCTTTGGAAGTGTGTTCCATGTCTCCACAAATATTGCAAGATTGAGTTCCTTCTATAATATCATCCTTGACGTCATTGTTGTCACAATCTCCTTGGGAAGAGTTGCTTATCATGTTGATCATTTGATTGGTCATCCTTTGCCACAATTGTGATTGGGTTTCCAAATTTTTTTGCAAGGTTGGGTCTAACTCATTGTTGTTGGCTAAGAACTGAGTTGTCACTTGATTCAACTGGGCTTGGGTTGCTAGAAGTTGTTCTCTCATGTGTATCTCTTGGTTGTTATTGTCACCATTCTTCATGTTGGAGTTTCTTGGAGAAGTCATCTGTTTGGGGTGGATTGGGATTAGAATAGGCAAAAGATTTCTAAGGAAGAAGTCTATCACACACAACAATTCACTCAAGCAATGTGCAAGCAATCACAAACAACATTCCACTCAAACAACAAGTTTAAGCACATTTTTAGGAAACAAAATATTTTTCCTACACCACATAAGCTGGTGGGTTTAAACTAATCATTAGTATGGTGGTCCAACTATATGGTTCACTTGAGATCATACCATTCTTCTTAGTTGTTTCTTCTTGAACAAGATCATTGTATCCTTGGAAAAATTCTTGCATCTTGGTCACAAAACTTCAAAGTTGATGATGGTTCCTTCTAGGTTGTGTTTCTTTAGTCTTCAAGTCTTGAATAATATTTATTGACTCACTTGTAGTCCTTAGTGATATCCAAGTTGAAGTCCTTGGTGAAAATAAAGTTGAAGTCATTGATGATGTTGAAGTTGAAGTCATTGAGTTGGTGAAGTCCTTTGCTCATGTTGAAGTCTTTGCTCATGGTTGAGGTTTTATCCATCAAGTTGAAGTAGAAGAGATGTATAATCAAAACCAAAAAGGTTGAGGAAAGAGTTTACAAGATTATTGGTAAGTAAGTTTTGGAACAAATACAACTCCTATTTTTCTAAGGGGTTTTGTCCAATCCTAGGGTTATAATCCTACAGGCAACACAGTGCTCTAATACCATCTGTAGAGGTCCCAACCTTTAATAAGGTAGAGATCCCTGTGTTTACAATGCTAGTCCTTCGATCAATAGCTAGCATCCACATTTAAGATGTAATATCAAGAAACAAAGGTCATAATACAACTTTATAACCAGGAATAAAATAATTCATTACATCTTACATAGCTCATTTGGCTATCTCATTACAATGCAACAGAAATAACTATATAGCATGGAGTCCTTCATCTTCAAAGTGCCACAGGCAATCATGTTGGTTGTAGACTTGTAATCCTAATCAACACACTTCACTAACATCAAACAAACCTACAACATAATAAGTTACAGCCACAAGGGTCAATACATTTGAATTGTATTGGCAAGTGATACTATGGTAGTATAGTGGAATCTATCATCTATATGTATTTGGCTAAGTGGAGCTTAGGATTGCTTTGCTCAAAATAGATTTTCCTTATCATTTGAAAACACTAAGTTTTTGTTTGGCAAAAACTCCCAAGGCATCTACCAATCAAAGATTGAAGATCCTTTAACCCTTGTTCAACCACAAGTTTTTAACTTAGAAATTGGGATGAGGAGATTCTTGATAGCTTCCATGTCTTGATGCTCAAATTGTCCATTGCCAGGGACACGACTAAGTACTTAGATTTTACTCTCTCGAGAGGTGGTGCACTTTCCCCACAAGACTCGACATGCATCGAGACAAGATATTTCAATCACCCCTACCACCAACCGTCCATTTGGCTAAGTTATTGCAACCTATATGATCCAGGCAGAGCCCATAATGCCAAGTGGCTGCACTCGAAGCTTCTCAACATTTGACATCTCAAATCTCTTTGTTCCTGGGTGGCATTACACACGTGTGATACACAAGGTTCACCAGTCCCCTGGCCTTGTGTAACCACTCAACATAAAACCATTCCCACCATTCCACCCAGGTGATTCATTCACATAGTTGTTTTATTAAACAAAACACAAGTCATAGACTTAGAAATATTCCATAGCATGAATATAATCCACCCTTGTTTTCTACTAGCTAGTCTAAGCATGATAGTAGTAGGAATCTTAACTTAGGAAAATTCTACTAAGGCATCATCTACTAGGATTTCCCATGGCATAGCATACTTAGTAAAAATTCCATGCAAGTCCTACTTAGAAATATCACTAATTCATAGTGAAAATAATGGGACAAAAGTATGAAGAACCACTTGCCTTTTTGGTAGAGAATATAAGTTCACTCATTGATCTTCCAATAGTCACACTCTCCAAATTTCACTACAATTCAATCAAGGCACAAAATTCAATCTACCATTCAAGCAATTTAACACATAAAATAATAAAATCAAAGCAATGCATGCAAGCATGCCAAAGATTGTTTTATTTTGGAAGAGTGGCTTCTAATAGGTTATAAACATTATAAAACATCTATTGGTCATTTATAAAAGTGGCAAAACCATTTGATATTAAGTTAGTGAAAATGGCCACTTTAAACCATTTTTGTTTTGTTAGAAATGATTTAACCAAAGTAATAATTTCTAGTGTTTGACAAATATATTTTTAAACACAAATGTTAGTGTTTTTAAGGTCAAGTATTTAATATTAAAACCATTTGCAAAAGGTTTTATCTATAAACCATTTTTACACCAAAGCAATATTTTATTTTGTTGGAAATGCCTTTAAACAAAGTAATTATTTTTTCTAGGGTTCACCAAATATTTTTAAATCCAAAATCTTTGTGCTTAGGTTCAGAGAGTTTAATTCAAACCATTTCCAAAAGGTTTTACTCAAAAAGCATTTTTAAAACATAAATAATATTTTTTATTTAACTAGAATGCTTTTATTCAAAGATTTATTATTTAGCTTCAAAAAATACACTTTTAAATCCATGAGTTGGTTTCTATGGTCATTAGGTTCAAAACAATCCATTTACAAAAGATTTTATCCTAAAAAGTTTTCTATAATAATTTTTATATTCATATTATGCCTACACAAGTTTCTGCAAAAACAACTAATTTTACAGAAGAAAAACATTAAACAAAGGGCATGGTTGGAAAGGTTTCTTCTTTATGATTCCATTGATATAAAATTTGCAAAAATTGAACATGTGGATCAAAAGTTATGGAATTTACAAATTCAAACATCTAATAGATATGTTTCTGTCTAATTAAAAAAAACAGTGCCACGCGTCTGTTTCCTATTCATCGGTATCGGTTCGCGTGGATCAGCTAACATGGTGCGTTGGATCTAATGAGATCGTGCGGCACAGAATCGATCGTAGCTCTTCGTTTAATGAATCTATCGTACCCGTCAGATCTAAATCGAACGAGCAGCGTTAAAGATGGCCAAAGATGACGGTGGTCATGGCGGCGCTCGGGCTACGTTGCCGGCTATATAGGTTGCAAGAGAGAGAGAGGGGAAAGTCTCACCGGACTCGCCATGACGTGGGAAAGCTCGACGTACTCGTCATAGATGAAGGGGCGCACAGAGTAGTCAGTGATTGCTCGCCGGAGTAGCTTCTGTCGACGGTGCGCTCAGGCTGTCGTCGTTGGCAATGCTACAGGGCATGCGCAAGTGTTTGGAGAACGTTAGGAGATATGCAGGACAAGGTAGAATAAGATAGCGTCAACCATAATAGGAGGGGCGGACGGAACCTACCGGGAAATGCTCGCCGGAGTCGAGGCAGTGGACGACGACGTTCGGTCTTAGTCGTTGCCGACGTTCTAGGGCACACGCGGATGACCTGGAGCTACTGGCGGATGCGCAACAGGGTGGGGAGCAAGCTCGTGTGGTCGAGGGGGCAAAGGGGTAGCTGGGCTCGCTGGAATTGTTTGTGAATCTTGTCGGAGCAGTGTAGGTCTTCGAGCAAAATCAGGGTGGCCTGGAGTCAGAGGGTGGGTGGCGTCTGGGGGAAAAGGTAGAGGAGACGCGGGAAATTTATCGTGCGTGATTGCTGCGGCGAATTACTCGTGGAATTAAGACAAAATTATGTTGCGGAATCAAAGCTGAAACGGGAGAGAGGAGGAAGAATTAGTCGCGGTGGGCGAAGACGATGACTAACAAGTGGGGCCGTGTTATCAGCGTGACAGAGGGGTTTGCGGTGGGGTCCAGCGGTCAGAGTCTAAGCGGATCGAGTTTGCGGTGAGATAACGCTTCGCGTTTGAGAGAGAGGGAGTGGGCTAGTTGGGCCAGTGGGCTGGGCTGCTCCACCTCTATTTTTTATCCAGATTCCTTTTCTGATTTCTTTTCCTGTTTTGTATTTATTCAAATGATTTCAAACACCATTTGAATTTAGATTTTTACCAACCTTCAGTAATTTTCTATTCTGTTCAAACATGTATTTTAAAGATCATTTTGGAATATTTCTTTTATTCCCACATGGTTTAATTATTTATTTACAATAGACCTTTGTCTTTATTTAAATAGGATTTTAATTATGTTTTCCAACTTCTATTTAATCTCCAAATTTTACCAAATCCTTTTGAGTAGGTTTTATTTATTTATTAGGGTGTTAAATAATTCATTTTGAATTATTTGAAATATTTTTAATATGAGTTATTAATCATTTAAATTGAGCACTTGTCTTTATTCAAATAAAATCAAATATGGTTTTAATTCCATATAAATTTTATTTAAATGATTCTTTTATTTCATTTAAGTTAATTAAATAACTTTTATTCCACTTGGGCAAATTTCAATTATTATTTTCCTATGATTTAATTAATCATTTCTATTAGGGATTTTGTCTTTATTCAAATGGAATAGAAATTGGGTCAATGCCATATAATTTTATTTGAATATTCCTTATCCCTTTATTTTAATAGAAATATCTTTATTTCATTTTCTTATGGATTTGGCCAAGATTTAATTTGGCTTTTAAATATTCCTTATTTATTTATTTCTTTCTTCATCTTATAAAATCCATAACTTTTTATTTACAGATCCAAATTTGGTGATTCCAATTTGTATAATTTTATTTAATATTTTTTATCTTTTTAAATCCTTTTAGGATTAGTTTTATCACAATTTGGTATGGATTTTACATAGGAGCTTTGTTAGCTTTGGAAATTATTTCCTTTCATCTTATTAAATTCATAAGTTTTTATCCATGGTTCCAAATTGAATGAAATCAATTTCTATGGTTTTATAATATTTTTATTTATCATTTTGATCATTTATAAATGCTTGTTGCTAAACTTTTATATGGATCAAATCCATAGTCTTAGAGAGATCTTGGAAATGATTTTCTTCCATTAGGGTTTTAGAGTTTTGGTTTATTTTCCAAGTGTTTAAATTTCAAGATACATTCATTGATGAATGCATTTCACTTGATTTGAATTTTGTTGGATTCCCTTTTATTCAAAGTTTGTTAAACTTGGGTTTTTAAGTTTCCATTTAGAAATAAAAAGTTTCTTTTGACCCTAAATTTCAACAATTATTTATTTTGTTTATTTATTTTTCACATTTCAAAAATTGGAAAATTTTGGGATGTGACACCAACGTATTAGGAATTCTTATGCCCAAGCTCTGGATCATGTTAGAATGCCCAGACATCTTAAGCACATGCTCACTGACGGAGCTGCCCTCTTCCATCTTGCAGTTAAAGAACTTTTCAAAAGCTTCATAACTCTGAACTGTCGCGTGATCCTCAAATATCATTTTGAATTCACGGACAATATCATGTGGGTAAAAGTTCTCAAACCTTTTCTGAAGCTTCAATTACAAACCATACGATATAGCACACTAAACTGTGGAGTACTGATTCTTCCAAGTACGGAAAACATTTTTCTCATCATCGGTAGAATCTTCTGCAGGTGGGTCACCTAGCGGTGCATCCAGCACATAGGTCAACTGACCAGCATTGAGGACAATCCTCAAATTGCGGAACCAATCCGCAAAGTTGCTTCCATTGGTTTTCAACTTTTCTTTCTCTAGGAATGCATTAAAATTGATGGTAGGGGTCGCCATTGATCTACAACATATTTGCAAAAGTTTAGACTAAGTTTATGACAAATTGAGTTCTAATTAATAATTAAATTAACCTAGGTGAACTTCCACTCAAAACAATATCCCTCACATTGTTTTAGTGATCACACGAACCAAATCCACTACATCAAGTCCGATCATCACGAGACATAATGTAGTTTCAAAGGCAAACAATCAACATGTTCATCATATCTACTATATGACTCATGCTTTAACTTCCGGTGATTTGCGTTCCGAGACCATGTATGTACATGCTAGGCTCGTCAAGATTAACCTTAGTTTCTGCATGAGCAAATCTGGCTTACTCCTGTTGTATGCATGCGTTGATTCTATCACACTCGATCATCACGTGGTGCTTCAAAACGACGAGTCTGGGTAATGGTGCTAACTAAGGGTGAACACTTTACTTGATAATTTTGTGAGAGAGATCATCTTATAATGCTACCGTCACAATCTAAGCAATACAAGATGCATAAAAGGATTAACATCACATGCAATTCAAAATATGTGATATGATATGGCCTTTCTTCATGTGCTTCCGATATCCATCTTCAAGCACGAACATGATATCCATCATCACCGGCGTGGAGTCAAGGTCAATGGCACCGCTCCATGGTTGTCATCCACCAGCATCAACTATTACAACTACTTTGAATAATAGACACGCAGGTCTTAACGGAATTTAAAAGACAACCATAAGGCTCCTGCTGGTTGCCAACTTACAATAAGGAACATTGCATACATCATATATAATCAGAATCATGGCCATATCACATCGCAGCACACCCCTGCAAAACAAAGTTAGGTGCCTCTAATTTTCTTTGCATATTTTACGTGATTTGGGGCTTTCAATAAGTACCGTTCTAACTTACGAACAAGAACCACAACGTTGATGCTTGAACTATCAAGTGCCCGTTGTAAATTGAATCTTTACTATGATGGGAGAGATAGACACCCGCAAAGCCACTTATGCAATACAAGTTGCATGTTGAGCATGGAACAAGTCTCATGAATGATGTCATGTAAGGTTAGCCCGGGCCGCTTCATCCCACCATGCCGCAAGATGCAAAGTACACAAGAAGCAATTGATAATAAAATCACCACCGTCCACAATGACCATTGTGTTCTACTCGTGCAACAGATCTACATATAAACATGACTCTGATACCACTGTAGGGGTTCATAGCATGGAAAACAAAAAAATTCTACCGCATGAACACACACAATCCAAGATCTATCTACTAGATTGTAGCAATGAGTCGATTAGAGTACTCACCCTCGAAGATTCCAAAGCGGTTAACGAGAGTAGATTCTCGTGGGTGATGTAGTCGTACACTTGTTGATCTCAAGATCGCATAGACGATCCTTCCGGCCCCGTGTTCCAGCAGCGCTCCCATAGTCTGTCACACGTTCGGTACTCAATGAAGACCTTCCTCTCCCTGGTTCCAGCAGGCAGCGGAGGTTGTAGTTCTCTCCTCACGATTCTGGCAGCACGACGGCGTGGTTTCGGAAGTAGAGGGAAGATCCCGCAGGGCTTCGCCTTATACCGGAGTGGGTTAGGATGGATTAGAAGGGTTCCCTAGTGTTCTAGGGTTTAGAGGCCGGAGAGGAGGAGGCATGGCTGGCGGCGGCTTCAGCGGCAGCAGTGGCACGGCGGCGGCGCGACGACTTCGTGGGGAGGGGTTGTGGTGGTGTTGTGGTTTTGGGGCAGCCCCCTCCCCTCTATTTATCAGAGGGAGGGCAGCTAGGGAGGGGAGGTTGAATCCTCCTCCAACTCCCTCTCCTCCTTGGTGTGTGGTGGAGGCAGAGGAGGTTTCCTCTCCTCCCTCCACCAGGATACATTTGTCCTAGTTTGAATTTTTAAACTTGCCTTTTGACTTCCAATTTTGGATTTTGATTTCTCACTTTTATTTGCATAACCCTTTGACCTAGGACATAATGCAACCTTTCCACTTTGTCATGACTCAGTCATGTACCCATCCCCTTCCGGTTCGGTGAACCTTCTAGACCCTTCTAGATCATTCCGATGAAAACACCGGAATCATTCCCGAACTCTGGAATTGAACTTTCCTTATATGAATCTTATTCTCCGGACCATTCCGGATACCCTCGTTATATTCCAGATCCCATATGAGACTCCGAACAACATTCAGTCTTCATACTCACATTCCTTATCTACTAAATAACATCGAATCCTTAAGTATGTCTCCCCGCGGTTCGTGAATTATGCAGACATGACCGAGACTCTTCTCCGGTCAATAACCAATAGAGGAATCTAGAAATTCATATGGCTCCCACATATTTCTATGATTACTTTGTGATCGAATGAACCATTTACACATGATACCAATTTCCCTTTGTCTCGTGATACTTTACTTATCCAAGGTACGATCGTCGGTATCTCTACATACCTAGTTCAACCTCGTTACCGATAAGTACTCTTTACTCGTTCCTGTGATATGTGATCCCTTGTGAGCCAGTCACACGCTTGCAAGCTAATTGGATGACATTCCACCGAGAGGGCCCGGAGTATATCTATCTGTTATATGGATGGACAAATCCCACTCTTGATCCATGTGCCTCAACACATACTTTCCGAACACTCAATGCCACCTTTATAACTACCTAGTTACGACGCAGTGTTTGATGACATCAAAGCATCCATTCGGTGATAGTGATTAGCATGATCTCATGGTCAGAGGATTTAGGTTACTATGTATCTCAAATCTTATAGCAAACAAACTATTGAAATGACTTGATCTTTATGCTACGCTTATCTATAGAAGTATGTCCATCACACCATTCTCCTAATGATATGATCTTGTTGTTAATAACATCCCAATGTTCATGACCAGGAAACCATGATCATCTATCAACCAACAAGGTAGTATTATAAAGAGTCTATACTAGGGACTCTAACAAGTTTACAAATCACACAAGTATTAATGTTTCCGGTTAATACAATTATAGCATGAATGTAAACATTTGTCATAAACACAAAGATATAATAATAGCTACTTTTATTATTGCCTCTAGGGCATATCTCCAACATTCTTCACCTTCTTATGCACTCCCTCTCTAGTGGTGTTAAAGCGGTATGCATTGCTAGCATGCTTCATTCGAGGGCCACGGGTCACAATCTCCTGCGCCTCCTCAGAATCATCACTACTAGCACCATCAACTTCATCCTCGTCCTCAAAGATATCGTGGGACGAGGGATAGCCAAGGGGCATCTTGGAGGAAGGATCCCCCTTTCTCTGAAGCTTGGCTGAGAGGTTCTGAACAAGATCATTATATAGTAAAGGGGTTGCTGGAGTGTGGGAAGCAATGAGCTTCATCACAAAAGGGGCATAGAGTGGACACTTCTTGTCCATGATGCACTTGTACAAATATTGATAGATAAACTCCATGACATCAATAGCACCACCTTCATAGTCTGGACCCTGAATATACACTGAGTGAGCGTGAGCCATGAGATTGATTTCAGCACCTCTCATCTCGTCCTTGTTGTCTTCCTTGGGAGTAAGAATGTGGCGGAACATGCGAAGTAGAATGTTGTAGATGAGCTTGATGTTGGTGGTTTGACCAACCACACCATTCTATTAATAAATAGGAGCCAACCTCTTCTTGTCATAAGCCTGACCATGAACATGCATCCTGGTACCACTAGGACTATTGGGGTTGAAGTGAAAGACAAGTATTCTTAAAAAATGCACCATGTTGGAACAACACCTTGTAGTGCTAGACATCCACTCAAACAGAATATACACAGTATCACCAAAGACAACCATGGCATAGAACTGCTTGACCAACTCAATGTTGTAATCCTCTTTTACTTGAAATATGGTGTGCAACCCCATCTTCTCGGTCACCCAAAGAGCATCCTGGAAGTAATCATGAGCATGTAGCTTCTCAAGATCCAACCTTTGCATGGGACACACTGGAGTCCTGAATCCACAGAACACCTCGAAGTATAGAAGGAATTATGCATTCCTCCACAAGCGACCATTAGGAGAGGTGCAGGCCAGAGTATAAAACGGCTGGATCCTCATCTCCTAAATTTTTCAGTGCCCAAATCATCCAAGGTGGTAAAGGTTTCAAAATTCATCCGCTTGGCTTCAACCTTTTTTAGTTTTCTGATCTTCTCTTGCTTTGCTACAGCACGCTCTCGTGCTGACTGTTGGACCACAGTAGGATCCACATGAATATCTTACTCATCATCATATCAAAACTTGCGAGGATAAGGCTTTTGACTAGACTGGGACCGACAAGGATGAGAACCACCTGTGAAAATATAGGAGGGAGATAGCATAGGGGGTAAGCACATTTGTCTAGGAGATACCAACATGATAGCAGTAACCAAAGGAATACTAAACTTCACATATTGAATTTCGCGGGACTGTCCGGGGAAAACACCCCGGAGACTCCGCCCGGGCCGTACATTCTGGTGCATACACACCAGACATTCTGGCTACACCAGAATGTCCGACGCAGACACGCCGGAGACTCCGGCCGAAGCCATGGTGTTTCCTAGGGCAGTGCGGGGAAGATCAATCGGGACAGATCGGCATTTCTAAGATTACTGCTAGGGTGTATATTGGAAGCATGGAGGATAGTTTCATGGATTCTAGCAAGAAAAATCCCTCAAGAACTCATCTAGGGCATGCCTAGAGAAATAGAATGAGAGGATCAATTTACCAGCATCCATGGTGATCTCAACCGGAGGGGAAGGGGTCCCAACGGCAGAGGGAAGGAATTGGCCGGTGGAAAAGGCTGGATCTAGGATGGGAAGCCCTCCCGGTGACGTTTCTTGGTCATGGAAGCAGTTTGGGAGGAAGACGGAGTTGGGGGATAGAAGGAAGACTCAACCGTCCACTCTCCTTGGCTCCCTTTAACTGAGTTTGATATTGCTTGGGCCGAAGTGTCCAGGCGGCATATGCAGAAGTGTTTGGCCCGACCGGATAGTCCGGGGTCTACCAAGCGGAGTGTCCGGGCCGGCCTGATATTCCCGTGTGTACAGAGCGAACAGTATGGCCATTATGACCAGAAACGCCAGTTGATGGACAAATGTGTGGCTAGATGAGCATGTTTTAGGATGAGAATAGGCCTGGGATTTAAGAAAGCACACTAGGGAGAGCTATGAAACATAAAAATCCAAATAAATGTTCAATAAAACTCCGATAAGATCAAACCTAGAACCAACTCTGCGCAACAAAGAGGGCGGTGGTCGAGGCCACCATGTAAGAGCGTGAAGCATGACACCGTGAAGAATTATCCTTGGGTTCGTAGCCACTACTCATTAATGAAGCTCACATATCACAAAATGATATTAAGATAATTGATTTTCTTAATGTTGGCATTATGGGGGGAGGGATGGCCCAATAGATTAGGACTGCACTGCCCCTATCTCCATGCCCGCAACTAAACCAAACAATGATCAAGTTATAGGTGTATATGCAAGATGACCAAGTTAAACTCCTTGAATTTATGATATTTAGCTCATTCCTCAAATAGCAAAACCTTGCTTCATCAAGTGGCTTTGTGAATATATCGGCAAGTTGGTCTTTGGTTGAAATATAAGTTAGCTCAATATCTCCTCGGGCTACATGATCTCTAATGAAATGATGACGAATCTAAATATGCTTTGTCCTTGTATGATCCACCGGGTTGTAGGCAATCTTGATAGCACTTTCTGTAGAATTCGTTGCATCGAAAACAAAAAATCTACCACAAGAACGCATAAAACCAAGATCCAATTTATGGAAAAGACAAGATATAATCTATAAGATCGGTGCAATGAGATTGTAGAGAACTAACCCTCATAGATCCAAAGCGTTTAACAAGACCAGATCTCGTGGTTGATGTAGTATATCACTTGCCGATCTCAAGATCGCATCGATGATCCTTCCAGCGCCACATTCCGGCAGCGCTTCCGCACTCGGTCACACGTACAGAGTCGATGAAGACCTTCCTCTCACCGTTCCAGCGGGAAGCGGAGGTAGTATATCCCCTCGGAATCCTAGCAGCACAATGGTGTGGTGGTGGTGGAGGAGGAGAGAATCCTGCAGGGCTTTGCCTAAGGCGGAGCAATGGGAAGGAGGAGGAGGGTGGCAGCTAGGGTTGGGAGAGAGGGCAAGGGTGGCGCCCTCCCCTCCCCTCTTTATATAGAGGGGGTGCGACCAGGGTTCCCAGCCCTTGGCTGACTCCATCCCCAACTCGGTGCAAGAGGGAGAGGGGAAAACTTTCCCCCCAAGTTTTCCCCTTTCTGTATTAGGGTTTTCCCCCCAAACCTTTTGGTGGCCGATTTGGCCCCTTGGGCTTGGTGCAGCTAGCCCAAGATCCCCCAGCGGCATGCCTTATCCCAAGTAGCCCCTCTGTCGTGGTATTGCCGACGAGTACTCCATGGAGGGGTCCTCACAGTGCGTGTTTAGAGACGTGGGGTAAGGCGGACGGTTGACGGGTACGAGGTAACACAGCTTACCCAGGTTCAGATCCCACAACCGTGGCAGAATCCTACTCCTGCTATAAATCACTATAAGGGCAATACGCCTAGTTACAAAGATAGGTTCACTGTGCGAGGTGTGTGTAAAACGATGCCCTAAAGGCTCCCATAGGCCCAACTTATATAGTCGCTAGGTCCTAGGGTTACAGGGAAAAGTCCTAGCCGGACAAGTTACAGAGTCCTACACCGTCTATCACTAGTCTTGTGTATCTTGTACTCCAAGGCTCCGGGTATGCTGGTGACTCCACCGTAGCCTTCCTTTATTCGGCATGGGCCTCCCTTCTGGATCCACCTAACTGGGCCGCCCAGCAGGCCACATGCCATGCTACCAACTATGCGCCACCCGAGTTAGTCGGATAAGAGACATGCTATGAGGATACCCATATAGCATATCCCCAACAGTAGCCCCCGGAGAACTCCGGGATCTTGCGCCATCTTGCCTCTTCCCGTGGAATGCTCCGTCTAGATGGATGTCAGCAAATCGTCAAGCAATATCTTGTAGTCCTCCCAAAGAACCCTACAAAGATTTCTCCGTCTTCTATGAGTAAGTCAGAGAAATGCTGAACCTTCCATCGTACGCTTCTGTTGTCGGATTAACTACATACATGCCGGAATCTTCGATGGGACGGCTCATCTACCATGTCAGTTATGGCTACGTAGGCTGTAGGTCAGCGACGCCTCGTAACTCACACATGCAGAGAACGCAATCATACCCGATTTTACCATGCGAGCGATACGAACCGTTGGCGGTGGCAGTTGGAGACGTGGCGAAATTACCGCGCACGTTCACGAACATGTCGTCTACGCGGCAACCGTCCGATTAGCTGCACGAATCTTGACGCAGAGTAAGATAAATAGTAACTGTGGTACACTTGCCACTTTTTCACCCCATTCTCTCGCGTCATCATCTTCTTCCTCCAGCCGCACGTCGAGCCCTCCGTGGAAAACCTCGAAGAAACCCTAGCCTCTATCTCTGCACCAGTCGCGTCCTCCCAGTCCTCCCTGGCCAGCAGCAGCTTCTCCCCTTCGATGGCGACGTCGAGCGAAGCCACGGCGAAGCCGGCGAGCTCCGTCATTGTGCCCCCTGAGGGCCTGGTCATCCCCGCGTTGGCGGTGATTGAAACCACCGGCGGTGACCACAATCTGGCGGCGCTGGAGCCTCTGGAAGAGGAGCCAGACTCGCACAAAGGCGACTGGCACGGCTCGGACATTACCGGCCGCGAAATCCAAGAGATGGTCGCCGAGGGCTACCTCCCCGCGACGGAGGGGCTCGCCTGATGGGCGGCTCCGACCGGCGAGGTGACACCTTCTCCCCAAGTCAGAGAAAAGGTGTACCTCAAGGCCCAGCTGGTACGCGGAGTTTCTTTTCCCATCTCCCACTTCTTTCTGTCCGTCTTGAACCACTTGAAAGTCCAACCCCACAACCTCTCCCCCAATAGCATCTTAGTGCTTAGCAACTTCGTGGCACTTTGTGAGGGTTCCTAGGGATTAAGCCTAGGTTATACTTGTTTGTGTACTTCTTCACAGTCAAACGTGAAGCCGGACATAGTAGGGAGGAGCTTAGGAACTGCGGCACCATAAGCTTCAAGATCCGACCTGGCCGGCGGTTCCCCGACATCGTCGGCCATGAGTCATGAAAAAACTTGCAGCGGACGTACTTCTACGGCCCCGACATTCCTTTGGCGGGCCGAGAAGTGACGTACCCGGACTTCGTGGATGGAGCCGCCGCTGAAGTTTCCACATGGAGATCCCATGCCTCCCTTCCCTCCGACCTCAACGCTTCTCGCGCAATAAGGCAGATCGAGTGGTTCGTAGAGGCAAGTTTGACCGGCTTGGACCTAGCCATGTGCTGGTTCATCAGGCGAATCCAACCCCTGCAGCACCGCGTGAAGTTCATGCATGAGTACACGGGTGATCGAAAGGATTCCCTCCGTGGATAACTTCTCGAGCGACTCCGTCAAGCTCCGTCTGAAGGACATCGTCAAGGTGAAGGATAAGAAGCGTGGCTTCACCATCACCTGCGACATGTACGTAGCCGGCAAGTGCCCAAAGGTAGGTATTTATTTTCAGTGTATGACATTGCTCCAGTTTCTCCGCCTTATCATAGCCATCTTATCTAACACGGTGATTTCTTACTTAACAGCTTAGCGATCTAGATGAGGACAACCTGGCTGCCCAAATCTACGATCCAAAGATGAAGGAAGTCACGGTCGTGTCCGACGACGATGCCCCGTTGGCGCGAAAGCGGAAGAGCTCCACCTCTGACGCTGCCGACGGAGGAAAGAAGAAGAAGACGGAGGGTGGAGCCTCCAAAAAGAGTACTGCCGCCCTGGAGGCGGAAAAGAAGAAAGCCACCGGGATGTTTGCCAAAGCGCCCCCCTAGTGTAAGCCTCTCATTCTCCGACATCGTCTCATTTAACTATCTTATTCCTGTACTTATGCATTTTGAACGTTTCAGGAAGAAAGCCACAACCAGCCTCAAGAAGTCCTCCAAGACTCTTGGGGCTTATAGAAATATCAAAGATATGCTGCATCGCGACTCCTCCCCCGCCATCGCCCCTCTACTCCGTCTTCAAGCCTCCTCTGCTCGACAAGCTCCCAAGTCCAGAGGCACCAGGCTCTTCCGCCATGGAGTGGACTCGCGCCTCTACCGAACTGTTGTCGGCAGCAGCGGCGCAGAGAGTCGCTCTTCAAATGGCTAAAGCTCGCTAAGGATGCCATCGGTAGCGACAAGGCGGTGGTGGGCTGTACTTATGCCGGCGCGCCTGCTCCCCAGAAACCCTTCGAGTTCCTGAAGATTGTTTACCCGATGCTCATGCCGAGTAACACAACTATGGTTCCTGGAGGAGTGCCGTCATCTCCGACATGCGGTCTTGAGGAGCTACTCCGACAAGCAGACATCTTGCGAGGAAATAGCATTTCATTTGGCAAGCTGCTGGCCGAGAGCGCTATAAACCTCAAGATCATCGCACTTGTAAGTTTTACTTTAACTTTTGCATTTCGTATGAGTATCCCACTGTAGCCCCCGAGGATGTAGACGGAAAACCATAGGTTTTGCATCTATATGCTCTAAGAGTGACTAAGTTAGAAAGAACTCTCACTGTAGCCCCCAAGCATTTAGATGGAAGAAATTATTCCGACTAGATGCTTTAAGAGTAGCATACATAGTGTTTATATTTTTCAGTGCCGTAACCCCCAAGCCTCTAGTTGTAACTAAATTAGTTCCGACTAGATGCTTAAAGAAAAGCTAAGCATTTTCCGAGCTAAAAACTTTATACTGTAGCCCCCAAGCTTCTAATCGAGAACTGAATTAGCTCCGACTAGATGCTTTAAAGAAAAGCTAAGCATATTGATAAGCTTAAAAACTCTCGCTGTAGCCCCCGAGCACCTAGATGGAGAATCTCCAACTAGAGGCTCCAAGCAGACCAAACAGCGATATAACTTTTGTATTTGTTTCCATAGAATGAGAATGCTCGGAGGGGCATGGCCAACGACAAGTATCAAAAGATGCACGCAGATCATGAAGCCGAAAAGGGTAAAACTGCCATCTTGAAGGAACAAATCATCAAAAACAAGAGTCTGTTTTCTTTTTGCGCATTTCCGTCTTACTTTTGTGCCCATAATCTCCGAGTACTCAATGTGTACTTTGTTTCCTCCGACTTGCAGAGCATGTTGCCAAGGCCAAGGATATTGTCGAGCAGTCCAAGCACATCCAGCAGCTGGACAGCGAGAACAAGATCCTTAAGAAGGAGAGGGAAGAAATGCTGAAGATGCACGAGGATTACATGAAAGCCCTGCAGGACTCCGCATCCGTGGAGATCAATCGCTTGAAGGAGGAGCTTGCGATCCTAAAGGATCAGAAGCAAGCTGCTGATGAGCAAAACCTTCGCCATAACGAAGCGTTTAAGCTCCTCCAACAAGAAAAGGAATCGTTGGCGAACACCGTCTGGCAGGCTAAGGCCAGCATCTTCAGTAAGTGTCCTCCGCCTTATAGTTCTGTAGTTTGGATACTTAGAATTTATTGAACTCATGCAATCCTTGTCGGAATTTTCAGTGCCCATGGGTTTAACCCACTCGCCTCCTTCGGACAAGGAATGCATGGTTCTTGCCGGCAATTTCATCAATACCGCCATCGCCCAAGCCAAGGAGATTGCCAAGCCCCTCCAGATTTATATCAAAGCCTCGGACTCCGTGACGAAGTACTCGAAGATTCTGCGCCGAGCCCCCGAGCGTGTCGCGAGCTGGAAAGCTTCATGCGCACGGGCTGGCCCAAGGATGGCGTTGTCTATGGTGAAGGAACACTATGAAGATGCCGACATCGACATGGTGACATCTGGTATCCCCGACGTGGATGATGACGGCAAGGAGATCGATCATGAAGCCATCCTGTCATCACTCGCGGGTTATGACACCAGGGTTGCCGAGTTGGTGGACGTTGACATCTTCGTGCCCAGGAACTTCATCGACAACGTCAACCAGGACTCCTCCGAGTCTCATCACAACGCCGACGTTGAGGGTGATTCTCCGGCTGGTGATGATTCGGCCTCCAAGTCTCTTGCGCCCAAAGAATGAAAAACACTTTGTAATTTCTGTTTCACCTCTGGAGTGTGCGCAGGAAAAAACTTGTCGATGTAATATTAAGGCGGAAAATAATGGTTGTCGTATCCTGCTACTTAAGAATTAAGTTTCAGCATGTATATATTTTTTAAGAAAGTGTTGGCTTATCCATTACTCTGGTTCTTATGCTTGACTTTTCGTGAGTCGGAAGAGTCGTTGTCGGAGCCATGCGCTTAGGTGATGATGCCCAATGGCACCGTCAATAACTTGAGCACAAAATCGTCGACAATAAGTGCCAAAAGTCACTACTCCAGAATCCACATAAAAAACGACAAAGAATGTGTAGACAAAACTTAAGCTAATGCCCATAGGCGGAAATTTCACAAGTGCAATCGCAAGACTTGTGCATAAAGGTTTATATGATCCAAAAAGGAACACTAAAGGAGGTAAAAGACTCAGCAATATGAGTGAACCAAAGAATTTTTTTTCATTGATCATATAAGAGGTACATGATTAGATAAAGAATGCTAAGTGTAGAAAGGACGTAGATGTGCTATGTTCCATGGCCGATCAGGCTCCGGGTAGTCATCATCCGGGTCACGTCGCTTACGCTTATGATCCTCGTTGGGTCTATCCTTGAGCTCACGATTGTCGACAAGGTAGTAAGACCCATTGAGCAGCGCCTTGCTTATGATGATCGGTCCTTCCCATGGCGGGGATAATTTGTGTGACGTCTTCTGCTTAAGTCGGAGTACTAAATCCCCCTCTTTAAACGAGCGATGCCAAACACAGCGACTATGGTAGCTGCGTAGCTTCTGCTGGTAGATGGTGGATCTTTGGCATGCCAAAACGCGCTCCTCCTCGAGAAGGTCCACATCTAGGCGTCTGGATTCTTCAGCGTCATCTTTGTTGTACGCGGAAACTCTTGGTGCATCGTGGAGGATGTCGGAAGGTAGGATGGCTTCTGCTCCATATACCATGAAGTAAGGGGTGTAGCCGGTGGATCTGTTGGGTGTAGTTCGTAAACTCCACAGCACAGATGGCAATTCTTCCGCCCAGGCTCTAGCTGCTCTATGTAGCGGTGCCTCAAGACATGGCTTGACTCCCTGCAGAATTGATCCATTGGCTCGCTCAACTTGACCATTGGATTGTGGGTGTGCCACAGATGCAAGGTCAAGTCGGATGCCTTTGTCCCAGCAATAGGCCTCCACTTCTCCGAGTGACAAGTTGCTTCCATTGTCGGTGATGATGCTATGTGGGAGACCAAATCTCACCACTAGATCCCGGACAAACCTGAGGGCAGTTTCCCCATCAAGCTTTCTGATGGGTTTACCTTCTATCCATTTGGTGAATTTGCCAACTGCTACCAGCAGATGCGTAAATCCACACGCTGCCGTTTGTAATGGTCCCACCATGTCTAGCCCCCAGACTGCAAATGGCCAAGTTATTGGTATTGTTTGTAGTTCTTCAGCAGGAACATGTGGTTGTCGGGCATAATACTGGCATCCCGTGCATGTCTCAACCAGCTTGCCGGCGTCCGCCTTCACGGTTAGCCAGTAGAATCCTTGCCGGAAGGTTTTCACGACCAACGATCGAGGAGCGGTGTGATGCCCGCAATCTCCGAGATGGATCTCGCGCAGGATTTCCATACCTTCTAGCTAGGAAACGCACTTTAGGTATACACCAGTAGTGCTCCTTTTATAGAGTTGCCCATAGATTATGGTATAACCCTTTGCTCGTCGTACTATTTGCCGTCGTTCGACCTCGTTGTCGAGCAAAGTTCCGTGTTCGAGATATTCCATGAACGGTTTTGTCCAAGCCGGAGGGATCTTTGTCACCATGTTGACGAAAGGGTCAGCTCTATCCGGGTTGTCGATGTCGGCGCCATTCACGGATGGTGTGCGTAGATGCTCTAGGAAAACTCCTGGCGGAATTTGCTTGTGCCCTAATCCAAGTTTAGACAGTAGATCAGCCGCCTCGTTTTGCTCCCTAGGCACATACTTGACTTCGTAGCCCAAGAAGCTCTTGGCTATCTCGTCCACTTCGTCGCGATATGCCGCCATCATAGGTTTCCACGCATTCCAGGTGCCAGCCACCTGCTGGGAAACCAAGTCGGAATCTCCATAGCAAACTATGCGCTTGATGCCAATATCCTTGGCTACACGCAGTCCGTGAATGAGTGCTTCATACTCTGCCATGTTGTTTGTAGCCTCAAAGTGGATCTGTAGAACGTAGTGCATCTTGTCTCCTTTTGGTGACTGTAGTAGTACACCAGCCCCCGAGCCGTTGAGCAACTTTGATCCGTCAAAGTGCATCACCCAATACTCTGGTTCTAGCAAGTGGAGTAGAATCTGGCATCTCCATCCAATCTGCAATAAAATCCGCCAAAGCTTGTGACTTGATAGCGTCGCGTCTCTTGTAGGTGATCTCGAAGGCGGCAAGTTCAATGCCCCACTTCGCGACCCTTCCTATATCGTCGCTGTTGTTGATAATGTTGGACAGTGGAGTCTTGCTCACTACTATGATTGGGTGATCCGGAAAGTAATGCCTCAGCTTCCGAGAAGCAAGGAATACTCCATAAGCTATCTTTTGGTAGTGCGGGTAACGCTGCTTGGACTTCGTCAAGACCTCGCTTACATAGTAAACTGGTCTTTGAACTCCGTGCTCGTAGCCTGGTTCCTTCCGCTCTACCACGACGACGATGCTAATAACCCGGTTGGTTGCCGCCATGTAAATTAACAGGGGCTCTATAGGCTCGGGTGCTGCAAGGATGGGCGTTGAGGAAAGAATCTCCTTGAGATGCTTGATCGCATCTTCGTACATCCATGTGAATTTGTCCGCCTTCTTCAGCAACTTGTACAGCGGCAGAGCCTTCTCTCCAAGTCGGCTGACGAACCGAATAACTGCTGCAACACAACCTGTTAGTCGTTGGATGTCCTTTAGGAATGTCGGACGGTTTATGTTTAAGATGGCCTTGATTTTCTCCGGGTTGACCTCGATTCCGCGCTGGGAAACGATGAAGCCCAACAGTTTGCCGGCTGGAACCCCGAAGACGCACTTCTTAGGGTTGAGCATCATGTTGTATTTCCGGAGATTATCAAAGGTTTCTTTTAAGTCAGAGATTAAGTAGTTTGACTTTTTAGACATCACCGCGATATCGTCCACATAGGCGTGAACGTTCCGACCAATTTGGTCGTGAAGGCAACATTGCATTGTCCGCTGGTAGGTAGCACCTGCGTTTTTCAGCCCAAAGGGCATTGTGACATAGAAAAACGTGTCATATGGGGTAGTGAACGAAGTGGCCAATTGGTTCGACTTCCTCATCTTGATCTGGTGGTATCTTGAGTATGCATCGAGAAAACACAAGAGTTCCGAGCCAGCCGTCGAGTCAATGACTTGGTCAATGCGAGGCAAAGCAAACGGATCTTTGGGACATGCTTTGTTCAAGCCGGTGTAATCAATGCACATTCTTAATTCATTGGTCCCCTTTTGGGGAAAAGTACAGGATTGGCCACCCATCGGGTGTGAATGACTTCTAGGATAAACCCAGCCTTAAGTAACCTAGCTATCTCTTTGCCAATGGCGCGTCTCTTCTCATCTTCAAAGCGTCGTAGAGGTTGTTTCACTGGTTTACATTTTGGATCTATGTTTAAGCTGTGCTCGGCAAGTTCCCTAGGTACCCCTTTCATGTCGGCAGGCTACCAGGCAAAGATGTCCCTATTCTCACAGAGGAACTCGACAAGCGCGCTTTCCTATTTGGGATCTAGGTTCGTCCCAATGGCGACGATCTTGGAGGCATCGCCTACCACAAGTTCCACCGGCTTGGTCTCGATGGCGGCCTTGAACGCAGGAGCGGAGTCGGAGATCTGCTTCTTCGACGCGGGCATCTCTGAGTCATTGACCTTGCTCTGGATCTCCTTGAATTCTTCGATGTAGAGGACAGCTTCTGCAACGACTGCTTCATTGATATCGCAGTCCCTTGCCTTGGTAAAGCTTCCGGATACGGTGATGACGCCGTTTGGTCCGGGTATCTTGAGTTTGTTGTAGACGAAGCATGGCTTGGCCATGAACGTGTGGAATATGTCGCGGCCGAATATGACGTGGTACACGCTCTTGAAGGGGACCACCTCAAAGGTCATGCGCTCGCGCTAATTATTAACATCGCCGAAGGCTACCTGAAGCGTAATGCACCCAAGGGACCGAGCCTCCCGACCAGGAACTACGCCATGGAACATGGTGTTGGTCCGCCTTAGGTTTGCCTCCGTCAAGTTCATCTTCTGTAGTGTATCCAGGTACATGATGTTGATGCTGCTTCCACTATCCACCATGCACTTGGTGAACTCCACGCCGTCAATCAATGGGTTGATGACCATGGCGTACTGGTTCTCCGTGGGCACAAGGTCTGGGTGGTCCGTCCTGTCCCAAGTGATTGGAACCTTTGACCAGCGCAGGTATTGGGGAACTGGGGGGAGAGTGGCCATCAGGATCTTTAGAGAGGTTTCTGTTGTCGGACGGTGGGGGTGCCAAGGAAAGTGTGGTAGACTGGGGCCTTCTTTGTGAAGGGGTTCTTGCCCTTGTCGTCGCTCTTGGCGGCGTGCTTGGGTTCAACGTCCTCGTCCATGTCACTTGAATCCTTGGACTCCTCCTCCTTCTTCTTCCCCTTGCCCTTGCCTCACGGTCTGTTCTTCCGACTTTGCTTATAGCCGGACTCCGGGTCTTCCTTGAGGTCGTTGACGAACTTGCAGTGACGATTGGTATGGGTGGCCTTGCTGTTGACATCGAGGTGTACGAGGCACGGCATATCGCGATACTCCTCGTACGTTTGGGGAACGCGGAGCAGCATCGAGTTGGTTTCACTTCCTCGTTGCTGCCCGCGGCCGGCTCCCCTTCCTCGAACACGTTGTACGCCTTCTCCTCGTCCTCCAAAAGTCATGGCGACCATGTCGGTATATTGCTTTTCTTATGGAGCGGTTTTCCCCTTTGTAATGTTGTTCCTCCGAGATTCGATTGGAACGGCCGTTGCCGACAAAGAGCCACGAGGATCGTCGTCGGCAGCTGCGAACTCACTAGCTAACTGAATCATCTGATTCAAGTCAAGCTGATGATTGTCCTGCAAGCGCTTTAGCTTATGTCGGAGTAACGTGCCCCTTTCCAATCCATCAATGAAGGCGGCCATAGTTCTTGGTGAATGCTTCTTGCATATCCAACCAGTTGTAGATAGATTTTTCCGGCAAGTCGTCGATCCATTGACGGGCCGTTCCTGCCAACATTAACGGGAGGTACTTGACGACGACGTTGGGGTTGCCTCCGACAATCTCCACTGCGTTGTCGTAGTCCTGCAACCATGTGGCGGGCTTGGCGGTGCCGTCATAGGGCTTGATGGTCTTGTCAATCCAGAAACCTTTGGGGTAAGTTGCGGACCGTATTGTAGGTCCAAAGCAACGTGGTCCCAGGTATGGTCCTTCCCGGGCCTCGTGGATCTTATCGATCCGCGAACGTGCATCGTACGGCTCCTGGTTCTTCTTCTTGTTGTCAACAGGGGACGGGCTGCGTGAACGACGCGGGCCTCTTCCGCCATGGTGACTGCTTGGCAGCGACGGAGGCGGAGGTGGCGGTGGGTTAGCCTTCTTGCTGTTACCCTCCTGCGATGCGCCCCGCCTGTCATGGTTGCTTGTCGGACGCGGAGGGTCGTGGTGTGACCTGTTCTTATGTCCTTGGTGGCGCTTTTCATCATGACGGGTCTGTGCCGTGTTGTCACGGATGACGATGCCGCACTGCTTTGGTGGGGGCATATCCGTGCGATGGTGAGCCTTGTAGTCTTCCTGACGTCGGGGGGATCGGGGTGGTGGCGATGGGCGGCGAGGTTGGGCTCTTTCTCCGTGGTCGGAGGATATGGGGATAGCATCCTTCCTGTTGCGCGCATCCCTCCGTCTTCATTCTGATGAACCCGTCTGTAATCCGACATCCTGGGGAGATCTGTCTCTTCGCGGTTTGTACTGGCTAGATCGGCAGAGCGCTGGGTCAGACTCAAGCCTCTGAGAGGTGGCCTTTTCCTGCTGCTTTACCGCCTTGGCCACTAGGTCATAGACCTGTTATACTGCCTTAGGCGATCTATCCTGCTCCAGAAGGGTCTTGGCGATGGCGAGGTTAAGGAGTGGGGTGGGCATCACCTGCTTGCCTTCACTATCAATGTATGTCTTGGCCTGTGCTGGCTTCGAGGGAGCCCATCCTAGGTTGCGCCGTACACCAGGATCGTTGACGACGCGAGCCGGAGCCTTCTGCTGCTGCAGCAGAGTCTTGTACTCGACTTCCATTCCTCTAGCTCTCTCTATGGACTTCTGCGCGTTGACCAGGTCTCGATCTAGTTTAGCGCCTTGCTCCGCGATGGCTTGCGCCTCCTCCAGCAGCTGCTGGCGCTTCTCGTCAAGCTGAGTCACGTTCCGGATATGATCAACGGTTAGTGGCTCAACGAGGAGATTGCCGTACATCACTCTATCAGCTGGAGTAACATGGGTTGCTGCCGACGTGGATGCTGGAGGCGGCAAGTTTGCAGTGTTGTTGCTCGGACCGGTGTCGAGTTCCTGCGGCTGCTGCACTGGTTTAGGCAGAGGAGGCATGACTTTTGCGCGATCATTGTCGGCAGCAATAAGTGGCCCCTTCCCCTTTTCCAACGCCGTAGGCGGAGCTTGCCCGGGTTGATATTCATCCATCGCTATCCCAATGGTGACGAACACCCCTCGAGACATGATGGTGTTATTAGCTTGCTCGTCGCGCGAGTACTCCACCTCCATCTCCTGCATAGCGGAGTCTAGCTCTTCTGGACTGAAGTCTATTTCCTCTGAATCTGCACTGAAATTAGCATAAAGAGCGTCAATGACAGAGTCGGAGGGTGCCAGGACTTCCTCGATGATGGGCGGTGGAGGTGCAACAGCCTCGAAGATGACTGGAGGTGGTGGTGCTGCTACGACGATGGCGGCTGGAGGCGGTGGTGGTGGTGGATGAATCGGAGGGGCTCCGTCAATCAGTGCAAGCGCTGTTTGAGCTGCTGCTTCAGCCTCCGTGTAGTTGTTGACGGTGTTCACCATGCCTTCGAAGGTAAGGCGTCCTGACGCCTGTTGCTGTCTTAGAGAATGTCAGAGAAGCGTGCCATGGTCCAGTCCTTCCACAAAGTGATAGATAGCATCATCAGTGGGGTATGGGCCAGATCGGCTCGTATACGGAGCCATCTGGCTAGGTAATAGCGGGGGTTTTCTCCTTCTCTCTGAATGCAGCGCGCCAGATCGAAGATGGTAACCACGCCGACGAACTCGGATCTTTGTTGTCCAGACGCACGGACAAAGCCGGCGGATTTGCAGTGATCTTCTACCTTTATATCCTACACAGGGGCAGTTTGGGTGGGTCTTGAATTTTTTCGATCTTTGCCGGCAAACTCCGAGGAGAGATCCGACATCGATCCTTCCGCGAACGTATCCTGCCCGTAGGCGGTCCGTGCGGGTCTTGACGCTCCTCCGACTTCCAGGGAACTAGAGCCCGAGTCAGTTTCGTCGATGAAGAGGTGGGTGTCTCCGATAGGAACGATCGAACACCGCGTAGGGTTCGTCTTCGCCGGGATCCAGAACTCGTCAGGAGGGACGATCGGAATGTTGTCAGAGAAGAGAACGCGACCGATGGCTACGGTGTCGCCGATTCCCGCGAAGATCTTGGTCCTCGCCCGCTGAAGAGCCTGAAGCGCCTCTTGCCCCACGGTGGGCGCCAACTGTCGTGGTATTGCCGACGAGTACGCCATGGAGGGGTCATCACAGTGTGTGTTTAGAGACGTGGGGTAAGGCGGATGGTTGACGGGTACGAGGTAACACAGCTTACCCAGGTTCAGATCCCACAACCGTGGCGGAATCCTACTCCTGCTATAAATCACTATAAGGGAAATACGCCGAGTTACAGAGATAGGTTCGCTGTGCGAGGTGTGTGTAAAACGATGCCCTAAAGGCTCCCATAGGCCCGACTTATATAGTCGCCAGGTCCTAGGGTTACAGGGAAAGGTCCTAGCCGGACAGGTTACAGAGTCCTACACCGTCTATCACTAGTCTTGTGTATCTTGTACTCCAAGGCTCCAGGTACGCTGGTGACTCCACCGTAGCCTTCCTTTATCCGGCATGGGCCTCCCTTCTGGATCCACCTAACTGGGCCGCCCAGCAGGCCACATGCCATGCTACCGACTATGGGTCACCCGGGTTAGTCGGATAAGAGACATGCTATGAGGATACCCATATAGCATATCCCCAACACCCTCTCGGGTGGTGGTCCCATTGGTGGCCCCTCTAAAACATTCTAGAAGCTTCCGGTCAAAACAATAAAAACATTTCTAAACCCCGAAAAATGACTTTCCATATATTAATCTTATTCTTCGTACCATTCTGGATCTCCTAGTGATTTCCTGGTCCAATCTGATACTCCGAACAACATTCGGTCTCCAACTCATATTCCATCTCTACTTAAACAACATCGATCCTTAAGTGTGTCACCCTACTGTTCGTGAACTATGCAGACATGATCGAGACACCTCTCCGATCAATAACCAACAGCGAAACCTGGAGATCTATAATGGCTCCCACATATTCAACAATGACTTCAAGATCGAATGAACCATTAACATACGATACCGATTCCCTTTGTCGCGCGATACTTTACTTATCTGAGGTTCGATTGTTGGTATCTCTATACCTAGTTCAACCTCGTTACTAATAAGTAATCTTTACTCATACTTCGAAATGACATCCCTTGTGACCTAGTCACATGCTTACAAGTTAATTAGATGACACTCCACCAAGAGGGCCCAGAGTATATCTATCTTTCGTATGGATGGACAAATCCCACTCTTGATCCATGCGCTTCAACACATACTTTCACAATACCCAATGCCACCTTTATAACCACCCAGTTACGAACTGGTGTTTGATATCATCAAAGCACTCATTCGGTGTTGATGATTAACATGATCTCATGGTCAAAGGATTAGGTTACTATGTATTTGAAAGCTTGTAGTAAATGAACTTTAATGACTTGATCTTATGCTATGCTTATTATGGGTGTGTGTCCATCACATCATTCTCCTAATGATATGATCTTGCTATTAATAACATTCAATGTCCATGATCAGTAAACCATGATCATCTATTAATCAACAAGCTAGTTCAACAAGAGGCTTACTAGGGACTCTTTTATGTTTACAAAACACACAAGTATTAATGTTTCCTATTAATACAGTTATAGCATGGGATGCAAAAATTTATCATAAACATAAATATATGATAATAACCACTTTATTATTGCCTCTTGGGCATATCTCCAACAGTCTCCCACTTGCACTAGAGTCAATAATCTAGTTTGAAAAAAAACGTGTGCATTCAACACCTATGGCTTTCTGGTGTTGTATATACACGATTACTAGTGGTAAACGTAATCTTCGGATCTAGCACATTTAGTTCCATGGGATTTGCATCTCTTTGCGTCTCTACGCATCACTCATTCTCCAGTGATATGGCATTGCATAAATTTGGTCTTTTGGTGAGACCTTTAGTTCCTTGGGGTTAAAGTACTTGAACCATTGCCCAGTGATATGGAATTCCATATATCCTATGCTCTAAATGTTGATACTATTGACCGCTGTGAACCACACCTAGTTTGATAACAAACTAATTGACACAAATACCCTCTTTTGTTGCTACAATAGCAGTCATATACTTAGCCTTTTATTGTAGTATCTATCATAATGTCTTAACTTTGGAACTCATCCAAATACATTATGAAATCTCCTTTCCATTACATTGTGCCACCCATTGTTTAAATTGAGATAAACTTAATTTGTATATTGTGGCAAAACTAGTACCAATGTAACACTT
Source organism: Avena longiglumis (assembly GCA_030063025.1). NCBI lineage: Eukaryota > Viridiplantae > Streptophyta > Magnoliopsida > Poales > Poaceae > Avena > Avena longiglumis. The sequence goes on along the minus strand of CP125976.1, from coordinate 491,726,717 downwards.
TATAATGAACTATCTATATGTTTGTCACCTCTATATAAATAACATATTCTTAGTTCTTCCAAAGATCATAAGAATATCCTTACTATCGTCTAATGATCAACTTATGAGTCATTCCGGTATATGCTCATAACATTTAGAGCATAGGATATATCAAGATGTGTACATATCATAGTATGATTGATCAAAATATTCTTGTGATTTCACTCACCAAGTGTCAAAACACTTGAATTTTGATTCAGTCCTTTTCCATGCGATGATGACCCACAAGTATAGGGGATCGCAACAGTCTTCGAGGGAAGTAAAGCCCAAATTTATTGATTCGACACAAGGGGAGCCAAAGAATATTTATAAGCCTTAATAGATGAGTTGTCAATTCAGTTGCACCTGGAAACAGTCTTGCTTGCAATAGTTTATTGCTAGCAATAGGTTTGTAGTAGCAATAGCAAAATAACAGCAGTAGTAAAATAAAGCAGCGGTAACAATTGTAGTAAACAACAGGATTAAAGTGCGGTAGGCATAGGGATGGATGGACGGGCGTTGCATTAACAAGACAATTCATGTATAATCAAGACCAAGGGCATTTGCAGATAAATAAGATAAATCATCCAAGTACTAAGTAATCATAGGCTTGTGTTCCATATATAGCCATACGTGCTCGCAATGAGAACTTGCACAACATCTTTTGTCCTGCCAGCCCGTTGCACCGGGGCCTCTAGGGAATATACTGGCAATTGAGATGCTCCTTTTAATAGAGCACCGGAGCAAATCATTAACACTCCATGAACACACGTAATCCTTACATCACAGCCATACCCTCCGGTTATCCCGATTTCTGTCACTTTGGGGCCTCGGGTTCCGGACAATGATATGTGTATACAACTTGTAGGTAAGATCACAAACAATAATATCATCATGAATCAATAACATGTTCAGATCTGAGATCATGGCACTCGGGACCTAGTGACAAGCATTAAGCATAACAAGTTGCAACAATGTCAAAAGGCACTAACAATAGATACTAGGCAATTTGCCTAACAATCTTATGCAATTACATGAACGATCTCATCCAATACCTACCATCCCCATAGCCTACTACTGGGGATTACTCACACATGGATGGGGGAATCATGGATGGTTGATGGAGAGGCGTCGGTGATGATGATGGCGATGATCTCCCCCAATTCCCCGTCCCGACAGGGTGCCAGAACGGAGTTTCTGGTTCCGAATTGCGGTTTCTGGTGGTAGTGGCACAACGGAACTCTGTTTGAAAATTGTCGACCCCCTGGTGTTTTTAGGTCAGAGGGTATATGTAGGCAAAAGGAGAGGTCGAGGCGGAGTCCGAGGCGGCCACACCATGCCCTAGCGCGGCCAGGCCTAGCCCACGCCAGGGGGTGGTGTGGGCCCCTCTGGCCTCTTCTCCCCTCCGTCTTCTGGCTCCGTGAGTCTTCTAGGAAAATAGGATTTTCAACATATTTTCTAGGGGTTTTCCTGAAAGTTGATTTCCTGCACAAAATGAGACACCAAAGCAATTGTGCTGAAAACAGCATCAGTCCGTGTTAGCTGTATCCAAATCACACAAATTAGAGGAGAAACAATAGCAAAAGTCTTCGGGAAAGTAGATACGTTTTGGACGTATCAACTCCCCCAAGCTTAGCTTATTTCTTGTCCTCAAGAAATTTAGTTGAAAACTGAGTGCGATAAAAGAAACTTTCACGAACACATTTGCTTCATAAGATGTATATATTCTCAGCATATGATCAAATACTTAGGTAATTCATAATAAAGAGTATGCAAATAATTCTACCCAATAGTCATGCAAGCTATGAAGAGATTCCAACACAATAATAATAATCAATATGACACATAAGCATAAGCAATATGACACATAAGCATATGCAAGATTGTAATGCTCATAAGAAGATATGATAAAGTGGTATCTCGCTTGCCTTACTTTTTTGAGAAAAACATAAATTCCAAGGCACCTCTGAAGTTCAAGTGAATACTAGAAATAAAAATATCAAAGATACCAACATTAAAGTTATGTCACAATTAACCGTGTTCTGGGACAAGCACATTACACTAAGAATGACAGCTATGCTCTCGAGAAGGTGCTCATAGAAAAGATGGTGACTCGACATAAAAGTGAAAGAAAAGATTCTGAAAAGTTTGAAAGGCTTCCAAATGTTGAAAGCATGGTAGTCATTAGCTTTGAGCTCTCATTGCCCCTATCATAAGCATCTTTAAATGGTTAAGGTTAAAGTGAGGTCAAGTATGAGTTATATGCTTGACAGATCATAAGTTGAAAATCTCATGCCCCTTGCGTACGAGTACCGAACCTCATGCTACTCAACTTTAGTCACAAGTAAGTTATTGTCATTGCAGGTTTATGTGTATCATAGAGAACCTCCAACGGGGTACCCCTTGCCCCATGACGCAGGAGCTCTCCCATATCAAAATGACAAGACAACAGACAGTGAGCATCTCAATGATCTTTTTATTTGCTATTTGCATAGGTTTGTATTGAGGATGCTTCACAGAATGCTCATTATGGTTACGCTGTAATTTTTCACCATGATTAGGCATGGCTTAGGCTAGCCGCCCAGATGTTTCTCTAACAGATATACAAACTCCACGAACTTACAAGTTCCCCTTTTATTTCACATCGTCGGGATCCATAAACAAAAGAACATCATATCAACTAAATAGAATAAGTGCAATGTTGAAAGCGTTCCCCATGAAAACATGGCTCTGCTAACTCCCAACTTATAATTTGCAAGCATATAACTACATAGACAGTCACAATAGTTCAGGTTTATTAAGTGCAAGAAATAAAATGTGCCATCAAGTTCGTGAGAGCTTTACTAACTAATTTTCACATAACAAGAAAACATTTTTATTTGGCAGAAAACAAAGCATAATAAGTATGCAAGGAATAGCAATAATGCTATTAGGTAGATATGGTGGACACTTTTTGACAAGTTTGGTTTTGAGGAGTTGGATGCATGAGTAGAGATCATACTCGGTACAAGTAAAGGCTAGCAATATAAAGGGAGCGACAATCAAGAGAGCATTAACTGTCATAATCATGTTTGCGACAAAACAAAATTAATAGTGGCATAAAAGTGTCACAAGAACTCTGAGGTAAAATAAATCAACGAGGCTTAAATGACTTTTTTGTTTAGTCATATGCATGCGTGAGAACGTGCCAAGTCGATCCAAATAAAACATCCAGAGGAGGATACCATAATGTCATACCATGTCATGAATAGAACAATGCAAGAAAACATTTATATGACATGCTACAAATTATCAGTAGATTGGAACTAAACATAAGAGAGCAAGAACTATTAAGCATCCATTAAATATAATACGCATTACATGAACAGACTAAGCATGCCCACAATGATGAGTATATGTACAAAAATGAAAACAAATAGAGTTCATACTAGCCGCTTACCACACCTCGAGTTATCATAAATCATCATTGTCTTTCACTTGTGTGGCTTGAATAATAATATGAAAACCAAACTCCAAGGAGTCACTGAGGACTGCTGAACCCTGCAACAAACTTTACAAAACCAGAGAAGAACAACAAATCTTTTTTTGGGTTTTCGATTTTTAAAGCAAGATTTGAAGGCAAAAGCAATCAAAGCAAAATCTTGTTGGGTTCTTCGAATAACAAACCAAATCTAAAAAGGGGTAAAACAAACAAAGCTAAAAGATAAAGAAGCGACAAAGAGAAATAACAAAGATATTTTTGGTCTTTTTGTGTTTTCGAAACAAGAAACAAAACAAGAGGAAAAACTAAAAAGAAAGCAAAACATGGATATGCAAAGTACCGATAGAGTATGATATGTAGATGAGTGTGATGTCGGTATACCTCCCCCCAAGCTTAGGCTTTTGTCCTAAGTGGAGATCAATCCCAAGCTGTACAAGAAAGGGCGCCTCCATAATATGACGAAGAAGTGCCTTCGTCCTAATACGAACTCGAGGATGCCCCAGCGTAGTGCGCAGAGTAGTCATAAGAGGGAGCATCCCCCTCCTGGTGCTGCCTGTGGAAACCAAGCAAGCGGAGCTTCTCCTCCATCTCCTCCTTGGAGCGTGACCATAGCCTCCTGCAAATACTAAACAAAGTAGACTGTGGCAAGGGAATTTCCCTCTCATCTCTGTCAGTAAACAACATCCTGTAAACTAAACTCTCTATACTAGAGTTAGAAGTAACAAAGTGATGTGCTTTCATAGAAACTAGATCAAGCCTTTGTGGGGCTAGCACTGTATCATTAGGATCAATAGAAAGTTCCAAGGCAATAACCATGCGTGCAACAATAATGCCCCCATAAATGGGTCCTCTAGCAGCTAAGTGGCGAGCAATGAGAGAACCAAGATTATACTTGGTTTCACTATTAAGTGCAGCAACAAGAAAAGCTAAATGATAATTAGAAATATTGCTAGTGTTCTCCCTACCAAGAATGCTAGTGGCAAGATATTAAGCAAAATATCTAAGAGCTGGGAGTTCAATGTTTATTATCTTCCCGCGCTGGGCTGTGCGGTCATCATCATTTGTTACACCTCGGTAGATCTCCTGCAAATCAGCGGGTCGACCTTGGATCTTCTTTGCAGTCCTAGTCATGCCAATACCTATAATGATACAAAATCTTTCCAATGGCATTGTAATAGGCATATCATAGATTTTGAATGAAATAGTTGACCTATAAGGGGTGTTAGTGAAAGTGAAGCTTTCAAGAAAAAGTTTTGATGAGAAAAGTATATTGCTCACTCTCATCCTACATGTAAGTGGTTAGACCAACCCTCTGAACAAGAAGTAGGAAATCATCGAGGATCCCTGCAGCTTGCAAAAAGGCAAAACAAGGGAAGGTAGATGGGTGCGCATCTCCCTCATCGCTGAAGCGCGGTGCAATAAGATCTTCATTATATGATGTCCTAAATCGAGAAGCTGATCTCGAAATCCTTGCCCTCTTGGGTGTGTCTCTCTCAAACACTTCTCCAAAAGTATGGTTGTCCATCTCTGTGGTGATCCAGCATACCACTGCATGTGTAGTACATTATAGTCATTGACATGACATCCATAGAACACCGTTCCATAAATATCACATCCCTCGGAGTGGTATAATAGAAACATTGCGGGTCCATATTACAAACATACACACATTATTATTATTACATACCAGAAGTTCGAGACTTCAAAAGATTCTAATTACAAACCAACTTAAGACTGTTTCAGCGGAACATTTAAAGTTTCAACTTAAACATCGAATTGAGCTCAACAACTTATTATATAAGGTTTATGCTGCTCGGCTCAATCGATTACTAATAACTAAGATAGCTATTCCGACTCATTGTGCTCCACTGCATAAACTATGTTGTAGTCCACCCCTTCTATTGCACTAGTCAGATCCGGCTCCTCATAATAGATATATTCTTGGCCTTCAGCTGCATACAATGGGGTGTCTTCTGGCTCTTTAGAGTCTAAGCACGGGATGAAAGGAAAGGGTGAGTAACAGCGTTACCCAACAAGTTCATTATATGCAAGGTGGGAAGTTTGATGCTCTATCTACCACCTCGGACTATCAGTCCTTGGTACTATGCAATTTTCGTAAATATTTCTTCAAAGATTGATTTTATTATCAAAAACTATGCCCATCATCCTACACAGGTTGACCAGAACTTTCATGGAGTTCATTTCTTGCCGCGTTCGTAGCTCCTTCCCGGAATAGGGAGTAACAAGTTACAGTTCGTACACTCTGTAGATGTGCGTTACTTTAACCATGAGAGATCAACTCCTTGTTGCACAACCGGGCGTACTTTCCCGTCCATAATTCCATGATGTGGGGCCCAGTAGGAGATCCAAGCCAATCACTGCCCTTCCCACGACCCCGCATGTCTGCACGATCCTTCGGGACCGTCTCACCTCCGTTAAGCCCCCTTTCAGCGAGGCTATAACCCTAATGAGTTCCCAAAGACTCTATGAGCTGGTGATGCCCCTGGCAAGTACCATATAGGTCCGGCTATACCTCCAGCAGCCACTCATAGATAATCTAGACACCAAAAGCGTGGGGCCTAAGGGTTCCCACCCATATGTTGGATCCGCACAAGGAATCACAACGTCACGTTAAGGTCATCTTTCCTACATACGAAGGGAAAAGGATACGGATGACTTCTCCGTCCCATTCCAAATCTCATGGTTAACGCGTGATATATTGTTAGACCCCTCCTTTATAAAGGAAAGGATCCCTGTGATTGCAATGCTAGTCCCTGGATCAATGCTAGCATCCACAGTTTAAGATGAAGTACACAGATACAAAGGTCGTTTATTACATTCATTCCAGAGATAAACATAGTCTTTTACAACTCAGGTCCATAGGCCTAATACAAGAGTTTAAGGAATAAGTAAATAAACACAAGTCTTCATCTTCATGTGCCACAGGCAAGCATGTTGAGTGTAGACTCATGACTCCTATTCATCATCGGAGTAACCTGCAACATCACAAGTTACAACCACAGAGGGTCAATACTTTGGAATAGTATTGGCAAGTGATACCTTAGTATATTTTAGGTGGACTATAATACTATATGCATTTTGGCTAAGTGTAGCTTGGCTTGCTTTGCTTGAAAATAGGTTTTTCCTATTAGTTGAAAACACTAAGTTCTTCTTTGTCAAAAACATTCCCAAAGAAACCACCAATAGACATTGGGGTCCTTCACCTTTGTTCACCCACAAATTTTTACTTAGAAGTTGGAGTGATGAGATTCTTGTAGCTTCCATGTCTTGATGCTCAAAAGTGTCCATTTCCTTGGACTAGGCTAAGTACTTAGGTTTTCCATCTGCAGAGGTTGTGCACTTTCCCCACCAGACTTGGTTTCCCACACCTTTCAGAAGCCTTTACTTAGTCAAATGGACGCGTTCCAACCTATCATCCCATCTACCACCAACTGTCCAAATGACTAAGTTCTAGCAACCTATATGATCATGGCAGAGCCCATACTGCCAAGTGGTTGCACTGTAAGCTTTCTCAACACTTGGCCTCCAAATCCCTTTGTGCCTGGGTGGCATACCACAAGTGAGATACACAACCCAAGTCCATGGCCTTGTGTAACCACTCAACATAACCCAATCATTCCATTCCACCCAGGAGGTTCATTTGACTTAGTTGTTTTATTAAGAAAACATAAGTCTCTTGACTTAGAATATTTTTATCATAAACCATATAGATGTTCACCACCCTTGTTTGCTAAGTAGCTAGGCTAAGCAGATTATGATAACTTAACTTAGGAGAATTCCCTAGCAATTCTACTATTCCACTCTACTTAGGATTTCCCATCTTAGCATTAGGCAAAATATCATGCAATACTTTAGCGAAATATCTAATGCTAGTACAAAACTTAGGATAGGAATATTCATGAAAATATCACTTGCCTTGGTAGTGGGGAGAGTAGCACTCTTCACAATCACAATCACTAGCAAAATCTACACAAGAAATTATAGCATACAATTACACACAATTATATACAACCCAAAAAAAATAATATGAATGCATGCATGCAAGAATTTACTAAGTGGTGATTTTTGAAAATTCTACCAAGTATGCTCATGTCTACAGAAACTTAACATGTCACAAGTTTGCCAACTAAACTTATTTGGCCCCAATATAATTTACCAAAATAAATCTATATCTAAAAATAGCCATAAACTTGTTCTACAAAAAAATCATTTTAACTGTTACTATATGCTAAATAAATTGGATATTCAGAAAGGTCTTGTTTCACTGAATCCAACGGTATAAAGTTTGCAAAAATCTAACGTGGAAATCGAAAGTTATGAGCATTTGAATTTGGATCAAATTTCCGGTTTTAAATCTATTTTCAGATCTAACCTAGCCACGCGTCATGATCTTATTCGCCCATACCGTTTCGCACTGGATCGATTTCCACAGCCGTAGGATCTAAATGAAATCTGGCGGCTCAGATCGCGTACCGCTTCGGGGTTAAGTGGATCTATCCTAGCGCTACGATACAGATCTAACGGCTGCTATTGTCCCAGCCACGAATCGGCGGGCGGTGTCTACCGGCCGGAACTGCAGCCGATCGACGGAGGCGGCACTACAGGGGTAAGTGAGAACGAGGAGTAGCTCACGGCTCGGAGGTCTTGGCGGCTCGTCGTACTCGGGTTGGTCAAGGCGCCGGCAGTTGCGATTGCTCACGGAGTGGAGGGCGGCGTCGGTGTGTCGGGTGGTCGTCGTGGGCGTCCGTGAACCACCCCAAGGCAAGACGAGGACATGGTTAGATTCACGAGTCAAGCGAGTCGTGTGCTTGAACTAGAAGACGGGCGGTCGGGGCTTACCACTAGAGCTCGCCGGAGTTCGTACTGAAGACGGCGGCGCCCAGTTGACGATGCTGTTGGAGCTACGGTTCATGCGAGGGTAAACGAAATGTTTCAAAAGAAGCGCAGAGGCTCACTGAATTATTTTGCAAGAACGAGGGAGGGAAGCTCAGAACTCACCGGAATTTGCCGGCGCAGTCGCCGGAGACGGCGGGGTTACAGAGGGTAATGCTCGCAGCCTGGTGGCGCTCTGGGTTCGGGGTTTGAGGGAGAAGAGAGAGGGAACAGAGGGGGTTCTTATAGCCTGGTCACGAGCGAGAATCACTCGGCCAATAAATCGAATTGACGCCGCGAATTAAACACAGAAACGCCCGCGTTGATTTGGGGATGAACGGGTCGTGCGGGTGGAGACGACGCTGACGTGGAGAAGGCCCGCTTGTCAGCGAGGTGCGCGGAGTATGGGTGGGTCTGCTGGCTCGGTAGCAGCTTGTGCTAGCGTGGGAGAAGAATAAGAAGATCCTGGGTGGGCTTGCTGGGCTCGATTTGCTGCTGGGCCAGATTCTGGCCGCGCGGCCTTTTCCCATTGAGGAGTCCTTTTCTTTTTCTAAATTCATTTTCTGGTATGAATTTGATATGATTTAAAATCCTTTTGAATCCATACTGCTTTGGGAATTTTTGCAGGGCTTTGTGGATTCAAAAACAGTCATTTTAACTAAGTGGTTACTTTGCAAGGCTTGGTCAAGCTTTGGTTTCAAAGTAAACGGACTAGTTTGCAAATATTTGAAAAAAAATATTTTTGAAACTATTTCTAAACTTGGAATCTTGGGTTAAAAGCTTCACCTAATCTTTCCATCAATGGAGGCAAGCAAACAAGTACCTAAACATTCAAATTTCAAAGGGTGATGGCCATTTGAGATAAATTGCCCACATGAAATCATAGCTCAAACTTCTGTCTCTAAATGATTTTTGAGAAAAACCCTAAATGCAAAGATGATATGAATGAGTTTTGAAACTATGATTTTTGGGATGTTACAAATCTAACCCCCTTAAGATGAATCTCGCCCTCGAGATTCGGGTTGGCTAGCAAATAGGTGAGGGTGGTCTTTCCGAAGATCATCTTCTCTTTCCCATGTTGCTTCCTCTTCGGAGTGATGGTTCCATTGCACTTTACAAAACTTGATAGTCTTGGTCCTGGTAACTCTTTCTGCGGTCTCTAGAATCTTGACAGGCTTTTCCTCATAAGTGAGATCACTTTCTAGCTGAACTTCTTCCAAAGGTATGGTATCCTTCAGAGAAGACTCTTCCATTTCTGGGTGACATTTCTTAAGCTGACTCACATGAAATACGTTATGGATTCGATAGAGATTCCGAAATTCAACCGTATGCAACTTCTCCTGCGACTTAGAATCTTGAATGGCCCAACATATCTTGGTGCCAACTTTCCCTTGACTCCAAATCTTTTCACTCCACGGAGTGGTGATACCGAGATAAGCTCTATCCCCAACTTCAGGGTGACTTCTCTCGCTTAGAATCTGCGTAGCTTTTCCGGACTGTGCTATCTTCAATCATCCTTAACCAATTTGACTTTCTCTTGGCGTCTTTGATAAGATCAGGTCCAAATAAGCTTCTTTCTCCCACACCATTCCATAACAATGGGGTGGTACACTTTCCGTGAGAGTAATTCAAATGGTGCCATTCCAATACTAGCTTGATGACTATTGTTGTAAAGAACTCACAGAGGGCAAACTTTCATCCCAACTTGCTCCATAATCTAAAGCACATGCTCTCAACATGTCTTCAAGAATTTGGTTGGTCCTCTCTGTTTGTCCATCTGTTTGAGGATGAAAGCGATCTTGAATTCCAATCTGTACCTAAGGATTCATGAAGCTGTCTCCAAAAGTGAGAAGTGAACTGAGTTCCTCTATCTGACACAATACTCTTAGGCACACCGTGAAGGCATACAATTCTGCTCATGTAGATTTTAGCTAACTTGGTACTTGTATAAGTTGTCTTTACGGTATAAAATGAGCCACTTTAGTTAGGCGATCCACTACTACCCATATGGAATCATACTGACGACCTGGTCCTTGGTAATCCGTAATGAAATCCATACCAATATTTTCCCACTTCCATTCGTGAATAGGCGTGGTTGAAGCAAACTGCTTTGGTTTTTGGTGCTCCTTTGACTCGCTACACACATCACACAAAGCAATATGTTCATGATGTCCCTTTTGAGATTGTTCCACCAAAATCTTTCTTTCATGTCCATGTACATCTTGGTGTTTCCTGGGTGAATAGAATACAGAGAGTTGTGACCTTCTTGTAAGATCAGTTTCCGCAACTCTGGGTCTTGTGGAACACATATACGTTTCCCGTGCCATAAGGTACCTTGTTCATCAATATGGAAACTCTTAGCCTTCCCTAGACTAATATTTTCCTTAATCTTTTCAATTTCCTTATCGGTCTTCTGAGCTTCTTGGATCTTGTCCAATAGAGTGGGTTGAAGATCCAAAGACATGAGATGTCCTTCAGGGACAATTTCCAATCTGAGTTCTTTGAATTGCTTACACAAGTCTTCTGGCAAATCGCCTTTGGTAAGGCCGTTAACAAACGTCTTACGACTTAGAGCATCCGCTACTACATTTGCTTTACCGGGATGGTATTGCAAACTTAAGTCATAATCCTTGATAAGTTCTAGCCATCTTCTTTGTCTCATGTTGATCTCCTTCTGGGTGAAGATATACTTCAAGCTTTTATGATCGGTGAACACTTCACATCGCTTACCCAAAAGGTAATGTCTCCATGTTTTGAGTGCATGGACGACAGAGGCTAACTCCAAATCATGAGTAGGATAGTTTACTTCATGAGTTTTGAGTTGTCTCGAAGCATAGGCTACGACTTTACCATCTTGCATAAGTACGGCACCCAAACCTTGATGAGACGCATCACAATACACTTGGAAATCCTTTTCCAAATCTGGCAGACATAGAACTGGTGCTGTCACAAGTCTCTTCTTCAACTCTTGGAAGCTGACTTGCAACCTTCACCCAAGCAAATTTCTTGTCCTTCTTTAGCAATTCATCATTGGCTTAGCAACCTTCGAGAAATTTTCAATGAACCTTCAGTAGTAACCTGCTAAGCCAAGGAAACTACGAACTTCCTTCACATTCTTGGGTGATTCCCAATCATCACAGCTGAAACTTTAGCAGGATCAATCGCAACACCATCCTTTGTCATAACATGACCAAGAAAACCAACTTTCTCTAACCAGAACTCACACTTGCTGAATTTGGCATAAAGTTTATGCTCTCTTAACTTTTATAGTATCAAGCGCAAGTGTCTTTCATGTTCTTCCTTGCTCTTGGAGTAGACCAAGATATCATCGATGAAAACGACAACGAACTTGTCAAGAAATTCCATGAACACCTTGTTCATCATATTAATGAAGTATCTTTGGAGCGTTGGTTAATCCAAAAGGCATCACAGTATACTCATACAATCCATACCTTGTGGTGAATGCTGTTTTTGGTATGTCTTGTTCTCTTATCATGAGTTGAAAATAACCTGACCGGAGATCAATCTTCGAGAATACACATGCTCCTTCTAGCTGATCAAACAAGTCATTGATTCTTGGTAAAGGATATTTGTTCTTGATAGTAACCTCGTTGAGAGAACGGTAGTCAATACATAATCTTTGTGTTCTATCCTTCTTTTCCACGCTAAGTACATAATCTTTGTGTTCTATCCTTCTTAGTCAATGCTGGAAGATCACCTACTCTGGTGTGACCACGGGTGGTAAGTTTCTCGAAGGATCGCTCGTCGTCTCAGCTGATTCTTGGCTCGTTCTTCTCAATGCAAAAGGCTCTCCTCTTGAGGGTCGATGTTTGGAAAATGGGGAGAAGATCTCTGTTGGATCTGTCTTGAGGTTCCCCTCTCATCTTTCTCGTGTTAATGATTCTTTGGACCCCTCTTCTGGATTTCTCGGTATATCTCCTACCATTTCTGGATCGGATGAAGACACTGGTTTGAAATGGCAGGCCCTTTGTTACTCCTTGCCTGCTGATGATCTTGAGCCTTCCAAGGGTTTTCTCATGCTTTTTCCTAGTTCTAAACGGCTCGTTCTCCTCAATCATAATGAGGTTGTGATTGATGCTCGATATTTGGTTCATGGTGAGGTGGTGGCCGCGGGTATCTCCATTGATTTACAGGTGAAGAGGGTTGTGGTTGGTTCTCAAATTCTACCAAGCCCTTTGGCAAAAAAGTTTTCCTCCAAGGTTGAAAGTTTGGCGCCCAGGGCTCTGGATTTCTCGGATAAGATTCCCTCAAGTTCCAATGTGGTTGCTCCCAAAGATGTTGCATCGTCGACCGCCCTTGATTTTTCTTACTGGCGTGTTTTTGAGAAGAGGATCTATGATAAGTTCAGCATCAAGTTAACTTCATTGGTGGATTCGGAAGAGACCTTTTTATTTGGTGTGTTCTTTTGGGAGGGCAAATTTCAAGTTGGATTTTCATACGTCGTCTTGCTCTTCAAGCCTGTTTTGGTGGTAATGCTTCTAAATTCCGTGAAGCTTTTGCAAGATAGAACTTTTCGTTTCTCGGTTGCTTCTCGGCGGTGGGTTTTGAGATCTACAATATCTCCAAGTTTTCATGCCTCTCTTTTGTGATTCATGTAAATCTTTGGGGAAATGGGGTCCGAATCGGATTTATGAAGAAAAGGAATATTACAAAGAATCTGCTCAGGAATGGAAAGTTGTCACGTACAAAAAAGAAAGTGCAAAAAAATCTCCTCCTTTGAAGCCTCCTGGTAAAGGTGCTTCGGTTTTTCAAAGACTCAAATTTCCTTCATCACCCCAGGATCCTTCGCCTGTGATTGAGCATAATTTTAATGAGGGTTTCAATTCTGGCCATCAAGGCAGATCCTATGCCCAGGTGCTTACTGATGGGGGTTTTAAGTCAAAAGTAACGCCGGTCAGGGCTGTGAGGGGCGCTAATAGCGCTGCTTTTAATTTGCCTGGGCTCCTTCCTTTTTTGAAATTCCCCTCTTTCCCTATTTGTAATTGGCCCGATAAATCTTATGAGGGTTGGTTCAAGGCCCAGGTGGTTTCTCATCCCAGGCCCGTCATCCACGGCAGTTTTCTTGAGTTCACTTCCTCGTTGAAAAAAACAACTTCCTCTTCCCCTGTCTCCTCAACTCCCCCGCCCGCTGAAACCCCATTCCCCTCCTATTCGTCGCCGGTGAAGAGCTTCGCAATGGCGAATATCCCGATCGACCCTGAGCCATTCCTGCCGAATGGCTTCCAGATTTTGCAAGTGGTAGGGCGGAATCGCGTTAAAAGGGTGGTGGTGCCTCGGAGGTCTCGAGCGCATGAACAGTATGCTATTGCTAACATTTTTCCCCTCCCTCCTGGTCCAGTTCCGTTCGTAAATATTCATGGTGTCTTGGTTGATTTCCTCAACAATGAGGCTGGAGTGCACTTCAGAGATATACAGGATTGTCCTTTTGGGTCTGCGTATGTGCAGTTCAACCATGTCAGTGACCGTGATAGACTCATTGCGGCGAGTCCGATTCCGTTTCAAGATGTGCATGTATCTTTTGTTAAGCACAATGAGGGTGATAACTGGCGTAGGATGCGGTTTAACAATGAGTCTTTGGGTGATGCTGGTTGGGCCTCCTCTTGATCAACGGCATACGGAGGATCTGAATGCTATCTTCTTGACATTGGGAAGGTTCTCCGTGGGAAAGGGACAATGATCATAAGGGTAGGATTGTTGCTAAAATTGCAGTGATTTGGGTGATATCCCTAAGAGTGTGCGGTTTACCATTGGTGACCTGGAAACCGAGTCATGGACTTTCTCTGTGGAAATTCTTGAGTCACTTGCTTGGTGGGGCCCACCAAGAGGACCTTGCCAGATGATAATGTGGACCCTCACCCTGTTCCTGCACATGGGCCAGTCTTTGGACCTCAGGTGCCACCTCCTCCCCCTCCCCCCTGCTCATGGGGGTGATTGGGGTCTGTGGTTGGGTCCTGGTCAGAACCCTGCTCTTGAGGCTGGGAATGCTGAAGGGTGGGGTCCTTGGGAAGCTGCTGCTGCTCCTGTTCAAGGGCCTGTCATAGCTCCTGGAGAGGACATGCCTATTGACAATCTGCATCTTCCACCACAGGATGTGAATAGTGGTGTTACTGGTATCATTGTTCAGGACTGGGAGTCTGATGATGAGGAATCTGTTAATGAGCCTGAGGATGTGGAGGTGCATGGTGTTTCAGTTGCACCCCAGGGGGTTGGCATTGGGGAAGGTCTGCAAAATATCTTTCAAAACTATCTGGTTGATGAGGAGGATCCCAATGATGCTGCTGAGGAGGAGACTGGAAGTCCTATGGATTCTAGTGCTGTTGCCCCTGAGAATGAGGACTGGATGATGGAGGATCAGCACCTTCTTTCCCCAAATGAAGCTCACCTTCAGGTTGGAATGGTGAGAACTTTCATTACCTTTCCTGATGTGCACATTGCCAAACAGGGTTTCTCTCAGCAAGGCCTGGAGCTCTGGAAGAATTATTTTGCTCCCCATATCCAGAAAGAAGCTTCTTCAAAGGGCTCTCTTAAGTGTGATATCCCTGTAAGTTGGTTTAATTTCATCACTCTCATGCTTGCTACTCCTGAGAAATTTAATTGGGTCAAAGGATTTCTTACTTCTCCTTTATGGGAAATTATTAAAGAACCTATTACTGAGGAAAGTTCAATATCTTTCATCATTCCTAATGAGAATTTTCCCAGATGGCCCCTTCTTGCGTGGGCATTGAAGTTAAAACATCTTGAGTTCTCCTCTACCTGCTAGAAAGAAAAGGCAAGGAACCTCTTGTGGAATCTGAGGTGAGGAGAAGTCCTAGGATTGTTGAATTAAATGGGGGTTTTAAAAGTCACTTACATTGTCAAATTGTTGATTGCCTGGTTTGTAATGCTGCCCCCCCTTGCTTGAATGCCAAAGTGGTTAAAAATCTTGCTGCTTCATTCTGCAAGGTTAAAGATGGAGACCTGGAGAAGAGGATACTCAAGAAAGGGAAGATCACTGAGGTGGCTATTAAGGCTCCTGCAAAAGGCAGCATTAAAGGTGGTCCCTCTTCCAGCTTGGGGATTGGAGGCAAGAAGAAGCCTGGGGCTGCTGGTACCTGTGGACAGCAAGCCAAGAAGAAAACCTCCTCTTAAGTGTGCTAATGTGTCAAGCTATATCTTTTGTTGGGGTCTTGTTGACCTCCTGTTATGTGTCCTGTGTTAGTGATATTGCAATATGGTTGGTACTTTTTGTGGATCATATTTGTGGTACTCTATTATGGTTGAGCTTTGGCCTATGTACCTGCTGTTCTCTCTTATGGGTGATTATATTATTTACTTCACCCCACATCTTTAATTGCTCCTGGTTTCTTAATGAGTAACAACAGAACTTGGAAGATCCTGAATTGGAATATCAGGGGAATTAATTCTGATAAGAAATGGTTTGCTCTTAGAAGCAAAATTAAGGAGTCTGGCTGTGACATTATCTGTCTTCAAGAAACTAAGCGTGAGAGTTTTGATAAATCCTTCATTAAAAAATTTTGCCCCTCCAGATTTTCCAACTTTGAATTCCTTCCCTCTAGAGGTGCATCTGGTGGTTTAATCATCATTTGGAATGGCTCCTTGTTCTCTAGTCAACTCTCTTTCCTTAATGAGTTCTCTATCTCCATTACCTTGACATCTTGCCTGTCCAATAAATCTTGGATTCTCTCTAACATTTATGGGCCATGTTTACCTGAAAAAAAGTCTGAATTTCTAGACTGGTTTGGTAGTATTGATATGCCAGATGATGTGGATTGGCTTATTGTGGGAGATTTCAACTTCAGAGACAGCTCCGATAGAAACAAATTGGGAGGGATGTGAATGGTATGCTCCTCTTTAATGAAGCTATTAATAATTTAGGTCTCATTGAGTTACCTCTTAAGGGTAGAAAATTCACTTGGAGTAATATGCAGAAGGATCCTCTTTTGGAAAGATTTGGATTGGTTTTTACTACGCTCTCGGACTCAAAGTTTTCCTCTACTTTTGTTGCTCCTCTTGCTAAGCCTACTTCTGATCACCTTCCCTGTGTCATTACCATTGGCACAATGATTCCAAAAGCTCAGGTGTTCAGATTTGAAAATCATTGGTTGCAACATAAAGAGTTTAAAGCTATTGTTCAAAATGCCTGGAACATTCCTATGGGTTTCCTTGATCCTGAAAAAAAAATGCCAAATTCAAAAATGTGAGAAGAGGGCTGAAGCTTTGGGCCAAGCAGCTTCCTTGTCTGAAGACACAAATCTGTAATGTTAATGCCACTATTGATTTGCTTGATATCATGGAGGAAATGAGAACTCTTACTGTTCATGAGTGGAATCTTAGAGATATCTTGAAGGATCTTATTATTTCTCTTCTACAAAACCAGAATACTTATTGGAAGCAGAGAGGGAAAATCAAATGGGTTAAACTGGGGGATGAGAACACCAAATTCTTTCACTCCAAAGCTACCATTAGTTTTCGACATAATTACATTTCAATGCTCAAAGGTGATTCTGATCTTGAGATCTATGATCATGATGGCAAAGCAAATCTTCTTTGGAACTCATTTAAAGATAGAATGGGTACTTCTGATAAGCCTGAAATGCATTTTAACCTTGATGAATTGGCTGGTGATTGCTTAAGCCAGGAGGACAAGGAAGCTTTGGAAAAGCCTTTCTCTGATGAAGAAATTGAAGAAGTCATCACAAATTTGCCTAATGATAAGTCTCCTGGACCTGATGGTTTTAATAATGAATTCATGAAGCTTTGCTGGCCTATTATCAAGGATGATGTGAAACATCTTCTTCTTGAGTTCCATGCAGGGAATGTCTCTTTAGAGAGCATTAATTCCTCTTTCATCACCCTCATTCCAAAAATTGCTGCTCCTTTGACTCCTGCTGACTTTAGGCCTATTTCCTTGCTAAATAGTGTCCTCAAGATTATCACTAAGATTCTGGCCAATAGACTGCAAAAAGTCATTCTGAAACTTGTTCACAAGAATCAATATGGTTTCCTCAAGCAAAGATCAATTCAAGACTGTTTAGGCTGGGCTTTTGAATTTCTTGATCAGTGTCACAAGTCAAAGGAGGAAATTTTAATTCTCAAGTTGGATTTTGAGAAGGCTTTTGTCAGAATTGAGCATTCTGCAATCATTGATATCCTTAAAGCCAAAGGTTTTGGAGTTAAATGGATTTCTTGGATGCGATTGATTTTGGGTCCGCTTCTTCCTCTGCTTTTAAATGGTGTGCTGGAAAAAAATTTAATGTAGAAGGGTGTCGTGCAAGGTGACCCTTTGTCCTCTCATTGTTCAGTCTGGTCTTGATCTTCTTGAGCATCCTCAATAAAGCAATGTTCTGGTCCGCTTTCTACGCCTCCGAGAATGTTTTTTGTCCTGATTTCCTGTGGTCCATCAATGAGATGACACTTTAGTAATCCACGAAGGCTGATTCTGAACAGCTATTGTGTCTTAAAGCAATCTTGCATACTTTTGCTATTTCCACCGGGTTTAAAGTCAATTATTCCAAGTCCAAAGATGATGCCTATTAATATGGATTCAAAGGCTTGAGCACTTTGCTAATACACTTTCTTGCCTCACTGTGTCCTTGCCTTTTACCTATCTTGGTCTGCCTCTGAGCTTGAATAAACCTGCTGTGGAGCACTTCTTGCCTATTGTTCAAAGAATTGAAAGAAGATTGTGTGGAATTGTTGACTTTCTGAATTATGGGGGGAAATTACAGTTAGTCAAATCTGTGTTATCCTCCCTCCCCATATATTACATGAGTTGCTTTGATCTCCCTGTCTCTATCAAAGAACAGTTGGTTAAATATATGAGGCAATGCTTGTGGAGAAAGAAAACAACTGATGTTCAAGCTAGAGGTACTGCTCTTGTTGCATGGAAGAAAGTTTGTAGACCCAAGAGTCAAGGTGGATTGGGGGTTCTGGACCTTAATGTTCAAAATTCTGCTCTTCTCTTGAAGAATTTGGATAAATTCTATAATCATAGGGATATTCCATGGGTGCATTTGGTGTGGAACACCTACTATTGTAATGATAAGCTCCCTGGAAGAAGAGTTGAGGGATCTTTTTGGTGGAAAGCTCATCTGAAGCTAATTGACACTTTTAAAGGACTTGCAAAGTGCTTGGTTGGAAATGGGAATCTACACTATTCTGATATGTGGAATAATAATTGCCTCCAACATAAGCTCCCTCACCTTCTTACATTTGCAAAAAATCCACACATTTCTGTCAGGGAGTTCATGCATACTGCAAATACTCAGGATCTCTTTTATCTGCCTTTGTCTCAACAAGCATATCAGGAATATCAAAGTCTTGAACAAATTCTTGATTATAGCAGGGAAGGGGAATCGGATTGTTGGTCTTATATTTGGGGAAGTACTTTTTCAGTAAAAAAGGCTTACTATTCTTTAGTTGGATACCAACCAGTTCAGCCACATTTTTCTTGGATTTGGAAATCTTCTTGCCAATGTAGCACAAATTTTCTTCCGGCTTCTTCGCTTGATAGACTCAACACAAGGAATCTTCTGAAAAGAAAATGTTTTTCTCTAGCATCTTATGATTGTGTCTTCCAGAACTGCCACAGTGAAGAAACTAGTTTACATTTGTTTTGGGAATGCCCTTTTGCTAGAGCCTGCTGGGCTGAAATCTCACAGGTTAATATGGTTGATCAAAGCATCTTTGAAGTTCTAGCCAGTATCAAAAATGACCTCAAGGTCCCTTTTGCAATGGAAATTCTGATACTTGCAACTTGGGGCATCTGGATTTGCAGAAATAATGAAATTTTCAACAATCAGCACACATCGGTGGAGACCTGGAAGGCTATTATAGCCCAGGAATTAAGATGGGTCCTTTATAGAATTAAGAAAAAGTATTATCAGGGCCTTAAGGACTGGATTGAAACCAATTTAGACATGAGATAGCTGCTTTAAATGTTATCCCTCTTTTTTTGAGGTGGAATATGCTTGTAAATAATCTTTTGTAACTCTACTTGATATATATAAAAAAATTGCAGTGGGGTTTTTTACCCTACTGTTTTACCCTAAAAAAAATCACATCCAACCCTTGGGAATTCAGAATTATCAGGTTCACTGGAAACTTATGTTTCCCAAACTCTATGACTAAGTCATGACATCCTGATTTCACTAACATTTCGCCACCCGGAGAACTTACTCTTATAGGACACCCAATGGTTTCTACCGGTAGTTCATTTCTTTCAACAAATGTTTTTGATATGAATGAATGAGATGCACCGGTATCAAAGAGTACAAATGCTGGAATGGAATTGAGTATGAACTTACCAAAGAACATCAGCTCATCATAGACCTCCTCCACGTTGATGTGGTTAACTGTCCTTTCTGGAAAGGATTTGGCTTGTTAGGTCCTTCCACTTTCTTCTCGGGGCATTCATTAGCATAATGCCCCGCTTTCTGCATTTGAAGCACTCAATTTGGTGATGTCCTTTTTAACATGCTTTCCACTTCCACTACCATTTCCACCGTGGTGGCTCTTATGACCACTCTTGTGGTTCTTGTACTTATCATTGTCATGACTACGGTGATGCTTGTTGTCATGAGCCGGTTGTGGTGCTTGTTGAATTTCCCATGTTTATGGGATCCCGAGCTGCCATTGTCATCATAGTGAGATCGTTTGTGAGGCGATCCCGAGTCATGCTTGTCGAGTGTTTCCTCTTCCTACTCTCGACTTGCTTCATTTTACTTTCCAAAATAGCAGCCTTGTCACACAACGACTGATAAGTTGGAACATATGCCACAGACAACTGTAGGTTCAGTTCATCATTCAAACCTTCCAAGAACTTTTCCTTTCTTTTTGCATCTGTATCCACCTCATATGGTGCATAGCGCGCCAGATTGTTGAACTCTTCTATGTATTCTGCCATCATGTGGCGGCTGCTTTCAAGTTATGAAACTCCTTCTTTTTCAGACTCATCATTCCTGATGAGATATGAGTGGTGCGAAAGCCATCTTCAAAGATGTCCCAAGTCACTTCATCAATAGGAGTGGTGATTTGGAAGTTGTCCCACCATGTGGCGGCTGGTCCTTCCAACAGATGTGCTGCGAATCTGACTTTTTCAGCATCCGTGCATCCCACTGTCACTAAGTCTTTGTTCACAGAACGTAGCCAGTCATTGGATACCATGGGATCAGTTGTTCCCGAAAATTTTGCTGGCCTCAGACGCAGAAATTTGGTGATCATATCAAAACCCGGAGGGTTGTTGTTGTTGTTGTTGTTGTTGTTGTTGTTGTTGTTGTTGTTGTTGTTGTTGTTGTTGTTGTTGTTGTTGTTATTGTTGTTGTTGTTGGGGTTGTTGTTGTTGTTGTTGTTGTTATTCTGGTTCTGGATGAATGTTGTCATCATTTGCATAAGCTGTGTTTGCGCATTCATCATTTGCTGCATTTCCGGGGTGATGTTGTTGGGGTTGGGGTTTCTTGTGACGGGAGGCATCTGTGGTTTGTTAAATTAGATAAGAATGAGATACCCATAGATGTTTCATGCACAATACATCATAAGCAAACACATAACAAGCAACATAAGAATAAAATTCAACAACCACATAACAAACTTATGAAGTAAAACACACAAGTGGCAAGCCATCCACATGTCGGATGGTCCAATAATAAGTTCGCAATAACAAGTATGAATATGAAAGGTAAACGAGTAGTCAAGTCTACTCATCAGCATCTATCTCCTCCTCGACGAAGGTAAGACCTGCGTTCTCCATCGCGGTCTTGTTCTCCTCAATCGTAGTGGTCAAGGAATCGGCCTTGGCCTTGAGATCCCTCTTCTGGGAGCGAAGCCTCTCAATAACCATCTGCTGTTGCTCAAGCTCGAAGTCCTTGGACTTCAGTTCCTCAGTCATGTCCCGGATTTTCTTGTTCCTATCCTGGACGCGTTTCTCCTGGCTCTTGAACTTACGGTCTGGCCTCGAACTTTGTCTCCATTTCCTTGATCATCTCATCTGCTGCGCGCCAAAAAGTTTGTCCTTCTCATGGCTGCACAAGCTTCGTCATTACCTAGCATGACGTTCGTCCTATCCGTATCTACGTGCCTGAGAAGAGTCTCTAAGTCCTGAAGATAAAGACGTATCGGCTCCGCAGTGCTCCTCGAGTCGTCCTCAAAGTCGATGGACTCTCCATCAACATCACGTCTTCCGAAGACGTGAAAGTGAGTGCCCCTAACCTGTCGGGAGTGACGGCCTAACAAGCGTCCTATCAGGTCCTGCATGACTACCTCCATGCCTCTCTCCCTGTCATCATGCATCAGCTTGAAGATGATGGCCTCTGTAGTAGGCTCAGTCTGGCGTCCTGGCTGGGTCACCTTGAAGCCCCAGAGGTCATTCCTCTTGAACTTGGTGAGTGTGGCATCCCGCAAAACCACTACTAGAAAATCGCGTTGAATTTGTGCATTGCATCGTCATCATCATGAATTGTTTGTCAAAAACTAATTTCGAAAACCTAATATGTTTTCTAAACGCCCCGTCATTATTCGAACGCCAAAATCCGGTTCGCCGGAATATTTTGTTTTGCCCGATATCGGTTTGCAAAAGCCTTGTTTGAAATAAATAAAAATTATAATTATTTTAGCGGGGCAGTCGAACGGGCCAATCGACCCGATCGACCACCCCAGAAAAAAAAATATAAACGGTCCGCCCCTTTTTCTAAACCTACCAGCTAACCTACCCACACCCCCTGGCCACCTCACCCCCTCCAATCCCATGTTGCCACCTCACCCTCTCTCCCCCTCTACCCAATCCTAAGTTGCCACACAGCCCCCTCTTCCTTCCCTGGGTCCCACCCCAACCCACCTGCCAGCCACCACACAAAGAACACACACCGCAGCTTGACTAGCCCCACCCCCACAAGACGCCTGCTCACCGCCTGCCCCACTCTCCCTTGGGCCCCACAGCGTCGACACGCCTCCACCAACCGCCGCCAAGAACTCCTCTCCTCCTCTCTCTGCGGCTCTCCCTCGCCGCCTCGCCGCTCGCTCCTCGCCATCATGGCAGTCGCCTCTCCTCCTCCCCCAGTCGGCCGCCTGCCCTTTCGCCGAGAACTCCTTTCGCGCTTGGCCTTGCACAAGATCGCTTCGCCGCCAGGCGTCCTCGCTTGGCGCCCTCCGCTCCACGTGCCTCCCGCGTTCACCGCCTCGCCGTCGCCGACCTTGCCGCTCAGCCGCCTGCTTCGCCTCGCCCGCCTGGCGCTGACGCGTCAAGCTTGCCGACCAGCGCCGCCTGCGTCCTACCGCCCTCCGCTCTGCCTCCGAGCTGCTCACCGCCAGGCTTCGACAGCATAAACCTCCCACCGCCCGCCTGCTCACTGCCGCGGCCAGCAACCTCCGACGCCGCCCGGCCAGGCTGCCCCGCCATTGCCGCCCGCTTCGCTCCATCGCCCGCGTCCTCCCGGCCGCTGCGCTTTCTCAGCCGCCTCGCCACCTCGGCCAGCCATCGTCGGCGGCGATTCGCCGCTGCCTCTCGTCGCCGCCATTGAGCCCACCTTCCTCGACCCCACCGGCAGGCCCGAGCCCCGCCGCCCAGGAAGCCGCCGCCGCGAACCATCCCTCGCCGACCCGCCCGCCTCCATGTCCGACGCCGAGGACGTGCCCCTGTGCTCGCTCACGCAAGAATCCGTAGGACGGGCGCTGCCACGGAGGCCGCCTCACGACACGAAGTTGTCCCTGTCAAGGGACTGCTCCTGTTGTTTGGATTTATGCAGGTCGACAAGGGAACCACGACACACCAAGCCCACCACACGGAAACCGGAGACCGATCTAGAACGTCGGGACTTTCTCCTGGAATCGCCAAGGACCACCGGCGCCTTAACCAAGACCGACAGCGTCACGCGGGAACTCCGACAAGGACGCCAAGGTCGTTAAACGGAACGCCAAGTTCACCGAGACCCTGTCCCCGTGGGCCTTCGTCACGGAGCACCAAGGTCGCCCACATGGATGTCAAGTTCCCCTTCACGACCTCGAACCGTGGAACCCCGAAACCTCCCCAAGATCTTCGATGGGAAACAACAAGGCCGTTGGAGTGGAATCGACAATGTCTACCGCCTAACGCCAAGCTCGCCTCCATGGGACGCCAAAACACCCGTCGAACCCCGAGGACCGGACGCGACGAGGTCTACCTCACGGAACACCGAGAGCTTCCCCCTGAACGCCAAGGCCGCCGACGCAGAACGACAAGTGCTTCATCCCGAACAACAAGAACGACCCCAGTGATCCAAGAACGCTTCCGTCGAGACCGTTCCGTCGAACCCTGAACCCTGGACCCCGAACCCCGGAAAAACCCCAAGATCGTCGAGAACCCTAATGTGTGAACCCCTTCCCGAAACCCTATTTTATAACATAGTAACAACTTGTTGCATATTGAATTGTCATACTCGCATGCATATCATGTGGTTTGGGGGCCTTATGCCAATTCACCTTATAATTAAATATGGGGCTCATATGCGGGCAAATCTAGTCTCATATCGGCCTCATTTAAACTTGTGTAGCGAACTGGTATCTAATCTTACCTTGCTATAACAACAGTTAAATTGTGGGGTATCTAAATAACTTGAACCATCTAATTAATTGTCGGGACCCCGGTTCCGCTTAATATAACCTAATCGCATCGCACCTTGCCATGCCATACATCATGCACGCATCATGCCGATCTTCTGCCGTGTATTAAATATTGCATCCGGTGTTTATTCTAGTGTTTTGCTTCTTCGCGGATAAGACTGTTGAGTTGATGTGAGCTTCGCCCCGATCTTCGGTTGAACCTTCGACAATGTTTTCAGGCGAGCATCTCCCCCTTTCTACCTATCTTACTTTTATAGTCTTTATTCCCTCCTGTTGATCTATTGCTATACGTGTATTGCGATGCTTTAGTTTCCGTTACTGTGATATACCGTGCAGCCCTATATTGCCTTGGACACACCCTATTAGCTGTTGTTTGGTAGATAGTTGGACTTATGGCCGTAGTTGCTTGTTCAAGTCATGTGTGTCGTCATATGCCACGATTCTTGATGTATTGCCGCATGTTGATGATGGAGATGATCATAGTTTTACTTATCGCCACTTTAATTTCTGTTTAACAACTAAAATTGAAATAAGCGAGGCATCGGTGGGTGATAGAAAATTTTGGTTTAACGCCCACTTGTGTCCCGTAGGACCCCGAGTACTTGATACTGTTCCTTGATTTATCGCGCTATCCACATCCGGAGGTATATGGGACCCCCAGCGAGCTTGATTCAGTCTTATTTCTTGGGGCCACAAACTAGTTTGAGGTTTTATTTACTATCCTGTACTTATGCCATGCTACTTTCGTATTTAAATTGTGCGAGGAGCATGTACGCTTAGGTAAGCGAAGTGATTACGTGATCGACACCCGAGTTTCGGGTTCCCGCCGCCATGACCATTGTCGCAAAACCTTGAGTCCGTCTCGAGCTTGCTTACTTGCTATGGTAGACTCCAAGGGTGGCCCCCTGAAATATTTCTGAATCCTGTGATTGTTCAGTCGTGAAAGCCTCATTGGGTTTTGAGTTGGTTTTTACGAGGTTGATCGAGCGTGTGTTGCTATTGGTGCACCCGCCGGTAAAACTTTACGAAAGCCGTGTCCGGGTTATGGGCGACTTGGAGTGATATCTCGATCATAGACAAGCATAACTAAAGTTTATTGCTGTAAATTTGACTTTATAATGACTAGTAATCAGCTTCACTATAATGGAATGGCTAATTAATACTGCCCACAACTGCTTGTTTGGAGTGTCGCTTGCGAACATTGTACTGACTAGTAAGTATTGCAACTACAACGAAATGGTGAGTAAAAGTACCAACAAGCTGTTGGGTTTGGGTTATCTCAATCTAATTGTATATGACTAGTAAGTGATGCCACTATAACGGAATGGTTAACTAAAGTGCCCATGCTTACTTTATCGGGCGATTATCTAAACCTGACTAGTAATTGCTGCAACGATAACTGAATCAATAAAACTACCAACGGTGTGAGTTCCTCGGTTGACTTCCTCGTTTGGTCTCGAGGGGGAAATATCAGGATGGGTTTGTTTGGTGTTAGCTTCAGGTTGGATCCGGATAGGTCATTCTTAACCCTCTCTGATAACCGCCAGTTGTATCGAGTCTCTATAGATTGTTTAGTGCATCTGCTTGCCGCTTGATCCACCATACCTATGTAGGCAAGGACCGCCGAATTCTAGCCTCGCCGTGTACTGGCCTCAGTACTGACGCTCCTTCTTTTTCCTTTGACCTTTGTCGGCACCCCTTTTGTTTCAGCAGGTTTGAGATCGACGTCGTTAGCAGGGTTACCCTTCCGGCTTGGCCTGGGCAGGGTTATGGACGCCATTGGTTATTCTTCAGGGCTCTTAGCCCCATTTGCATCTTGTCCGTAGCTGGACGCTCTATCATTTTCAAGGTGATTTGGATCTTTGTATAATATATCTGTATTCTTGACTCTTTGAGTCGCTGTTATATATATCTGTTCTGTGGGTCCCATCGAGGACTGTTGTGTAATGTTATGACTTCGTATTCCACCCGCACGAAAGTGCCTGGTGGGCACCTTTGAATAGTTTCTATGCGGGTTTGGCGGGTTTCGCTAAAACTTGCATAGGTCCGATTCTGAGGGTGTTACAGTGAGTGGGTACACCGTGATGGTAGGAAGAGGGAGATCAAGCAGAGTGGTAAGCTCAATGATACGGGGACCAAAACGAGTAACCCGAAACTCCTCAACAGTGCTGATGGCAATAGGCATCTATTTATAAGATTGAAAAATTTAGAACAACGCAATTCAAGGTAAAACAAGTCAAACATTCATACATATCCATGAAACATAATTGTCACACAAGTCATGCACACATAAGTCCATTACATCATTCAAGGTCCATACTTATTTAAAATATCTTTTGGAACTAAGGTGATAAGTGGTGGTCCAACTAACAAAGTGTCCTTATAATCCAATCTCACGGGATCTATTATTAAACACAATTTTCCTAGAGGCAATCCACCAATCTTGCTCTCTTGACTCTATCACTAAGTCTATAACATCTCCCCTTATTTCTTGGTTGGTGTCTTCCAACTCTTGAGTAAGCTCCTTCTCTTTCTCTAAGTCCTTTTGGAGGTTGAGCATTCTGCACTTGACTCTAGCACTTAGTTCTTTGATAGTCCTCCAAGCTGCATCCCTGGCTGACTCAAAGAATGTGGTGTGCATTGTAGTGTTGGTGTACATGCAGAATCCCCTTTCTTTGTGGTTGTCTTCCTTGTTTTTGTACAAGTGAAGTTGCACCCACCAATACTCCACTCCTTCATCCATCACTGGAAAGCCCTTGTACACGGCTTCACCATGTGCATCCATTGCCTCCATGAGGTCCTTGAGAATATTGGGAAACTCAGTTTCACACTCCAAGGTCATGGTCATGAGTGGTCCCTTCTTCACGGCTTCGTTGATGGAGTTCATCTACAAAGGAAGTTGAAAGAGATTAGAAAAGTTTTACGAGAAGAATAGACAAGTGTAGAAGTAGTTGAAAAACTTTTTCCTTAGTGGTTTTCCAGTCCTAGGGTCATAATCCTACAGGCAACACAGTGCTCTGATACCATCTGTTAGACCCCTCCTTTATAAAGGAAAGGATCCCTGTGATTGCAATGCTAGTCCCTGGATCAATGCTAGCATCCACAGTTTAAGATGAAGTACAGATACAAAGGTCGTTTATTACATTCATTCGAGATAAACATAGTCTTTTTACAACTGGGCCATAGGCCTAATACAAGAGTTTAAGGAATAAGTAAATAAACACAAGTCTTCATCTTCATGTGCCACAGCAAGCATGTTGAGTGTAGACTCATGACTCCTATTCATCATCGGAGTAACTGCAACATCACAAGTTACGTACAGAGGGTCAATACTTTGGAATAGTATTGGCAAGTGATACCTTAGTATATTTTAGGTGGACTATAATACTATATGCATTTTGGCTAAGTGTAGCTTGGCTTGCTTTGCTTGAAAATAGGTTTTTCCTATTAGTTGAAAACACTAAGTTCTTCTTTGTCAAAAACATTCCCAAAGAAACCACCAATAGACATTGGGGTCCTTCACCTTTGTTCACCCACAAATTTTTACTTAGAAGTTGGAGTGATGAGATTCTTGTAGCTTCCATGTCTTGATGCTCAAAAGTGTCCATTTCCTTGGACTAGGCTAAGTACTTAGGTTTTCCATCTGCAGAGGTTGTGCACTTTCCCCACCAGACTTGGTTTCCCACACCTTTCAGAAGCCTTTCCTTAGTCAAATGGACGCGTTCCAACCTATCATCCCATCTACCACCAACTGTCCAAATGACTAAGTTCTAGCAACCTATATGATCATGGCAGAGCCCATACTGCCAAGTGGTTGCACTGTAAGCTTTCCCAACACTTGGCCTCCAAATCCCTTTGTGCCTGGGTGGCATACCACAAGTGAGATACACAACCCAAGTCCATGGCCTTGTGTAACCACGCAACATAACCCAATCATTCCATTCCACCCAGGAGGTTCATTTGACTTAGTTGTTTTATTAAGAAAACATAAGTCTCTTGACTTAGAATATTTTTATCATAAACCATATAGATGTTCACCACCCTTGTTTGCTAAGTAGCTAGGCTAAGCAGATTATGATAACTTAACTTAGGAGAATTCCCTAGCAATTCTACTATTCCACTCTACTTAGGATTTCCCATCTTAGCATTAGGAAAAATATCATGCAATACTTTAGCGAAATATCTAATGCTAGTACAAAACTTAGGATAGGAATATTCATGAAAATATCACTTGCCTTGGTAGTGGGGAGAGTAGCACTCTTCACAATCACAATCACTAGCAAAATCTACACAAGAAATTATAGCATACAATTACACACAATTATATACAACCCAAAAAAAATAATATGAATGCATGCATGCAAGAATTTACTAAGTGGTGATTTTGAAAATTCTACCAAGTATGCTCATGTCTACGTAAACTTAACATGTCACAAGTTTGCCAACTAAACTTATTTGGCCCCAATATAATTTACCAAAATAAATCTATATCTAAAAATAGCCATAAACTTGTTCTACAAAAAATCATTTTAACTGTTACTATATGCTAAATAAATTGGATATTCAGAAAGGTCTTGTTTCACTGAATCCAACGGTATAAAGTTTGCAAAAATCTAACGTGGCAATCGAAAGTTATGAGCATTTGAATTTGGATCAAATTTACGGTTTTAAATCTATTTTCAGATCTAACCTAGCCACGTCATGATCTTATTTGCCCATACCGTTTACCTTTGGATCGAGTTCCACAGCCGAGATCTAAATGAAATCTGGCGGCTCAGATCGCATCGTCAAGTTAAGTGGATCTATCCTAGCGCTCGATACGATCTAATCTATTGCTATTGTCTGCCAAGAATCGGCGAGGGCGGTGGCTACCGGCGTGAACTGCCGATCGACGGAGGCGGCGCTACAGGGGGTAAGTGAGAACGAGGAGTAGCTCACCGGGCTCAGGAGGTCTTGGCGAAGCTCGTCGTACTCGCGGTTGGTCAAGGGGCGCTCGCGGTTGCGATTGCTCGCCGGAGTGGAGGACGGCGTTGGTGTGTCGGGTGGTCGTCGTGGACGTCGCTCTGAACCACCCCAAGGCAAGACGAGGACAGTTAGATTCACGAGTCAAGGCGAGTGGTGCTTGAACTAGAAGACGCAGGCGGTCGGGCTTACCACTAGAGCTCGCGGAGTTAAATCTTGAAGACGGTGGCGCTTGACGATTGCCGAGCTACGGTTCATGCGAGGGTAAACGAAATGTGTAAAAGAAGAGCTCACTGGATTATTTTGCAAGAACAAGAGGCAGAGGGAAGCTCAGAACTCACCGGAATTTGCCGGCGCAGTCGCCGGAGACGGCGGGGTTACAAAGGGTAATGCTCGCAGCCTGGTGGCGCTCTGGGTTCGGGGTTTGAGGGAGAAAGGAGAGGGGTTCTTATAGCCTGGTCACGGCGAGAATCACTCGACCAATAAATCGAATTGACCCATGAATTAAACACGAAACGCCGCGTTGATTTGGGGATGAACGGTCGCGGGTGGAGACGGCCGACGTGGAGAAGGCCGCTTGGCCGAGGTGCGTGGAGTATGGGGTCTCGCAGTCAGCTCGGTGCTTGCGCATGGGAGAAGAATAAGAAGACCCGGTGGGCTTGCTTCGATTTCTTTGGGCCAGATTCGTCGCGGCCTTTTCCCATTGAGGAGTCCTTTTCTTTTTCTAAATTCATTTTCTGGTATGAATTTGATATGATTTCAAATCCTTTTGAATCCATACTGCTTTGGGAATTTTTGCAGGGCTTTGTGGATTCAAAAACAGTCATTTTAACTAAGTGGTTACTTTGCAAGGCTTGGTCAAGCTTTGGTTTCAAAGTAAACAGACTAGTTTGCAAATATTTGAAAAAAAAGATTTTTGAAACTATTTCTAAACTTGGAATCTTGGGTTAAAAGCTTCACCTAATCTTTCCATCAATGGAGGCAAGCAAACAAGTACCTAAACATTCAAATTTCAAAGGGTGATGGCCATTTGAGATAAATTGCCCACATGAAATCATAGCTCAAACTTCTGTCTCTAAATGATTTTTTAGAAAAACCCTAAA
The DNA here is from genome assembly GCA_030063025.1 of Avena longiglumis. Lineage (NCBI taxonomy): Eukaryota > Viridiplantae > Streptophyta > Magnoliopsida > Poales > Poaceae > Avena > Avena longiglumis. Next base: position 491,696,648 of record CP125976.1, on the reverse strand, counting down.
TGCAAAGATGATATGAATGAGTTTTGAAACTATGATTTTTGGGATGTTACATATATGGTACTAGAATCACTGATGTCATTGGTTATTAATTCCTAGGTGATTAATCTTGTTGCATATGGAAACCTGAGTTCCATTGCTCACCTAATCCATATCATCACTTAGGATGATATCAACAATTTATTTGTTTGAGAAAATAATATTTTCTTTCCTCAGAATATAGATGATAACACACAATTTGTAAATACTTTGATAAAGACTCTTCAAAGGACATGGGCAAGTGATGAACTTGCCTTGTGATTGCAAGGTAGTGAAGTCGGATGCTTGCACTGGACCTTCAGCTTCTATGACTACAAAACACCATTATTGACCGGTAAGGACAATACTTAAAGAAGCAAAATGAATATGCATAGTGATGTAATGCATCATTTATTATTTATCTTCTTTGTGTGTTTTACCCAATATTTAGTTTCTATAATTTCTTTATGTAATAAGGAATTCATTTTACGGAATAACCTTTAATATTTTATAAATATTACATTCACTATTTTTATAATGTAATATATTATTAATAGAGTTAAAACTAATTTTTACTTAATTTTTAACTCCTATAATTATTTTCTTAATATTATTTTTAAGAATAAGCATTTTACTTTACAAGATTTTATTTTGATATCTTAAATATCCATTTAGTATTTTTTATAAAATACTATAATAATTAAGCATGATAAAAATGTTTTTATTTATTTATAGGTATTTTATTGATTTTTATAAAATTCCATAAGGAATAGATATTATAAAAATATTTAACCTAAATTTATGCTATTAAAAATAAACTTCTTAGTTTAATTAAGTAGCTTGTATTATTATAAACCTAAAAATATATTATTTGTATTTATAGGTTGTTTATTTTATCTACTAGAATTTATTAAATCCTAGGGGTATTTTGGTCTTTTGCTAATTTATTAAATTCTTTTTCTTTTAATATTTGGGCCAACCCCATTGGGCTGTTTGGGCCCATCTTGGCCCAATTGGCCTGGTCAAAACAACTCCCTGAAGTGGTACTATACCCTATCGGCCTAGTACGCTCCACTCTCCCTCTCTCGTTCACTCCTCTCCTTCTTCCTCGACCCCGTGGTGTTGCCGACACCGCCACCATGCAATTCACGCTGCCCTGGGCCTCCCTGGACATCGTCCTGGTGTATGGAGAGGTTGCTGACCCTGCTCTTTCAACTGGTCCAATTCGATTTGGCTCAGGAGCTCTCCTTTGGCTAGGTTGGCTCCGTCCCGAACCCTAGGGTTTGAGGTGCAGCCGGTGATGCCTTCGCCGCTGCTCCTGTGGTGTTGTGAGGTGCTCATGCGTTGTTGTGGCCGCCGCATCGGCTCGGTGTGGATTGCAGCGCCCTTCGGGTGCTCCCTGTGTCGTCGTGTGCTCGTCGGCCCCTCTGCTTCCTCTTCTAATCGACAACGAGGACCACTGGTGAGTTTAATATTGATTCCCCCTCGTGCCTTCTATCCTCTGTATCTCTTGATCTCATCTGTGTGCCGCCAGTGACCAAACTAATTAGGGTTCATCTATTGATTAGGTTTCACCCCTCTATTTTGGTTAGATTAGATGGATTAGCACTTGTATTGGTTGTTATTGCAGATGGTGATTGAGTATATCATGTTGGTCACTGTCTACAGATGATTTTGATGATGCTAGTGGCTTATTAGTTTGATTCCAATTGGTAACTGAACATGGCCTAGATTATAGTGTTTCTGTGGAACTATTGATTATGGTTCTGGTGATTTGGAATTTCACTACTATCATGATCTTGATATTGGCAGTAGTTCTGTCAGTGATTTATTCACTGCATCAATAATTGTTGGCTTGTGTGGTCATATGTAGATTGGGTTTAACATATTATTTTAGTGATGCTCTGATTATGTATATGAACTTGTTAATGATTCCTGGTGGTTGATTCCAGGAAAATGATAATTAGTGACTTGCAAGATTATTTATGAAAGCTAGGTAATTAATCTGCTTAGTTTAGAAGTTGTTCTTGTGACATCATCTTAGAATGGCACACATGTTTTAGTTCTACTATTGGGATTTATTCAGTTAGTGCTTAAGATTGGATTAATGCCAAAGATAGGTTGAAAGCTTCTTTTAACATCTTTGCCTATGATGTTGGTCTGAGGCTTAGAAACTAGATTCCTATCTTGTTATCCCTCATAGATATGTTCTGGTATTGATACCAGTTACTTATTCTGGAATCCTTTTGATAAAATGGTTGGCGTGCTTATTATGTTATATGGATCCATGAGATCTATGGATTCCGAGGTTCTACTCTTTTTAAGAGATGTGCCCAGAATTCATAACCTTGGCTATGTTTATATTGGAATATGGAATATAACTTTATAGCCAGGATCAATGAGGTTGGTCTGAGATCCTGGTTTGTGTTGTATAGTTTAATCATGGCTTTTGTATTCAAAAAAATCTTCTATGATGGATTCACCCCACTTGGGTGATTTCTGAGAGATTAAATATAAAACAACACATGAATTCTTATCTAGATAAGATAGTTAGATCATGTGAGGGTTTTATATTATTCACCACAACAGTTGGTTTGTTGGGGTTGTTTCTGGTTGATTTGGTGGCTTGATCTTGCTAGCTTGCTTTGTTGTCTTGATCTTGTCCCTCACCTCCTGGTGCTGCTCCTGCTACTTCTAGATCATATGAGCTTGTTCTTGATCTTACTATGCATCTACTCCACCCCTCCTTATGCCACCATTTGGTGAATGTTTGGATGGTATCGTGTTTGGTTTGGCTGGTGGTTTGTTTGGCATTGGCAAGCTTGAGGTGTTCCTGGTTTGGTGCTTGAGAGTGAGAATAAGCTGCTGGGTTGTGCTACGGCTGTGCACTGTCCTTTTGCTTGTGTGTGTTGTTGCTACTGTGTTGACATCACATCTCATGCAGTTAGATGACTGTGTTGCCTGGCTGTTTGGTGCATTGTGTGGATCAGATCAGTGATGTGTTTCACCTTGATATGTCGGAAACATATCTATAATTTTTTATGCTCCATGCTTGTTTAGTATCTACTTTTCTTTGGTTTGTCTACACTTTGAGGTGCTTTTTACATGTTTTCTGGTACTAACATATTAACAAGTTGCCACAGTGCCAGTTTCCTATTTTCTGCTGTTTTTGGTTTTAGAAAAGTTAGTAAAGAAATATTCTCGGAATTGGACGGGACAAACATTAAAGTTAATTACTTTCCGTGGGGAACAAGAAGTCCAGAGGGGAGACGGAGAAGCGTGCTAGGGCGGCCAAACCCCCTAGGCGTGGCCAGTGGTGGGCCCGCGCCTTGGTAGGGTTTGACCCCCATGGTCGCCTCCTCGGCCTCCCCCTTCGCCTATAAGAAGGCCCTGATGCAGAAACCCTAGGCCCCCGATCAAATCTCCACGAAACCATCTGTAGCCGCCGCCACCATCGTCCCTAGATCGGGGGGATCTAAAGTTCTTCCCGGCACCCTGCCGGAGGGGAGATCATCCCGGAGGCCTTCTCTCCGGTATGATGCGTGAGTAGTTCCACCTTGGACTATGGGTCCATGTAGTAGCTAGATGGTTGTATCTCCTCCTTTGTGCTTTCATGTATAGATCTTGTGAGCTCCGTTCATGATCAAGATCTAATCTAATTATAATCATGCATGTTGTGTTTGCGGAGATCCGATGGATATTGAGATTATTATGTTGGTTTGATTAATCGTTTTGTCTTTATGATTCTATCATGTCTGTGTTGTTTGTGATCTTGCATGCTCTCCATTGTTAGTAGCTATCTTGGCCAAGTAGTTGCTAGTGACTCCAAGAGGGGGTATTAATGCTCGATAGCGGGTTCATGCCTCTAGTTTCCAAGGGAAGTGACAATAATATCTTCGGTTGTAGATGTGTTGTTGCTACTAGGGAGAAAACAATGGTCTCTTGTTCACGGAACATGTGGACTGTTTACCTTACACACTTTGCTTAAAGCAGTTGTCTGTTGCTTGCAACATAATACTGGACGGGGTTCGGATGATAACCTGAAGGTGGACTTCTAGTCATAGATACAGTTGGATGGCGGTCTATGTATCTTGTTGTATTGCCCAGTCGAATCTCATAGGATCCTTCTGACTGGTAATTGCATTGTTATGCCTTGCTCAGTTCTTGTCAATTGCCCTGCTGTAATTTGTTTACCCTTCATGCCATGTTGTTTATCTAAGGAGAGCATCTCTAGTGAACTATGGAACCCGGTCCAATCTTTACCATTGATACATCTTCCACTGTTACTTGTTTACTTGCTTCAAACCTTTACCTCCCACACCATACGTTTAATCCTTTGTTACAGCAAACCGGTGAGCTTGACAACCTCACTGTTCATTGGGGCACAGTCTTGAGTTTGTGTTGTGAAGGTGTCCGCGTTGCTTGCAACACCTGTGTGATGTTTCCTTCCTCCTTCTGGTTCGATAACCTCGGTCTCTACTAAGGGAAGACTTGCTGCTGTGCTGCTTCACACCTTGCTCTTGGGGTTCCCAACAGGCTCCCACGTCAACCACGTGCTAGCCATCACACCTTTTTAACCTTTTACATTTCACTCACCTGGTGAAACTTGATCCTTTTACTTGTTGTGGATATATGTACTTGTGGCTTATTTGATATAAAAGAACGGATATTTACACATTGGTGAAACTTGCCTCTTTTACTATTACTCAATGATGTATCTTGAGAAGTGCACTTCACTGCTTTCAACTGAGAGTAATTCTAACAAACTAATCTTTTATTTTCATTTTGTTTGTTTTGTATTTTTGCAGGTACAAGATCTAGGTGCTCAAGATTTAGTATAGGATTAGATAGATCGATAGGTCCTCATTGTATTCTTTATTTTATTATTTTTGTAAGAATTTTGTAATAACTTATTTACTTAGGATTTCATTTCCTGTAACTTCTTTACTGTAATGAATCACTTCATTGGTTGTATGATTTATATAGTGTAGAATGTTTATGAAATAAAGATGAGAAATAAGAATTCATTTCTTATTTGAATTTCTTTATATTAAATTCTTATGATTATTTATTATTTCTTTATCATAGCAAATAATATTTCTAAAGGATTTTGGAAATCATTTTAAAGTACCAAATCCTAATTTTAAATATTTCCCAATTGATTCAAAATTCAAATTTAAATTCAAATTATTTCCCGCAAACCACACTAATTCATAAAGATCATGTCAAAATTTATAAGAATCACTCTTAAGAGCTATCCCTACACCTACATAGTGAAAGAAACTCTAATCACTTTAGGTTTTTGTTTGGCGAAAAATTTACCCACATTTTATAGATGAATGCATGCATATGCACAAAATCCTATTTCTACCCTTCGTTGGTTCCTAAATGCTGGGATGTTATAATCTCTCTTTTTTCTAAAATTTTAGACATGCATCACAAGAAGTAATTGCAAAGCGACTACATAATGAAGGGAACTACTGTAGGGACTTGCAAGAGGGATAAAAATGCATCAAAATAATTTCTATAATCAAAGAACAAGCATGCAAGATCACATAACTTGTCAACTATAGTAGCAAAATATTCAAGATATAATCCACTAATCACAAATCTACTTGGACAAGCGGAGGAGTCACATACCGGAGAACAAATGCTCCAAATCTCAGTTGTAGGGTTCGCAACATAGAAAACAAAAAATTTCCTACGGTGGGAACAACTATGTACCAAGATCTATTTACTAGATACAAGCAACGGGGGGATATACATCCATAGAGAACATACCCTTGAAGACCGACAAAGTTTAACGAGGTTGTACTCGTGGATGATGTAGACGAACGCTTGTCGATCTCAAGATTGAGAGGAAGTCCTAGCACCACAAATCAGCGGCACATCCGTGCTCGCACACACGTCCGAGCCACCGAGCAACCTCCGCCTCCTTGCTCCAGCGATGCAGCAAAAGCAACAACTCTTTCTTGCCGAAAAGCCACCGAGAACATGTATCTCACTAGTCCAAGACCATGGGGGATAAAATAGAGGGGGAGAGAGATCCTTCACGGGGAGGTGTGAATGTGAGTGAGGGAGAGGGGGGATTTATATAGGAGGAGGGGGGAACCCCAAGGGGTTTTGGAATTATGCCCTAGAGGCAATAATAAAGATGTTATTATTATAATTCTTGTTCATGATAAAGTTTATATTCCATGCTAGAATTGTATTAAGCGTAAACTTTAATACTTGTGTGGTTTGTGAACAACCGTGTCCCTAATCGCCTCTATGGACTAGCTCATTGATCAATGATGGTTAAGGTTTCCTAACCATAGACATGAGTTGTCAATTGATAATGAGATCGTATCATTGGATAATGATATGATGGACAGACCCAAACTAAGCGAAGCAATTAGATCGTATCATCGTGTTCATCTTTGCGAAGCTTTTCCTATGTCAAATATTGTATTCCTTAGACCATGATATAATACAACTCCCTGGTATCGGAAGAAAGCTTTGAGGTCATCAAACGTCATCCTATGAGAGGGTGATCATAAAGGTGTCTCTCAGGTGATCGGAAAGTATCTGTTGGGTTGTATGTATCGAGATGGGATTTGTCCCTCCCAAGTCGGAGAGATATATTGCGGGCCCACTCGGTAATCGATATCAACACCGCTTGCAAGCATGTGGTTAAGGAGTTAATCACAAAGTGATATCGGATTACAGTAAAGTACTGCGAGATTGAACTAGGTATGCAGATGCAAGCGATCAATCTCGGGCAAGTAAAATATCGCGAAGAGGAATATATATATGGGATTGATTGAATCCTGGCATCGTGGTTCATCCGATATGATCATCGATGAATGTGTGGAGTCAATATGGGTGCCTGCACCTGCTGATTATTGATAGAAGATCATGTGCATATTCTCGAACCCAGGTCACACTTAACGTGTCTTGGCTAGGATAGATTCGATAATTGGTTTATGAATTTTTGTTGAGTCTCGGATGGGATCCGGGACATCACGAGAGGTTCGAATGTTCGGAGAATAAGATTCATATAAGGCGTGTAGTTTTGGAGTTGAATTGTTCCGGGTTAATCGGTATTGCTGGAAGCTTCTAGAACCTTCCGGAAGGGACCAACGTGGCCCCACCTTCCGGGAGGGCATGGGCCTATGAGGGAGTGTCCTGGCCGCATTGGGCCAGGGAAAAGGCCCCATAGGGCCCAGCCGATCCTAGAGAGTTTAAATCGTTTAAACTAGAGATAGGGTTTCTAGAAGAGGAGAGTCCATGCCCCCACTCCTTATCCTTTGGGCTTGGGGAGGGGCTGCTGCGCCCCTCTATATAAAGAGGGTGGGCACCAACCACACACCTCTCCTCCAAACCCTAGCCGCCTTGCTAGCTTTCCTCTCTCCCTCCCATTTGTAGGCTCAGAAATTCTCCACCATATACACGCCCGTCGTGTTGTAGATCCAATCTATCTCTCCACCATACTTGTTGGTCCGAGGAAGGAGGAGACGTCGAGGTCTGCGTGTGCATCTCACGGAGGCACCGCCACTTGTGGTGCTAGATCGGATCGGATCGCGAGGAGGAGAAGCACGACTACATCACCCACGAATCTTCAAGGGTATGAAGATCTAATCCAATCTCTCTCTTTGATTGCATCTCCTAGATTAGATCTTGGCTTTCCCTCTATTCGCATCCGTAGAAATTTTTGATTTACTATGTCGCGAAACCCTTCAGTGGTATCAGAGCTAGATCTATGCGTAGATGTGTTTCACGAGTAGAACGCAACATGGTTGTTGCGGGCGTTGATCTTTTCTGTTGCAAGCCTCTTGTTTGTGTTCTTCTTATGACGCGGGATAGTGAGATTGAAGCGGTCCAGGCCAACCACGGCGTCGTAGACTCCGCGCCAGCGTGTGGCTTGTTCCACACATGCGGTGGTGGATGCCTCACTATAGTTGTCATGGGATTAACACCGGAGTTTGGCAACCATAATATCACCGTTGTGGCTTTCCGTAGGTAAGAATCGTTCTTAGCATCTACTCCCATAAACCACGTAAAACATGCAAAAACAAAGTAGAGGCGTCTAACTTGTTTTTGCAGGGAGCGTTTTCTGTGATATGGTATGGCCCAAGATGTGATGTGTATATTGTATGCGATGATCATGTTTTGTAATGTTTCATGATTTGCATGTCGATGAGTACACAACCGGCAGGAGCCATATGGTTGTCTTTATAATTATGTATGACCTGCGAGTCAACTTCTTATACGCCATGTAATAGCTTTACTTTATCGCTAAGTAGTTAGCAATAGTTGTAGTTGCTATTCGTGGTGGAGGCAATCATGGTGGAGTGATGGAGATCATGCCGGAACGCACAAGATGGAGATCATTGCGATTGGCTATACCATGTCACATAAAGTTATATGCATGTGATGTTTATCCTTTATGTATCTTATTATGCTTAGATCGCGACGTTAGCATTATAAGATGATTCCTCATAAAAATCAAGATAAAACTGTGTTCTCCCCAAGTATGCACCTTGCGAAAGTTCGTCGTGTCCAAGCATCACGTGATGATCGGGTGCTATAGACTCTCGCTCGCATACAACGGGTGCAAGCCAGTTTTACACACGAAATACTTGGGTCTAGCTTGGAGCCTAGCATGTACATGTCCTCGGAACACAAGAATCGAAAGGTTAAGCATGAGTCATATGAATGATATGATCGACACTTTGTTGTCCACCATTGAAACCACATCTCTTCTCGTGATGATCGGATTAGGTGTGGTGAATTTGGATCGTGTTCACTAAACAACTTGAGGGATGTTGAATTTAGTGGGAGTTCATCTAGTAATTTGATTAAGTTGAACTATTTATCATGAACATAGTCTAAATTGTACTTGCCAATACTGTAGATCACATGGCCAAGTCCAACTTCAACTTCAACGTTTTCTTTGAGAAGGAAAAGCTTAGAAACAATGGGTCTAATTTCACCAATTGGTTCCAATCTAAGAATCATTACATCTGCGGACAAAGGACTATGTCCTTGGGAAAGCGTTAGGTGACCCCTGCAAGCTGCGTCGGTGATGAGAAAGGCATCACAAGAAGATGATTATGGTGTGATTAAGAGCACCATGTTGTTTGCTATGGAACCGAGCTTCAAAATCGTTTTGAAGAGTATCCGGGCCCTTCGAGATTCTCGAGGAGCTGAAAACCATGTTTGAGACTCAGCCCGTTCGAGAGATATGAGATCTCCGAGAAGTTCTTTAGCGCAAGATGGAGGAAGGGAGTTCCGTTAGTGAGCACGCCATAAAGATGTAGGGCTACACTCAACGTCTTGAGCAAGCTGGAATGCACGATTCGGAGGAGCTCAAGATTGACAGGTTCTGCAATCACTCCTCCCGCTACAAAAGTTTTGTAGTGACTCATAATCGATTGGTTCCATCGATCGATCACGAGCTCTTCAAAGTGAAGGCTGCGGAGGTGGACATCAAGAAGGATAATCATGTGTTGATGGTCAACAAGCCCTCCTTTAAGAAAGGTAAGGGAGCAAAGAAGCCCTTCAAGAAGGGCGGCAAGCTTAATGCTCTGCTGAAGAAGCTCAAGTCCGGTCCTAAGCGGACCGAGTGCTTCTATTGCAAGGACAAGGGTCCTTTGGGCAACGTCCAAAGTACTTAGCGGACAAGAAGGTGGCACCATCAAAGGTATATTTGATATACATGTTATTGATGTTTTCCTTACTAGCCCTCGTTGTAGTGGGGTATTTGATACGGTTCGGTTGCTAATATTTGTAACTCGAAGCAGAGCTACGGAATCTTGCGAGGATGAGGTGACGATGCGGCGTTGGCAATGGATCAAGAGTTGATGTGATGGCACGCTCTCCTTAGTTTTTCCTTCGGGATTAGTTTTAAACCTTAATAAATGTTATTATGTGCCTGCGTTGAGCATGAACATTATTTCTGGATCGTGTTTATTGCAAGACGGTTATTCATTTAAATCGGAGAATAATGGTTGTTCTATTTATATGAGTAACATCTTTTATGGTCATGCACCTCTTGTGACTGGTTTATTTCTTCTAAATCTCGAAAGGGATGAAACACACATCCATAACATTGAGGCTAAGAGATGCAAAGTAGATAGTGATAATACTACTTATTTGTGTAATCGTCTAGGTCATATTGGTGTAAAGCGCATGAAGAAACTCCATTCTGATGGACTTTTGGAGTCTCTTGATTTTGAATCATTTGACACATGCGAACCATGCCTCATGGGCAAGATGATCAAAACCCCGTTCTCCGGTATGATGGAGCGAGCAACGGACTTGTTGGAAATCATACATACCGATGTATGCGGACCGATGAGTGTTTCGACGCGCGGTGGATATCGCTATTTCCTCACTTTTACCGATGACTTAAGTAGATATGGGTATATCTATTTAATGAAACAAAAATCTGAAACATTTGAAAAGTTCAAGGAATTTCAGAATGAAGTGGAGAACCATCGTAGATTAAGTTTCTACGATCCGATCGTGGAGGTGAATATTTGAGTTATGATTTTCTCACGCATCTTAAAGCAAATGGAATCGTTTCACAACTCACGCCACCGGAACACTGGCGCAATGGTGTGTCTGAACGCCGGAATCGAACCCTATTAGATATGGTCCGATCAATGATGTCTCTTACTGATTTTTCGTTATCATTTTGGGGTTATGCATTAGAAACCGCTGCATTCACTTTAAATAGGGCTCCATCTAAATTCGTTGAGACGACACCGTATGAACTGTGGTTTGGTGCTAAACCTAAGTTGTCGTTTCTTAAAGTTTGGGGATCTGAAGCTTCGTCAAGAAGTTGATGCGGACAAGCTCGAACCCAAAGCGAATGCGTCTTCATAGGATACCCTAAGGAAACTATTGGGTATACCTTCTATCACAGAACCGAAGGCAAAGTGTTTATGCAAGAACGGTTCCTTTCTTGAGAAGGAGTTTCTCTCGAAAGAAGTGAGTGGGAGGAAAGTAGAGCTAGGCGAGGTTATTGAACCTTCTCTTGAATTGGAGAGTAGCGCACCTGAAATTGTTCTAGTGCACTTTGCACCAACAATAGAGGAAGCTAATGACAAGGATCATGAAGCTTCGATCTGCTCTTGAGCGTCGCGGTCGACAAGGTCGCGTGCCCCTCCCGAGTGGTACGGCAACCTGTCTTTCTTGTTGGTAGAAGGCGGTGAACCTATGAACTATGAGGAAGCGATGATGAGCCCGGACTGAAATGGTGGAAGCCATGAAATCAATTGGGATCCATGGCGAAAACCAAGTATGGACTTTGGTGGATCCTCCTAGCGACCGAAAGGACGTTGAGTGCAAATGGATATTCAAGAAGAAAAAGCGGACGGATGGTAATGTTACCGTCTATAAAGCACGGCTAAAAGGTTTTCGACAAGTTCAAGGTGTTGACTACGATGAGACTTTCTCTCCGTAGCAATGTTTAAGTCCATTCGGATTTTATTAGCAATTGCTGCGTTTCATGATTATGAAATATGGCGGATGGATGTCAAGACTGCTTTCCTCAATGGGAACATGGATGAAGAGTTGTATATGATGCAACGAAGGTTTTGTCGATCCTAAGGATGCTAGTAAGGTATGCAAACTTCATTCCATTTATGGATGAAGCAAGCATCTCGGAGTTGGAACCTTCGTTTTGATCAAGTGATCAAGAGTTTTGGATTTGTTCCAAATTTCTCTGAAGCTTGTATCTACAAGAAAGTGAGTGGGAGCTCGGTGGCGTTTACTGATTGTATGTGGATGACATATTGATTATCGGAAATGACATCAACATGCTTAACGATGTGAAGAGTTATTTGAACAAGTGTTTTCAATGAAAGACCTAGGTGAAGCTGCTTATATATTGGGCATCAAAATCTATAGAGATAGACAAAGGCGCTGATAGCTTTAAGCAGTACATACCTAGACAAAGTTCTTAAAAGGTTCGAATGGATAAGCGAAGAAAGGTTCGATGCCTATGTTGTCGGGTAAGATATTGAGCAAGGCTCGGTGTCCACTGGTAAATGATAGGGAAGCTATGAGCAAAGTGCCTTATGCCTCGGCCATAGGTTCTATCATGTATTCCATGCTATGTACTAGACGGATGTGTCCAATGCTCTTAGTTTGACGGCGGTATCAAAGTGATCGAGTGGAACCTTTGGACGTGAAGAACATCCTAAAGTGCCTAAATAGAACTAAAGAAATGTTCTTAGTCTATGGGGTGATGAACGACTTGTCGTAAAGGTTACGTCGATGCTAGTTTCAACACCGACAAGGATGATTCCAAATCTCGACGGGATACGTTTATATTTTGAATGGAGGAGGTGAGTGGAGAAGCTGCAAGCAAAGCGTGATCGCGGGATCTACGAAGGAAGCGGAATACATGGCTCTGTAGAAGCGTCAAGTGAAGGAGTTTGGATCAGAAACTTCATCACTGAGCTTGGCGTGGTTCCAAGTGCATTGGACCCACTGGAGATATTGTGTGACAACACTGGCGCCATAGCACTAGCTAAGGAACCAAGATATCATCCAAAGACCAAGCATATCAACCGCAAGTTTCATATAATCCGAGATTATATAGCAGATGGAGATATGAAGATTAGCAAAGTACATACGAATCTGAATGTTGCAGATCCATTGACTAAACCTCTTCCACGTGTAAAACATGATCAACACCTCAGTGCCATGGGTGTGAGATTGTTGCCAGATTTAAACTAGATTATTGACTCTAGTGCAACCGGGAGACTGTTGGAATTATGCCCTAGAGTCAATAATAAAGATGTTACTATTATAATTCTTGTTCATGATAAAGTTTATATTCCATGCTAGAATTGTATTAAGCGGAAACTTTAATACTTGTGTGGTTTGTGAACAACACCGTGTCCCTAGTACGCCTCTATGGACTAGCTCATTGATCAATGATGGTTAAGGTTTCCTAACCATAGACATGAGTTGTCAATTGATAATGAGATCGTATCATTGGAGAATGATATGATGGACAGACCCAAACTAAGCGAAGCAATTAGATCGTATCATCGTGTTCATCTTTGCGAAGCTTTTCCTATGTCAAATATTGTATTCCTTAGACCATGAGATAATACAACTCCCTGGTATCGGAAGAAAGCTTTGAGGTCATCAAACGTCATCCTATGAGAGGGTGATCATAAAGGTGTCTCTCAGGTGATCGGAAAGTATCTGTTGGGTTGTATGTATCGAGATGGGATTTGTCCCTCCCAAGTCGGAGAGATATACTTTGGGCCCTCGTGTCGATATCAACACGCTTGCAAGCATGTTTAAGGAGTTAATCACAAAGTGATATCGGATTGAACAGTAAAGTACTTGCTGTGAACGAGATTGAACTAGGTATGACGGTACCGACGATCGAATCTCGCAAGTAAAATATCGCGAGACAAAGGGAATATATATGGGATTGATTGAATCCTGGCATCGTGGTTCATCCGATATGATCATCGATGAATGTGTGCGAGTCAATATGGGTGCAGACCCCGCTGTTGATTATTGATAGAAGATCATGTCGCATATTCTCGAACCCGCAGGTCACACACTTAATGTGTCTTGGCGCTAGGATAGATTGGATAATTGGTTTATGAATTTTGTTGAGTCTCGGATGGGATCCGGGACATCACGAGAGGTTCGGAATGGTCCGTAGAATAAGATTCATATAAGGGCAGTTTTGGAGTTGAATTGTTAGGGTTAATCGGTATTGTACCGGAAGCTTCTAGAACCTTCCGGAAGGGGACCAACGTGGCCCCACCTTCCGGGAGGGGGCATGGGCCTATGAGGGAGTGTCCTGGCCGCATTGGGCGAGGGGCACAAGGCCCCATAGGGCCCATCCGATCCTAGAGAGTTTAAATCGTTTAAACTAGAGATAGGGTTTCTAGAAGAGGGGAGAGTCCATGCCCCGCACTCCTTATCCTTTGGGCTTGGGGGAGGGGCTAGGGCTGCGCCCCCCCTCTATATAAAGAGGGGTGGGGGCGCACCAACCACACACCTCTCCTCCAAACCCTAGCCGCCTTGCTAGCTTTCCTCTCTCCCTCCCGACTGTTTGTAGGCGAAGCCCTGCTGCAGAAATTCTCCACCATATACACCATGCCGTCGTGTTGTAGATCCAATCTATCTCTCCACCATACTTGTTGGTCCGAGGAAGGAGGATACGTCGAGGTGCTGCACGTGTGCATCTCACAGAGGCACCGCCACTTGTGGTGCTAGATCGGATCGGATCGCGAGGAGGAGAAGCGAGTACGACTACATCACCCACGTTCCGACGAACGTTCCGCTGTGCGAATCTTCAAGGGTATGAACATCTAATCCAATCTCTCTCTTTGATTGCATCTCCTAGATTAGATCTTGGCTTTCCCTCTATTCGCATTCGTAGAATTTTTTTGATTTACTATGCCGCGAAACCCTTCAAGGGGGTGGCCGGCGCATGGGGCTGTTGGGCCAAGCGGAGATAAAACAAAAAATTCCTCTAACGTGGTGATCCCAAGATCCAGCTGAGGTAGAAGGCCACGAGGTATACCACTAGACGCGCAGTTGCGGATTACTGATGAGTCGCGTCAGTTGATGCAGTGCAGTCCTTTGCGATCCGATCGTCTTGGTGCTGATCGTACATCACCTCTGCTGGTATCCACACATGCAAGGAGGAGCACTGGCGGCGAACTGCTAGGTTCGATACGATGGCAGGACTATTGTGGAGCTAGGGTTTCCAACACATGGAATGACCTAACCGAACAACGATTAACCATTCTGGGTTATGCTGCTCCGCTATATATAGGGAGTGCACGTGGGCTCTGCTCGCATGGCCCATTCACTAAAGACCATATAGTATTAGTCACCGTGAGTCCAACTCACTAGCTGAGTCCTAATCCGGCTTGGGTCCAACCCAACCAGATTTCTGGTTCAGATCCGATCAGAACCTGCTCCCGCTCTTAAGTGTGTGACCTCGCAGGCTCATGGCTACTTGGACACGATTAGAGTCCGACTCCAAATCGATCAGTCGGTAGCGGCTCCTAGCAGAACGTGCCGACTCCCAAGTACCAAAGAGTCATGACGACTTGCCTTTCCAATGCGACTTGCGTCCGAGTCCATTTTGCCTCACGATATACCTTGTCAGACTATAGGCGAATAATTGTCATCCCTTAAATAGTCTGACTCTCTTCTCGATCCGACATAAGTGATTCACCCGACTAACTCTTAGTCGACCGCCTCGGTTAACACTTAACCGAGTCATGCATGGCCATGCTTTCCGAATCATATCTTCCGAGAGGGCCCAGAGAATATATCTCCAAGTGGAGTGGCAAAATCCCATCTTGGTTATTCACATCACACAGCTTGATTCTCAGTCGACCCGAACCCTGACTTTATAGCTGCGCAGTTATGGATCAGCGTTTGACAGAACCTAAGTCGGTGATCCTCAACTCAGATTATGCAATAACCTCGGGTCTAAGGATTACATTGATTGAGATATACAAATGACAACTTGTTCGTTGTACCTCAATATGGGTCAATCCGACTCACTAAACTCTTTAGCCGAATCTGTGTAAGTTGGAATAGCATCTCCATGCCCATGACAAGTGGAACCGAGTCACCAAGCCAACTTTCACATTGGTCTAAGTTGTGTGTCCAGCACAACCTCAACGACCAAGGATATTTAGTACAAACAACATGAATGTATAGTTCCACAACTGAATCACATATTCAATGATACACATCAGATGTTTATACAAGGACAACTTAATATCTTTATGAACACAATGGGAAATCTCATCATACATGATTGCCTCTAGGGCATATTCCCAACAGTCTCCCACTTGCACTAGAGTCAATCTTCTGACATCACATGTCTAAGCATCTAATGCCCATGGCTCTCAGGTGCGCCTCATGCATCGGCTGTGGTAACGGTTTTGTCAATGGATCCGCAATATTTGCATCCGCGTGTACCTTGCATAACTTGATATCACCCTGATCCACGAATTGGCGAATCAGGTGGTACTGCATGAGTATGTGCTTGTTCTTCTGGTGTTGTCTAGGTTCCTTGGCTTGTGCAATAGCACCATTATTGTCACAATACACGTCCAACAGATTGGACGAGCCCTGAACCACACCAAGATCCATGAGGAAATTCCTCATCCAAACAGCCTCCTTTGCTGCCTCCGAGGCGGCAATATACTCAGTATCTGTTGTAGATGCAGACACGGTCTCTTGCTTGGAACTCTTCCAGCAAACAGCACCTCCGTTTATAATAAACACATATCCAGATTGTGAATGAGAATCATCAGAGTTGGTAAGATAAGTAGAATCCGTGTAACCCTTTACACTGAGTTCATCTTCACCACCATAAACCAAAAACATATCCTTAGTCCTTCTCAAGTACTTTAGGATATTTTTAGCCACTGTCCAGTGGATATCTCCAGGATCAGCCTGGTATCTGCTCACAACACTTAGAGCATAGGAAACATCCGGCCTAGTACAAATCATGGCATACATGATGGATCCTACTTCAGAAGCATACGGAATCGCACTCATCCGACTTCGCTCATCAGTTGTCGAAGGACACTGAGTCTTGCTAAGTTTTACACCATGGGACAATGGTAAGAACCCCTTCTTAGACGATTCCATGTTGAACTTCTTTAACACTTTGTCCAAATAAGTCCTCTGACTCAATCCAATGAGCCATCTTGATCTATCTCTATAGATCCGGATTCTGAGGATATATGTTGCCTCACCCAAGTCTTTCATTGAGAAACTCCTTTCCAATGATTCCTTGGTTTCTTGCAACATCTGGACATCATTTCCAATTAGTAATATGGCATCCACATATAAGATTGGAAAGTTTACTTTGCTCCCACTAAACTTCTTGTATAAACAAGAATCATGATCACTCTTGATAAAGCCAAACGATTTGACTACCTCATCAAAGCGAATATTCCAACTCTGAGATGCTTGATTCAACCCATAAATGGATTTTTAAAGTTTGCATACCTTTTAAGCATTAGCCGGATCGACAAAACCCTCGGGATGTATCATATACACGTCCTCGGTTAAATTTCTGTTAAGGAAAGCCGTTTTGACATCCATCTGCCATATCTCATAGTTGAAATAGGCTGCTATAGCTAACATGATCCGAACTGATTTCAGCATCGCTACGGGCGAGAAAGTCTCGTCGTAATCAACTCCTTGAACTTGTCGGAACCCCTTCGCGACAAGGCGTGCTTTATAGATGGAAACATTTCCATCCATATTAGTTTTCTTCTTAAAGATCCATTTGCACTCGACGGGTCTTGCACCGTCTGGCAGATCAACCAAGTTCCAAACTTGATTTTCATCCATGGACTTTAACTCGGATCTCATGGCTCCAAGACATGACTCGGAATCAGATCCCACCATCACTTCCGAATAATTTGTTGGCTCATCACCGTCTAACAGTAACACATCACAAACACTTCGTAATCTCGCCGATCTTCGTAGTACAGGTGCTGCTGTCGGCTCAGCTACCACGACCGGCTCAACCTCCAAGGTTTTTGCCGACTTGCTACTAGCCTGTTGCTCTCGAATTTCTTTGTGTTGCACCGTGCTCCCACTGACTCCCTGACGGAGAAACTCTTTCTCAAGGAAGACACCGTTCCGAGCGACAAACACCTTTCCCTCTTCTCGGTTGTAGAATTAGTAACCCAAGGTTTTCCTCGGATACCCCACAAAAATACACTTATCCGACTTGGCCGTGAGCTTGTCCGACTGAAGTCGCTTGACAAATGCTTCACAACCCCAAATCTTAAGAAAAGACAAACTCGGCTTTTTGCCTGTCCACATCTCATGAGGTGTCCTCTCTACCGATTTTGATGGTACTCTGTTTAGTGTGAACGCCGCTATTTCTAGACAATAACCCCAAAATGATAAAGGCAGATCTGTCTGACTCATCATTGATCGTACCATGTCCAACAAGGTCCGATTCCGCCTTTCCGAAACACCGTTCCTTTGCGGCGTTCCTGGCGGAGTAAGTTGAGGAACTATTCGACAACTTTTCAGATGGTCATCAAACTCATGGCTCATGTACTCGCCTCCTCGATCCGACCAAAGAAACTTTATTTTCTTGCCGAGTTGATTTTGTGCTTCATTCTGGAATTCTTTGAACTTTTCAAAGGCTTCCGACTTATGTTTCATCAATTAGATATATTCATACCTACTCAAAACATCAGTGAAGGTAATGAAGTACTCATAACCACCCCTGGTTGTCATGGTCATTGGTCCACATACATCACTATGTACTAGTCCCAACAAGTCGAACGCCCTTTCGCAACTCTTTACAAAAGGTGTCTTGGTCATTTTGCCGAGTAGGCAAGATTCGCATGTCACGAACGACTCCAAGTCGAACGAAGTTAGGAGTCCATCATCATGGATCTTCTTCATGCATTTACAACTTATATGACCAAGCCGACAGTGCCAAAAGTAAGTCATATTCAGATCATTTGGTTTCAAACATTTATTTTATAAACCGACTCACCATCAAGATTCAAAATAAATAACCCGTCCTGGATGGGTGCAAAGCCGTGAAACATATCATTCAAATACAAAGAACAACCATTATTCTTGATATTCGACTCATACCCTTGCCTCATCAAACATGAAGCAGAAATAATGTTTCGACTAAGCACTGGAACATAATAACAATTATTCAGTTCCATAATGAATCCGGAAGGTAAATGAAGTTGCATTGTGCCGACTTCCAACGCAGCAACTCTTGCTTTGTTGTCGACTCAAATATCAACCTCGCCTCTTGCTACGCTCCTAGTTCTTACCAGTCCCTGCAACGAGTTGCAGATGTGAATAACTGATCCGGTAGCATATACCCAAGAATTATTAGGTGCATAAGCAAGATATATGTCTATAACATTGCAAACAAGTGTACCTGAGTCAGAAGTCATACCTCCACTCTTGGATTTGTCAGCCCAATACTTGCTGCAGTTCCTCTTCCAGTGGCCATCCGCCTTCTAGTAGAAGCAAGTGGATCCGGCTGAAGGAGATGGCTTAGTTCCTGAGGAAGCGCTTGGGACCGGGTCCTGAGCCTGCTTTCCTCCTGACTTAGCCTTCTTCTTAGTCCAAGAACTCTTCTTGAACTTAGCCTTATTCTACACCATCAACACTTGACTGGCGCCCTTTTTGAGATCCGCCTCTACCTGCTTGAGCATCCCATGCAATTCAGTGAGCTCCATGCAATTCAGTGAGCTTCTTATCCATACCATGCATGTGGTAGTTCGAAATGAACTGCCCATATGCACTAGGAAGAGAGTTCAGAATTATATCCGTAGCGAACTCTTCGCTAATGGGGTAGCCAAGCCTCTCCAAAGACTGCACGTAACCAACCATTTTGATCACATGCGGACTCAGTGGATCACCATCCTTAAGCTTGCAACTCAGCAAAGCCTGAGAGACTTGATACCTCTCAGTCTTCGCCTAAGCCTGGAACATACTTTTGAGGCTTTCGATCATATCGTAGGCCTCAACATTCTCGAACTGCTTTTGCAAGTCCAGTTCCATGTGAGCAAGAATAAGACAGCTAATATCTGTGGACTCATCCTTAGCCCGACGGTAGGCATTGGTGGCAGCGACAGTCGCATTCTCATTCGGCTCATCTGGAAGTGGGTTGTCTAGGACATGGTCCTTCTTTTCTTGTTTGAGAACAATTCTCAGATTTCGATACCAGTTGGTAAAATTAGTGTCGTTCAGTTTATCTTTCTCAAGGATAGTTCTCAACGCAAAACCGGATATCTGAGAGTGACTGCTACTTGGTGCCATGATCTACAACAGAAAATATGCAAAACACTTAAGACATGTATTCATAAAAGAGCAAGCATATTAAATACTTTAATATTTTATGCTCCCACTAGAACCAACACCCCTCCGATGGTTACTTAGTGATTCAGGATCCTAAATAAGCAAGTCGGCTAGTGAGCTTTAGCATCACTGCTAGCCGCCAAGTGATCTAGGTAGACAACTCCTTGTCAATTGTATCTCATACGACTCCTGTTGGACGGGTGGCATCACATGTCCCGGCTCCCATCCGACCTTTCCCCGAGTCCCACAACCGTTGTGATAGGCCCGTCTAGCTTACCGAGTGTTTCCGCAGTAAGAGTCCGACTCGAACCCACCTAGTCGAAAAGAATTGGCAGCACCTCAATTTTATGAGCCCACTACCAAAAATGTCCGACTTGTGATGGTGCAAACACTGGCGGGAAAACCTACTAGACCTTCTTTGAGGGATTAAATTTTACCGACTATCTAATAGAGGTAAAACAGAGACATAACAATAACACAAAATAAAGCAATTATAGTGTGAAATGGTATGGCTCCCTTCATGGCGATCTCTGACGAGGTTTGATCTCATCAATGCCCATTGTTATGGACTTGGTTTTTGGAGAAGATGGGGATGGTGGAGATCATGGAATGGTTAGCAAACAAGCAACACGGGGACACAAGGTTTACCCAGGTTTAGGCCCCCGGAGGGAAAACCCTACTCCTGCTTGTCTGCTCTTGATTATGGCGGAACCGAAGGTTACAGGGGTGCGCAGATGCAATCTGGCGTGGAGGCGTGTATGTGAAAGTATGAGAGAGAGATCTAGGTCGTGCCCTCCTAGCCTTTATATAGACTCAGGCAGGTCCCGGGCATAGACCTAGTCGGTTACAAGTTCTAGGGTTTTACCCCTTTGAATTTCCTATCTACGCTAGTCTTGCTCTCCAAGGATCCGAAGGTGTCATGGGCTTTGGCCACCCGAAAATCTTCATGGGCCGGCGTACTTCTGCCGTGGGCCTTCCTTGGGCTGAACCAGGTATGCTGAGACCACGTACCCGTAGGGTATAACCATGTCAGTAGCCCCTGAGTGATCAGTCGAATCGTAGATTCGGCTGAGGACTCTTTAAACCTTCGGGTGCAACTATGTATTTCAGTAGTTCATGTGCAGGGATTATTGATACGTGTTCCTGACTCACCCGACGGATCGGGGTCAGTTAATGTCTTAGGACGAAACAGCACGATCTTCTTCAGGTTCGAGTCCCTCAACTCGGACCTGGAACATATGCTGGCGTAATTCGACTCAGGCCGTGGAGGACTTACAGGAGTGGAATTCCAGTAATTTTAATTGATGTACCCAACACGTCCATCGGGATTTTTCATCGCGCCTGCTGGCACGGGTTTATACTAGCAGAGCGCAGTCGTGTGCGTTTCCAGGCCATCAGATGATATCTATAGGTCTTACCTTTGCGTCGCAGACACAGCATCCGAATGTTTATCACCGCGGAGGTGTTTCGGGTGGCCAAGGATAACGTTGCTCACTTAGCGTCTTGTTGGGGCAGAGTTGCCGAAAAGTTTTTGCATGCTGATCCAAAAGATCGCAGTCGAAGAATTCATAGGGTGCGCGACCAGCGCTCCCTATGGGAGTAACCCCCGAGTGTCTGTTCGAGTCGTAGACTCGAGCGGAGACTTTTATTCAGGCAATGTTTAGTGTTAAGTCCGTAGGACACAAAAAATTTCGGATGCTTAAATCCATCCTCCCTATGGGAGTAGCCCCCGAGTCCGTAGTGGAGTCTTAGACTCGACGTAGGACTCGAAGAAAATAGTTCGTTTTTATTCATCTTTCGGGTGCACGACCAGCGCTCCTAATAGGAGTAGCCCCCGAGTAATTAGTCGAATCATAGATTCGAGTGAGTACTCTTTAGCTTTGGAGCCGAAGAAATTGTAGTTGCTGCTAGTATAGCTTTTGATGACATCAGTGCTGACGATAAATGACCTCAAGCGTCTGCTGCGCCAGAGATGACTTGACTGGATGAACGTGGGTCCCACTTGCTAACCTTGAATTGACCGGTCACGCGCGGCGTGGAGATAATTACGGCGTCGCCTCGATTTCCGCGCGTAGTGGACGGCGTGGTAACGACGGTTCGTTGTGATGCTGACACGTGTATGGCCAGATCTGCCATTGGCGTTAGGTCTTCTTGATGGACGGTTGTCGTGCGTCGTCTTCGCCGTTATAATCATTGGGGAAAGCTACAGTTTGTTTTCACCGCATCTACTCTTGTTTTCACTGCCTCCTTGTGCTCGAGGGGTTCTTGCTGCATGCTGTAATATTCTTCCACATTTCCTTCTTCCCTTCTGCACTCTCACCTCCAGCGCCGCCGGAGGGCGATGGGGAAGGCTAAGAAATCGTCATCTGCGGCTGGTACCAGCGCCGCCGGAGGGAAGAAAGGCGCCACCGCTACCCGTGTCACTGATGGTGGTTGGCGGCGATCAGAGACGCGGGAGAGTGACCTCCGCAAGCTTCGTGAGCGGGGCTTGATCCCGCAGGATAGGGAGTCCGTCAGACTCCCAGGCAACGAGGTAATCCCCCGTCCTCCCCCTGGGTATCGGGTTATGTTTCTTGCCTTCGTTATTCGTGGGTTTTCCTTCCCAGTCCACGACTTCCTTCGTGGGCTACTCTTTCTCTACGGCATCCAGCTGCATCATCTTTCCCCCAATTCTCTTCTTCACATTGCTTGTTTTATCACCCTCTGCGAGTGCTGGCTCGGCATCGAGCCTCACTTTGGCCTCTTCCGAAAACTCTATTCCATGATGAGGCAATCCGGTTCGGATGGTGTGTATCCCATTGGGGGTTGCATCATCTCCCTCAAGGCCAATATTCTTTTCTTTTCTTTTTTCATGTCCGAATCTGTCCAGTACTGGCGGAGGCGATGGTTTTACATTCGCGACTCCACAGTGGCTGGGCAACATTTTGGTCTTGCTCCTTTCGACTCCTCCCAGATAATCGAGCCGAAAAGGTCCTAGAAAAACCAGATCTTGGATGGCGAGTCAGCGGAGATAGAGGTCCTTTACCGTCGGGTGGAGGATCTCCATTTGATTCCTGAGAAAGAAGTGAACGGCGTGGATATTATCCGCACGTTTCTCGAGCATCGGGTGCAGCCTCTCCAGGCTAGGGTGCACCCGATGTTTCTTTATGCTGGGCGCCGTGATCCGACGAGAATTTTGGCCGAGAAGCTTTCCCAGGGTGAACTCAACAGGGCCCTTCGTACGCTGTTGAAGTATAAGGCTGGAGAGGATATCCCGGGAAAGTCGCTGACTCCGTCGTTTTCTTCGACGCTGGCTGTTCCACAGGTGTAGATTCGTGCGCGTAGCGCTTTTGTCGACTGTGTATTTATTTTCCTTTGTTTGCTAACAAAGTCTCTTCTTTTCTGCAGAGCTTCAAAGTGCCGGGTATGGTGCCGCCATTGCCCGAAATCTTTCCGGATGCTCCGGATAATGATGTGGTGGATTCCATGTCTGAGCTGTCGTCGGCACGATCTCCGGCTGAAGAGGCCAATGAGTCGAGCGAGGACCATACTCGCAAACAATCGCGGAGTTCCAGCGAGTCTTCGGATGCCTCGACTCCTCAGACTCCCAGGAACCCTCTGTGCCTTGAGCGTCACAGTGATGGGCATGGAGGTTCTTCCTCTCCTATTCCTGCTCTTCCCGTGCGAGCTGTAGTGCCGCACCCGCCAGCGAAGCGGAAGAAGGAAGAAAAGAAGGAAGAGAAGAAAGAGGAGAAGAGGGTCCGAAGGACCCCTCCCGTCTTCAACCTGAGCGAGCTTGACTCGTAAGTTTCCTCTGTGCTGTGTTTTCTTTACTGTTTACTTTGCTCTTGTACTAATTTGTTTGTGTGCAGGCGCTCTTCCAACGACTCCTCTAGCGATGTTGCTCGGGAGATGATGGGGGAGTCGAAAGTCGCGTCTCCTCCTCCTCAGACGATGGCAACTTCGGAGGGCGCTGCTCCGAACCCTCCTCTGCAGGAGGTGCAGGTGGTTGCGCCTCGGAATTTCGCCAGCGGGCCTTTGGCATCGCCGTTGGATCATGTAAGTCTCCTGCCACATGGGGAGCCCCCGAGCGTGTGTAAAAGAGTTTTCTTATTTTGTTCTTCGAGTCTCAGGGGGAGCCCCCGGGCGTTTTCGTGTGAGTCTTTTGCTTCTGCTTTTTCCTGTTGGGCGTAGCCCCCGAGTCCTTTTTCTGACTAGTAGGTCTTCTTCCTGCAGCCTTTTGTGCAGGATGCCAGGCGACTAGTGCAGGAGCACCTGGTGCTGGAGGCCAGCCTCAAGCGGCTTCAAGGTACTGTTATGCCTTTGATGTTTTATTCTCCGTGCATTCATGTCCTGTTGTATGACGCTTGTATTATTTGGGTGCAGAGGAGCATAACACTTCCCTCCGTGAGATTGATGCTCTCAAGAAGAGCCTTGGTCAAGCGGACAAGAAGGCCGAGGTCGCCCTTGGTGCGAAGGAGCGCCTCGAGCTGGAGCTGGCTACTGCGGCCGAGGCTAAGGAGCGCCTGCGGCAGGAGGCCACGGACCGCGAGGAGCAGCTTGCCACTGCTGCGGCTGCGCGTGAAAGAGAGGTGGCTGACAAGCTCATGACGGCTGCCAAGGCTATTTCGGGTGAGCATCTTCGCTTTCACTTTCTTGTTTTTCTTGTCTTTTTCCTGGGTGCTTTCTTCATTCCTTTTCCTTATTGTCTCAGATGCCGCTGGCATCGAGTTTGACCGTGGTGCTCTAGAGCACGGGAGTGCTCTAGATGATGCTACTGCAGCGGTCGAAGATCGCTGCAGCACCATCGTCAGCTCACTTGCCAAGGCCAAGGAGTTCCATGGCCGCTTCTACAAGGAGCTTGTCCCCAAGGGCGCAGCCCTCGATGATGTTGACGCCTTGGTGGAGGCATTGTCAGCCGAAGCGCCTGCGGCATACAAGCGCAAGCAGAAGGGCATCGGCGCGTCCTTCGGGCTGGCGATGGCCTTGGCAGCTGGAGTGGAGCTGGACCTTCCCCAGATCACCTCCCAGATGCCGACGACCGCGGATGGATCCGAGGTAGCCTTCGCTACCTATTATACTCGCTGCAAGCGATATGGGCCCAAGCTGATTGATCTGCTGGCCGAGTACGCGATACGGCAGCAGGGGGAAGCCAAAGCGAGGCAATCCGGCTCCGAGGCGACTCAGGGCGTCGCGTCTTAGGCGCTGTAGTTGTAGGATAGTTTGTGATTTTCTTTTGCTGTAATTATGTTGAGGAAACAAAATCCATGTGCCACGTAGTGGCGTTTATCCACTTAATGAATTCTGCTGAGTTATGCTCTTCGCTGTCTGAGTGTTTATGTCATTTTCTTTTCTGTTGCTCTAGGTTCCTTCGGGTGCTGATCCTGTTGACACCCCGCCTGCAGCACGGCGGTGGCCATCTTTGGATGATTCGTCACAACTTGCTTTTCTTCGAGGCCGTGTTCGTAGTCTTGAGAAGGAGTTGCTTGGGGTGCGTGGTCACGCCGATGTTTGGAAGTCCAAGGCAGATCGCGGTGCAGCCATAGTGGATTACTTGATGGCGGAACTGCTTCGGCTATCTGAGCAGCTTCAATGTAAGTTGTTCTTTGTTTCGAGCTGCATCTCAGTTCTTCGGATGTGCCTGATGGCCTTGCGTCTTAATCTGTTGCGAGTGTTGCAGGTGCTAACCTTGCTCCGAGGGAGGAGAAAGAGCGTGTTGCTATTCGGGTCAATTGCTTGACTCAACAAGACATGGAAGCTGGCGGGTTCTTCTGGATGGATCGTGACCGTGCTATGGTCCTGGCGACGGTGCAGGATCATGTGCACCAGGTTTTGCGGGTGCTTCGTCAGGTGCAGACATCGCTTGCGTCGGTGTTGCATGTCATGTTCCATTGGATGTCGTGCCAACAAGCCTTGCTGGTCTACTGTCGAAGTTTTGGAGCGTGAATAATGTCAAGGTGCTGGTGCGGCAACAGCTCTTCGCATGAGTGAAGGCTGCTTTGTCCCTTGTGAGGCTGCACCGCCCTGATGTAAATTTGTCTGCTGTGGCGGCTGGGCCACCTCCTCGGCCAGATAGTGGTGAGTGGGACATGCGTCCACATTATGCGGCTGTAAGGCAGTATGCCGAACAGGTCATAGATTTGTTTGAGCAGCGTGCTCAAGTTATTCTCCAAAATAGGTAGTACCTGTAAAAGAGATAGATGTAAAATTTGTATGTTTCGACTTGGTGTGTTGTGACCTTTGTTATAAAGGTTTGTTTTGAACACGCAGTTCTTTGTTTGAGTACGTGTCCTTTTTGTTTGCCTGACGTTGTCAGCTACTCAGGTGTACACGTGTGATCCTCGGTCGATGAAATCGTGAGGTGGGGGGAGCCCCCGAGTGCGTTTGTAGCATAAAGTAAAGTTGCAAATAGCGAACGAAATTTTGGGGCGAGACACTTAGCTTTATTTATATCGTAATGGAGGAAGTACATTGTTCGGCTGAAAAGCCTTATTGAAAGTAAAGGGGTAGGTAGCTAGGGGTAGAATCGCCGCAAGTGTGCGATGTTCCATGGGTTGGAGTATGCGACTCTATACTCCACGTGCTTGAGGCGATAGATGCCACCTGGGATGACTTCGGTGATAATGTAGGGTCCTTCCCATGGCGACTCGAATTTCTTCGGTCGCTCTTGCTTGAGTCGCAAGACGAGGTCTCCTTCGACGAAGGGCCTTGGGCGTAGCCGGCGGTTGTGGTAGTTTCGGAGACTCTGCTGGTACACCGCTGATCAAGCTGCTGCTAGGTCTCTTGCTTCGTCGAGTGTGTCGACGGCATCTTCAAGTGCAGTCGTGGATTCGGATTCACTGTAAGCGATGACCTGGGGGGCCTGGTGGCGTACTTCGGCTGGTAGCACGGCCTCGGCCCCGTGCACCATGAAGAACGACGTGTAGCCGGTGGAGCTGATTGGCGTAGTCCGCAAGCTCCATAGGACGGATGGTAGCTCTTTCGTCCAGGCTCCAGCTTTTTGTTCGAGTGGACTCATGAGGTGCTTCTTTATGCCAGCGCCGATTAGGTCGTTGGCCTTTTCCACCTGCTTGTTCGTTTGCGGGTGTGCCACTGAGGCGTACGTGATGTTGATCCTGAGGCCTTCGCAGAAGTCCTAGAATTCCTTGGAGATAAAGTTTGATCCATTGTCGGTGATGATGCTGTGCGGTACGCCAAACCTGTAGATAGTGGACTCAAAGAATTTTACGGCGGTCTTGCCCTTTTGGTTAGTGACCGGCATGTCTTCGACCCACTTGGTGAATTTGTCGACTTCGACTAGGAGGTAGACGTACCCCCCTTTCGAAGACTTTGGCAGTTTGCCAATCATGTCGAGGCCCCATTGAGCAAAGGGCCAGGCTATAGGTATTGGCCCGAGCTCTGATCCGGGTGCGTGTGGTTTGTCAGCGAACCTTTGGCATCCCTTGCATCTTCGGACGATGTCCTTTGCATCGCTCATGGCCGTTGGCTAGTAGAATCCAGCTCATAGAGCTTCGGCGACAAGGGAGCGGCTGCATGCGTGATGGCCGCAGATGCCCTCGTGGATGTCTTGGAGGATTGTTTTCCCATCACCGATGGTGACGCATCTTTGTAGTACACCCGTAACACTGCGCTTGTACAGCTCGCCATTGATGATGGTGAAAGCTTTCGACCGGCGAGATATGCATCGGGCATCTGTCGGGCTGTCAGGCAGTTCTCCGTTGACGAGGAACTGGAGGTATGGTCGTGTCCATGTTTCTTCTACTGCCATCACTTGCATCAGGTTGACCATGGCGACTTCTGTGTCCAGTTTTTCGGGTCCTTCATGACCTTCGGCCAGCGTAGCCCCAGAGTGTTCTGCTTCTTCGGGTATCCCTAGGGGAATTTTCGCTTGATGGATGGCACACAGATCTGTTCGAGGAACACACCTGGTGGTACCTTTGCGCAGGTGGAGCCGATGTTGGCGAGTCTGTCGGCTTCCTCGTTGCTTTATCGTCCAACATGCCGAAGCTCGCAGCCGTCGAATTCTCCTTCGAGTGCATTGTAGAGTGCGCGATACGCGATCATGTTTTCGGCGTGTGCGTCGCACTCGTTCATCATATGCTGAACGACGAGGTTAGAGTCACCGTAGATGACCAGGCGCATTGCGCCGCAGATCTTTGCCATCCTCATGCCGTGGATGAGGGCTTCGTATTCGGCCTCATTGTTGGAAGCTCGGAATTTCATACGGAGGACGTACTTCATCTGGTCGCCTCTGGGAGGTCGAGATGACCCGGATCTGCTCGACTTCACGCTTGGAGTCGTCAAGTGCATCGTCCATGACTGCGACATGTCTGGGTGTCGGCAGCTCCATCCAATGTACAAGGAAGTCCGGGAGGACTTGAGATTTGATTGCGAGTCGCTTCTCGTAGACGATGTCCAGGGGTGACAGATCGATGCCCCACAGGGCCACGCGTCCTGTGGCCTCTGGATTATTCAGGATGTTGTTCAGGGGTGCCTCGTTGACGACCATCACCTGGTGTTCCTGGAAGTAATGGCTCAGCCGTCATGAACACGCCGTAGGAGAGTTTCTGGTAGTGAGGGTACCTCTATTTTGTTGGCGTCAGTACCTCGCTGAGGTAGTATATTGGGCGTTGGACCCCATGAGTCTTGCCCTCTTCAGGTTGTTCGACCACTAGCACGGTGCTGACCACCTGGTGTGTGGCTTCTATGTACAGCAGCAGAGGCTCGCGCTCCTTTGGCGTGACCAGGACGGGCGAGGTGGAGAGTAGCCGTTTGAGGCTTTCGAACGCATCGTCGGCTTCGGGCATCCACTCGAATTTATCTGCCTTGCGTAGCAGCTGGTAGAATGGCAGGGCCTTCTCGCCCATGCAGCTGATAAATCTGCTCAACGCCGCTATTCGCACTGCAAGCTGCTGGACACCCTTGAGGTTTTTCGGCTTCTCCATCGCCATGATGGCCCTGATTTTCTTCGGGTTCGCCTCGATCCCTCGCTGAGAGATGAAGTACCCAAGCAGCTAACCCGATGGGACGCTGAAGGCGCACTTTTCGGGGTTGAGTTTGATCCTGTAGCGATCGAGGTTGTCAAACGTCTCGCGGAGATCGTCGATAAGTGTCCTTGCCTCCCTGGTTTTGATGACTATGTCGTCGACATAGACTTGAATGTTGCGACCGATCTGGTCCTTCAGGCATGCCTGCATGCATCGTTGGTACGTGGCACCTGCGTTCTTTATCCCGAAGGGCATTGTGTTGTAGCATAACACTCCGAACGGTGTGATAAATGCCATTTTCTCCTGATCTTCGACCTTGAGTCAAATTTGGTTGTAGCCTGAGTAGGCATCGAGGAAGGAGAGTTTCTCGCAACCTACAGTCGAATCGATGATCTGATCGATCCGAGGAAGAGGGAAGTGGTCCTTTGGGCAGTGCTTGTTTAGCGACGTGAAATCCACGCACATCCGCAGGATGTCCGTGTCCTTCTTTGGGTCCATCACTGTATTTGCAAGCCACTCGCTTTCTTTGATTTCCCTGATGAAGTCTGCAGCGGGTAGTCTATTGATTTCTTTGCCGATAGCTTTGGCCCGTGGCTCGGACAGTCTCCGGATGGACTGTTTGACGGGCTTGGTGTCTGGAAAAACGTTGAGTGCGTGCTCGGCGAATTCCCTGGGAACTCCTGGCATGTCCGCAAGACACCAGGCGAAGATTTCCCAGTGCTCATGGAGGAATTCGACGAGCGCGCCTTCCTATGCGGGGCTGAGGTCGTTGGCGATCAGCGTCGTCTTGGAGGCATCCGTCGGATGGACTTGCACCTTCTTTGTGTTGACGGTGGAGTCGAAGGACATGTCAGGTGCGTTTTGTCGTGCGACTGGGGGTGCCCCATTGTCCGTCACCTCGCGGAGCCTTACGAGATCCTCCTGCATGCCGAATAATTGGGAGATTCTGTTGAAATCTCTGTCGCATTGGTTCGATCGGGTGAAGCTCCCGTGGATTGTGATGATGCCCTTCGGCCCTAGCATCTTGAGTAGCAGATATTCATAGTGTGGGACAGCCAAGAACCTTGCGAATGCTACACACCCGAGGATGCCGTGGTACTGTGATGGCCAGCCCACCACTTCGAATTCGAGCCGTTCCAGTCGGAAGTTGTCCGGCTTGGCGAAGATGACGTCGAGCCATATTTTGCCTAGGGGGAATATGCCCTTCCCTGGAACGATGTCGTGGAACGTTGTGTCTGATTGTTCCAGGCTGCACTACGGGATCCGAATTGCTGCTAGAGTGCTTGCGAACATCAGGTTGATGCCGCTGCCGCCGTCCATGAAGACGCGACTCATCTCGAAACCTCCGATCTGCGCCTCCAGCTCAGGGCAGCATGACCTGGGCGAGGGATCTGGCAAGGATGATCCGAACGGCTAAACGTGATGCAGGACTCCGATCCGCTGAGGTACTCAGGGATGGCGGGTGGAGTTGCTACGGCCAAGTTGATCTGGCGAGTTATTTTCTTCTGCACCCTATTCATGGGGCGCCCCTTCTGGATCATCAGTGCTCCTTTCGGCGGGGGATATCCGTTCCCGACGTTGTTCTGTGCTGGTGTGACTGGTTGGTGCGGACCTCCCACGGGTGGTGGTGGAGGAGCTCCGTGTGCTATTTCACCTGGCGCGGGTGCGTTTCCGAACGCAGGAATTGGGTCTTGCTGCCGCATCTGCATCATGCTTTCGCTGAGCTTCTGGAACTCACGGCAGTCCTTGAGCATGTGGCTCGCCTTCTTTTTGCCATCCTGCTTGTCGATGTAGAAGTGGATGGTGCATGGACCCAAAAGTTTTTCGTATGCCGAGGGCCCGTTATCACGGTCGCGGCGCTGCCACGACTATGCTGGGCGTCCCCCGTCGCGGAAGTTTCCTCCGCGGTATCCTCCGCTGTTGCGGTTGGCGTCGTTGCGGCGATCGGCGTAGCCGGCCGCGACCATGTCGGGTCCGTCGCGATCGTCGTAGACGCGCGATCTCCTCTTGCTACGACGTTCTCGTCGTCGGCCGTAGTCGTCCTCTTCCTCCGAGTGTGCCCGGTGGACGGAGTCTTCGCCGTCGGCCCACCTGTTGGCGATGTCCATGAGGTGGTCGAGTGTTTTGGGCTTGACGCGCCCGAGTTCCTCCTTGAAGTCTTGGCTCTTGACGTCGTCCTTGAAGGCGTCGATGGCCCTCTCTTTGGAGATGTGTGCTGCGGAGTTCTTGGTGTTGGACCAGCGTAATATGTACGAGTGAATGGATTCGCCCATTCTTTGAGTGCAGGCTCGCAACTCTTCGATTGAGGCGGGCCTCTTGCTAGTGCCTTTGAAGTTTTGGATGAAGCTGTAAGCCAGCTCCTCCCAGCTTCGGATGGACCCTGAGGATAGGCTGCTAAGACAGATCCGGGCAGAGCCTATCAGCTGTGGCTGAAGGCATTGCATGGCGGTTTCTTTGTTACCGCCGTGCAGCTTGATGGATGACAGATGATCGCTGAGCCATGCCTTTGGGTCTTGCGTGCCATCGAACTTCAGAGTATCCGAAGGAAGTTTGAAATTACGTGGCATCTTTGTTCGTCGAAGAGATCTGCTGAAGCATCGGGCCCCACAAAGTTCTCCTTCGTCTTCGTCCATCTCGGATTCAGACGAGCATGCGCGCTTGGCTCGCGCTTTGTCTATTTTGCGCTGTGTGAGCGCGTCCCTGGCGTCGTAGTCCCATTTATGATGACGCGAGCTCTTCTTCCTTCGAGGAAGGTCGTGTTCCTCTTCCTCTTCGGATGAAGGGGTGGGGCTCCGGTCGTGCCTGGCCGAAGCTTTCTTCTTCGGCTCCGCAGGAGCTTCTTGGTGGAGCGCAGCTCTGACAAGTCCGAGTCCGATAAGTGCGGACTTGTGCATGGCCCTCTTCGGGTCCCCCTCTAGAGGTGGGTGGGCTGCGAGGTACGCAGTGGCTGCCATGATCGCAGCCTGCGGCGTTTTAGGGATGATGTTGCCGTCGGTGTCCATCTCCATGAAGGATGTGTGGAGGGTTCGGGTCACCTCCCGGCGCTCCTTGGGGTCCATGTTCTCCACCTGAGAGCGGTGCTTGTTGCCTTGGTTGCCGTTCGAGCTTGAGCCGATGCCCATGGCGGAGAGCGCGGCTCGTTGCACGCTAGACTCTGAGGCTGCTTGCTTGCGTTTGTCAAGCACCTCCTGCATCTTGACCTGCTTCTTGTGCTCCTCGATCAGGAGCAGGTGGTAGGCCATCAGCAGATCCCGGGAGGAGTTTGCAGGCAGGACTATGTTGCCTGCCACGGCGTTGCGTGCCTGGGCCCATCCTTCTTTGCTAAGGTGGATGACATGGCCGTTGTTTTCCCCTTCGGGTGGGGGGGCTGGCTTCTTCTGTTCCCGACGTTCCTGTCTTGCGGGTTGGGGCTCGAGTTGGGTGGCGGGTTGGGTGTTTGCTAATCCCCGTCAGCCTGTATGACTACGGCGCATTGGTAGCGCTCGTAGATTGGTCCGCTGCTACCACAGCTTTCAGATCCGGAACCGTAGGTCCCTTCATCCGATGGCGGATCGCACAGATCGGAGTTGCAGCTGCTGCTGTCGTAGGAATCATCTGTTGATGATGTTGTGCACGGGGTGGGGTCCATGCGGGCCTGATTGATGGTAGGGCACCCGCCGGAGGCGGAGGGTGCCGGTTACCCACTGGAAGCGAAGCTCCCGAACAGATTTCGAGTCCGCCACGGGCTCGAAGTCCTTCATGGTGGCCGGTGAGTGGGCGGTGAAGTCGAAAGCGCCGAAGAGGAGGTGACTCTCTGTCGCCGCAGAGTTGTAGATCGATCGGGTTGGAACCGTCACGACCGCACAATCTGCGTCCCCAGTTCCCACAGACGGCGCCAATTGACGAGGTTTGATCTCATCAATGACCATTCTTATGGACTTGGGTTTTGGAGAAGATGAGGATGCTGGAGATCGTGGAATGGTTAGCAAACAAGCAACACGGGGACACAAGGTTTACCCAGGTTTAGGCCCCCGGAGGGAAAACCCTACTCCTGCTTGTCTGCTCTTGATTATGGTGGAACCGAAGGTTACAGGGGTGCGCAGATGCAATCTGGCGTGTATGCGAAAGTATGAGAGAGAGAGATCTAGGTCGTGCCCTCCTAGCCTTTATATAGACTCTGGCAGGTCCCGGGCATAGACCTAGTCGGTTACAATTTCTAGGGTTTTACCCCTTTGAATTTCCTATCTACGCTAGTCTTGCTCTCCAAGGATCCGAAGGCGTCATGGGCCTTGGCCACCTGAAAATCTTCATGGGCCGGCGTACTTCTGCCGTGGGCCTTCCTTGGGCTGAACCAGGTATGTTGAGACCACGTACCCGTAGGGTATAACCATGTCAATCTCCATCTCCACAAAGTCTGTAATCCAACTCGTGCCAACTCTTGTCATTTGCCGTCTTACTCCACGTCGCTGACATGTACATCTCCTTGCATGTCATCCGGATTATCCAAACAGCTACACTAGCTTAGTAAAGTAAATTACATAGAGAATCCGACACGCAGGTCGTTATACAATAAAATGACAGCACCTAGGCTCCAGCCGGCTGACAAAAAACGTGATTCGCAGATCACGTATGGATTACACACATACATCACATGCACATAAACCATACCATTCACAACTTCCTGCAAAAACAATTTATGCATAGATACAATATCTATCGGCGTTGTGAAACTCGCAACGACATCTAAGGCGCTACGACAGGGCGAAGCCAGCGGTCCCGCTTCTGGATTTACGTGTCACAGTCTACCCCGATGGAGGAATCCGACCGGTAGGGGTATGTCGTTCCACGACCTCAACAGTATGATCACGGAAATCAGATCTACCATTCCCCGAGTACAGTTGATACAATCAATCTCGTACAAAACCGATCTATCTCATAGATCGACCACCAAAATAGCATATATATCTCATCTACAGCCAACCGCATATCACATATGCAAGATCTCGAGCCTAAAACCAGAAGCTATCGCTCTGATACCACTGTTGGTCCACGCGGAGGTAAAACAAAAAATTTCCTCTAACGTGGTGATCCCAAGATCCAGCTGAGGTAGAAGGCCACGAGGTTTACCACTAGACGCGCAGTTGCGGATTACTGATGAAGCGCGTCAGTTGATGCAGTGCAGTCCTTTGCGATCCGATCGTCCTGGTGCTGATCGTACAGCACCTCTGCTGGTATCCACACGTGCAAGGAGGAGCACCGGCGGCGAACTGCTAGGTTCGATATGACGGCAGGACTACTGTGGAGCTAGGGTTTCCAACACATGGAATGACCTAACCGAACAACGATTAACCATTCTGGGTTATGGTGCTCCACTATATATAGGGAGTGAACGTGGGCTCTGCTCGTGCGGCCCATTCACTAAAGCCCATATAATATTAGTCACCGTGAGTCCAACTCACTAACTGAGTCCTAATCCGGCTTGGGTCCAACCCAACCAGATTTCTGGTTCAGATCCGATCTGAACCTTCTCCCGCTCTTAAGTGTGTGACCCCGCAGGCTCATGGCTACTTGGACACGATTAGAGTCCGACTCCAAATTGATCAGTCGGTAGCGGCTCCTAGCAGAACGTGCCGACTCCCAAGTACCAAAGAGTCATGACGACTTGCCTTTCCAATGCGACTTGCGTGCGAGTCCATTTTGCCTCACGATATACCTTGTCAGACTATAGGCAAATAATTGTCATCCCTTAAATAGTCTGAATCTCTTCTCGATCCGAGATAAGTGATTCACCCGACTAACTCTTAGTCAACCGCCTCGGTTAACACTTAACCGAGTCGTGCATGGCCATGCTTTCCGAATCATATCTTCCGAGAGGGCCCAGAGAATATCTCTCCAAGTGGAGGGAAAAATCCCATCTTGGTTATTCACATCACGCGGCTTGATTCTCAGTCGACCCGAACCCTGCCTTTATAGCTGCCCAGTTATGGATCAGCGTTTGACAGAACCTAAGTCGGTGTTCCTCAACTCGGATTATGCAATAACCTTAGGTCTAAGGATTACATTGATTGAGATATACAAATGACAACTTGTTCGTTGTACCTCAATATGGTTCAATCCGACTCGATAAACTCTTTAGCTGAATATGTGTAAGTTGGAATAGCATCTCCATGCCCATGACAAGTGGAACCGAGTCATCGAGCCAACTTTCACATTGGTATAAGTTGTGTGTCCAGCACAACCTCAATGACCAAGGATATTTAGTACAAACAATATGAATATATAGTTCCACAACCAAACCACATATTCAATGATACACATCATATGTTTATACAAGGACAACTTAATATCTTTATGAATACAATGGGAAATCTCATCATACATGATTGCCTCTAGGGCATATTCCCAACAGGGGCTGCCCCCTTGTCCTCCCTCCATTCATGTGGGTGGAGCATCCACTCACTTTTAGCCCCTTCATTTCTCCACTAAAAATCCCACTCAAAAATCCCATTAAATTTCAACCAAATTTAATGCAATCTCTCTTTAAGTAAAACTCCTTTTATTTATTAAGAATTTTGTCAATTACTTTAATGGACACATATAACCCCTTGCTAGTATTTCATTTCACATGCAGGAACACTTTCAACAATTTCACCTGAAACGATTCCGATGTCTAGTGAAATAAATTCATGCGCTTTGTAAATCTTTTCAGAATGAAAATATTTATTCCAAATGGTGTGGTGTCTCTTAAGTGTGTCACCCTACGGTTCGCGAATAATGCGGACATGATCGAGACCCTTCTCGGATCAATAATCAGAAGCGGTACCTGGAGATCCATACCGACTCCCACACATTCAATGATGACTTTCTTGTGATCGTGAGAACCTTTTACGCTAGAATCTTAATCCCTTTGTGTGCGACCTTGGCGCAATGCTTAATAGGATTGATAGGAAACCCATACCAACAAGTTGCAACTTATTTTCTGGGAGCTCATTCGAAAAGAACTCGAAGGTTAAGTGTGCTTGGCCTAGAGAAATTCTAGGATGAGTGACCAACCGGGAAGTGGGTACCGGTGCACACGAGTGAGGACAAAGTGCGCAGAAAAGACTAGTGTTGGTTTGTGGGGTTAGTCTAGAGATCCTATTGAGCTTCCAGAAGTGACAGTCGTCAGCCCGGAGTGACCGGGGGTGTTACACTTTGTCTCGTGATATATTACATGTCCGAGATTCGATCATCGGTATCTTCATACCCATTTTGATCTCGTTACTGACATGTACTCTTTTCTTGTTCCCGTGATATAACATTCTAGTGATCAAATCACTTGCTTGCAAACTAACCAATGTGATATCACCGAGAGGTCCCGGAGCATATCTATCTATCATCGATATGAACAAATTACACTCTTGATCCATGGGCCTCAACATAACACTTTAGTAGCACTGAACCCATCTTTATAATCACCCTGTTACGATGTGACGTTTGATGTTATCAAGATACTCTTCTAGTGTTAGTGATTGACATAATATCATGGTCTAAGGATTAGGATTACTTTGTATGATGTTATAGCAATATAAACTCAATGACTTTGATCGTAATGCTATACTTTGTATGAATTTTCATCACACCATTCCAATAATTTTGTGACCTCGTTATTAACAACATCCAATGTCCATGATCAGGAAACCTTGATCATCTTGTTAATCAACGAGCTAGTTTGTAAGATAGGCATAACTACGAACTTCATGTTTGTTTATTAAACACACATGTATTAACATTTCCGTATTAATACAATTATAGCATGCAAAATAAACATCTATCATATACTTGGAATATACATAATAACAACTTTATTATTGCCTCTCAAGGCATATTCCCTTCATCAGTAGCAAAGGTGAGCTGAGCAAGGAGATCAAAAATCGCGAGAAAGAACAACAAGAACACGGGTTTGAGCAATTAAATGGTGTTTTCTCGGGGGAGAGAGAGGAGTGGCAGGTGGGAGAATAAGTGGAGGGCTAGGGGTGGCGCATACCATGGCCAGGCGCACCCTTGGTGTGGCCGCGCCACCAGGTGGTGTGCCTGCTTGGTGGGCCCCCTGGGTCACTTAAGGTGCCTCTCTGCCCCTTTTTGGCATAAAAATTTAATATGAATTTTCTGGAATTTTTCGAGAAACTTTATTTTTGAGCAATTTTCAGGAATTTATAAATGATTTTATTGCAGAAAGATGATTTTGGAATGATGCAAAAACAAAACAAAACTAAAACTTCATAAGTTCTAAGACACTCTAATATGCAAGCAACTAGCAATACAAAGATGAGCAAGGTGACAGTAGGAATTGGAATAAAGAAAATAAGAGTAAACAAAAATAATCATGGTGAAAACATTGTTTTGTTCATCAAAATCCCTTTGTTAACAAGGTTGGTCAAGTCTTGTTACCAAAATAATTTTATATGAAACAAAACTTCGCATTTCACTAAATTATTATATTACCTCAACCTTGATAGCGATAGTCCCAATCATAATAATTTCATAATTTTCTTGTGGTATGGGACAATATATTTCTCCAACTTTGATGCCTTCAATATTTTCAATTGAATTTAGGCCATAATTCTTATCAATCTTCTTGGGGAAATAGACAGTATGCTCCTTGTCATTAACATTAAAAGTTACTTTTCCTTGATCACAATTAATGACAGCACCTACAGTATTAAGAAAAGGTCTCCCAAGAATAATAGACATATTATCATCTTCAGGCATTTCAAGCACAACAAAGTCAGTTAATATCAAACAATTATGAGCCACTTGAATAGGAACATCCTCACATATACTAATAGGAATAGTGGTAGATTTATCAGCCATTTGCAAAGATATATCAGTTGGTATCAATTTTTCCAGTTGAAGTATCTTGTAGAGAGAAAAGGCATAACACTAACTCCTACTCCCAAATCACATAAAGCAGTTCTAACATAATTTTTTAATAGAACAAGGAATAGTTGGAATCCCTGGGTCTCCAATTTTCTTTTGAACCTTACCATTGAAGGAATAATTAGCAAGTAAAGTGGCAATCTTCTCATTAGGAATATTCCTTTTATTAGAGACAATATACTTCATATAGTTTGAATAAGGAGGCAATTTAATAGCATCAGTCAAAGGAATTTGCAAAAACAAAGGTTTCATCCACTCACAAAATTTGTTATAGTGTTCTTCTTCCTTTGACTTGTGTTTCTTATCAGGAAAAGGCATTGGTTTTTGCACCCAAGGCTCTCTTTCACTTCTATGTTTATTAGCAACAAAATCTTCCTTAGTGTACTTAATATTCTTAGTGTGCCTTTTAGGTTCTTCCTCAATTTCTTCTTTATCAGGAGCATCATTTTTATCATTACCACTTTCAGTTTCAGCATCAGAGACAAATATACTATTAGGATCTTTAGCAGGTTTAGAAGATTCCACAACTGCTTTATGTTTCTTTTTCTTTCTTTTAGAAGAAGTACCACTATTTTTAGCCTGTTGAGAAACTTGATCAATTCTTTTAGGATGCCCCTCGGGATATAAGGGGTCCTGAGTGGAAACACCACTTCTAGTCCTAATTTCATAAGCATGTTTTTCTCTAGAAGCATTAACTAGCAAATCTTTTTGTACTTTAGTAAGCTGATCAATTTGAGTTTGAACCATTTGAAAATGTTTAACAAGCATTTAACATCATTGGAGGTTCTTTCCACAATATCTTGCAACTTATTAATAGCTCTAGAATTTTCCATTAGATGATTCTGCACTCTCATATGAAAATCATCTTGTTTAACAACATAAATATCAAATTCTTCTAAGCATTGATCAGGAGGTTTACAGTAAGGAATATCACTATCATCAAAATGTTGGAGAGAGTGTACCTCAATAGTGTATGAGTGAGAGTTTGGCTTACATAGTTCTTCTATAGGAGGTAAATTCTTCATATCTTCATATTTAATACCCTTCTCCTTAAGACATTTCTTAGCTTCCTTCATCACTTGATCATTTAATTCAATCATTCCTCTATTCTTTGGTGTTGGTGTTGAGGTTGGCTCAGTAACAGTTGGCTCAGGTGTAGTTGGCTCAGGTGTAGTCCAATCATCATAATTCTTGCTTATTTTAGCTATTAATTCCTCAGCTTCATCGGGAGTCCTTTTCTTGAAAACACAACCAGCACAACTATCCAGGTATGTCCTAGATTCATCGGTTAGTCCATTATAGTATATATCAAGAAGCTCATTTTTTAGGTATTGGACATCCATGTTGTGCTTTAGTTAAAGCACAAAACCTTGCCCATGATTCAGGCAATTTCTCTTTTTCTCCCTATTTAAAATCAAAAAGTTCCTGCAAAATGGCATGTTGAGCACTAGGAGGGAAATATTTCTGAAAGAAAGTATTAATCAAGTCATTAGGACTTTCAATAGATCCAGGAGATAAATTATTAAACCAAGCTTTAGCTTCACCTTTTAATGAAAAAGGGAATATTTTAGCAACAAAGTAGGTGCATTTCTTAATATCATCAGAAAATAAGCCACTCATAATATAGAGCTCTTGCATATGTGCCACAGCACTTTCATTTTCAGTCCCACAAAAAGGGTCTTTCTCAACAATGGTTATATAAGATAAATAAAGAGAGAAATCAAAATCCTTATCTTTATTGTTTATGGGAGATGTGACAAACTTAGCATCAGGAGATAATTTAAGTCTAATAGTGTGTCTCTCAAGAAGACTTTTAATAACACTTGCACCATGAGTGTTTCGACATTCTTCAATAAATTCATCAGTCATTTCAATATAACTATCATCAAGATCATAGCTAAGATGCTCTCTAGATTCAGGTGAACTAACAGGTGTAGCAATATCTTCATTGGGAGTTTCGGGGTTTCCAATTTTAGTTCTAGCAATTGTAGCATCTTGGAAAGGACCTAATGAACCACTCTCATCAAGCATAGTAGAAGTAACATCATGAGTATCAGAAGCAATTTCAGATTCATCAGAAGTAGCAGTATGTGTAACATGTGTATGTGGTGGTGGTGTAAGGAGCTTACTCAACACAGATGGTGAATCAAGAGCAATAGAGGTGTTCAGAATTGTACCTCTTCTTGTAGTGTATGGTAATATAGGAACTTTTCCTCATGAGTTTTACCCATGATGAATGGATAGCAGCGAACAGTAATAGTTCCAAGTGAACTTATGAATAAAGCTATGCTCCTCGGCAATGGCGCTAGAAAATAGTATTGATGACCCACAAATATAGGGGATCACAATAGTCTTCGAGGGAAGTAAAGCCCAAATTTATTGATTCGACATAAGGGGAGCCAAAGAATATTTATAATCCTTAACAGATGAGTTATCAATTCAGCTGCACCTAGAAACAGTCTTGCTCGCAATAGTTTATTAGTAGAAACAATTTTGTAGTAGCAAGAGCAAAATAACAGCAGTAGTAAAATAAAGACAGCGGTAAAAATTGTAGTAAACAGCAGGATTAAAGTGCGATAGGCATAGGGATGGATGGACGGGCGTTGCATGAACAATAAAATTCATGTAATAATCAAGACCAAGGGCATTTGCAGATAAATAAGATAAAGCATCCAAGTACTAAGTAATCATAGGCATGTGTTCTATATATAGTCATACGAGCTCGCAATGAGAACTTGAACAACATCTTTTGTCCTGCCAGCCCGTTGCAGCGGGGCCTCTAAGGAATCTACTGGCAATTAAGGTGCTCCTTTTAATAGAGCATCGGAGCAAAGCATTAGCACTCTATGAACACACGTAATCCTAACATCACAGCCATCCCCTCCGGTTATCCCGATTTCTGTCACTTCGGGTCCTCGGGTTCCGGACAACGATATGTGTATACAACTTGCAGGTAAGATAAAAAACAATAATATCATCATGAATCAATAACATGTTCAGATTTGAGATCATGGCACTCGGGCCCTAGTGACAAGAATTAAGCATAACAAGTTGCAACAATGTCAAAAAGTGCTAACAATAGATACTAGGCACCTTGCCCTAACAATCTTATGCAATTACATGATCGATATCATCCAATCCCTACCATCCCCATAGCCTACTGCGGGGGATTACTCACACATGGATGGGGGAATCATGTATGGTTGATGGAGAGGCATTGGTGATGATGATGGCGATGATCTCCTCAAGTTCCTCGTCCTAGCAGGGTGCCAGAACATAGTTTCTGGTTCCGAATTGCGGTTTCTGGTGGCGGCGGCGCAGCGGAACTCTTCTCTAGAAGTTGTCGAACCCCCCGGTGTTTTTAGGTCAGAGGGTATATGTAGGCGAAAGGAGAGGTCAAGGAGGAGTCCAAGGCGGCCACAACATGCCCTGGCACGGCCAGGCCTGGCCCGCGCCATGGGGTGGTGTGGGCCCCTCTTGCCTCTTCTCCCCTCCGTCTTCTGGCTTCGTGAGTCTTCTCGGAAAATAGGATTTTTGGCATATTTTTTGGGATTTTTCCTGAAAGTTGATTTCCTGCACAAAAATGAGACACCAAAGCAATTCTGCTAAAAACAGCATCAGTCTATGTTAGTTGTATCCAAATCACACAAATTAGAGGAGAAATAATAGCAAAAGTGTTCGGGAAAGTAGATATGTTTTGAACGTATTATGCGACAAGAACCTTTCTTGTTGTTTCTATATTGAACTCTTTCAATATATCATATATGTACTTCCTTTATAACCATATTAGTGCCTCAATCTATCCACATAGACATTGATGCCTAATATTTGGGTTATGCCTAAGTCTTTCATCAAAATCAAATTTAATGAAATTCTTAACCCGTATCAATAAAACATACATCATTTCCAATCAACAATATGTATTTCACATAATGTATTAGAAATATGTCTTAGCGCTCCCACTTAATTTCTTGCAAATGCAAGCATCTTCATCGTCTTCGATGAAATTAAACCCTTTTAACAGTTACATCACGGTGAAGATTCCAACTCCGTGATGCTTACTTCAACCATTGAAGTTTGCATGCGCTTTTAGCATCCTTTCTCTTAACAAAACCCTTTGGATCGTGTCATGTACATGTCCTAGGTAACCATTCCATTAGAAAAACTTTGTTTTGTTTGTTCAACTATCATATACCAAAATTATATGTAGTGGTTGCTATATTAATCCGTCCAGACTAAATGTCGCTATGAAAGATCAAATCTTGTCATAGTCAACTCCTTGAACATTTTTGTAAAAACTTTTATGACATGTCGACTATTTCATAGATGTGAAACATACATGTCTATTTATAGTTCCAAATACGACCGATAGGTTTTACACCTTTTTGGAGGGTCTTCCAAGTTCAAAAACTTGATTTTTCGTGTATGGAAATATCACGGATTTTATGGCTTCAAGCCATTTGACGGAGTAAGGGCCCATCATTGCTTCTTTTCATGTAGTTGGTTCATAATTATCAAAAAATAATGATTTAATTCTCAAATCTTGGTATTTGATTGTTTACCCGACCTACATGGTTCAATAGGAACTTAGATCTCCATGACCACAACCTTTGAGGCACGTGATCCATGAGCATTGTGGCTTCCTCTGGAACTCTTTCTGGCGCTGAGCAACTCAGCACACATAGCTAAGGTTCAATAACCTTATCAAAGTTGTATTGTCCTCCCACTTAACTTTTCACGAAAAAATCCTTCTCAATAAACTCGACGTTCTAAGCGACAAACACTTTTGTCTTTGGTGTTATGGAGAAATACCCAAAGGTTATTCAAAATAACCTACAAAGACATGCTCATCTGACTTTGGTTGTAAACATTTCACTTATGCCTGGCATACCAATATTTAAGAAAGGACAACTTGGGTTTTATCTCAAGCCATAAATTATATGGTGTCATTTCAACGGATCATGATGGAGCTCTTTTCAGTGTAAAAGCGGTAGTCTCTAAGGCTTTAATATTTAAAATATAATGATAGTTTTATAAATGACACCTTTGATCTTACCATGTCAAACAAGGTTTCATTACATATCTCAAACACTCCATACTCCTATGGTGTTTCGAGAAATGCAAATCCATGGAATGATTCATCAAATCTTAGGTGTTTTGCTAAACTTGTAACTCAAATATCTTCCTTTATGATCCAATCATAAACTCTTTATTTTCTTGTTACAATGATTTTCCACTTCATCTTGAAAGTCTTTGAACATTTTCAAATGTTCCATACTTCTTCCTTATTAAGTAAATATACACATATATTCACTCAAATTTTCGGAGAAATCATATGGAGTTGAAATCCATCGCTCACGAATACACATAATGGACTACATACATCAATATGTACAAATTCCAATAAATTAGTCATCCTTTCCCTTTTGTCCTATGAACGGAGTTTCAATTATCTCAAGGAAAGTCTCACAAGTGTCATTTGATCAAAATCAAAAGACTCCAAAATTCCATCAACATGGAGTTTCTTCATGTTTTCTTTCCAATATAATTTAAATGGCGAGATTATTTATTAAGTGATCTTTCAATTATTTGTCTTTCAACATTTTTAGCATTAGTTTTATGGATGTGATTTCTCCAACTAGACTTGTAAATCATCCATCTTTTATGGAATATGGTAATTATTTGAAAAACCTTTATTCTCATAATACATGATTAAAATAACAATTATTAAAACAAATCTTAAAGGCAAGCTTTGATGTCAACGAGAAACACAACAAACACTTTATTTGTTTTTCGATGAACATCATCACATATTCTCTTGCTAGTTACTTAGGCCATTGTAGTTCATGAATTGTGTTGTTTTGTATGACATTTCACACAAACAAATTCGGTATCCAATACCCAAAAACCACATTGTTTAACAAGCAAAGAATACAACCATAACATGTATATCATCTATATACCTATGTTGGACAATTCTAGTCTTTTTTTTTGCCAAATATTTCAGAGATTCTCTTTCAGCATTTCCTTTTCCTTTTCAAAAATCTATCAACATCAATAGTGGATCCATACACATGACACATAGTCCAAAGCAT
Organism: Avena longiglumis; assembly: GCA_030063025.1. Lineage (NCBI taxonomy): Eukaryota > Viridiplantae > Streptophyta > Magnoliopsida > Poales > Poaceae > Avena > Avena longiglumis. Next base: position 491,652,808 of record CP125976.1, on the reverse strand, counting down.
GTACAGTCAAATACTAATATCTTTGGACTTGCACTTTGAAGTATATCACCATCATCAAATCTTTGGCGTTCTTTCAAAATCCATTCTTTAGTAATCTTTTAGTGTAGTAAACATTTTAACTACATCTTTTATACATCCTTATCATGAAAATTTTCATGATCAAGCTACTATAGCTTATAAAGGCGAATCGCGAGTATAATGTAACTTTCCAAAACCTTTTTGGAGGATTAGAACATCTAGCATATCCAACCTTCACAAATTCTCATCAAATATGAGAAATCATCTTGCAACCAAAACATTGTTTCAGATATCGCAATATCTTCCACACATGATGGTTTCTGAAACTATCCTTTCAGATCCTAGATAACCAGGATTTTAAAACAGTCTTTTGAATATCAATAATCATGGAGGCAAACATGATACTTTAGATGCTAACACTGGAATCATTACTCTTGATTTAATACTAATTATTAAACTTCACGGAGTAAACGAAGTTTGATGAAAGTTTGCAAAAGGACTTTTAAACTTTAGATTGGCACTCAAAACAATATGATACCAGTTCGTAAAGTAAATATCTAGTATGCAAATTCACTTTGATTTAATTTATGATAAATTGTGTTCAACTTTAATCATATTACTATTTGAACTCCCACTCAAAACAACATCCCTCATGTTTCCTTAGTGATTACACGAACCAAATCCACTACACCAAGTCCGATCTTCATGAGAGAAGATGTAACTTCAAAGGCGAACAATCAACATGTTCATCATATCATCCACATGACTCGTGCTTTACCTTTTGGTATTCCGTGTTTTGAGACCATGTATGTACATGCTAAGCTCGTCAAGGTTAACCTTAGTATCTGTATGTGCAAATCTGGCTTGCACCCGTTGTATGCACACATAGAATCTATAACACCCGATCATCACGTGATGCTTCGAAACGACGAGTCTTAGCAAGGGTTCCTACTAAGGACAAACACTTTATTACTTGATATTTAGTGATAGGGATCATCTTATAGTGCTACCATCATGATCTAAGCAATACAAGATGCATAAAAGTATTAACATCACATGCAATTCATAATATGTGATATGGCATGTCCTTTCTTCTTGTGCCTTTGATCTCCATCTCCAAAGCAAGGATATGATCTCCATCATCACTAGCGTGGCGTCAAGGTCAATGGCGTCAGTTCATGGTTGTCCATCACCAATAGAAACTATTACAAATACTTGGAATAAAGCTATTACATGAAGAATAAACACGCATGTCTTAACAAATTTAAAGACAACCATTAGGCTTGTGCCGGTTGCCATATTACAATAAGGATCATCTCATAAATCACATATAATCACAATCACATCATGGCCATATCACATCACATGCCCCTACAAAAACAAGTTAGACGCCTCTAATTTTCTTTGCATGTTTTACGTGGCTTTGGGGCTTTTGAATAAGAATCGTTCTTACCTACGAACAAGAACTACAATGTGGATACAAGTGTTGTCAAGTGTAGATTGTAAGTTGGATCTTAACGGATACAAACACCCGCAAAGCCACTTGTGCAATGCAAGTTGCACGTTGAGCGTGGAGAAAGTCTCATATGCGACAACATGTAAGGTTAGCCCAGACCGCTTCATCCGACTATCCCGCAAGATGCAAAGTACACGAAAAGCAAGCGACAACAAAAGCATCAACGTCCATAAAACCATTGTGTTCTACTCGTGCAACAGATCTACGCATAGATTTGGCTCTGATACCACTGTAGGGTTCGTTGCATGGAAAACAAAAAAAATCTACCACAAGAACGCATAAAACCAAGATCCAATCTATGGAAAAGCCAATATCTAATCTACGATATCGGTGCAACGAGATTGTAGAGAACTAACCCTCGTAGATCCAAAGCGTTTAACGATATTGGATCTCATGGTTGATGTAGTCGATCACTTGCCGATCTCAAGATCGCGTCGACGATCCTTTCGGCGTCGTGTTCCAGCAGCGCTTCCGCACTCAGTCACACGTGATGGGGATATGCTGAGTGGGGTATACCCAGCAGGACGTTCCCTACTGGATCATACACTCAGCGAGTGGGCCTGCAGGACGACGACTGGACTGCGACCCAAGAAGGAACCAGGCGACTAGAAGCTGAAGGCCTAGAAGCGTAGCTAGGCCCAGTTGTATTAGGTCAAAAACCTCCTAGTCCTTATCCAACTTGGTTGTAGATCTGTAAATCCTAGCGAGGTACCCCTATATAAACCTCCCTAGGGCACGCATAGCACGTATGTTCCGTCATACACCATACGACTCGCCGCCTAGCCGCCGAGCTCGCCCGCTGTAATCTATTGATAATACAATCTAGCAGGAGTAGGTATTTATCCTTCGGAGGGCCGAACCTAGGTAAAACCTTGTGTACCCACCCTCATCTCGCACCGCAGATGGCTGGCAGCCCTTTCCCCTTGTTCTACTACTCGCTGCCACTCGCAGCATCTGTCGTGGCCATTCCCACGAAAACACATACGGAGTCGATGAAGACCTTCCTCTCCCTGTTGCAGCATGCAACGGAGGAGTAGATCCCCTCGGAACCCCAACATCATGACGGTGTGGTGGTGGTGGAGGATAGAATCTTGTAGGGCTTCGCCTAAGCCGGAGCAGCAGGAAGGAGGAGGAGTAGGAGGGTGGAGGCTAGGGGTGGGAGATAGCGCAACGGTGGAGCCCTCCCCTCCCCTATTTATTTAGAGAGGGTGCGGCCAGGGTTCCCAGCCCTTGGCCAACTCCTTCCCCAACTCGGCGTAAGAGGGAGAGGGGAAAACTTGCCCCCCAAGTTTCCCCTTTCCTTATTAGGGTTCCCTCCCCCCCCTCAAACCTTTTGGTTGCCGATTTGGACCCTTGGGATTGGTACGGCTGGACCAAGGGCCCCCGCGGCATGCCTTGGCCCGACTGGCCCTCCCGGGGTGGTGTGCCCACCGGTGGCCCCTCTAGAACATTCTAGAAGCTTCTAGTCAAAACACCAAAAACATTTCTGAACCCCAGAAAATGACTTCCTTATATGAATCTTATTCTCCGGACCATTCTGGATCTCCTCAATATGTCCTGGATCCAATCCGAGACTCTGAACAACATTCGGTCTCCAACTCATATTCCATATCTACTTAAACAACATTGATCCTTAAGTGTGTCACCCTACGGTTCATGAACTATGCAGACATGATCGAGACACCTCTCCGATCAATAACCAACAGCGGGACCTGGAGATCCATAACGGCTCCCATATATTCAAAGATGACTTCGTGATCGAATGAATCATTAACATACGATACTGATTCCCTTCGTCGCGCAATAATTTACTTATCCGAGGTTCGATTGTCGGTATCTCCATACCTAGTTCAACCTTGCTATAGATAAGTACTATTTACTCGTACCATCATGTGACATCAATTGTGACCTAGTCACATGCTTGCAAGCCAATTGGATGACACTCCACCCAGAGGGCCCAGAGTATTATCTATCTGTCATACGGATGGACAAATCCCACTCTTGATCCATGCGCTTTAACCCATACTTTTAGAATACCCAATGCCACCTTTATAACCACCTAGTTACGAAGTGGTGTTCGATGTCATCAAAGCACTCATCCGGTGTTGGTGATTAACATGATCTCATTGTCAAAGGATTAGGTTACTATATATTTGAAAGCTTGTAGCAAACAAACTTTAATGACTTGATCTTATGCTATGCTTACTATGGGTGTGTGTCCATCACATCATTCTCATAATGATATACTTACTATGGGTGTGTGTCCATCACATCATTCTCTTAATGATATAATCTTGTTATTAATAACATCCAATGTGCATGATCAGGAAACCATGATCATTTATTAATCAACAAGCTAGTTCAACAAGAGGCTCACTAGGGACTCTTTTATGTTTACATGATACCTTCGACCCGGATTACGGATGTAATATAGCTCTTTTCCCCTAGTAGACCAAGGTTTATCGAATCCTCGGGAAGCATAAAGAAAAGTGAGATTACCTTCACGGACCTTAGAGAGTTTTAGAATTCCTATTGTGTTTTCACCGGACCAAGAGTTTGCGATCTTGTTGTTGTTGATGATGATGGAGAGAGAGGGCCTAGGGTCTTCGGTTTTCACTAGTAGCTATGCAAAACATCTTATGGGAATAATAGATAGTAGTAAAGTACTCATGTAATTTTTAGAGCAAGATAATTATATGTGGGCAGTGCATCCATAAATGTTATCGCCTCCGCAACCGCTTATGGCAATAACCTACTAGTCTCATCCATGGAAGAAAGAGAACTAATGATATGCATAGTGATGTCACTGTTAATCCCAAGTAAGTTCCTCACATACAACCATACTACCCTTTCTGTCACTTGGGTTCCTATCCTGCAGATCAGTCGTTACTCACACTCCCTTTACCTGGATCAATCCTCGGGGTCTTGGGTACCTGACAAGTCCTTAGATTGAGGCAAGATAGGGTACTACAATCATCAGGTCATACAAACTAATACATGATCCCATCTATGATAAATAAAAGGCAAAAAAGCTACATGGCTAGGCCGAAGCCCTTATACCAAGGAGAATTACTCACACATATAGATGAAATCAACAATCATAAACATTGTAATAGAGATCATAGAGTTGAGAACAAATAGTCTTACAATGTCGCCAATTGTATATGAGATCTACTATTACAAGTGGTGGAAGATGGCTATGGTGGTGGAGAAGGGTTTAGAGGTTTAGATCTAGATCTATTCCTCCGGTGTGGCGGCAGGGAGATTTGTGGATGAAAGAAGTGATGTTGTGGAGTCGGGCACTTGTTTCTCGTCACTTGAAGACTCTTTATATAGGGTTACCTTCACGAAAGTTGTTCTGTTTGACCTAAGGATGTCGGTGCAAACTATACGTTCGCAACTATATGGTGGCGGGTCGTATAGTTGGTCGTTAAACTTGTAGTTTCCTCCTCGCGGCTCCTGGTTTCTTTGGCGTGTTGGAAATCTCGTATCTTTGGTATTTATGTAGTTATTCCCTTCCTAATACGTCATTATCTGCGCAGGCAAAAATATCAAGAAAGGATTGCATACCCATCTGATCATTAGGCATTAGTGGCAGGAAATAGAGAGATATTTTATCAAATATATGAATAATATCTTGTTTAAATGCGGACGTGGATGGTTATATTTCACAACCATCAACCTCCCCAAGCTTAAACTTGATCGTCCTCGAGCAAGAAAACAAAAATCAAAAGGGAACTCAACATTTCAACTGAAATAACGAGATGATGATCTTACTCATGATTGGTAATCTCATGTTTACCCCACTTTATTTAACTTAAAAAACTTTAGCATAGATAGAGTAATGTCAAGCATATCATACGGGTTTCACGAATCCTTATGGCGCAGCAAAATTATCATAAGCGTGGATAATTCAAAAGAGTAAAGTTTATTCCATGTCATGTAATTATCTCATAGGCTTGCCTTTGAACAATAAAGCGTAATCATGTAAAATTAAGACTGTGAGAGTTTGTCATGAAAAGCATATATACTAGAGTATCTCAATTCTCCCACATCAATAAATCAAGACTTTTCAAGCACTACTTTTCTATTCATTGTCCTTCAAGAATTTCAGTTTTGAAGTAATTGAGAGCATGCCAAAAAAATCATTAGTTTATCGGGTTGAGATGGACACTCATGGCATCACTAAGGTTTTTGTTCCTTTTACATAATGATTACTCATGTCAGCCATAGGAGTGATTCCATCATGTTACAGCTACCCACGGAGTGCCAAGAATTTTACCCATTATAGCATTACTTCTACCAATGTTTAATCAACTCATAGCCGAAATCTAGGAGTTTCCTCCATGAAGATCGTTTGTAGGCGAGCGTAGTTGTTGGCATCCCATGAAGTTTGACATGCACAAAGCTATATCATTCTTATGATTTACAACTCAAAGTTTGGCATGCTCACAAAAAACGCTAAACATTAATTCAATTGAACAAATCTTTTCAAAGAGAGCTATCAAGTCAATCATTATTTTATGTGGTGTCAGAGTGTCTCTAGGAATAAGCTTTTAAGACTAAACACTAAAACACCCAAGTCTTCAATTTTTTAGACTTTTTCTTATTTCAATTGTTTAGCAAATTTTTAGGCAAGACTTGGTTAACTACAAGAGCTGGAACAAAATACCCAGTTAAATACCCATGCAAACAAAATTTTACTACAATATAGAGACTCACTCCACCGATATAACATCTCAACATTATTGCTAACTATCATGGGTTTATCAAACTTCAAAAGTGGGAAGTCATAAGGCATACCTCTCATGTTTGGTTCCACTTATCTCTTCTCTTTTTATTTATTTCTTGGAAACTCGAAGCCAATCACTCTCGTACAAATCAACGAGAACTTCGAGGCAGAAAGAAAAAGAGAGAGGGAAAATAAAGACAAACGGAGAAATTCTTTGTGGTTTTTGAGAAGGGGAATTAAAGAATAGAAAATTGGCGGCAAAGCTCGGCATGAAAATCATAAACAAAATAAAACAACTAAGATAAAGTGTTGGGGAAACCAACACGAGTGCTTATAAACTCAAATAAAAGCATAACATCGAAATTAAAATAAAGAAAATCAAAATATGAAATAGATAGAAAACCTCCCTAAGCTTAGGCTTTTGCAAGCCCTTTAAATCACTGTGGTGGGGGGAAGTTGTAACTCGAGTCCGCAAATTGAGTTGAAAGATTGCTTGTTGTTTCTCGGAGGTTCAGGGCGAGATTGTGCATTCCCTCCACAGTTCCTCCAACTTCATGAAAATCTTGATATGTAGCAAGCCGGTTTGGTGGCTGATGCTCCTGATAAGGGACTTCTTGCTCCTCCTCTTGGTCCTCATCCTCCTCTGGAATCTCTTCCTCGGGTTGGTGTTGCTCAACCTGCAAGTCATAAAGCACACATCCTTCCTTGATAGAGAAAAGATAATTAGGCAAAGGAGCAGTGTAGATACGCCTAGCTCCAGCAATATGCAGATAATAAAAACCACTTCTCCTAGTAAGCATTCCACAAGCCCTCAAAGTAGATTAACCAACACGTCACTCACCTAGCACCGGTTGTAACTCACGTAGGTCGATGCCCAATGCACTGGCAAGCACGGTGATGACACCTCCATAAGTGGTTGGTCCTTGGCTTTGGTGGGATTGGTACTCCAGGTATCGCACAAGTATTGTGCCCAAGTGAAGTGACAAGTTGTCATAGTTGAAAGCAGCTTTTGCAAGGACCAAGATTTCCTCCTCGTTGAGTCTTGTAAACTCATTACACGCCTGCAAAGTGTTAGCAATAACATAGAAAAAATAACGAATAGCGGGATGTTGAATATTCTTCCCTCTGCTAACTCTATAAGTAAGGCTCATTCTATTATAACAGAGTTCAGGGGAAGGTTTCATGTTGGTAAAAGTTGCACGCAGAGCATTAGGATCATTGTTGGGTAAACCAAAACAATTGCACCATTCATCAAGCGTTATAGAATAATTGTTGTTCATGAGTCAAAAAGAAATCTTATCCTCCCCATGCCATGTATTAACGGTGCTTTCCAAAGAGCTAAGAAACTCAATGGTTAATCGACAATAGGTTGGTGCATAATGGAATACAAAGGTTTGCAGGCCAACTCTATTGCTAAGTAAATTAAAATCATCAGAAAAACCGAGTTGGTTCAAAGTGACGGGGCAATCCCACTTGGTTGCCTTGACTTCTCGGTTTTTGATCTTGTTGGAATGATCACAGTGGGATTCGTTCTTGAATCGAATCCCCATGCGTTCCTGAGCTGTAGCCTGAGAAGAACTAGCTACGGTAAAATCACGTGTCTAGCTCCTCGTGTTCATCTTCTAAAAATAATAAAAGAGACAAATATAAAACTTTTTGATCCAACAGTAATAGTCATAGCATAATCCTCATCATAGCACACTAAAGAATCTCCTCAACGTATTAATCTAGGCAAGATAATCATGGCAATTGTTCAAATATAAGTCTCACCTTAGATTGATAATGATAATAGATTAGATATGAATATACAAAAATTAATTGGAGGATCGGAGGAGAAACATACCATAGATCACTTATGTGCAAGGAATTCGAATGGAATCGAGCAGGGGTGAAGATCCCTTGAGGTTTTGAGAGAGTTTGGAGGTAGAAGAGAGAAAAAGGATTGTGTTTTTGATGATTTGGTTACCTCCCCCTGCGTTTAAGTGGTCGGACGCAACTATACAGCGGCAACTATATGGCGGGAACATGTCGTTTTGGCCGTATAGTTGGTCTGACAGCAAAATTTTAGGGTTTGTTAGGGTTTCTGTCTAGCGGCTGTAACTATACAGTGACAACTATACGGCCAGAACTTTTGTTCCCGCCAGATAGTTGGTCGTCAAACCTTCTGTACTCTGGGATGAAAGTTTGTCGATGGGTAACATAACTATACGGCCGCAACTATACAGCGGGAATTTTTATTCCCGCCGTATAGTTGGTCGTTAACCTTTCTGTATACATTAAAAAAATTCTATTTCTTCGTAAATTACGTTTTAGGCTAAAACTTAGCGAAACACCTTGTTTTGACAGAAAAAAGATAGACTAAAATTTTGACCAACTATGGCATATATAAAACGGGAATTTTTAGTACCGTTGAATCTCTTCCTCTCACTGAAGTTTTCTAGCACTCTTTATGTATACAAAACTTACACTAAAACTTAAAAACTTAACTCAAACCTTTATTTCACATGGGTTGCCTCCCATCCAGTGCTCTTTTATGGTCAATAGCTTGACCTTGATATCGTTCACTTAGGCCATATGAGTGGAACGCCCACTCTGAAGTAATTGGCCTTCAAAGTTATGTCCTCCTTATCATCTTGCTTGGATTTCTTTTTCCTGCGAAAATGAATAACAAAAGGATCCCACGAAGGCAATTGAAGCTTCACGTTCCCTTCATGCAAATTGATCAAAGACTTAATAGTTCTTAAGAAAGGACGGCCTAATATGATAGGGGCAGTAGAATCTTCAGGCATGTCAACAATAACAAAATCAATAAGAGCAGGACAACCTTTAATGTAAACTAAAGTTTTTTCCTTTATGCCTACTGCTTGTTTATAGGTAGAATCTACTAGATGTAATTTCAGTCGGTGATTTCAAAAGAGCCAAGATTTAACTTGTTAAAAAGACTCTTTAGAATTGTTGAAACACTTGCACCTAGATCACATAGTGCAGCTATTTCATTAGTCCCAATTTTAATCTTAATGGTAGGCTCAAATATATCATCTAGCTTAATAGGCAATTTTTCAGCAATTTTATTATATTTTTCTTCAAGCTCACGTACCTTTATTGCTACCTCATTAACAAAGTGTTCATACATGGCTTCTTAATTTCCTTCACTTACTGGAATATTGACATTGTTCCTTTTTACGAGATCTTCAACAGTATAGTTTGGTGAAGGAGCATTGCTATAATCAAGTTCTTCGGGCTCCTCCCTTTGTATCCTTATCATCTTGAACTCTTCCACTGGATTGGGCATAGCTTTTCCTGCAAATTTTGCTAGAATGAGAGTTTGACTCTCGGTTATCTTACCTAGCTATGCCTCAACGATCCTTGTTATTTCTTGGAGGGCCTGCAAATAATTTCTTAAACTAACAGCTTGGTTAGATAATTTACCAAGCATAGCATCATGATTCTCCCTAATTTTGACTAGAATATTGTTTTGCTCATTTTGTGAGTCCATAAAATCTTTAAAAGTTTCTTTGAGACTAGTATTGGTTGATGCCATATTATTATTAGAGCTACCTGTTGGACTAGAGTAATGTTTCTGAAAGTTTGGATTGTAATTCTTTTTTTCCAAGCAGGGTTATAGTCATTATGAGCTACGAAGTCTACTTCTTCAATAGTTGATTCTAGAGTAGTTCTTGTTAGGGTTTCCTTACCTTTAACGGCTAATATAAGCTCATCCAACTTGGCATTGAGTTCTTCATTCTCTTGAGGTGTGACGGAGTTCACCTTCTTCATGTTTGATCTTTCTACATGCCATTGGGCATGGTTGTCTTGCATATTGTCTAGTAGCTTCTTTGCTTTGATAATTTGCATACCCATAAATGTTCCTCCAGCTACAGTATCTACCATAGATTTAGAAACAGGGTTAAGAGCATTATAAAATAAATGGATAATTAACCAATATTCCATCCCATGGTTGGGACAGTTCTCATGCATTCTTTCATTCTCTCACATGCAAGCGCTAGTGGCTCACGCTCTTCCTGTCTAAAACCAGTAATATTAGATCTGAGTTGCATGGTCTTTCCAGGTGTAAAGAATTTAGTCATAAATAAAGTACATTCCACCCATGATGCAATAGTATTTCTAGGCAAAGATAGCAACCATTAGGGTCAACATCTTTAATGCCCATCATACCACATATTTTAGTGAAAGTATTCAAATGCATACCTACATCTTCTACAGTAGAGCCTCCAAATTGATTCTGTTGAACCAAACTTAAATAGTGGGGCTTAATAATCTTCAGCAGTAATTGATGGCTGAGTAATACGAGTACGCAAATAATCATTGTTAGGAGTTGCAAACTCCCCAAGCTTCTTTTCATCCATACTTCCTATGTTTTTGTATTTTCTTAAACAAGTACTAATGATGATAAAGCAATAATTAAAATAATAATTTTTTTTTGGTTTTTCAAATAAAACTGAAAGCAAACTAACAAAATTAAAAATGAGAATTTAAAACTATCAAGGTTCCTACTAACCTCACCAGGGTAGCTATTGCTTCCCCAGCAACGGCGCCAAAAAAAGGGTTGATACCTTCAATCCGGATTACGGATGTAGTATAGCTATTTTTTCCTAGTAGACCTAGGTTTATCGAATCCTCAGGAAGCAGAAATCAAAGTGATATTACCTTAACGGACCTTCGAGAGTTTTAGAATTCCTATTACGTTTTCACTGGACCAAGAGTTTGTGATCTTGTTGTTGTTGACGATGGAGAGAGAGAGGGCCTAGGGTCTTCGGTTTTCACCAATAGTTGTGCAAAACATCTGATGGGAATAATATATAGTAGTAAAGTACACATGTAATTGTTAGAGCAAGATAATTATATGTGGGCAGTGCATCCATAAATGTTATCGCCTCCGCAACCGCTTATGGCAATAACCTATTAGTCTCATCCATGGAAGAAAGAGAACTAATGATATGCATAGTGATGTCACCGTTAATCCCAAGTAAGTTCCTCACATACAGTCGTACTACCCTTTCTATCACTGGGGGTTCCTATCCTGCAGATCGGTCGTTACTCACACTCCCTTTACCTAGATCAATCCTCGGGGCCTTAGGTACCTGACAAGCCCTTAGATTGAGGAAAGAGAGAGTACTACAATCATCAGGTCATACAAACTAATTCATGATCCCATCTATGATAAATGACATGTAGAAAAGCTACATGTCTAGGCCGAAGCCCTTAGCCCAAGGAGAATTACTCACACATAGAGATGAAATCGACAATCATAAACATTGTAATAGAGATCATAGAGTTGATAACAAATAGTCTTACAATGTCGCCAATTGGAGACCAGATCTACTGTTACAAGTGGTGGAAGATGGCTATGGTGGTGGATAAGGGTTTAGAGGTTTAGATCTAGATCTATTCCTTCGGCGTGGCGGTAGGGAGAGTTGAGGATGAAAGAAGCGATGTTATGGAGTCGGGGCTTGTTTCTCGTCGCCTAAAGACTCTTTATATTGGGGTCCCTTCATGAAAGTTGTTTTGTTTGACCTAAGGAGGTCGGTGCAAACTATACGGCCGCAACTATATGGCGGCGGGCCGTATAGTTGGTTGTTAAACTTGCAGCTGCCTCCTCATGGCTCCTGGTTTCTTTGGCGTTATGGCTTTGTCCCATATAAAAATTTAGCAACAAATATTTCTAAATGACCAAAAATGGTAAACAAAAATATTATAAAACCATGGGAATTGATTTCATTCAATTTGGAGCCATGGAAAAAAAACTTATGATTTAATAAGATAAAAGGAAATAATTTCCAAGGCTAATAAAGCTCCTAACTAAAATCAACACCAAATTGTGATAAAAGTAATCCTAAAAGGATTTAAAAATATAAACAAATATTAAATAAAATTATACAAATTGGAATCACCAATTTTGGAGCTATAAATAAAAAGATATGAATTTTATAAGAAAAAGAAAGAAATGATTAAATAAGAAATAATTGCAAAGACAATTTAAATCTTGGCCAAATCCATAAGTAAAAGGAATAAAAGTTTATTAAATAATAAAAAGGAATAAAGGATTATTTGAATAAAATTATATGGGTTGAACCATATTATATTTTGTTTAAATAAACACAAAATGCCTAATTTAAATGAATATTAAATCATAAGAGAATATTTGAAATATTCTAAAGTGGACTTTTAAACACACTAAATAACTGGTATAAAAAACTACTAAAAGTTTGGAAAATATTTGAAATCAAATGGAGGTTCAAATCAAATGTTTCAAATGAAAACAGAAAATAGAAATGGAAAAGGTAAAAAGAATAAGGAAAAGAAAATGGAAAAGAACCCCCCCCCCCCAGCAACTCAGGCCCAACAACAGGCCCAGCACAAAACCCACCTTTCTCCCCGTAGACTCTTTCTCACCACGAAGAACCCCCACCCCTCTTGCTGACTAACCGGCCCCACGCCACGTCGACATCGTCGTCTCCAGCGCGTTGACCTCGCCCTTTCTCCCTCTGCCATTTCTGGACTGATTTGATTCGCGTTAATTCGTGTAAATGGCGCAGTAATTCATCCCCACGACCACGCCTTCTTATTCACCCCTCTCTCCTCTCCATTTCCCCTCAAACCCCGCTGCCAGAGAGCCACCAGGCTGCCTCAATTCGAGCTCGCTCCGCCGCGGCCACCGACGCACCCCGGCGTCGATTCTGGCAAAAATCCACCGTCCCTCGCCCTCTAATTAGTCCTATGAAGCTTGTCAACCCTAGGCGCATACACTGACACTTCCCGTTTGCCCACGCATGCCCCAGAGCATCGCCCCTGACAACGTCTGAGCAACCCCGATGACAAGCACCACCATGGCGAGTTCTCCTAGTGAGCCCTGACCGCCCCTCTCCCTCTCGTTGATGCTCTCGCACTCGCCTCCCTCTCGCGCATCTAACGCCACCTTTATTTTGCCTTAGCGTTCTCTGTAGCCTCGCCTCCGACGACGCTCGTGCTTGCCCGACGCCGGGAACATCTCCGACGAGAAATCCGCGACGACTCCGTGCGCCCCTGCCCCTCCTACGACCACCTTGAGCACCGTGACAACCTTGCGAACCTGGTGAGTCCATGTATTCCTTCCTTGCTTCCTAGTTTTGCCGGAGCACCGTAGACAGGGCGCCGCTGCGGCGCACCGTCGCCAGCGCCGCCAGTCTCTAGTCAACACGTTCAGATTTGTTAGATCTAAATCTAACATCGTAGAATAGATGAATTAACGAAGCGGTATTGGTTGATCTGAGCCGCACAGATCCACTTAAATCCTACGGCCTGTGTATCTCAATCCAACCGAAGCGGTATGGGCCAATTAGAATCAGACACGTGGCCAGTTATGTCTGTTCAAAATTCCAGAAAATGTTTTTGGATGTTTAAACTTGCAAAAATCATAACTTTTGATCTGTATGTCCAAAAATTACAAACTTTCTATCAATGGATTCAGTAAAATTATAAATTTGAAAATATGGCCTTGGTTTGGTCATTTGATTCTGAAAAATTAGGTGTTTTTCACAAACATTAATAGGACTATTCTGAGTATAAAAATTGTTGTAAAAATGATTTTTGAGTGAAACCTTTTGCAAATGGTTTGTTTTGAACCCTATGACCATAAACACTAACATTTGAATTTAAAAACATATTTTGTTAACACTAGAAATTATTACTTGGAATAAAAGCAATTCTAGTAAAACAAAAATGATTTAAAATGGCTATTTTCACTAACTTGTTTTCAAATGATTTTCCACTTTTATAAATGACCTGTAGGTGTTTTGAAATGTTTAGAACCTAGTTAGAAAACACTTTTTCAATAAAACAACATTTTAATCCTTGCATGTGTTTCCTTGTTTTATTGTTTTGTGTTGTGAATTATTTGTGACCTAGTTTTGAATGAGTGCTTTGCTTGATTGTATGTAGTGAACCTTAATAAGTGTGACAATTGCAATATCAAGGAGAGTACCTAGATTCTATACTAAAAAGGCAAGTGATGCTTTGGTCATAAAAAGTCCTATCTTTTCAATATTGCATTAGTGATATTTTTTTTAGTATGCATGATAGGACTATTTTTATATATTGCTATGTTATAGTAGATCCTATAGAATATATCTTGGTAGGAATCTTCCTAAGTTAAGAGACAAGTTATGCTAGTATGCTTAGCCTAGCTATTAGAATACAAGGGTTGAATATTCATGCTATGATATTATGCAAAGTCTATGACTATGTTTTTGATTAATAAAACAACTATGTGAATGAATCACCTGGGTGGAATGGGAAGATTGGTTTGTGTTGAGTGGTTACACAGGGCCCATTTCTATGGCTTACCCTGGTGTATCTCACTTGTGAATGGCCAGCCAGGAGCAAAGAGATTTGAGATGTTTTGTGTTGAGAAGCTTCCAGTGCAGCCACATGGCATATGGGTTCTGACTTGACTACATAGGTTGCAAGAACTCAGACAGGCAGACAGTTGGTGGTAGTGATGATAGGATGGGACGCGTCTGTGCTGATCTGAGGGATTGTTTCTGAAAAGTCTCGTCTCGATGCATGTCGAGTCTTGTGGGAAAGTACACCACCTCTCGAGAGGGTAAAACCTAAGTACTTAGCCGTGTCCCCGGTAATTGAAATTTTGAGCATCGAAGACATTGAAGCTATCAAGGATCTCCTCATCCCAATTTCTCTAAGTTAAAACTTGTTGGGTGAACAAGGGAAGCACCTGGTGTGTAGCCAGTGTGCCATTGTGTGATGAATGTTTTGAAAAGACAAAAACTATTTTAAAAGGATAGGGAAAAGTTATTTTATGCAAAGGCCAACCAAAACTCCACTTAGCCAAATATTCATGTAGATGATAGATTCTCCATATCAATATGATATCACTTGCCAATATAATTCAAATGTATTAACCCTTATGGATGTAACTTATTATTTTGCAGGTTTGTTTGATGTTAGTGAAGTGTGTTGAGTAGGGATTACAAGTCTACAACCAACATAATTGCATGTGGCATATGAAGATGAAGGACTCCATACTATATAGTTATATCTGTTGCATTGTAATAAGATAGCCAAATGAGCTATGTAAGATGTAATGAATTATTTTATTCCTGGTTATAAGTTGTAGTATGACCTTTGTTTCTTGATATTACATCTTAAACTGTGGGTGCTAGCTATTCGATCTAAGGAATAGCAATGTAAACACAGGGATCTCTACCTTATCAGGTTGGGACCTCTATAGATGGTATCAGAGCATTGTGTTGCATGTAGGATTATAACCCTAGGAATGGACAAAACCCCTTAGAAAAATAAGAGTTGTATTTTTTCAAACTTATTTACAAACAATCTTGTAAACTCTTTCCTCACCATTTTGTTTTGATTATACATCTCTTCCTTTTCAACTTGATGGACAAAAACTTCAACATGAGCAAGGACTTCAACATCACCAATGACTACAGCTTAAACATCTCAAAGTACTTCAACTTCAGTTTCACCAAGGACTTCAACTTGGACATCACTAAGGACTACAAGTGAGATAGGAATAATACTCAAGACTTGGAGACTAAGGAAACTCAACTCATGAGGAAACATTGTAGACATTGCCTTAGAGCCTTGTGACCAAGATGCAAGAATTTCTTCCAAGGATACCATGATCTTGTTCCTGATGTATCAACTAAGAAGAATGGAATGATCTTAAGTGAACACCTTAGTTGGACCACCACACTAGTGTTTAGTTTAAATCGATCACACCAACTTATATGGTGTAACAAAAATATTTTGTTGCCTAAAATATGCTTGAATCTTGTTGTTTGAGTGGAATGCATGATTGAGATTGCTTGCACATTGCCTTGTGTGATTTGTCGTGTGTGAGTAGAATTCTTACTCTAGAAATCTTTTGCCTATTCTAATCCCAATCCAACCCAAACAGATGACTTCTCCAAGAGACCACAATATCAAGGATGGTAACAACAACCTAGAGATGCACATGACATAACAACTGTTAGCAACCCAAGCCAAGTTGAATCAAGTGACAACTCAGTTTTTAGCCAACAACATTGAGTTAGACCTACCCATGTTAAAGTTCTTGGAAACCCAATCCCAATTGTTGCAAAGGATGACCTATCAGATGATCAACATGAGAAGCAACATTTCCCAAAGTGATTGTGACAATAATGATATCAAGGATGATATTATAGAAGGAACTCAAGCCTGCAAAATATGTGGAGACATAGGACAGACTTACAAAGAACATATGGACCAATGTCCTAATTGTGAAGAGAAACATCTAGCTAGACAATGCCCCACATCTCAAGTTTCTTGTTTCCTATGTGAAGGAAATGATCATGTCCCTGTCCAATGCCACATCTATCCTATAGTTCAATAGATGAAATATCAAGCTAAGGATGGAAAACATCAAGTGTTTGGAAACATTAATGAAGGTACAACTTCTACCAAGAAGGATGAAGACAAAGTCAAACCTCAGTTTGCACCTCCATACATTATAACTCACTATGGTGGACAAAAGAGCAAATGTGGACGTTATCCTAGGAACCGTTCTAAGAACCGAGGAAGTTTTCCCACATTTGTGGTGAAGTATGAAGAACATGAACTAAGAGCCCTCCGAGCTTTGGAGAAACCCAAAACAAGAAGAAAATCCCCAACCCCAGCAAGCAATACATTAGCCAGGTGCAATGTTACAATTGCAAGGAGATGGGACACTATGCTAACGAATGTCCAGAAAAGAAGAAGGGCCAAGAAAACAAACAAGAGGTAGTGATACCAAAGATAAAAGAAGACATTAGCCAAGTGATGTGCCACAATTGCAAAGAGTTAGGCCATTATGCATCAAATTTCCTAGTAAAGGAGAAGAACAAGATAAGCAAACCTATGAGGGACATCAACCTTGTCACATGTTTCAACTGTGAAAACAAATGACACTATGCAAACAACTGTCCAGAGAAGTTACATCAAGACACTAAGTAAGCCAAGATGTAATCTGGTTAAAAATCTTTTAAGGATGGTAGTACCCTAGTTGTCTTGAAGCCAACTTGTAACCTCTAGCCTTCCTGAATCTCGGGACAAGATTCCTTTTAAGGGTGGTAGTCTGTCACATCCCAAAATTTTCCAAATTTTGAAATGTGAAAAATAAACAAACAAAAGAAACCAATGTTGAAATTTAGGGTGAAAAGAAACTTTTTGCTTCTAAATGGAAACATCAAAACCCTACTTGAACAAAATTTGAATAAGAAAGCAACAAACAAATATTCCAAAGATCAAATGCATTCATGCATGGAAAGAATCTTGAATTTAAAGCACTTGCAAAAGTAAACCATAAACCCTAATGAAAGAAATCATCTCCAAGATCACCCAGGACTATGGCTTTGTCCCATATAAAAATTTAGCAACAAATATTTCTAAATGACCAAAAATGGTAAACAAAATATTACAAAACCATGGGAATTGATGTCATTCAATTTGGAGCCATGGATAAAAACTTATGATTTAATAAGATAAAAGGAAATGATTTCCAAGGCTAATAAAGCTCCTAACTAAAATCAACACCAAATGGTGAGCAAAGTAATCCTAAAAGGATTTAAAAATATAAACAAATATTAAATAAAATTATACAAATTGGAATCGCCAATTTTGTAGCTATAAATAAAAATATATGAATTTTATAAGAAAAATAAAGAAATAATTAAATAATAAATAATTGCAAAGACAATTTAAATATTGGCCAAATCCATCAGTAAAAAGAATAAAAGTTTATTAAATATAAAAAGGAATAAAGGATTATTTTAATAAAAATTATATGGGTTGAACCATATTCAATTTTATTTAAATAAAGACAAAATGCCTAATTTAAATAAATATTAAATCATAAGTGAATATTTGAAATATTCTAAAGTGGACTTTTAAACACACTAAATAACTGGTATAAAAACCTACTGAAAGTTTGGAAAATATTTGAAATCAAATGGAGGTTTAAATCAAATGTTTCAAATGAAAACAGAAAATAGAAATGGAAAAGGAAAAAGAATAAGGAGAAAAAATGGAAAAGAACCCCCAGCAACCAAGGCCCAACAGCGGGCCCAGCACACAGCCCACCCGGCACTTCCCTTTCTCCCCGTAGACTCTTTCTCACCGCACAAAACCCCCACCCTTATTGTTGACTAACCGGCCCCACACCACGTCGATATCGTCGTCTCCAGCGCGCTAACCTCGCCCATTCTCCCTCTGTCGTTTCTGGACTGATTTTATTCGCGTTAATTCGTGTAAATGGCACATTAATTCGTCCCCACGACCACGCCTTCTTAACCACCCCTCTCTCCTCTCCATTTCCCCTCAAACCTCGCTGCCAGAGAGCCACCAAGCTGCCTCAATTCGAGCTCGCTCCGCTGTGGCCACCGACGCACTTGGGCGTCGATTCCGGCAAAAATCCACCGCCCCTCGCCCTCTGCTTAGTCCTATGACGCTTGTCAACCCCAGGCGCATACACTGACACTTCCCGTTTTCCCGCGCATGCCCCGGAGCCTCGCCCCTGTCAATGTCTGAGCGCCCCCGATGAAAAGCACCACTCCGGCGAGTTCTCCCGGTGAGCCCTGACCGCCCCTCTCCCTCTCATTGATGCTCTCGCACTCGCCTCCCTCTCGCACATCTAACACCACCTTTATTTTTCCTTAGCGTGCTCTATAGCCTCGCATCCGATGACGCCCGTGCTTGCCTGACGCCAGGAACATATCCGGCGATAAATCCGCGATGACTCTGTGCGCCCCTGCCCCTCCTATGACCACCTTGAGCACCGCAACAACCTTGCGAACCTGGTGAGCCCCTGTATTCCCTTCCTTGCTTCCTAGTTTCACAGGACCACCATAGACAGAGAGCCACCGCCACGCACCATCGCCAGCGCCGCTAGTCTCTGGTCAACACGCTAAGGTCCGTTAGATCTAAATCTAACGTCATAGAATAGATGACTTAACAAAGCAGTATTGGTGGATCTGAGCCAAACAGATCCAATTAAATCCTACGGCCTGCATAGCTCAATCCAACCGAAGCGGTATGGGCCAATTAGAATCAAACACGTGGCCAGTTCTGTCTGTTCAAAATTCCAGAAAATGTTTTTGGATGTTTAAACTTGCAAACATCATAACTTTTGATCTGTATGTCCAAGAATTACAAACTTTATATCAATGGATTCAGTAAAATGAGTAATTTGCAACTATGGCCCTGGTTTGGTCATTTGCTTCTGAAAAAATAGGTGTTTTTGCAGAAACATAGGACTATTTTGAGTATAAAAATTGTTCTATAAATGATTTTTGAGTGAAACCTTTTGCAAATGGTTTGTTTTGAACCCTCTGACCATAAACACTAACATTTTAATTTAAAAAATTATTTTGTTAACACTATAAATTATTACTTGGAGTAAAAGCAAAGAGATTTGAGATGTTTTGTGTTGAGAAGCTTCTACTACAGCCACATGGCATATGGGCTCTGCCTTGACTACATAGGTTGCAAGAACTCAGACAGGTAGATAGTTGGTGGTAGTGATGATAGGATGGAACACGTCTATGTTGATCTGCGGGATTGTTTCTCAAAAGTCTCGTCTCGATGCATCTCAAGTCTTGTGGGAAAAGTGCACCACCTCTTGAGAGGGTAAAACCTAAGTACTTAGTCGTGTCCCCGGTAATGGACATTTTGAGCATCGAATACATTGAAGCTATCAAGGATCTCATCAACCCAATTTCTCTAAGTTAAAACTTGTTGGGTGAATAAGTGAAGCACCTGGTGTGTAACCAGTGTGCCATTGTGTGATGAATGTTTTGAAAAGAGAAAAACTATTTTCAAAGGATAGGGAAAACTTGTTTTATGCAAAGGCCAACCAAAACTCCACTTAGCCAAATATTCATGTAGATGATAGATTCTCAATATCAATATGATATCACTTGCCAATACAATTCAAATGTATTGACCCTTATGGTTGTAACTTATTATGTTGCAGGTTTGTTTGATGTTAGTGAAGTGTGTTGAGTAGGGATTACAAGTCTAAAACCAACATGATTTCCTGTGGCATATGAAGATGAAGGACTCCATGCTATATAGTTATATCTGCTGCATTGTAATAAGATAGCCAAATGAGCTATGTAAGATGTAATGAATTATTTTATTTCTGGTTATAAGTTGTAATATGACCTTTGTTTCTTGATATTACATCTTAAACTGGGGGTGCTAGCTATTCGATCCAGGAACTAGCACTGTAAACACGGGGATCTCTACCTTATCAGGTTGGGATCTCTACACTTCTGCTCATATTACTTGTGCATCCACTATCAAGCACCCACTTTGACCCGCCAGAAGCATAGTTCTACAAGAGATCAAACTAGTTTTAGGTACCCATTTTTTAATGGGTCCTCTTTTGTTAGCAACAAGGGTCTTTGGAACCCAAATATACCCAGCAATATATCCATCAAATGGGCCAACATATTGTTCATAGACATCACCATAATAATCACGCATTAAAATATAGTGAGGATTACCAATTCCCGCAAAATCATCTTGTGGCATAGTATTGCCACTTGTGGTTTTACTACCCACAATGGCCTTTTCTTTTGCTTGTGCAGACTTGGTATTATTTTTCTTGTTCTTCTTCTTCTTGGCCTTGGACACAAAGCCAATACCTCCTTTCTTCCTCTTGGCCTTGGACACAAATCCAATCCCTCCTTTCTCAATAGTTGACCTTTGCTTACTCACAAGGTCATCAATGGACTTGTTCCCTTCCGAGAAGGTATCCTTAGCAAGCTCCCCCTTCAACCTAGCATTTTCTTCAAAGGTGTTTGTACTACTAGAAGGAATTAAAGTACTAGGTGAAGCAAGATTAGTCAATTGAGTTTGAAGTTTTTCACGAGACTTTGTGAGATACAAGAGTTCACTTTCCAAGGCCTTGTGAGCCTTGTCAAGCTTCCTAAAGTCCTCGGCAAGTTTGTCATGAACAACACCAAACTCAATCTTATTTTATTAGCCTTTTTATACTTAGCAATGGCATGATCACGTTCCTTAATGAGTTTATTAATAATTTGATCATTTGCCTCATCGAGGCCTTCAATCTTTTCTTCAAGAGACATCCTAGTCTCTTTCTCTTCTTCTAGAGCATTATTTAGAGCATCCAGCTCAAGAATGTGATTCTCTCCCAAGTTTGCATCTCTCATCAAGAAGCTCTTGTGTGTGGGAGAGTTGATTCAAGAGATTCACAAAATGATTCTTGTGCTCCCCTTGCAAGTTAGTCATAAGCACATCAAAAACAACTAATTCCTCCTTCATCTCAAGAGTCATATCATCATGAAGTTCATCATCAATCATTGTGGTGGGGAGAGAAGAAGATGATACCTCCAATCCTCTTGCCATAAGGCAAGTGGCGTTCTTGTTGGAGATATTCCCATTTGGAGAGTCGAAGAGGGAGAATGTGGGTGTAGAGGTGGTGGCGATATCCACCACACCATTTGATGTTTCTTCTTCATCATCATCTTCATCATCGGAGGAGAATTCTTCATGTGCCATCAATACAATATCACCCGACATCTTGTTGGTGGCATTATTCTTGATGAAAGGCTTCTTGAAGGTTTTTCTTTACTTTTTCTTCAATACAAGTCGACCACAATTATCTTCTCTCTTCTCATAGGGACATCCGGCAACAAAATGGTAGTGGTCACCACAGTTAAAGCAAGTTCTCAGTTTTGAACTGTTCTCTTTTCTACCACTTGGGTTACTTCTTCGTTGCATCTCCTCCTGTCCTTGGCGGGATCTTTCCAAAAGTTCCTTGCATAGAAGGCCATGTATTCACCATGAGCAACCTTGACATCTTCGAGGTCGCTCATGGTTGGAGCTTCATCACTTACTTCTTCTTCCTCATACTCCACCATGCTTCGGCCTTCAAGGCAAGGTTGACACCATTACTCATTCCAAGGGCTCGAGCATGGGCACCTTTGGCATTCTTGGTAGAAACCTTGAAAGCAGCCATAGCTTGCATAACTTCATTGGAGCTCATGAGATTGTAGTTGTGCCTTCCTTGGAGACTCTTCAAGTCGATGGGCTCGAAGGGCATGAGCGCACTCACATACTTCCTTTTATCCAAGCATCATCCACATGTGAGGCACCAACATTTCTAAAGGCGGTGGCAGTGGATTTGAGTCTTTGATACATGTTTTCATGATCCTCACCATCCTTCATATAGAAGCCTTCGGCTTCATTTCTCAATGCATCATATCGGTTTATTCTCATGCTCTCATTACCAACAAATAACTCAATGAGAGCATCCCAAGCTTCCTTGGTGGTGCTGAGGTGTTCAATGTGAGGGAAATCTTTTGGCCCCAAACCTTGTTGAATCATGTGTAGCGCAGTGGCATTCATTTTACTATTGACAACTTCTCTTCTTATCAAGTTGGTTTGATCCTCAATTCTGAGTCCTTCTTCAATAATATTCCATAAGTCAATGCAAGAGCTGAGATTTCATTAATGCTTGCCATTGAGTAAAAGAATGTGCAACTATCTTAGGTGGGTCTCCTCTATTATTTATATGTGGGTGAGGGATCGAGGGGTCGGGAGAGTACCAACCGGGAACCTTATTATGCTCTTCCTTCCCATCACCCTTTTTGGTGGATGAGTTATTGAGAGATCCAAGTGTTTCATCCCTCGAATTCTTATCCTCAAGGTTGGGTGGAACCTCAGCCTTAGAAGAAGAATTCGGATCCTCAGGTGAGGTTGATGGCATGATCAATTTTTCTTTCATGAATTGCGCCATCATTTCATGCAACTCACTTATTTGAGTGGACATGGAAGATTCCAAATATTTGAAATCTTTCATGGTGACCGTGTCCCCTTCCTCGCCCTCTCAGCTACCCATATTCTCTTAGGCGGTAAAGCCCAAATTAAGAGCCGAGGCTTTGATACCAATTGAAAGGATCGTATGGGCACCAAGAGGGTGGGGGTGAATAGGTGCTACTTCAATTTACTCTTTTCAAATTAGGGTTTGACACAAAAGGTAAATTCTCTAGATATACAACTAAGGTGAATTTACCTATATGACACACTACCACAATTAACAAAGCAAGAGCAAGATTCCTTTTGAGGGGAGGGGCTGGTTTGAAGCCACCCTCACCTCAAAAGGGGCTGCGTTTGGAGAGGGGCTGTTTTGAAGCCACCAACGCCACGAAAGGCCTCCCTTGTTCTTTGGTGAACCTCACCTCAAAGGAATCGATTCACCCTTCCACTATATCGGCAACCTTCGAGGTGGAAGCCGACACCTTTACAGCAAGTTTGAGGCACACATCCACAACTGAATTGGAGGCTCCCGAATACAATCAAGTTGTCACAACAATCAAAGACAATCTTGTAAGAACTAGGGTTTCCAATGAAACACTAGATCAAGGGGACCTCAAGTGAATGAGGGGGAAATGAATATCTCTTTTGGTGAATATGTAGATCAAGGCCTCCTCCTTCGATTCTCCAAAGGTCTAGCATTGGATGGTTGAAGGGGGAGATCTCATTGATTTGGTGTCTTAGCTTTAGGGCTCTTGAGGTTGGGAAACGAGCAGCCTCCAAAGGTAGAAGAAGGGGCCTTTATTTAGGCCCCCAGGAAATGTAGACATTGGAGTCACTCAACCCGAACAGTCCTGCAGAGTTAACCCAGATAGTTCGGCCAGGGCCGGACATTCCGGCTAACACACCCTCTGGCCTGGAAAAGTTTTCGGCCAGTGTCCGGGTAGTGTCCTATGTGGGACACAGAACTATTGCATGCTTCAGCAAAGTCTC
The DNA here is from genome assembly GCA_030063025.1 of Avena longiglumis. NCBI lineage: Eukaryota > Viridiplantae > Streptophyta > Magnoliopsida > Poales > Poaceae > Avena > Avena longiglumis. The sequence goes on along the minus strand of CP125976.1, from coordinate 491,628,734 downwards.
GAGGGAATCCCAGGGCCAGAAACTTCGACTGGAGACACCCGGACATTCCGGCTGGGCCGGATACTCCGGTTGAAACCAGCAGGACAGTCTGGCAAAATCTATATTGCCCACAATAAAAACTTGGTATCCTCTTTTCCCTTTGATTGAGCAACAATAATATTATTCTAATAGTATAAGTATGCCCTGAAACATTTTAGCACATGATTATGAACTTCCTAGTGTTATCAACAAACATCAAAACAATATGAAGGGCAAAAATGCCCTTTCACATGTGGTTTCTAATTATATATGATACAACATGACATGACAATCCAATTTTGCATTTAGCATATTAAGGTGTCTAGAGGATCCTACGAATTAAAGAGGTCCTCAGTGGATTTTTAAGTTTCCCATGTTTTCCTTTTAAATGACACTCAAAGGAACTTTTCTCGTGATTTTTCTTTGTCTCGCGCTTATGAATCCAACGCTGCTATAGGAACAACTCCACATGACTTTTGGTCCTTTCCCTCCAAATCAAAGAGGGGTGTAGATTGATTGCTTAGATGCCATCTATAGGACATTGTTTGAACCTACAGGATGGCCATTTAGCTCGAGATATGTCATTCATTTAAGTTTCTTCCTTGGTTCGAAGCAGAATAGATATGGATGTCATAGCAAAGTCTAAAGTAGACTCTTCTCATAGCTTAAGCTGCATAACATGAGTTTAACTGTTGACATGTTGGCTCTAAAGATATGGCACCTTCATGAGCGGATATGCCATCTTGGTATCTTCTCCCTCTAAACCCTAGACCACATGCGAATTAGACTTTAATGCAACTTTAGCAAAAAAAGTCGTAAACAAAAAGGATATTGAATTAATATAATATAAACCCATTAAAGAAAATTGAGGGCATACTATTAATGAATATTTTGTATTTCTATATAATGTGTACACCATGTGTATTTTCTATCTTATAGGAATTATATAGGAATTGATTTGTTCTTATGGTAATTTAACACCATTCATTATTAAACCATGGATTTGATTTAACAAATCTGTAAACCATGGAATTGAGTTGTTGTTATGGTAAGTATGCAATTTTACCCAAGGAGTGTAGGGCCTTGTAGCTCAAGGACCAATAATCAAGGGGTGTTCCTCCCTTTTTTGGTTTGGGTTAAATGAGCGGTGGAATACCTTCTTGCCGCCAACATGCAAGAAAAAGGAGGCACCTCAGGAGGATCCAACATTTCGAAAGAATGGATATGTATATTGTTTTCCACAAGCACCTCACATACTTAGAGGTGACGACCTTAGCTTTTAACAACATCAATCACCAAGGCTATCGTGGTATTGCCGACGAGTACGCCATGGAGGGGTCCTCACAGTGCGTGTTTAGAGACGTGGAGTAAGCCAGACGGTTGACGGGTACGAGGTAAGACAGCTTACCCAGGTTCAGATCCCACGACGGTGGCGGAATCCTACTCCTTCTATAAATCACTATAAGGGCAATACGCTGAGTTACAGAGATAGGTTCGATGTGCGAGGTTGTGTGAAGTTGTCTATGATCGTGCCCTAAAGGCTCCCATAGGCCCGACTTATATAGTCGCCAGGTCCTAGGGTTACAGGGAAAATTCCTAGCCGGACAGGTTACAGAGTCCTACACTGTCTATTACTAGTCTTGTGTATCTTGCACTTCAAGGCTCCGGGTACGTTGGTGACTCCACCGTAGCCTTACTTCATCCGGCATGGGCCTACCTTTTGGATCCACCTAACTGGGCCGCCCAGCAGGCCATAGGCCATGCTACCGACTATGGACCACCCGGGTTAGCTGGATAAGAGACATGCTATAAGGATACCCATATAGCATACCCCCAACAGTAGCCCCAGGAGAACTCCGAGATCTTGCGCCGTCTTGCCTCTTCACGTGGAATGCTCCCTCTAGATGGATGTCGGCAAATCGTCAAGCAACATCTTGTAGTCCTCCCAAAGAACCCTGCAAGGCTTTCTCCGTATTCGATTTTTAAGTCAGAGAAATGATGAATCTTCCATCGTACTCTTCCATAGTCGGATTGAATCCGTATATGTCAGAATCTTCGATGCGACGGCTCATCTACCCATGTCAGCTAGGACGACGTAGGCTTAGGTCAGCGACTCCTCGTAACTCACAATTGCAGAGAACGCAATCATATCCGATTTTCCCGCGCGAGCGATACGAACCGTTGGCGGCGATGGTTGGAGACGTGGCCAAATTTCCGCGCACGTTCGCAAACACGTCGTCTACGCGGCAACCGTTCGATCAAGCTTCACGAATCTTGACGCTGAGGATGATAAATAGTAACCATGGGGAATTTTCCACTTTTTACCTCATTCTCCTCGCATCATCGTCTTCCTTCAGCCACGCGTTCCCTCGAGCTCTCCGCGAGAAACCTCGAGAAAACCCTAACTCCCCTCCGCATCAGTTGCTTCCAACCTTCTCTCCATGGCGAGCAGCAGAACCTCCCCATCCATGGCGGCGTCGAGCGAAGCCGGCGAGCTCCATCGTTGTGCCCCCAGAGGGCTTGGTCATCCCCGCATCGGCGGTGATCGAGTCCACCGGCGACGACCAAAATCTGGCGCAAAACCCTTTGGAGAGCGAGACTCGCATAAGGCGTGGCGCGGCTCGGACATCACCGACCGCGACATCCGAGATGATCGCTGAAGGCTACCTCCAGCGATGGAGGGCTTGCTGGCGGCGCCACCGGCGAGGTGACACCTTCTCCCCAAGCCGGAGAAAAGGTGTACCTCAAAGCTCAGCTGGTACGCGGCGTTTCCCTGCCCATCTCCCACTTCTTCCTCTCCGTCTTAAACCCTTACAAGGTCCAGCCCCATAACCTCTCCCCCAAAAGTATCTTAGTGCTTAGCAACTTCACAGCACTTTGCGAGGGTTATCTAGGGATAAGGCCTAGGTTAGACTTGTTCGTGTACTTCTTCACAGTCAAACATGAAGCCGGACATAGTAAGGAGGAGCTTAGGAACTGCGGCACCATAAGCTTCAAGATTCGACCTGGCCGGCCGTTCCCCGACATTCCTCTGTCGGGCCGAGAAGTGACGTACCCGGACTTAGCGGATGGAGCCGCCGCTGAAGTTTCCACATGGAGATCCCAAGCCTCCCTTACTTCCGAACTCGACGCTTCCCACGCTATAAGACGGATCGAATGGTTCATAGAGACGGGTTTAACCGGCTTGGACCTAGCCATGAGCTGGTTCATCAGGCGAATCCAACCTCTGCAGCACCGCACGAAGTATATGCACGAGTATACCAGTGATCGAAGGGATGTTGGAGATATGCCCTAGAGGCAATAATAAATGTATTTATTATTATATCTTTGTGTTTATGATGAATGTTTACATTCATGCTATAATAGTATTAACAAGGAAACATTAATACTTGTGTGATTTGTAAACTAAAATAAGAGTCCCTAGTAAAGCCTCTTTATAATACTAGCTTGTTGGTTAATAGATGATTGTGGTTTCCCTATCATGAACATTGAGATGTTATTGACAACAAGATCATATCATTAGGAGAATGATATGGTGGACATACTCCTATAGATAAGCGTAGCATAAAGATCAAGTCATTTTAATAGTTCAATTGCTATATGCTTTCTGATACATAGTAATCTAATTCCTTCGACCATGAGATCATGCATATCACCTTTACCGGATGGATGCTTTGATGACATCAAACACCACACCGATGGCGGGTGGCTATAAAGGTGGCATTGAGTGTTCGGAAAGTATTGGTTGAGACACATGGATCAAGAGTGGGATTTGTCCATCCATCTGACGGATAGATATACTCTGGGCCCTCTCTGTGAAATGTCATCCAATTAGCTTGCAAGCATGTGACTAGGTCACAAGGGATCACATATCACGGGAACAAGAAAAGAGTACTTATCGATGTGAGGTTGAACTAGGTATGCGGAGATACCGGCGATCATAACCTCGGATAAGTAAACTATCGTGAGACAAAGGGAAATTGATATCGTATGTAAGTGGTTCATTCGATCATAAGTAATCATAGAAATATGTGGGAGCCATATGAATTTCCATATTCCTCTATTGGTTATTGTTGAGAAGTGTCTCGATCATGTCCTCATAATTCACGAACCGTAGGGAGACACACTTAAGGATTCGACGTTGTTTGAGTAGTTATGGAATGATGAGAAAGAGACGAATGTTGTTGAGTCTCGAATGGGATTTGGGATATCACGAGGAGATCAGGAATGGTCAGGAGAATAAGATTCATATAAGGAAAGTCTTGTTTGGAGTTGGAGAATGGTTCGGTGTTTTCATCGGAATGTTCTAGAAAGGTTCGGAATGTCGGCACTCGGAAGGAAGGGTACATGAATGTGTTATATCAAGTTGGTATGATTGCATCATGTACTCGGTGTCATCGCTGAACAAAATAGAGGTTTATTCAAATCCTAGTTTGAAAAGTCAAGCGCCAAGTTTGAAAGTCAAGCGGCTAATTTTGGGAAGTGGAGAGGAGGTGGAAACCGACTTGGGGAGGAGTTCCTCCTCACCGCGGCACCACCAATCCGAGTTGGGGAGGACTCCTCCCTGCCGGCCCTCCACCTATAAGGAGGCAGGGCTCCCCTCCTAGATACACAAGTTCCTACCTCTAAACCCTAGCCCCAAGCCGTCGCCGCCTCCATAGCCGCCGCCGGCCCTAGGGCACTCGCCGCCGCCGCCTAGGTGAAACCCTAGCCGCCAGCCTAGCCCCCTCCTCGGCGTGTCTAAACCCTAGATCATCGAGGGCTCTCTCATAGTCCATCATACTCGCTCCGGCTTAAGGCGAAGCCCTGCGAGATCTCCCCTCTACTTTCGGTACCACGCCGTTGTGCTACCGGAATCACGAGGATAGTGCTACAACCTCCTTTCTTTGGAACAAGGAGAGGAAGGTCTTCGTCAATCGAACGTGTGACCATTGCGGGAGGCTGCTTAGGAGCATGACGGAAGGATCGTCTCACGCGATCTTGAGATCGGGAAGAATGCGACTACATCACCCACGAGAATCCGCTCTCGTTAAACACTTTGGAATCTTCGAGGTGAGTTATTCCATCGACTCGTTGCTACAATCTAGTAGATAGATCTTGGCTTGTTTGTTTGTATGCGATAGAAAATTTTTGTTTTCCATGCTCTGAATCCCTATAGTGGTATCAGTCGTGTCTATATGTAGATTTGTTGCACGAGTAGAACACAATGGTCATTGTGGCGTTGATGCTTTATTGTCGATTGCTTCTTGTGTACTTTGCATCTTGCGGATGTTGGGATGAAGCGGCCGGGCTAACCTCACATGACATCATTCATGAGACTTGCTCCACGCTTGACATGCAACTTGTATTGCATAAGTGGCTTTATGGTTCTGTTTCTCCTAGCATAGTTAAGATCCAATTTACAATGGGTGATTAACAATACTAGTATCAATGTTGTGGTTCATGTTCGTAAGTTAGAACGACACTTATTGAAAGCCCCAAACCACGTAAAATATGCAAAGAAAGTAGAGGCGTTTAACTTTGTTTGCAGGGGTGTGCAGTGATGTGATATGGCCATGATTGTGATTATATTTGATGTATGCAATGTTCCTTATTGTAATTTGGCAACCGGCTGGAGCCATATGGTTGTCTTTAATTTATGTTAAGACCCGCATGTCTATTCAAAGTAGTTGTAATAGTTGAAGCCGATGGACGACAACCATGGAGAAGCATCATTGACCTTGATGCAATGTCGGTGATGATGGAGATCATGTTCGTGCTAGAAGATGGAGATCGGAAGCACAAAGAAGAAAGGCCATATCATATCACATATTATGAATTGCATGTGATGTTAATCCTTTATGCATCTTGTATTGCTTAGTGAGCGATGGTAGCATTATAAGATGATCCCTCATGCACATGAATTTCAAGTCATAAAGTGTTCACCCTTAGTTAGCACCGTTGCTAAAGCTTGTTGTTTGAAGCACCACGTGATGATGGTGTGTTAGATTCATAAGTGTATACAACGTGAGCAAGCCATTTGCTCATGCGGTCTAAGGTTTGATCTTGTGAGCCTAGCATGTACGGACATGGTCTCGGAACACGGATCACCGAAAGGTAAAGCATGAATCATATAGTAGATATGATGAACATGTCGATTAGCCATTGAAACTATATCGACTCTCGTGATGATCGGTGTTGATATGGTGGATTTGGTTCGTGTGATCACTAAAACAATGTGAGGGATATTGTTTTGAGTGGGAGTTCACCTAGATTAATTTTATTATTAATTTGAACTCAATTTGTCATAAACTTAGTCTAAACTATTGCAAATATGTTGTAGATCAATGGCAGCCCCTACCATCAATTTTAATGCGTTCCTAGAGAAAGAAAAGTTGAAAAACAATGGAAGCAACTTCGCGGATTGGTTCCGCAATTTGAGGATTGTCCTCATAGCTGGTAATTTGACCTATGTCTTTGGATGCACATTTGGGTGACCCACTGCGGTGATCTTGCCGATGAAGTAAAGAATGTTTACCTCACTCGGAAGACTCGGTACTCCACAATTCGATGTGCTATCTTGTATGGTTTAGAATCGGAGCTTGAGAAAAGGTTTGAGAATTGAGACCCATATGATATTGTCGAGGACCTCAAATTGATCTTTGAGACTCATGCGGCAATTGAAAGCTATGAGGCTTACGAAAAGTTCTTTAGCGCAAGATGGAAGAGGGCAGCTCCGTCGGTGAGCATGTGCTTAAGATGTGCAGACGCATAAACAAACTTCAAAGCTTGGGTATAGTGATTCCTAATGCTTTGGGGATTTACCATCCTCCAATCACTACCACCAAGTTACAAGAACTTTGTGATGAAATACAACATGCAAAACATGAACAAGATGTTGCGAACTCTTTGCCATGTTGAAATCTGCAGTGGAGATCAAGAAAGAGCACCAAGTGTTGTTGGTCAATAAGACCACCAAATTCAAGAAAGGCAAGTCTAAGCGGAAGGGACACTTCAAGAAGGGTGGTAAGAAAGTTACCACGAACGAAGAAGACCAAGGCTGGACCTAAGCGATCTTGAGTGCTTTACTGCAAGGAGAAGGTCCTTTGGGCGGAATTGCCCAAAGTACTTAGCGGATTTGAAGAACGGCAACATCAAGAAGGTATATCCGATATACATGTTATTGATGTGTATCTCACTAGTACTCGTAGTAGTGTCTGGGTATTTGATACTGGTTCGGTTGCTCATATTTGTAACTTGAAACAGGTGCTACAGAATAAACGGAAGCTAGCGAAGAACAAGGTGACGATGCGCGTGGGAAACGGATCAAAGGTTGATGTGATCGAGGTCGGCACACTACCCCTTCATCTACCATCGGGATTAGTTTTATACTTAAATAATTGTTATTTGGTGCCTGCGTTAAGCATGAACATTATATCGGGATCTTGTTTATTGCAAGATGGTTACTTGTTTAAGTCCAAGAATAATGGTTGTTTGATTTATATGAGTAATATGTTTTATGCACATGCACCTTTGATAGATGGTCTATTCTAATTGAATCTCGATAGTGGAAATACACATATTAATAACATTGAAGCTGAACGTTTGAAATCGAGCGATAACTCGACCTATATGTGGCACTGTCGTCTTGGTCACATTGGAGTGAAGCGTATGAAGAAACTCCATTCCGATGGACTTCTTGAATCACTTGATTTCGAATCACTTGAAAGATGCGAAGCATGTCTGATGGGTAAAATGACTAAGACTCCATTTTCTGATATGATGGAGCGAGCTACGGACTTATTGGAAATCATACATACCGATGTGTGTGGTCCAATGAGTGTAGCATCGTGATGGTTATCGTTATGTTCTTACCTTCACGGATGACTTGAGTAGATATGGTTATATCTATTTCATGAAACATAAGTCCGAAACTTTCAAGAAGTTTAAGGAATTTCAAAGTGAGGTAGAGAATCAACGTAACAAGAAGATTAAATTTCTACGTTACGATGGAGGTGAATATCTAAGTTACGAGTTTGGCGAGCATTTGAAGAAATCGGAATACTTTCACAATTGACACCGGGGAACACCAGCGTAATGGTGTGTCCGAGCGTCATAATCGAACTCTCTTAGATATGGTTCATTCTATGATGTCACTTACAGTTTACCGCTATCATTTTGGGGTTATGCATTAGAAACAGCGCATTCACTTTAAATAGGGCACCGTCTAAATCCGTGGAAACGACAAGTATGAATTATGGTTTGGGAAGAAACCTAGATTGTTGTTCCTTAAAGTTTGGGGTTCTGAAGCCTATATAAAGAAGTTACAATGGACAAGCTTGAGCCCAAAGCGGAAAAATGCGTCTTCATAGGATACCGAAGGAAACTATTGGGTATACCTTCTATCATAGATCCGAAGACAAAATCTTCGTTGCCAAGAATGGATCCTTTCTAGAAGAATTTCTCTCGAAAGAAGTGACTGGAAGGAAAGTAGAACTCGACGAGGTTGTCGAACCTTCTCTCGAAATTGCGAGTAGCGCAACACGGAAGAAGTTCTGTGGTGCTGCACCAATAAGAGGAAGCTAATGATGATGATCATGAAACTTGATCGAAGTTGCTACTCTGAGCCTCGCGGTCAACGAGAACTCGTACCACCCAGTTGGTATGATCCGTTATCAATTTCATGTTGGTGGACAACACCGATGACCACGAGACTTATGAGGAAGCGATGATGAGCCAGATTCCAATAAATGGCAAGAAGCCATGAAATCCGAGATTGGATCCATGTCGAAAACCAAGTATGGACTTTGGTGGACTTACCGGATGGCGGAAAGGGTATCGAGAACAAATGGATCTTCAAGAAGAAAATAGATCTTGATGGTAATGTTCTGTCTATAAAGCTCGACTTGTCGCAAAGGGTTTCGACAAATTCAAGGAGTTGACTACGATGAGACTTTCTCACCAATAGCTAAGCTAAAGTCTATGAGGATTATGTTAGCAATCGTTGCATATTATGATTATGAGATATGGCGGATGGATGTCAAACAACGTTCCTCAATGGAGACATTGATGAAGAGTTGTATATGATGCAACCCAAAGGTTTTGTCGATCCTAAAGATGCTAACAAGGTATGCAAACTTCAACGGTCCATCTATGGATTGAAGCAAGAATCGAAGTTGGAATCAACGTTTGATAAAGTAATCAAAAGTTTTGGTTTTATACAAACTTATGGAGAAGCTTGTATTTACAAGAAAGTGAGTGGGAGCTCAGAGCATTCTTAATACTATATGTAGATGACATATTTTGATTGGGAATGATGTAGACCTTCTTAATAGTGTCAAGGAATATTTGAATAATAGTTTTTCAATGAAAGATCTTGGCGAAAGCTTACATATTAGGCATAAAGATTTATAGAGATAGATCAAGGCCAAATATCATTGTCACAAAGTACATATTTGGACAAACTTCTAAATAGGTTTGGAATGGAAGATAGCAAGAAAGGGTTCTTGCCCATGTTGCTAATCGACCTTGAGTAAAACTCAAAGTCCGACATCGGCGGAAGATAGAGAAAGGATGAGTAAGACTCCTATGCCTCAGCCATAGGATCTCTAATGTATGCCATGCTATGTACTAGACCCGACATTGCATATGTTGTTAGTTTAACTAGCAGATATCAAAGTGATCCGAGTGGATCATTGGACGTGATCAAAAACATCCTTAAGTACTTGAGAAGAACTAAGGATATGGTTCTTTCTTATGGAGGTGATGAGCGACTCGTTGTTAATGGTTACACCGATGCTAGTTGGAACACCGATCCGGATGATTCTAAATCATAATCTGGATCGTATTTATTTTGAATGGTGCAGCGATTATTGGAGGAGTGCAAAGCAAAGCGTTGTGGCGAGATCTTCAACTGAATCGGAATACATGGCTGCCGGAGGCTTCACAAGAAGCGATATGGATGAAAGAGTTCATTCTGAGCTGGGTGTGGTTCCTAGTCTACTGGACCCAATGTCTATCTCTTGTGATAACATGGGTGCCATAGCCAATGCGCAGAACCAAGGTCACACAAGAAGCTGAAGCACATCAAGTTACGTTTTCACGCTATTCGAGAACATGTCCAAGATGGGGACATAAAGATTTACACACAGATCTGCATGTGGCGGATCATTGACTAAACCTCTCGAGGGCAAAACATGACCAGCACCAAGCGCCATGGGTGTTGGTATATTACCATGTAATCTAGATTAGATGACTCTAGTGCAAGTGGGAGGCTGGAGATATGCCCTAGAGGCAATAATAAATGTAGTTATTATTATATCTTTGTGTTTATGATGAATGTTTACATTCATGCTATAATAGTATTAACAAGGAAACATTAATACTTGTGTGATTTGTAAACTAAAATAAGAGTCCCTAGTAAAGCCTCTTTATAATACTAGCTTGTTGGTTAATAGATGATTGTGGTTTCCCTATCATGAACATTGAGATGTTATTGACAACAAGATCATATCATTAGGAGAATGATATGGTGGACATACTCCTATAGATAAGCGTAGCATAAAGATCAAGTCATTTTAATAGTTTAATTGCTATATGCTTTCTGATACATAGTAATCTAATTCCTTCGACCATGAGATCATGCATATCACCTTTACCGGATGGATGCTTTGATGACATCAAACACCACACCGTAACTGGGTGGCTATAAAGGTGGCATTGAGTGTTCGGAAAGTATTGGTTGAGACACATGGATCAAGAGAGGGATTTGTCCATCCATGTGACGGATAGATATACTCTGGGCCCTCTCGTTGAAATGTCATCCAATTAGCTTGAAAGCATGTGACTGGGTCACAAGGGATCACATATCACGGGAATGAGAAAAGAGTACTTATCAGTAACGAGGTTGAACTAGGTATGCAGAGATACCGATGATCATAACCTCGGATAAGTAAACTATCGTGAGACAAAGGGAAATTGATATCGTATGTAAGTGGTTCATTTGATCGCAAAGTAATCGTAGAAATATGTGGGAGCCATATGAATTTCCATATTCCTCTATTGGTTATTGTTCGGAGAAGTGTCTCAATCATGTCCGCATAATTCACGAACCGTAGGGAGACACACTTAAGGATTCGACGTTGTTTGAGTAGTTATGGAATGATGAGAAAGAGACCGAATGTTTTTCGGAGTCTCGAATGGGATTCGGGATATCACGAGGAGATCAGGAATGGTCCGGAGAATAAGATTCATATAAGGAAAGTCCTGTTTCGGAGTTGGAGAATGGTTCCGGTGTTTTCATCGGAATGTTCTAGAAGGTTCTGGAATGTCCGGCACTTCGTAAGGGAAGGGTACATGAATGTGTTATATCAAGTTGGTATGATTGCATCATGTACTCGGTGTCATCTCTGAACAAAATAGAGGGTTTATTCAAATCCTAGTTTGAAAAGTCAAACGCCAAGTTTGAAAGTCAAACGGCTAATTTTGGGAAGTGGAGAGGGAGGTGGAAACCGACTTGGGGGAGGAGTTCCTCCTCCCACCGCCGGCGCACCACCAAGCCGAGTTGGGGAGGGACTCCCCTCCCCTTGGCCGGCCCCCTCCACCTATATAAGGAGGGGCAGGGCTCCCCTCCTAGACACAAGTTCCTACCTCTAAACCCTAGCCCCAAGCCGCCGCCTCCATAGCCGCCTGGGGCCCTACACCGCCGCCTAGGTGAAACCCTAGCCGCCTAGCCCCCTCCTCGGCGTGTCTAAACCCTAGATCGCCGAGGGCTCTCTCATAGTCCACCATACTCGCTCGCTTAAGCGAAGCCTGCGAGATCTCCCTCTACTTAGGTACCACGCCGTTGTCTGCGGGAATCACGAGGAGAGTGCTACAACCTCCGTTTCTTTGGAACAAGGGAGAGGAAGGTCTTGCGAAAGTACCGAACGTGTGAGCTTGGGCTGCGGAGCGCCGCAGCGGAAGGATCGTCTACGCGATCTTGAGATCGGTAACAGTACGACTACATCACCCACGAGAATCCGCTCTCATTAAACACTTTGGAATCTTTGAGGGTGAGTTATTCCATCGACTCGTTGCTACAATCTAGTAGATAGATCTTGGCTTGTTTGTTTGTATGTGATAAAAATTTTTATTTCCCATGCTACGAATCCCTACAAGGGATAGCCTCCGGATCTCCGTGGATAACTTCTTGAGCGACTCCGCCAAGCTCCGCCTAAAGGATATCATCAATGTGAAGGATAAGAACCTTGGCTTCACCATCACCTACGACATGTTCGTAGACGGCAAGTGCCCAAAGGTAGGTATTTATTTTCCGTGTACGACATATGCTCCAGTTCTTCCATCTTGCAAACACCATCTTATCTAACACGATGATTTATCACTTAACAGCTTAGCGATCTAGATGAGGGCAACCTGGCTGCCCAAATCTACAATCCAAAGATGAAGGAAGTCACGGTCGTGTCCGACGACGATGTCCCGTTGGCGCGAAAGCGGAAGAGCTCCACCTCTGACGCTGCCGACGGAGGCAAGAAGAAGAATACGGAGGGTGGAGCCTCCAAAAAGACTACCGCCGCCATGGAGGCGGAAAAGAGAAAAGCCACCGGGATTTTTGCCAAGCACCCCCCCCCCCTAGTGTAAGCTTCTCATTTGTGGCATCCCGCAAAAACCACTACTAGAAAATCGCGTTGATTTTGTGCATTGCATCGTCATCATCATGCATTGTTGCATAAAACTATGTTTGCAAAACCCGTGTTGTTTTCTAAACGCCCCAACTTATTTCAAACGCCAAAACCCGGGGCTCCGGAGTATTTTGTTTTGCCGCTATCGGTTTTCAAACGGAGTTATTAAAACCAATAAAAATTATAATTATTTTGGTGGGGCAGTCGAGCTATCCGAATCCAACGACGAATGACCGCCGAAAACTAAACGGTTCCCCAGCCCTACCCCTAATCCTAAAACTACCCGATTATCTACCCTCTCTTCCAGCCCACCTCACCCCCATAACCATGCGCCACCCCACCTCCCTCCCCATCCACCAATCCCACCATGCCACGTGGCCTCTCACCCCTCCCTCCTCCTCTTTCTTCCCACCTGTCCACATAACATCCCAGGCCCAACGCTGGCCATCCCCGTCTCCTGGACCACCACAGCCCACCTCTCCCAGCCTCCCCTTGGCAACCCCACCACCCATTGTCTTCTTCCTCCTGTCTCCCCGTGCGGCCACCCTCCTTCCCCCACCCCGCCACCGCCCTGCACCAACCAAGCCCGCTCGCTCGCTCAACCGCCCCACCGCCGCTTCCACCTTAGCGCGCTCGCGCCGCTCACGCCACGAGCCGCCGCCTGCGCCTCGCGGCCCCAGCTGCCCTCCAGGCCCAGCGTCTCACGCCCTCACCAACCTCGCCGCCCTCGGCCTCCGCCTCACGCCCGCCGAAGCCATCTCCTCCAGGCCGCGCCTTTCCCGAAGGCGCCGCCGCTGCGGAGGCCGACCATGGGCGCCACTCTCGCCTTGGCACGCGTCCCGCCAGCGCCCTTGCCTTCCGGTCCCGAGCTCCGCGCCCGGCCCTCGTCTTCCTTGGCCCGCCGCCCGCCGCACGCCAAGGTCGCCCGCGCCCGCCAAGCCGCCGCCTCCTCTGCAGTATGGCGCGCCTCACTCCGTCCCCGCGTGTTCCTCAGCCCGCACCCCGCCGACGCGTGCCCGCCGGTGTGAGATGTTGTGGCAGCCTTGATGCGTTGTGGGTACCGCCCTCCAAGACAAGTTCGACAAACGACACGACGATCCGGAGCCGCGAGACCCCAAGTTCCCTACATGGACAAGAAGATCGTCTACCGAAACCGAACCGGGTCGACAAGCTCGTCTTCAACCGAACCCGGCCAAAGCCTGGTACCCCAAGATCTCCCACGCGGACGATCACGGTCTCGGAGAAACCACTGGGAAACCCGAGTTCACCTCGACAAGTTCTTCATCGAAACCCCGATGCGGATCCGATAATCGCCAGGTCGTCATCGGAACAATGAGGCCGTTGCGATGAACCCGACAAGATCACCGAACCCGAGAACTTCCCGAGCAAGTTCGCCGACACGGATGCGACAAAGTACTCCCTCAGCGCCATGACCCGACGCCCCGCCGCCGAGACCTTCGCGATGGCGCGGACCCAAAGAACCTGCGGCAGACCGGCAAGACCGACCCCGTGGACCCGGCAAGACCGCGATAACGAGAACGACACCGACACGGAAGAAGCCGGCGATCGCCCAAACCGACCAAGCTCGTCGAGACCAAGATGATAGAACGACCCGAGTCCGAAACGCTTCCGAACCCCGATCCGACCGAACCACACCGAGCCGACCGACCCGAAGGAACCAAGATCGTCGAGCCCCCTCCAATGTGTGACCCTTTTCCTCGAACCCTATTTTACAACATAATAACAATTGTTGCATATTTAATTGTCATCTCGCATGCATATCTGTGGTTTGGGGGCCTTATGCCGATTCACCTAATAATTAAATATGGGGCCCATATGCGGGCAAATCTAGTCTCATATCGGCCTCATTTAAACTTGTGCAGCGAACCGGTATCTTATCTTGCCTTGTTAAAACAACATTTAAAACGCGGGGTTTCTAAACAACTTGAACCACCTAATTAATGTCGGGACCCCGGTTCCGCTTAATTTGACCTAATTGCATCGCACTTTTGCCATGCCATCCATCATGCATGCATCATGCCGATCTTCTGCCGTTGTATTAAATCTTGCATCCGGTGTTTCTTCTAGTGTTTTGGTTCTTCGCGGATAAGGCCGTTGAGTAGATGTGAGCTTCGCCCCGATCTTCGGATGAACCCTTCGACAATGTTTTCAGGCGAGCATCTTCCCCTTTTCTACCTATCTTACTTTTATAGTATTTACTTCCCTCCTGTTGATCTTTGCTATCTGTGTTGCGATGCTCTAGTTCCCGTTCCCGTGATATCCCTTGCAGCCATATACAGCCTTGGACACATCCTATTACCTGTTGTTTGGTAGATAGCTGGACCCGCGTGTCGTAGTCGCTTGCTCAACTGTTTTGCTTGTCGGCTAGTACCACCCTTGTTGGAGAATTGCCGCATGTTGACGTTGGAGATGATCATGGTTTACTTATTGTTCACTTTACTTTAACAACTAAAATTGAATTAAGCATCGGTGGGTGATAGGTAAGATTTGGTTTTCCGACCGCCCACTTGTGTCCCGTGGGACCAGAGTTCTTGACACTTGTCCGAGATCGGCGTGCTAACCACGGTGAGGAGATATGGGCCCCATTGATAATTACCTGATTTCAAAGTATTGTCTTGGGGCCACAAGTAGTTTGGGGCTTTATTACTATCTGTGTACTTATTGCCATGCTTTGCTTTATTTACGATTGTGCGAGTCGTCTTGCTGTCTTTATTTTGAGCGGAATGTTTCGCGGTGTCGACGATCCCGATTATTGGGGACCTGCTGTGGATTCACGACCATTGTCGCATAAAACCCGAGTCGTCTAGGAGACCGACCGTTCGTTGCGGGTGTACTTAGTGGGGTGGCCCCGATTGCTTGCTTGCTTCGTGACTGGGCACCGTGACCTAGGCCCCGCCGATATCGATGGGTGTATGTTAACGTCGGCAAAAGGGTTGAAGTGCACAGTGGATACTTTGGTGCACCCTAGGTTTAATCTTTTCGAAGCCGTGTCGCGGTTATGGGCGACTTAGAGCACGTTGATCATAGACAACTATAACTAAAGTTTACTGTTATGAATTGACTTGTAATCGATTTGCCTAGTAATCAGCTTCACTACAACGGAATGGCTAAGTAAAAGTATCAACAATTGCTGGGTTTTGGGGTTATCTCATGATAATTGTATCTGACTAGTAAGTGCTGCCACTATAACGGAATGACTAACTAAAAGTGCCCATCGCTTACTTTATCAGACGATTATCTAAACACGACTAGTGATTCCGCAGCGATAATGAATAAGTAAAAGCGCCAGCGTATGCGTTCCTCGGTTGACTTCCTCGTTTGGTCTCGAGGGGGAAACGCCAGGATGGGTTTGTTTGACGATAGTCTCAGGTTGGATCCGAATAGGTCTTTCTCACCCCTCTCTGCTAGCCGCTTGGTTGTATCGCGTCTCTATAGGTTGTTTAGTGCATCTTTTGCCGCTCGATCCACCATACCTACCTATGTGGCGAGACGGCCGAATTCTAGCCTCGCTGTGTCTTGGCCTCAAGATCTTGACGCTCCTTCTTTTTCCTTTGCCCTTTGTCGGCACCTTTTTGTTTAGCAGGTTTGAGATCGTATGTTAGCGAGGTTACCCTTCCGCTTGGCTTTGGCAGGGTTATGGGCCATTGGTTATTCTTGAGGGGCTCTTAGCCCCAATTGCATCTTGTCCGTAGTCGGACGCTCCGTCTTTCAAGGTGATTTGGATCTTTGTATATATATCGTATTCTTGACTCTACGAGTATTTGTTGTATATATCTGTTTTGTGGGTCCCATCGAGGACTGTTGTGTAATGTTATTACTTTGTTTTTCCACCCGCACGAAAGTGCCTGGTGGGCACCTTCGAATCGTTTCTATGCGGGTTTGGCGCATTTCGCTAAAACTTGCATAGGGCCGATTCTGAGGGTGTTACATCATTCTCCGACATTGTCTATCTGTCTGTGTTGTTCCTGTACTTATGCATTTGCACGTTTCAGAAAGAAAGCTACGACCAGCCTCAAGAAGACCTCCAAAACACCGGGGGCTTCTCGAAATATCAAAGATATGCTGCATCGCGACGCCTCCCGGGCCATCGCCCCTACTACTCCTGCCATCAAGCCCTCGTCCGCCCCGACAAGCTCACAAGTTAAGGAGGCATCAGGCCCTTTCGTCATGGAAGTGGATTATGGCGCCTCTACCGAGCTTGCTGTTGTCGGCGAGCAGGTGACGCAGGAGAGCACCGCTCAACAAATGGCTAAAGCTCCGGCTAAGGATGCCATCGGTGGCGGCAAGGCGGTGGTGGAAGATGGTACTTCTGCCGAAGGCGGTGCCCTTGCTTCCCAAAAACCCTTTAAGTTTCCGAAGATTGTTTACCCGGCGCTCACGCCGAGTAACACAACTCTGGTTCCTGGAGGAGTACCGTCATCTCCGACATGTGGTCTTGAGGAGCTCCTCCGACAAGCGGACATCTTGCAAGGAAATAGCATCTCCTTTGGCAAGCTGCTAGCCGAGAGCGCTACAAACCTCAAGATCATTGCACTTGTAAGTTTTACTTTGCCTTTTGCATTTCATATGAGTATCCCCTTGGCCCAGGGATGTAGACAGAAAACCATAGGTTTTGCATCTATATGCTCTAAGAGTGACTAAGTTAGAAAAAACTCTCACTGTAGCCCCCAAGCATTTAGATGGAACAAACTATTCCGACTAGATGCTTTAAGAGTAGCATACGCAGTGTTTATAATTTTCAATACTGTAGACCCCAAGCCTCTAGTTGTAACTGAATTAGTTCCAACTAGATGCTTAGAGAAAAGCTAAGCATTTTCCGAGTTAAAAACTTTATACTGTAGCCCCCAAGCTTCTAATCGAGAACTGAATTAGCTCCGACTAGATGCTTAAAGAAAAGCCAAGCATATCGCTAAGTAAAAAACTCTCGTTGTAGCCCCCGAGCGTCTAGGTGGAAAATTTTCCGGCTAGATGCCCCAAGTAGACTAAACAACGTTTTAACTTTTTTCTTTTTTTCCACAGAATGAGAATGCTCGGAGGGGCATGGCCAACGACAAGTACCAGAAGATGCGCGCAGATCTTGAAGCCGAAAAGGGTAAAACTGCCATCTTGAAGGAACAGATCATCAAAAACAAGATTCTGCTTTCTTTTTGCGCATTCCGTCTTGGTTTTGTGCCTACATTCTCCGAGTACTCACTGTTTACTTTGTTTTCTCCGACTTTGCAGAACATGTTGCCAAGGCCAAGGACATTGTCGAGCAGTCCAAGCACATCCAGCAGCTGGACAGCGAGAACAAGATCCTTAACAAGGAGAGGGAAGACATGCTGAAAATGCATGAAGAATCAATGAAGGCCTTGCAGGACTCCGCCGCCGAGGAAATCAACCGCTTGAAGGAGGAGATCGCGATCTTGAAAGATCAAAAGCGTGTTGCCGATGAGCAGAATCACCGCCATGGCGAGGCGTACAAGCTCCTCCAACAAGAGAAACAATCCTTGGCGGACACCTCTGGCAAGCTGAGGCCAGCATCTTCAGTAAGTTTCCTCCGCCTTGTATTTCTGTAGTCTGGATACTTTGAATTGTTGAACTCATGCATTTCTTGTCGGAATTTATAGCTCCTATGGGTTTAACTAGATCGCCTCCTCCAGCCAAGGAATGCATGGTTCTTGCCGGCAACTTCATCAACACCGCCATCACCCAAGCCAAAGAGATTGCCAAGCCCCTCCAGATACACATCAAGGCCTCGGACTCCATGGCGAAGTACTCAGAGATTCTGCGCCGAGCCCCCGAGCATATCACAAGCTGGAAAGCTACATCTGCACGGGTTGGCTCAAGGATGGCGTTGTCAATGGTGAAGGCACACTACGAAGATGCCGACATTGATACGGTGACCTCTGGTATCCCCGACACTGACGATGACGGCAAAGAAATTGATCACGAAGCCATCCTGTCGTCACTCGCAGGTTATAACACCAGAGTTGCCGAGTTGGTGGACATAGACGTCTTCGTGCCCATGAACACTATCGACAGCTGTTGGAGATATGCCCTAGAGGCAATAATAAATGTAGTTATTATTATATCTTTGTGTTTATGATAAATGTTTGCATTCATGCTATAATAGTATTAACAAGGAAACCATTAATACTTGTGTGATTTGTAAACTTAATTTGAAGTCCCTAGTATAGCCTCTATACTTCACTAGCTTGTTGGTTGATTAATGATTGTGGTTTCCATATCATGAACATTGAGATGTTATCAACAACAAGATCATATCGTTAGGAGAATGATATGGTGGACATACTCCTATAGATAAGCGTAGCATAAAGATCAAGTCATTTCATTAGTTCAATTGCTATATGCTTTCTGATACATAGTACCCTAATTCCTTCGACCATGAGATCATGCATATCACCTTTACGGATGGATGCTTTGATGACATCAAACACCACAATGGCGGGTGGCTATAAAGGTGGCATTAAGTGTTAGGAAAGTATTGGTTGAAACACATGGATCAAGAATGGGATTTGTCCATCCACATGACGGATAGATATACTCAGGCCCTCTCGGTGGAATGTCATCCAATTGGCTTGCAAGCATGTGACTTGGTCACAAGGGATCACATATCAGGAGCGAGAAAAGTACTTATCGATGTGAGGTTGAACTAGGTATGCGAGAGATCTAAGCGATCATAACCTCGGGTAAGTAACATATCGTGAGACAAAGGGAAATTGGTATCGTATGTAAGTGGTTCATTCGATCGCAAAGTAATCGTAGAAATATGTAGAGCCATATGAATTTCAGATTCCTCTATTGGTTATTGTTAGAAGTGTCTCGATCATGTCGCATAATTCACGAACCGTGAGGAGACACATAAGGATTGACGTTGTTTGAGTAGTTATGGTATTATGAGAAAGAGACCGAATGTTGTTGAGTCTCGGATGGGATCGGGATATCACGAGGTGATCCGGAATGGTCGGAGAATAAGATTCATATAAGTAAAGTCCCATTTGGAGTTAGGAATGATTAGGTGTTTTCATCGGGAATGTTCTAGAAGGTTCGGATTGTCCGCACTCCGGGGAAGGGTACATGAATGTGTCATTGCTCATTGAATGATTGCATCATGTACTAAGTGTTATTGCTGTCCCAAAT
Organism: Avena longiglumis; assembly: GCA_030063025.1. Classification (NCBI taxonomy): domain Eukaryota; kingdom Viridiplantae; phylum Streptophyta; class Magnoliopsida; order Poales; family Poaceae; genus Avena; species Avena longiglumis. The sequence continues at coordinate 491,608,893 of CP125976.1, read as the reverse complement.
AAAGTTAAATTGAATCCTAAAACAGAAAAGTCAAATGTCCGGTTTGAAAGTCAAGCGCCAAAACAAGCGTGGGAAACAAGCAAGAGGAGTTGGAATCAACACGGAGGAGGTAGGACTCCTCGGGCGGCCGACCCTAGGCGAGTTGAGGAGGACTCCCTCCTCCCTGGCCAAGGAACCCCTCCCATATAAGGAGGGCAGGGCTCCTCCATAGACACATAACTTTCTACTCTAGATCTCCGGTTTAGAGCTGTTTTGGTTTAGAGCTTCTAATTGCTTTAGCCAGCAGTTTAGGGCCTTCTAATTGGTTTATAGCCTTCTAATTGGTGTGTCTAATTACTAGACCACTAATAGCCTCTCTCATAAGCTTCACCATACTACTCGGCTTAAGCGAAGCCTGCAAGGATCTCCCTCTACTTAGGTACCACGCCGTTGTCTTCTTTGGAATCGCGAGGAGAGTGCTACAACCTCCTTTTCTTTGGAACAAGGGAGAGGAAGGTCTTCGTCAGTACGAGCGTGTGACCGATTGCGGGAGCGCTCTTGCGATGGTATTTGGAAGGATCGTCTACACGATCTTGAGATCGGAAATGCGACTACATCACCCACGAGAATCCGATCTCGTTAAGCGCTTTGGAATCTTGAGGGTAAGTTATACCATCGACTCGTTGCTACAATCTAGTAGATAGATCTTGGCTTGTTTGTTTGTATGCGATAGAAAATTTTTGTTTTCCATGCTACGAACCCCTCTGATGGTATCGAGCCGTGTCTATATGTAGATCTGTTGCACGAGTAGAACACAATGGTCATTGTGGGCGTTGATGCTTTATTATAGATTGCTTTTGTGTACTTTGCATCTTGCGGTATGTTGGGATGAAGCGGCCGGGCTAACCTTACATGACATCGTTCATGAGACTTGCTCCACGCTTGACATGTAACTTGTATTGCATAAGTGGCTTTGGTGCATGTTTCTCCTAGCATAGTTAAGATCCAATTTACAACGGGTGATCAACAATGCTAGTATCAATGTTGTGGTTCTTGTTCGTAAGTTAGAGCGACACTTATTGAAAGCCCCAAACCACGTAAAATATGCAAAGAAAGTAGAAGCGTCTAACTTTGTTTTGCGGGGTGTCTGATGATGTGATATGGCCATGATTGTGATTATATTCGATGTATGCAATGTTCCTTATTGTAAGTCGACAACGGCGAACCATATGGTTGTCTTTAATTTATGTTAAGACCAGCGTGTCTATTCAAAGTAGTTGTAATAGTTGAAGCGGTGGGCGACAACCATGGAGAAGCGTCATTGACCTTGATGCAATACGGTGATGATGGAGATCATGTTCGTGCTTGAAGATGGAGATCGGAGGCACGAAGAAGAAAACCATATCATATCACATATATATTGAATTGCATGTGATGTTAATCCTTTATGCATCTTGTATTGCTTAGTGAGCGGCGGTAGCATTATAAGATGATCCCTCATGCACATCAATTTCAAATCATAAAGTGTTCACCCTTAGTTAGCACCGTTGCTAAAGCTTGTTGTTTGAAGCACCACGTGATGATCGGGTGTTCTAGATTACGCAAGTGTATACAGCGTGAGCAAGCCAGATTTGCTCATGCGAAACTAAGGTTTGATCTTGGCGAGCCTAGCATGTCTGACATGGTCTCGGAACACGGATTACGAAAGGTAAAGCATGAATCGTATAGTAGATATGATGAACATGATGATTGTTCGCCATTGAAACTATATCAACTCTCGTGATGATCGGTGTTGATGTAGTGGATTTGGTTCGATGTGATCACTAAAACAATGTGAGGGATGTTGTTTTGGTGGGAGTTCACCTAGTTTAATTTCATTAATTAATTTGAACTCAATTTGTCATAAACTTAGTCTAAACTATTGCAAATATGTTGTAGATCAATGGCGCCCTACCATCAATTTTAATGCGTTCCTAGAAAGAAAAGTTGAAAAACAATGGAAGCAACCGGATTGGTTCCGCAATTTGAGGATTGTCCTCACGGTGGTAATTTGACCTATGTCTTTGGATGCACATTGGGTGACCCACTGCGGTGATGCTTCCGATGAAGTAAAGAATGTTTACCTCGCTCGGAAGAATCGGTACTCCATAGTTCGGTGTGCTATCTTGTATGGTTTAGAATCGGAGCTTGAGAAAAGGTTTGAAGAGTCGAGACCCATATGATATTGTCGAGGATCTCAAATTGATTTTTGAGACTCATGCGGCAATTGAAAGCTATGAGGCTTGAAAAGTTCTTTAAGCGCAAGATGGAAGAGGCAGCTCGTCGGTGAGCATGTGCTTAAGATGTGCAGGCATGCAAACAAACTTCAAAGCTTGGGTATTGTGATTCCTAATGCTTTGAGGATTTACCGTGTCCTCCAATCACTACCACCAAGTTACAAGAACTTTGTGATGAACTACAACATGCGAGAACATGAACAAGGCGTTGCGAACTCTTTGCCATGTTGAAATCTGCGAAGTGGAGATCAAGAAAGAGCACCAAGTGTTGTTGGTCAATAAGACCACCAAATTCAAGAAAGGCAAGTCTAAGCAAAGGACACTTCAAGAAGGGTGGTAAGAAAGCTACTGCAGTGAAGAAGACCAAGGCTGGACCTAAGCACTGGCGAGTGCTTTCTTGCAAGGGAGAAGGTCTTGAGGCGGAATTGCCCAAAGTACTTGGCGGATCGAAGCGGCAACATCAAGAAGAAAGGTATATCGATATACATGTTATTGATGTGTATCTCACTAGTACTCGTAGTAGTGCAGGTATTTGATCTTGGTTCGGTTGCTCATATTTGTAACTCGAAGCGGTCTTTGCAGAATAAGCGGAAGCTAGCGAAGAGCGAGGTGACGATGCGGCGTGGGAAGCGGATCAAGGTTGATGTGATCGCGATTGACACGCTACCCCTTCATCTACCATCGGGATTAGTTTTATACTTAAATAATTGTTATTTGGTGCTGCGTTGAGCATGAACATTATATCGGGATCTTGTTTATTGAGGCGGTTACTTGTTTAAATCGAGAATAATGGTTGTTCTATTTATATGAGTAATATGTTTTATGCACATGCACCTTTGATAGATGGTCTATTCTTATTGAATCTCGATGGTGGAAATACACATATCAACAACATTGAGGCTAAGCGTTTGAAATCAGCGATAATTCGACCTATATGTGGCCTTCGTCTTGGTCACATCGAATGAAAGCGTATGAAGAAACTCCATTCGATGGACTTCTTGAATCACTTGATTTTGAATCACTTGAAAGATGCGAAGCATGTCGATGGGAAAAATGACTAAGACTCCATTTTACGGTATGATGGGCGAGCTACGGACTTATTGGAAATCATACATACCGATGTGTGTGGTCCAATGAGTGTAGCGTCATGTGATGGTTATCGTTATGTTCTTACCTTCACGGATGACTTGAGTAGATATGGATATATCTATTTCATGAAACATAAGTCGAAACTTTCGAGAAGTTTAAGGAGTTTCAAAGTGAGGTAGAGAATCAACGTAACAAGAAGATTAAATTTCTACGTTACGATCGTGGAGGTGAATATCTAAATTCTGAGTTTGGCGAGCATTTAAAGAAGTGCGAATACTTTCACAATTGACACATTGGGAACACCACAGCGTAATGGTGTGTCCGAGCGTCGTGTCGAACTCTCTTAGATATGGTTAGTTCTATGATGTCACTTACAGATTTACGCTATCATTTTGGGGTTATGCATTAGAAAGCGCATTCACTTTAAATAGGGCACCGTCTAAATCCGTTGAAGCGACACCGTATGAATTATGGTTTGGGAAGAAACCTAAATTGTCGTTCCTTAAAGTTTGGGGATCTGAAGCCTATGTAAAGAAGTTCTGAGGACAAGCTTGAACCCAAAGCGGAAAAATCGTCTTCATAGGATACGAAGGAAACTATTGGGTATACCTTCTATCATAGATCCGAAGGCAAAACATTCGTTGCTAAGAATGGATCCTTTCTAGAAGGAATTTCTCTCGAAAGAAGTATTGGAAGGAAAGTAGAACTCGGCGAGGTTGTTGAACCTTCTCTCGAAATTGCGAGTAGCGCGGCAGGAAGAAGTTCTGTGGTGCTGCACCAATAAGGGAGGAAGCTAATGATGATGATCATGAAACTTGGTTGAAGTTGCTCTGAGCCTCGGAGGTCAGCGAGAACTCGTACCACTCCAGTTGGTATGATTAGTTATGAATGTCATGGTGGTGGACAACACCGATGACCCCGAGACATATGAGGAAGCGATGATGAGCCGATTCAATAAATGGCAAGAAGCCATGAAATCGAGATTGGATCCATGTCAAAAACCAAGTATGGACTTTGGTGGACTTCGGATGGTAGGAAGGCTATCGAGAACAAATGGATTTTCAAGAAGAAAGCAGATCTTGATGGTAATATTCTTGTCTATAAAGCTCGACTTGTCGTAAAGGGTTTCGACAAATTCAAGGAGTTGACTACGATGAGACTTTCTCACGATGGCGAAGCTAAAGTCTGTGAGGATTATGTTAGCAATCGCTGCATATTATGATTATGAGATATGGCGGATGGATGTCAAAAGCATTCCTCAATGGAGACATTGATGAAGAGTTGTATATGATGCAACCCAAAGGTTTTGTCGATCCTATAGATGCTAACAAGGTATGCAAACTTCAGCGGTCCATCTATGGATTGAAGCAAGCATCCCGAAGTTGGAATCAACGTTTTGATAAGGTAATCAAAAGTTTTGGTTTTATACAAACTTATGGAGAACCTTGTATTTACAAGAAAGTGAGTGGGAGCTCTGTAGCATTCTTAATCTTGTATGTGGATGACATATTGTTGATTGGGAATGATGTAGACCTTCTTAATAGTGTCAAGGAATATTTGAATAATAGTTTTTCAATGAAGGATCTTGGCGAAGCGACTTACATATTAGGCATAAAGATTTATAGAGATAGATCGAAGCAAAATATCATTGTCACAGTACATATTTGGACAAAGTTCTAAAGAGATTTGGAATGGAGGAAAGCAAGAAAGGGTTCTTGCCCATGTTGCTATCGACCTTGAGTAAAACTCAAAGTCCGACATCGGCGAAGATAGAGAAAGGATGAGTAAGACTCCTATGCCTCGACCATAGGATCTCTAATGTATGCCATGCTATGTACTAGACCCGACATTGCATATCTTTATTAGTTTAACTAGCAGATATCAAAGTGATCGAGTGGATCATTGGACGTGATCAAAAACATCCTTAAGTACTTGAGAAGAACTAAGGATATGGTTCTTTCTTATGGAGGTGATGAGCGGCTCGTTGTTAATGGTTACACCGATGCTAGTTGGAACACCGATCCGGATGATTCTAAATCACAATCCGGATCGTATTTATTTTGAATGGTGCAGCGATTAGCTGGAGGAGTGCAAAGCAAAGCGTTGTGGCGAGATCTTCAAGCGAATCGGAATACATGGCTGCCGGAGGCTTCACAAGAAGCGATATGGATGAAAGAGTTCATTACAGCTGGGTGTGGTTCCAAGTCTGTTGGACCCAATGTCTATCTCTTGTGATAACATGGGCGCCATAGCCAATGCAAGAACCAAGGTCACACAAGAAGTGAAGCATATCAAGCTGCGTTTTCACGCTATTCGAGAACATATCCGGGATGGGGATATAAAGATTTGCAAAGTACACACAGATCTGAATGTGGCGGATCCGTTGACTAAACCTCTCCAGGGCAAAACATGACCAACACCAAACTGCCATGGGTGTTGGGTATATTACCATGTAATCTAGATTAGATGACTCTAGTGCAAGTGGGAGGCTGTTGGAGATATGCCTAGAGGCAATAATAAATGTAGTTATTATTATATCTTTGTGTTTATGATAAATGTTTGCATTCATGCTATAATAGTATTAACAAGGAAACCATTAATACTTGTGTGATTTGTAAACTTAATTTGAAGTCCCTAGTATAGCCTCTATACTTCACTAGCTTGTTGGTTGATTAATGATTGTGGTTTCCATATCATGAACATTGAGATGTTATCAACAACAAGATCATATCGTTAGGAGAATGATATGGTGGACATACTCCTATAGATAAGCGTAGCATAAAGATCAAGTCATTTCATTAGTTCAATTGCTATATGCTTTACGATACATAGTACCCTAATTCCTTCGACCATGAGATCATGCATATCACCTTTGGGATGGATGCTTTGATGACATCAAACACCACACCGTGGCGGGTGGCTATAAAGGTGGCATTAAGTGTTCGGAAAGTATTGGTTGAAACACATGGATCAAGAATGGGATTTGTCCATCCACATGACGGATAGATATACTCTGGGCCCTCTCGGTGGAATGTCATCCAATTGGCTTGCAAGCATGTGACTTGGTCACAAGGGATCACATATCAGGGAGCGAGAAAAGAGTACTTATCGATGTGAGGTTGAACTAGGTATGCGAGAGATCAAGCGATCATAACCTCGGGTAAGTAACATATCGTGAGACAAAGGGAAATTGGTATCGTATGTAAGTGGTTCATTCGATCGCAAAGTAATCGTAGAAATATGTGGGAGCCATATGAATTTCAGATTCCTCTATTGGTTATTGTTAGGAGTGTCTCGATCATGTCGCATAATTCACGAACCGTAGGGAGACACACTTAAGGATTGACGTTGTTTGAGTAGTTATGGTATTATGAGAAAGAGACCGAATGTTGTTGAGTCTCGGATGGGATCCGGGATATCACGAGGTGATCCGGAATGGTCAGAGAATAAGATTCATATAAGGAAAGTCCGTTTGAGTTCGGGAATGATTAGGTGTTTTCATCGGAATGTTCTAGAAGGTTCGGATTGTCCGGCACCGGGGAAGGGTACATGAATGTGTCATTGCTCATTGAATGATTGCATCATGTACTAAGTGTTATTGCTGTCCCAAATAAAGGATTAAATTGAATCCTAAAACAGAAAAGTCAAATGTCGGTTTGAAAGTCAAGCGCCAAAACAAGAAACTGTGGGAAACAAGCAAGAGGAGTTGGAATCAACACGAGGAGGAGTAGGACTCCTCCAGGCAGCGCCAGCCCTAGGCGAGATTGGGGAGGACTCCCTCCCTCCTGGCGCCAAGGAACCCTCCCATATAAGGAGGGGCTCCTCCATAGACACATAACTTTCTACTCTAGATCTCGGTTTAGAGCTGTTTTGGTTTAGAGCTTCTAATTGCTTTAGCCAACAGTTTAGAGCCTTCTAATTGGTTTAGAGCCTTCTAATTGGTGTGTCTAATTACTAGGCCACTAATAGCCTCTCTCATAAGCTTCACCATACTACTTGCCGGCTTAAGGCGAAGCCTGCGGGATCTCCCTCTACTTAGGTACGCCACGTTGTCTTCTTTGGAATCGCGAGGAGAGTGCTACAACCTCCATTTTCTTTGGAACAAGGAGAGGAAGGTCTTCGTCGAGTACCGAGCGTGTGACCGATTGCGAGCGCTTGCTAACGCATAGCTGGAAGGATCGTCTACACGATCTTGAGATCGGGAAGAGTACGACTACATCACCCACGAGAATCCGATCTCGTTAAACGCTTTGGAATCTTCGAGGGTAAGTTATACCATCGACTCGTTGCTACAATCTAGTAGATAGATCTTGGCTTGTTTGTTTGTATGCGATAGAAAATTTTTGTTTTCCATGCTACGAACCCCTACAACAGCGTCAACCAAGACTCCTCTGAGTCCCACCATAGTGCCGACATTGAGGGTGATTCTCCGGCTGGTGACGATGTTGCTTCCAAGTCTCCTGCGCCAAAGGAATGAAAAACAACTTTGTAATATTTGTTTCACCTTTGGTGTATGCGCGGAAAAACTTGATGATGTAACTTAAGGCGGAAAACAATGGTTGTTATTTCCTGCTACTTAAGAAGTAGTTTCCATCATGTATATATTTTTTAAGCAAGTGATGGCTTATCCATTACTTTGGTTCTTATGCTTGACTTTTCGTGAGTCGGAAGACTCGTTGTCAGAACCATGCGCTTAGGTGATGATGCCCAATGGCACCGTCAATAACCTGAGCACAAAATCACCGACAATAAGTGCCAAAAGTCACTACTCCAGAATCCACATAAAAACAACAAAGAAACGTGTAGACCAGAAAACTTAAGCTAACGCCCGTAGGCGGAATTTTCACAAGTGCAAACGCAATACTTGTGCATAAAGGTTTTACATGATCCAAAAATGAACACTAAAGGAGGTAAAATACTCAGAAATATGTGTGAACCAAATAGCTTTATTTCATTGATCATATAAGAGGTACACAATTAGATAAAAAATGCTAAGTGTAAAAAGGACGTAGTTGTGCTATGTTCCATGGCCGATCAAGCTCCGGGTAGTCATCATCTGGGTCACGTCGCTTACGCTTATGATCCTTGTTGGTTCTATCCTTTAGTTCACGATTGTCAACAAGGTAGTAAGACCCATTGAGCAGCGCCTTGCTTATGATGAATGGTCCTTCCCATGGCGGGGATAATTTGTGTGACTTCTTCTGCTTAAGTCAGAGCACCAAATCCCCCTCTTTAAACGAGCGATGCCGAACGCGGCGACTATGGTAGCTGCGTAGCTTCTGCTGGTAGATGGCGGATCTTTGGCATGCCAAAACGCGCTCCTCCTCGAGAAGGTCCACATCTAGGCGTCTGGATTCTTCAGCGTCATCCTCGTCGTAGGCGGCAACTCTTGGTGCATCGTGGAGGATGTCGGAAGGCAAGATGGCTTCTGCTCCATATACCATGAAGTAAGGGGTGTAGCCGGTGGATCTGTTGGGTGTAGTTCGTAAACTCCACAGCACAGATGGTCTTCCGCCCAGGCTCCAGCTGCTCTATGTAGCGGCGCCTCAAGACGTGGCTTGATTCCATGCAGAATTAATCCATTGGCTCGCTCAACCTGACCATTGGATTGTGGGTGTGCCATATATGCAAGGTCAAGTCGGATGCCTTTCTCCCAGCAATAAGCCTCCACTTCTCCGAGTGACAAGTTGCTTCCGTTGTCGGTGATAATGCTATGTGGGAGACCAAATCTCACCACCAAATCCCGGACAAACCTGAGGGCAGTTGCCCCATCAAGCTTTCTAATGGGATTAGCTTCTATCCATTTGGTGAATTTATCAACTGCTACAAGCAGATGTGTAAACCCACAAGGTGCCGTCTGTAACGGTCCCACCATGTCTAGCCCCCAGACTGCAAACGGCCAAGTTATTGGTATTGTTCGCAATTCTTCAGTAGGAACATGTGGTTGTCGGGCATAATACTGGCATCCCATGCATGTCTCAACCATCTTGTCGGCGTTCGCCTTCGCGGTCAACCAGTAGAATCCTTGCCGGAAGGCTTTCGCGGCCAACGACCGAGGAGCGGAGTGATGCCCACAATCTCCGAGATGGATTTCGCGCAGGATTTCCATACCTTCTAGTTGGGAAACACACTTTAGGTACACACCAGTAGTGCTCCTTTTATAGAGTTGCCCATTTATGATGGTATAACCCTTTGCTCGTCGTACTATTTGCCATCTTTCGACTTCATCGTCGGGCAAAGTTCCGTGTTCAAGGTATTCCATGAACGATTTTGTCCAAGCCGGAGGGACCTTGGTCACCGTGTTGACGAAAGAGTCAGCTCTATCCGGGTTGTTGATGTCCGCTCCCTTCACGGATGGTGTGCGCAGGTGCTCTAGGAAGACTCCTGGCGGGATTTTCTTGCGCCCTGATCCAAGCTTAGACAGCAGATCAGCCGCCTCGTTTTGTTCCCAAGGTACATACTTGACTTCGTAGCCTAAGAAGCTCTTGGCTATCTCGTCCACTTCGTCTCGATATGCCGCCATCATAGGGTTCCGCGCATTCCAGTGCCACACTGTTTGGGCAACCAAGTCGGAATCTTCAAAGCAAACTATGCGCTTGATGCCAATATCCTTGGCTACACGTAGTCCGTGAATGAGTGTTTCATACTCCGCCATGTTGATTGTAGCCTCGAAGTGGATCTGCAGAACATAGTGTAGCTTGTCTCCTGTTGGTGACTGTAGCAATACACCAGCCCCCGAGCCGTTGAGAATCTTTGATCTGTCAAAGTGCATCACCCAAGATTACGGTTACGCAGCGGAGTAGCGTCTAGCATCTCCGTCCAATCTGCAACAAAATCCGCCAAGGCTTGTGACTTGATAGCGTCGCGTCTCTTGTAGGTGATCTCGAAGGCGGCAAGTTCAATGCCCCACTTCACGACCCTTCCTATAGCGTCGCTGTTATTGATAATATCGGACAGTGGATTCTTGCTCACCACTGTGATTGGGTGCTCCTGAAAGTAATGCCTCAGCTTCCGAGAAGCAAGGAATACTCCATAAGCTATCTTTTGGTAGTGCGGGTAACGCTGCTTGGACTCTGTCAAGACCTCGCTCACATAGTAAACTAGTCGTTGAACTCCGTGCTCATAGCCTGGTTCCTTCCGCTCTACCACGACGACGATGCTGATAACCCGGTTGGTTGCCTCCATGTAAATTAACAAGGGCTCTCCAGGCTCGGGTGCTGCAAGGATGGGCGCTGAGGAAAGAGTCTCCTTGAGCTGCTTCAATGTTGCGTCTGCTTCGTCCATCCACGTGAATTTGTCCGCCTTCTTCAGCAACTTGTACAGCAACAGAGCCTTCTCTCCAAGCCGGCTCACGAACCAACTAACTGCTGCAACACAACCTGTTAGTCGTTGAATGTCCTTTAGGCATGTCGGACGGTTTATGTTTAAGATGGCCTTGATTTTCTCCGGGTTGACCTCGATTCCACGTTGGGAAACGATGAAGCCCAACAATTTGCCTGCTGGAACCCTCAAGACGCACTTCTTAGGGTTGAGCATCATGTTGTATTTCCGGAGATTATCAAAGGTTTATTTTAAGTCGGAGATTAAGTTGTTTGACTTTTTAGACATCACCGCGATATCGTCCACATAGGCGTGAATGTTCCGACCAATTTGGTCGTGAAGGCAATGTTGCATTGTCCACTGGTAGGTAGCACCTGCGTTTTTCATCCCAAAGGGCATCGTGACATAACAAAACGTGTTGTATGGGGTAGTGAATGAAGTGGCCAATTGGTCCGACTTCCTCATCTTGATCTGGTGGTATCATGAGTATGCATCGAGAAAACACAAAAGTTCTGAGCCAGCCGTCGAGTCAATGACTTGGTCAATGTGAGGCAAAGCAAACGGATCTTTGGGACATGCTTTGTTCAAGACGGTGTAATCAACGCACATTCTTAATTCATTGGTTCCCTTTTTGGGGACAAGTACAGGATTGGCCACCCATTGGGTGTGAAGGACTTCTCGGATAAATCTAGCCTTAAGTAACCTAGCTATCTCTTTGCCAATGGCGCGTCTCTACTCATCTCCAAAGCTTCGTAGAGGTTGTTTCACTAGTTTGCATTTTGGATCAATGTTTAAGCTGTGCTCGGGAAGTTCCCTAGGTACACCTTTCATGTCGGCGGGTTGCCAGGCAAAGATGTCCCTATTCTCACGGAGGAACTCGACGAGCGCGCTTTCCTATTTGGGATCCAGGTTCGTCCCAATGGTGACGGTCTTGGAGGCATCGCCTACCACAAGTTCCACCAGCTTGGTCTCGATGGCGGCCTTGAATGCAGGAGCGGAGTCGGAGATCTGCTTCTTCGACGCGGGCATCTCTGAGTCATCGACCTTGCTCTGGATCTCTTTGAATTCTTCCTGTGAGGACGGCTTGAACATGCCGCTTCATTGATCTCGTAGTCCCTTGCCTTGGTAAAGCTTCCGGATACGGTGATAACACTGTTTGGTCCGGGTATCTTGAGTTTGTTGTAGACGAAGCATGGCTTGGCCATGAACGCGTGGAATATGTCGCGGCCGAATATGACGTGGTACACGCTCTTGAAGGGGACCACCTCGAAGGTCATGCACTCTTGGCGGTAATTATTAACATCGCCAAAGGCAACCTGAAGTGTAATGCACCCAAGGGACCGAGACTCCCGACCAGGAACTACGCCATGGAAGATGGTGTTGGTCCTCCTTAGGTTTGCCTCCGTCAAGTTCATCTTCTGCAGTGTATCCAGGTACATGATGTTGATGCCGCTTACACTATCCACCATGCACTTGGTGAACTCCACGCCGTCAATCAATGGGTTGATGACCATGGCGTACTGGTTCTCCGTGGGCACAAGGTCTGGGTGGTCCGTCCTGTCCCAAGTTATTGGAACTTCCGACCAGCGCAAGTACTGGGGGACTGGGGGGAGAGTGGCCATCAGGATCCTCAGAGAGGTCTTCTGTTGACGGACGGTGGGGGTGCCAAGGAAAGTGTGGTAGACTGGAGCCTTCTTTGCGAAGGGGTTCTTGCCCTTGTCGTCGCTCTTGGCGGCGTGCTTGGGGTCAACATCTTCGTCCATGTCACTTGAATCCTTGGACTCCTCCTCCTTCTTCTTCCCTTTGCCCTTGCCTCGCGGTCTGTTCTTTCGACTTTGCTTGTAGCCGGACTCCGGGTCTTCCTTGAGGTCGTTGACGAACTTGCAGTGTCGATTGGTATGGGTGGCCTTGTTGTTGGCATCGAGGTGTATGAGGCACGGCATATCGTGGTACTCCTCGTAGGTTTGGGGAACGCGGAGCGGCACCGAGGTGGTTTCACTTCCTCGTTGCTGCCCACGACTAGCTCCCCTTCCTCGGCCACGTTGTCCGCCTTCGCCTCGTCCTGCAAAAGTCATAGCGACCATGTCGGTAGATTGCTTTTCTTCTGGAGCGGTTTTCCGCTTTGTACTGTTGTTCCTCCGAGCTTGAGTTGGAACGGCCATTGCCGGCAAGGAGCCGCGAGCGTCGTCGTCGGCAGCTGCGAACTCACTAGCCAACTGAATCATCTGGTTCAAGTCAAGCTGGTGATTGTCCTGCAAGCGCTTCATCTTATGTCGGAGCAGCGTTCCCCTTTCCAACCCATCGATGAAGGCGGCCATGGCGGTCGGCGTGCACTCTGCAGGAATTCTTCATATCCACCAGCGGAGAGGTAGGCGCGATGTCTCATTTTCTCTTGCACGCATCAGAGATCGCCTACAGCAGGGACGCTTGTATGTACCCTCAAAGTTCTTGGTGAATGCTTCTTGCATGTCCAGCCATTTGTAGATAGATTTCTCCGGCAAGTCGTCAATCCATTGACGGGTCGTGCCTGCCAACATTAACGGGAGGTACTTGACGGCGACGTTGGGGTTGCCTCCGGCAATCTCCACCGTGTTGTCGTAGTCCTGCAACCATGTGGCTGTCTTGGCGGTGTCGTCATAGGGTTTAATGGTCTTGTCAATCCGGAAACCTTTGGGGTAAGTTGTGGACCGTATTGCAGGTCCAAAGCAACGTGGTCCCAGGTATGGTCCTTCCCGGGCCTCGTGGATCTTATTGATCCGCGAGCGTGCATCGTATGGCTCTGGGGTCTTCTTCTTTTTGTCAACAGGGGATGGGCTGCATGAACGACGCGGGCCTCCTCCGCCATGGTGACTGCTTGGTGGTGACGGAGGCGGAGGTGGCGGTGGGTTAGCCTTCTTGTTGTTACCCTCCTGCGACGCCTCACGCCTGTCACGGTTGCTTGTCGGACGCGGAGGGTCGTAGCGTGACCTGCTCTTGTGTCCTTGATTGCGCTCTCCGTCATGACGGGTCTGCTCCGCGTTGTCGCGGATGACGATGCCGCACTGCTTTGGTGGGGGCATATCCGTACGATGGTGAGCCTTGTAATCTTCGTGATGTCGGGGGGATCGGGGCGGTGGCGATGGGCGACGAGGTTGGGCCTTTTCTCCGTGATCGGAGGATATGGGGATGGCATCCTTCCTGTTGCGCGCATCCCTCCGTCTTTGTTCGGATGAACCCGTCTGGGACCCGACATCAAGAGGAGATCTGTCCCTTGGCGGCTTGTACTGGCTAGATTGGCAGAGAGCCTCTGAGAGGTGGCCTTTTCCTGCTGCTTCACCTCCTTGGCCACTAGGTCATAGACCTGTTCCACTGCCTCAGGCGATCTATCCTGCTCCAGAAGGGTCTTGGAGACGGCGAGGTTAAGGAGTGGGGTGGGCATCACCTGCTTGCCTTTACTGTCAATGTATGGCTTGGCCTGTGCCGGCCTCGAGGGAGCCCATCCTAGGTTGCGTCGTACACCAGGATCGTTGATGACGCGAGCCGAAGCTTTCTTAGCCTTCTGCTGCTGCAGCAAGGTCTTGTACTCAGCCTCCATTGCTCTAGATTTCTCAATGGACTTCTGCGCGTTGACCAGATCTCGATCTAGTTTAGCGCCTTGCTCCGCGATGGCCTGTGCTTCCTCTAGCAGCTGCTGGCGCTTCTCGTCAAGCTGGGTCACGTTCCGGATATGAGCAACGGTTAGTGGTTCGACGAGGAGATTGTCGTACATCACTCTATCAGTTGGAGTAACTTGGGCTGATGCAGACGTAGATGCTGGAGGCGGCAAGTTTGCGGTATTGTTGTTGCTCGGGCCGGTGCCGAGTTCCTGCGGTTGCTGCACTGGGTTAGGCGGAGGAGGCATGACCTTTGCGTGATCATCGTCAGCAGCAATAAGTGGCCCCTTCCCCTTTTCCAGCACCGTAGGTGGAGCTCGTCCGGGTTGATCTTCATCCATCGCCGTCCCAATGGTGACGAACACCCCTCGAGACGTGACGGCTTTGTTGGCTTGCTTGTCGCGCGAGTACTCCTCCTCCATCTCCTGCATAGCGGAGTCTAGCTCTTCTGGACTGAAGTCTATCTCCTCTGAATCTGCACTGAAATCAGCATAAAGCGCGTCAATGACAGAGTTGGAGGGTGCCAGGACTTCCTCGATGACGGGCGGTGGAGGTGCAATGGTCTCGACGATGACTGGAGGTGGTGGTGCTGCTGCGACGATGGCGGCCGGAGGCGGTGGCAGCGGTGGCTGGATCGGAGGGGCTCCGTCAATGAGCGCAAGCGCTGTCTGAGCTGCCGCTTCGGCCTCCGCGTAGTTGTTGACGGTGTTCACCATGCCTTCGAAGGTAAGGCGTCCTGACGCCTGCTGCCGTCTTAGAGAATGTCGGAGAAACGTGCCATGGTCCAGTCCTTCCACAAAGTGATAGATAGCATCTTCATTGGGGTAGTGGGCCAGATCGGCTCATATACGGAGCCACCTGGCCAGGTAATCGCGGAGGTTTTCGCCCTCTCTCTGAACGCAGCGCGCCAGATCGAAGATGGTAACCACGCCGACGAACTTGGATTTCTGCTGTCCAGACGCTCGGACAAAGCCGGCGGATTTGCAGTGATCTTCCACCTTTATATCCTGCACAGGGGCGGTTTGCGTGGGCCTTGAGTTTTTCCGATCTTTGCCGGCAAACTCCGAGGAGAGATCCGACATTGATCCTTCATGAACGTATCCTCCGTAAGGGCGTCGGGCCTTGATGCTCCTCCGACTCCCAGGGAACTAGTGCCCGAGTCGGTTTCGCCGATGAAGAGGTGGATGTCTCCGATAGGAACGATCGAGCACCGTGTAGGGTTCGTCTTCGCCGGGATCCAGAACTCGTCAGGAGGGACGATCAGAACGTTGTCGGAGAAGAGGACGCGACCGATGGCTACGTTTTCGCCGATTCTCGCGAAGATCTTGGTCCTCGCCCGCTAAAGAGCCTGAAGCGCCTCTTGCCCCACGGTGGGCGCCAACTGTCGTGGTATTGCCGATGAGTACGCCATGGAGGGGTCCTCACAGTGCGTGTTTAGAGACGTGGGGTAAGGCAGGCGGTTGACGGGTACGAGGTAACACAGCTTACCTAGATTCAGATCCCACGACGGTGGCGGAATCCTACTCCTGCTATAAATCACTATAAGGGCAATACGCCGAGTTACAGAGATAGGTTCGCTGTGCGAGGTTGTGTGAAGTTGTCTATGATCGTGCCCTAAAGGCTCCCATAGGCCCGACTTATATAGTCGCCAGGTCCTAGGGTTACAGGAAAAAGTCCTAGCCAGATTCTGAGTCCTACGCTCTATTACTAGTCTTGTGTATCTTGCACTCCAAGGCTCCGGGTACGTTGGTGATTCCACCGTAGCCTTCCTTCATCCGGCATGGGCCTCCCTTCTGGATCCACCTAACAGGGCCGCCCAGCAGGCCATAGGCCATGCTACCGACTATGGGCCACCCGGGTTAGCCGGATAAGAGACATGCTATAAGGATACCCATATAGCATACCCCCAACAAAGGCCTAGTTACATTGTTATGTCTTAACACAGGAGTTAGTAGCCCACATGCAGTAGTGTTAGTGGTATTTATTGTTTGTTTTGCTACCCTACAGTTGTCTCATTGCATTCACATTTCTTCTTAATGAAATGGCACGCTCTTGCCAATTTACGAAAAGAAAAGGAGACCTAGATCTTTGTTCAAAAGGGTTGGATTTATGTGTATTCACTTTAGTTTATGGGATTCTTTGATTAAGTTTCAAAGAAAATAATAATATGGAGGAAATGTCTCTCTAGATGATAATTCATGATTCAGTAGCTAGGAATCTCAAATTTGGTGATCTATGAGGGATGTCAATAAGCCTAAGAATTTCCTTCACCATGGTCCATAGTGCGCAGGGAGAGCCTCCATCCCGATGGGTATGTTGAACTTAATGTAGTAATTTGTATGTTTCATGTTTAGAGCATGCTTTTATTGGTTAAAAATATTTTGATAAACAATTGCTATGTTGATATGTTATTTGTGTAATACAAAGAGTAAGCTGCACCAACACACCTGCAAGGACCAGTATAACAAAAAAACTACACCTCTATGCATAACCCGAACTCCATGGCTAATGGTTAACAAATATCCTTGTAATAGAAATATTTAGCTAATTGACCGGACATCTAAGAGGGGTCCACTTGTCATTGGAATAAGTAACCTGATTCGGCTCATGCGGGCTTGAGATCTTAACTGAGCCGAGGAAAACCTAAATGGCTAGGAAAAATTCTCTTTAAACGTGGCCAAAATTACTACGAAATATCGAAAATCCTAAATGGATGGGAAAAATGAACTACCAAGAATACTAAGAATAGGTCTGATTTAGTAGTAGTTTTTGAATTTCTTATGTATAGTTCAACTTTGTCATAAATTTGTAAAGCAACAAAAAAACCTAAATGGCAAGGCGGAATGATCTGGAATTCCTAGAATACTCAAAGTACCTCATTTTCTTTCAGAGACTTTTAAAAATTACAGTTCAAAATTTCCATTCAAATTTGGGTGAACTTTGGAAAAAAAATAGAACTCCTTAATGGCTAGTTTGATTTACATGAATATTTTGAACCTTTTCAGTATAGTAAGATATTTGTCCACATATTTTGAGCAAAACATTACTATTTGGCTCGCCCAGCTGGCTCAAGCCAACGACAAACCAAGTCATCTTGGTCAGTCAATGACATGTGGGCCCCTTGTCCAGATCTTCAATCAGTTAGCTAACCATCGTCATCGTAGATTTTCTTCACTCAATTAGTCTAGGGGGGCAGATTATGTACTACAAAATCCCTTAAAGGTGTACATTTTCGTTACACCATTCCTAGAAGGTGTCTTTTGGTGTAATTTACTCTAATACAAAATCACAAGAAGATAGTTTTAATACGAATTTGACGACATTAATTTCATGCCATATGAATTAAGTACTAGTAGAGTAGTTGTTGGTATAGAATCTGTGTCTTAACCAATCAAAATTTGTCGTACAAAAGTAAACATAACACTCAGTACAGCTCCAAGAAGGATTTAACCGAAATGTCAATCTCTAACCGGTGATGACTCGACACTATTGGATATGTCCTTGACAAGTCTTGGCGGCCCCTTCTGCTCACAAAGTGTCTAAGAACTAGGGTGGCAAGCGGCACCCGCATAATGACCCACAAAAAAAATATAGGCAAAAGGAGGTCCCAAAATCTAGCAAAATTAATGAAGGTTTAGTTAAAAAGTTGTGCCGCAACCCGCCCCGTTTGACACCCTACTAAGAACCTGCACATATAGCACGACGACACAAATTGATCTGAACCACTAAGTGAACACTGACTCAGCGTTACAAATTTAATAGTATAAGAAAGCATTATATGTAGCCTTGATAGTAGAGTCCTACCGAACTTGATAAGAAGATGATATCCCTCCTATTCTCCTAGATTTAAAGGAACAGATATGCCCATTTTAGCAATAGGTTTCATGTTGAAGACATTTGTAAGACTTTACTACATCCAGCATGAAACCTAAGTCTACCCTTGAAGTTACTGCAAACTGGCCATGTTTGGAACAGCTTATTACCCTTTCTGAAATGTTACAGATCAGTTTCTCCGCGAGATTATTAGCCAGTAATGGGTCTCAGCTTATCTAGAATCTTGCAGAATTCATAGAAACACCTGCTCCCGATGTCTACAAGTGCAAGCTGCGCAATATGAAACAGGTCTTATCTCTTCCATTTCCAAAACAAAAAAAAAAGTCATATCTCTTGGCCATTGCACGGCTGACAAAAAACAATGCACAAGATTCCCTGGGTGGTTATCATGTATTTTTGTACTAATTGAAATACAAACTGACTTCTGACCAAACTAGCGGCGATCATAATCAACACGCAATATGTATAATGAAAGGTTTGTCCCGTCTTTGCTGCTTGTCAAGATAATGCCTTCCATTAGATTCCTGATGCTGTCAAATACTATTCGAAATGGTCAGATTAGTAACCATTAACATTTAAAACATTGTACCAACTCCAGCCCTGCATCACATATCGACTCGAGCCACGTATAATCTTCTACACGGGATGGACGATTGGTCAAAACGGTCAATGTAAAGATGACTCAAACCTGGTGATATATTGTTCTTACCAACCAAACCACAGGTCGTTAAAAGGGGTAACTGACGTTGATCTCTCTGACCGTTATATCATTGGACACGGCGCGCAGTTCCTTTTTCAGTAACTCTAGTCGAGGCCAATAGGCATCCAGGACTCCTGAATCCTGGCTTATGTATTTTCTCATGTCACTATAACTTAATCTGCCTATTTAAATAACAAGTTGATATTGTAAACACAAGAGTTATTAACAAAGTATGTACCAGTCTGGTCTGCGTGACTGCGTCCACACCCATGAATAGCCCATCTTAATGAACCTTTGGTTCGCATAATCTCACATTCTTCCTCTTATCTTATAATCCTCAGTCTAAATACTGTTCAGACACATCATCCGGAGTTTTTGAAAACTGCCTAGAAGTTTCGTGGAAGCTCAAGCACGACATTTGAAAATACCAGCTCGATAATTTTACACCACTGTTGGTCCAAGGTCCAGTGTGAGCCGAGCAAGGAACTAGTCCCAGCAGTAATTGGATACTTCCTAAAAATTTGACTATACACGGATACCTTATAAAAGTTCAGAGCGCCACTGAGAGAGATTGACATTTTTTTGCTTCTTTGCTCAGCTTACTTTCTTCTTGCTGTTTTGTCATACAGAAACAAGTACTGACCGTCAACATCTGGAGCGAATTGCTATAGTTCCCTTGTCTACACATCTCTATTTGCAAAACTTTGCTACTTCAGTAGAGTTAAGGACGCGGTGGTAGAAAGCCAGCTATGTACATCATCCATAGTTGCTTCTTGACACTATTTAGAGTTTGTTAGATCAGTTAGCAATCGGCTTCACCGTTTGCCAGCACGTCGGCTAACACCAAACTGATAGTCATCGTCAGGGTCATCCATTTCAGCATCAATATCGTCAAGAAGCGATTGGTTCAACCTCTTCCTGGACACCCTCCTGTGCTTTTTCAGTTGAAGGCGAGGCTCAGCTTGCTTCACACCCATGGTACCTGTTTTGTATCTGAAGCAATATGTGCATGTTTGCATTGTTAGCACCCATGGTACAGTTACTTAACCTTTTCCAAAGCATTAAAATAGGGTAGATGGTGAAAACATTCCATTAACTAGTCTTAATTCCCTCAATTGATAGATATTTTTAAACGAAGTGTTCCCAGGCCAGGGACAGTTGTAATGAAACGGATGTACTCCATAGTATGTATGGAACCTAAGCAAATGGAACGACCACATGATTGCGCATAAGAAAGGTTCAGCACATAAAGAGGATGACTATTTCTCTGTAAACAAAAGCAATTGCTGCCACCAGAATCAGGAAACGACCGTCACATGTTAATCATATCTGTACCAAATATGTAACCAAGGGCCTCCTGGCCTAGGGTAGATTTCATTCATCATAATGCATTAAACATTCGGATTTATTTGGTTGATATGCTACAGGATATTTGTTGGAACTCTTTTGAAAAGTAGAAGCCACAGACTAATACCAGAGAAGAAAGGGCATATGCATCTAGTGACTAGTGTGCATAATAATTCTCATAAAGGAAACACAAATTACCTGACATCACTTTCTCTTTTAGTTCCAAATGTTCGTAACTGAAAGGATTCTCTAACTTTGATCTCATCAAGCAACTGCAGATAGTATGGGTATCTTTCCCAGTCACCTTTGACAACACAGCCACGTTCACCAATGTGAGCACAGTCATTAAATAAGCACTGCGAGGGCTCATTTTCTTCAAGCATCCTTCTTATCTGGATATAAAAATTAGTACACAATTATACAAATGTCATAACAAACTATAGTGTAGCCTTCACAGAGTACATTTGTTCATGCACAGATACTGGAATTAAATAAAGTAATTATAACAACAGAGCATCGAGTGAACAAACCTCAGGGAAAGTTTC
Source organism: Avena longiglumis (assembly GCA_030063025.1). Classification (NCBI taxonomy): domain Eukaryota; kingdom Viridiplantae; phylum Streptophyta; class Magnoliopsida; order Poales; family Poaceae; genus Avena; species Avena longiglumis. The sequence continues at coordinate 491,588,171 of CP125976.1, read as the reverse complement.
TGCAAGACCCTGTTTGGTCAGTTTCATCAGGCTAGGCTGATTAAATCCAGGAGTATCAGCAAGGAAACCTCCATCAACAATTGGAAGCAATGAAACATGACGTGTGGTGTGCTTTCCTTTGCCGCTTTTCTTGGACACAGTTCCAACACGTTGCTCACCAAACCATTTACTATTCTGGAAACAATGTGCACAAGCAAGGGACTTCAGTATCCACATTAAGATAGATTTCAACAAATAGGTTGCAAAACCTCGCGACAACAGAAAAACTAATTAAACATGTCAAATACAGGTAATTCGATACAATATCAAAGGTATGAAGAAAATGTCTACTGCATCCACATAAAACAGATAGCAATGCACTAGCTTCTGTATGCTTCACCTCCAATTCCACAAGCTAGACCAACTTAATACCATATTGCCATATCAATAAATTTACATGTTAGAATTAACGTGAATACCATATCAGATACATATGTGCCATTGACACACCCCATCGGACATAGCCATGCCATATGCTGGGAAAAAAACAACGAACAGTACTAATACATGTGATTAAGTGAAAGAGTGAATTCCATATTTTACCCCCTAGTTTACCATTTGCGACAACAGTTACCCCAGTTAACTATAATTCATCCTGCTTACCCCATTTAATGAAACTTGTGCCAAATTTTACCCCTTATAAATTTTGAAAGTGTGGTCTATGTTGTGTGCCACATTGGGAGCGTATTCAAGCGCTCTTAATAGTGGGTAGTCAGATTAATGTTGTCAAACAGGGCTAGCTTTGGTCATGGATTATATGACGTCATAGCTGTTCCCATGGAATGCGAATTTTAAACATGTTCCCAGGGCTAGCTTTGCCTTGAGCCTATTGCTCATGGAGCCAGGAGTGCTGGTTCCTTCAGACCTGACTGAGAAACAAGTCTGGTATTGGCCATGTTTACGAGCTGATTTTCAATGAATACGCAAATGTTGGTATTACAAATATCGACATGCATGTCATCACCTGTATCTAGTTCATATTGTTTTCTAGGGAAACAGATCCAGTAATGCCTAGGGAAATAAGGCATTATAGAGTCTATTGCTCGAGTCGGACACATGATGGAACAACTCCCTGGCTTTGCCATTGTGCTGGAAAACCTTTCAGGATCATAACTGATCAGGCAAATACTACTTGTGCTGATAACCCACACAAAAAATTGTGCTAACAAACCTTTCAGGGTTACAAGTGATTAGGAAACGAAATTAGGAGAAAAACACTGACACGCTGCATAGACTTGACGACTGTGTCCTACCCAAAAGAACACATCTAAAATGTAAAAGAGATAAAAATTGGTCTCAAGTTCCAGTAAATGGGGTAAGTTGGATGAATTGCTGCTAAATGGGGCAATTATTGTCACAGATAGTAAGCTATGGGGTAAAAAGTGAAATTCACTCTAAGTGAAAGTATCGGCTAAACCTCTGGTTACGTGAAACTGATGACAACCAGGGGTTACGTGGAATTTGAAATGATATAACAGTCACCTGCTCAACAAGTTGATGTATTGGATCTTCTTCTGAAATATTTTGGTTGCATCTCAAGGCATTAATCAGACTGGACTTGCCAACACCGCTTGGACCAACAACTACGGTTGTCTGTCCTTCCAACATCTCTTCAAGAGCACCTAATCCAGAATTCTGATTAACACTTAGAAAGAGTGGATCATAACCCCAGCTCTTCAACCTGTCTCTCCAGTAAGAAATGGTCTGCAAAAAACCCATTTATATAGTATCAGCAAAGCCGCTCAAACATAAATTGGGCCAATACTAAGATATAGTGAACTGCCAATTGCACATCTAATCGCTCAAACTCGCACTTCAGCGAGGGAACAAAAAGTGTGAATGTATGATGTTGATCTTTTCAGACACCAATGACAAACACATGTTGGGCCACCAAATCCTGATTCTCTGATACTTAATACTCCCTCCGTCCTAAAAAAGATGTCGCAGATTTGTCTAGATTCACATTTATATAGACGCGCTTTAGTTTATAGATACATGCGATTCAGGACAACTCTCCGACATCCTTTTTAGGACAGGGGGGTATTAAAATAAAAGAGAAATTAACTTGAATGTATGTTTTTTACCCATGATGGCACTGAGACTAATGGCCATAATTAGAATTTATCATTACCGGGCACCACACAGGTGCTGGCGTGCTGCTTTGTGCACCAAAAGGAGCATCTGCGATGTTCACACCGTCTGTCGCAAGACAATCAAATTAGTTGTATGTTTTATGGACCCAGGGAACTGTGTCTTGTTCATTTTATCTGTTGTATGTCAGGTAGCCTCTTAACCTGAACTCTGCCTTCATTGAGACGCAAATCCCTTTGATGAATCGAATTAGTTGTATGTTGTACGGGCCAGAGAACCCGGCGTTCTCGTGGTTGTAGCACCTTAATGCTTTGTTCTTCTTCCGACTTTATTGAGCACCACACAACAAACTACTGAATGAGCACATATATTTATGTACTTATCCACTCCTCACAACTCCAGTGCATTGCACTACACTGTAATCGCTAATTTACACCACACTGCAGAAATGAGTAACTGGTTAGCGAGCAATTCAAGAGTTGTTCGATATATGTTTAGTCCGTAGTAATTACTATTTACCCCTAATTAATTAAGTGATTAATCTAAGTTACAAAAGAGCAAGCCAACAAGCTGGAGTTGAAGACCTTCTTCCATTGTTAACCATCTCAAGATTAAATAGATGCAGGTAAGTACCTCCAGTGACTAAGTAGCGATGTAGGTTTTATCTACCATATATTTACTAACAGTTCAAGCTGCGAAACTGAGTACTGCCAAATTGCACTGACAGTCTCGTCACTGATGAGTAAGTTCGCACAAAATGGGGCATTGATACTACGTGAAACTTAACAATGCAATTATGCATCAAACTCGACCACATTAATCATGATTTGTGTTATGCTGCTTCAAAATAGTGCGGGACACGTTAACTTCAGACCAGAATTATGATATAGTAGAACTGAAATATAAATTCTGGCTGCAGCCGAGTAATACCTGTTGGTCGACGAGCTCGACCTTGTTGAAGACAAGCACGAAGGGTATCCCCGCGGACTCGGCATCGACGAGGAACCTGGTGAGCGTGGCGGGCTCAGGCTGCGGCTGGTCGAGCGAGAAGAGCAGGACGAGGCGGTCGACGTTGGCGACAGGCGGGTCGGCCACCTCGCTCCTTCGCTCGAAGACGTCCTCGATCATCCCGCGGCGGTCGGTCCAGTCGACGGCCCCCACGAGCACCCTGTCCCCGACGAGCACGCGGCGTCGGATCTTCTTGAGCAGCGCGCGGACGACGCAGAGCAGGTCGGCCCCCTGGTGCTGCTCGAGCCCCGGGGCGGTGGAGGCGACGATGACGCGCATGAAGTTGGCCTGGGAGGCCGCGACTAGGCCCGTGGCCTGGCTCGGGAGGAGCGCGTCGGGGGGCGGGGAGGCCGCCGCCGCCGCGGGGGGGAGGAGGAGGCGCGTGTGGCGGGAGGCGGCGCGGCGGAGGAGGAGGAGGCTGTGGGGGAAGTGGAGGCGGGGCATCAGCGTGGCGGTGGATGGGGGTGGGGCTGGGAGGAGCGGCATTTCGGTGGAGCGGGAAGTGGATAGAGCGGGCTAGAGTAGAGATGAGCGTGGAAACTAGCCGCGCGGCGCGGTGCGCGCGTGTCAGTCTTTTGCCGGCCAAGGCGGACACGGATTTTGGGAGTGGGAATCGGCTGGTTTCTGGAGGCCGCCGGCCGTAGTGGGGACGAGAGGCGGATGTTGCTGCACTGCTGGGTGCCTGCAGCCCAGAGGAAACGTGCCGCGTGGACGCGAGGTTTCGATCATAATAGCTCCGTCGCCACGGGCCGCGCCAAATAGGTCGATGTCTGCGGCGAAAATGGACATACCTCACCATTTCCTGAAACTTTAGATCTAAAAATTTCACATCTGATTTTTTTTTGTGGCGACGTGGATATCTAAACAAAGTTAAGTTATACTAATATTTTATTTGGGTTAATATCCCAATTTAAACGCCTAAATGTTGATGGCACTCTAGTTTTAAGCCCTTCTATTATGGCCAGAGCTTATTCACAGAAGGCTCTCAATTAAGTTTCAGCAACAAAAAGACTTCGAATTGTTCCACAAAATGAAAATTTTACTTTTGAGCTAAAGTAGTACGTACTCTCTTTCCAACAAAATCAGTACTACTATCCAGCCTCTCAAGTTTTACGGCATGCTACATAGTAAGTACGCAAAGCAACTACAGAGCATTTACTAGAAGCTACCGATAACACAAGGTTTTTACACTACAAAGATCCAAGAATAAGAGCTCCAAGATGGCAAATCTACCAGATGAAGATAATACTAGACTGATCGCGTTGCGAGTTTATCTAACCACGATAGGATTATCTCAGCTCCTTTCTCCCACGAGCAATCTAACATCATATCATGTGCTACCCCTTCCACACAGACAGGTTGCACATTGTAGAACCTTGCAGTTTCAGAAAGCCCTTCCGCATCCTACATAATGCAAATGTTTAGAGAACGAGAAATGGAGAATTTGTTTCGACATTTGTTTGGCGGATGGGTTCACTCACAACAATGAAATCGTTTCTGGCACCCATGACAAGAACTTCCAATGTACCATTTGTTGCAGAAGGGACAGGCAATGATGCGTTAAGTTTTCTTAAGTCAAATAGTGGCAACTTCGAGCTTTCCTTCATTAGATCTTGGTACCTACAAGATGTTGTTAATGCCATGATAAGAAAAGAAATATTTAGACTGCAAAATGGCTTCTGTAAGCTGGAGAATCAGCAATGGGTTGCAACAGTACACCAACCCCTATGGCATTTAAGTTCGAGTATGTAATCCTTTTTATGGGCAAGTTTATATTCGTATATTCAAAATGTTAGGCATGAAATGTAAATCACATGGCAGCGATAAATACCTCAGGACAAGTTCATCATCCATTTGTGATGAGAAAAATGTTTCCTTACAGAGAGGCAATGATTTTGCATATGCTATTGCAGCCAAGCTGAGTGTAACCTGACAGCAAGATGAGTACAGTTTCACGTATGCGGGTGTAGCAAATCTACGTACATAAATAGTATTCAACACTGAAGGCTTAAAGAGATACATGAATAGATCATTCCTAGTTTGAAGCATGTGAATGTAAGTGTATGATCACACCTCAGTGTATGGATGACACTGTGACATTCATATCAATTCACTGTTTATAAACAGGAAACAATTAAAATTAACTTGTAAAGAGAAGGAAAGAACATTAAAAAATATGGATGGGATAACTCAGGTCTAATAAATTGTGTATCAGCAAATGCAGCCAAACTAAACTAAAGACTAGTGAAGTATAGGGAGTTCAAGCCTATTGTACAAGGTGAAGAAATGACTCCCAACATGCATGGTGGTTCGTACAAGCATAGACAAAGTGAAGCTTCACTAAGTTTGTCAGAGCTTGATGCTATATAATTAACAAGCACTCCTTATTAGGATAACTTTGAAGGTACTTGAAAGGAAAATGATAGCTGATTGTATGGTAAGTGAATGTTCAAGGCATTTCACATCTGTAACAGGAAACAGAGCATAACATCCACATAGGTGCTAAAGTAGACGACAGACAAAAAAATTGCAGATGCAGGGCACCTCAATATCGCACTGAAATATGAAACGGCTGGAAGATAAAACTCGAGGAAAAGGATAAAATTGTAGTTTAGTTTACCTTGACAGCAGAAATTGGTTTAGTCAAAAGGTAACGCCACACCAACCCACTGGAGGATGATATAAATGAGTTACATCATAATAACAGTACGATGAGACGGTGAATGTGTAGTAGCAAACAACAATCTGAATACCTGTTTCCTGAAGGAGGCACAGAACACACAAGAATAGCACCAGAAAGCTTTGGATGAAGAGGTTCTGAATCTGTAATAGAAAAGGTGGCATGTAATGGCTTCAGTGTAAATGAAGAGACAAACATTACTTCCCATAAAAAAACTGAGACAATCATTACTCATAAGCAAACTGTGGATGGTAATACTGAACATACAAACAAGGGAGTGCAATAGGAGATCAAGGACTATAATTTACTAATTAACATGAGTATTATGACCAATAAGTAGTTGTAAGAAAGCACAACATTGATATATACAAGGTAGCCTTTGCACATTTGTAAATGCGAAACGGTTGAATACTTTTCCCATGTGTGTGTGTGTGTTATGCTTATGTTTGTGTTGCCCCATAAAAATAGCGACAAACAAGTACCCCTCATCATACAGTAATCAAGTTCCAGACTGCTGCAAAATCTGCTAATCTTGCACTTGTTGATATTCATCCCAGAGTACCCAAGTTCGAATCCATGGCTCATGGAACTGAACACCCGCTTCATTGAGGTGCAGCTGAAGCCTTCTTGCCATTTTCCTTTTGGTATGATGACCCACCACAGGTGCCGTGGCAGCTAAGAATGAAGCAGGCTTCAGCTGCACCCTGTAGCGCTAAGAACCACACCCCCCCCCCCCCCCATCCACTGAGAATGAGCAAGAACAGAGTTATGGAGATGCAAAAGTAAGACTTGGATTGGAGAAGGTTAGGCAATGAATACTCGGTCCGGATGTCTTTTGGTTTGGTAATTTGGGGGAAATTTATCTGCTTTTGTACTAGGCTCATATGTCATAAGTTCTTTTCTGGAATAATAAAAATCTATCCAGAAGGACCATTTCTTATGTAATACTTGCTCTGTTGATTTAAGTAAAGCATCCATCTTATTCCGACTTACCTTTGATGAACAACTAACAATTGGTTCAACAGTACGAATTATGTGATAATTGATATTGTCGGGTTCGTATTCAGAAGTATTTTCTTTCCAAAGCATCAGATTTATTTGTCAACACGAAGTTGAAGTATAAACATGCTGAGCACCGCAAGAACACTGCCGAGTAACATACATACTGCAAGAATGTACCATTCGAGAGAGCATACCTTGTAGGCATGATATATACTGCTGCACAATCAAGCCACCAAATGAATGCCCAATTAGTATAGGTGGGGAACGAACCTCCTTTCGAATGAAATCAGCAATATCACCGGTATGTGTCTACTGCAAGTCAATCACACATTGGGCTGACTCTAACGAGATAATAAAGAAATACAGTATGAGACAATTAGTGTTGAATGTTACAGTGAATGAGTGAAATGCTGCATTATTTACAACTTTCCTGATGATGTATGATTGAGAGCACGTCTAGGGTCACAGAAACATAAATTACTACGAAATAGATATTATTATTTGAATGCCCCTCAATTTTGCAAATACCTCAAGTGTGCCAGCCACTGCCTCGGACGGAATGCTGCTTTCACCCTGCAACACATCATATATCAATTTAAGTTGTGACACTTCGATAAGAAACGCATTATATGTATCTTGGAAAAATGCTCACAAGTCACAATTGCTCCCGGTTCACTCCATGAGATCATCACCAGGGGTTTTCATTAAAACACACTATGTTGTGTAGGTTACGGAACATTTTAGTTGTTGGTTTATGGGATGGCATGACCACTGATGGCATCCGCCATCGAATTGTCCGAATTCATCTGAGGGCGCAGACTCACTGGTTGGTTTTCCTTTTATTGATCCACAGTTAACACCACCACCGGCAGCGCAATTCAACAAGCGGCCTAAATGCATGCATGCCTGGCTAGCTAGCTACCTGCGCGCGGAGGCTGAGGGCGAAGCAGGGGAATCCGGCGCGGGAGAAGAAGGGCAGCCAGCGCTCCGCCCAGCACCAGGCCGCGTGGAAGCTACCGTGCACGAACACCAGCGGCGGCCGCTCGCTCCTTCCAGGGGTCGGTGCCGGAGCAGGCGGGTGCTGAGCGATGACCTCGAGGTCGAGGCCGCAGGGCAGGCGGTGGGAACGGCGGGACTGGCCCTCCTGGAGCGCGTAGGCGCACGCGGCGCGGAGGGGCCTGGTCCTCCTCCTCGTCATCGTCGTTGCCGGCGAAGCCCGCGCTGGCATTGGTGGCGAAATGGGGAGGCGGGGAAGGATGAGGGCGGAGGCAGAGGTGGCCATGAGCGGTGTTTGGTGGGGATTGGGATGTCGATGTGACGCCGTCGGGCGTCCGATGTGGGCTGTGCGAGCCTGCGACGGCGCCGACGAGAGCGTGGAGTTCGGATAAAATGGTGAACTGTTTGGGAAAGGTCTAAGAAAATTTGGCTTTTTATTTTAAACGTGGGCAAAAGTTTTGTCACAAGCTATTGATTAAAAATAATTAACAAAAAACATACTACGGAAAAACCGAGTGAAAACCGCTACAATAAAACCACAAAAGAACGACAAATAAAGCATGCAACATCTAAACCGACCAGCACTCTCAACCTACTATGTGCAAACCGACAACACCAAGAGCACCACGCCGAGAAACAAGACACACCGAACGGATGACAAAAAAAGGATCAGTAATCAAGCAGCCATTGAACCTTCCCTTGTTACGCCATTTTCCTGCTTTTGCACTTGAGAGATGCCTTCTCGATTATGTCCTCCTAAGCCTTTCCCTAAGACGCAAACAGTGTTCTTCCCATATCTAGGGTAGCTGCCTCTAAACTGGCAAGCAAACCACAAAGATCTTTAGCAAAAAGATTCTTAGAGCTATGCGACAATAGTCCTCCACTTTCCACGGAGGCGGGCGGCTGCGGTGGCAAAGGTGTCATAGCCACCTCCTCCACTTTCCACGGAGGCGGGCGGCTGCGGTGGCAAAGGTGGCATAGCCACCACCAAGGTCTCAAATGAGTCCCCACATAACTCATGAAGCTTTGGTGTGATTTGCCGGAGCCAATATCCCATCCATGCCTCGCTCTCAAAGGCAGTCGACACACCAGGTTGCGATGACAGGCAAGGCCTTCTGCGAGGATAGAAACAATTGTAGAGACGTTCTTCCTCAACCACATACGACTTCTGCTCGATGGAGTCAAGATGAAACGAGGCATGCCCGAAGGCAAGACCCATGCCACTGGAAGTAGATGTCTCTGTGGGCTCCAAAGAATCACCAGCAACAACTTGAGTGTTGCCACCTCTTCACGATGGGGGCAAGACACCTCCTCGACGCAAACTTCGACTAGCTAAAGGAGCTTTGTGAGCATCAAGGCAACCTAGGACTGAAAGAAAGAGAGTCCAAACTAGCGTTGACATTGAACTCCTCGCAACACCTAGGAGAGGGTCTTGGTTGCGCCATTGCACACAATGACGAGTGGCAGATGACCTCATCCCAACTCCGGGACGACAAGGAACGATGAGGCTAAGCGCATGATGATACATGCATTTTGCATCATCATAATAGCAACATATATGATTAGTTTTTATTAATATTTGCATTGTTCTTACTTTATCTATGCATTTTTGTATGATATACGGGGCTTTTCTATAAAGTTTTTATTTTGGTATTTAATTTCCAGGAGGCAGAAAACCCCTTTTGTAATTAATGTTTCAAGGATCTTCTGAACCTCAAATTGACCGGGGAAAGAAACCACAGAAGTTTTTCGAGAAAACGAAGACCCTAGACACCTAAAGAACACATGGCGATCCACGAGGCCTGAGATAGACCAGGTGGCGCAGCCCCACATGCTGGACGTGCCACCTGGGCCAACTCGGCCTCCGACCATCGTCTCGGCCTCCCCTTTTGATGCAACTCTGTGCCTCGAGGAAAAACGTACCCATAATATTCCTAGATTTTGCTGAGGCGGCAGCGGGGCAGAGCTCATCTTCCACCTTGGGAGAGGCCAACTCCTGTTGTCACGCGGTTGACACCAAGGGGAATTCACCGCCATTGTCATCACCAATCATATCCTTGGCATAGGGAGGCATATCCATCACCATCTATATCACCCCCAACATCAACACAATATCCATCTCTAAGATCCATCTTGTCCCCCTCGCAGTTTGTGATCAGATTAAACTCTAGATATTGTTCTAGTGCCTTGTGCATGATTTGTATATGTAACTTGTCATTATTTTGTGGTGAAGTTACAATTTTGGATTGTATTGTATCTCATATGCCCCTGATCTATATCATGTTTTCACGTCGTGAGTAGGTCCCCATGTTCCTGGGGGCATAGGATGAATTGGCTATGATTTCTATATAGTATGCAATGAGTTGATCAAGTTTTGATTTTTTATGTGGTTCTATAATGGTAACATAGGAACGTAGATTGTGTGTTACTTCACCTTTATGGCCTCGTAGGGCTACACCGTAGTGTAATGAGAGAGTAGGGATAGGGAATGACAACAACCTTTTCTTGAGGTTTTATTTGCATCATTAGGGGTTCTTGATCGGGGACCTTAGAGCATCTCCACTCGTTGGACGAACCCAGGCCGAAAATCGGACCAATTTTCGGCCGGACAAAACAAGTTTTCGGCCTGGGTACGCCAAGTTTCCCACTCGCATACCCAGGACGAGTTCCCAAGTTCGGCTAAATTTCATTAAAGTTGGGCGAATTTCATTAAGATGAGCGAATATAGGCGGATTACATCGAATTTAAACTAAACTAGTACATAATAAACTAAAAAAGGTCGCTGCCATGGCCTTCGCCGGTGCCTTCGCCGTTCTACATGCCAAAGTTGATGTAGAACGCCGTGTAGCCGGGATCGGTGCGGCGATCATCCTCGCCGCCATCATCGTCGCTCGGCGGCTGGTGCTGGCGGGAGCTCCCCTGGCCTGGATCGTCGGACCTCCACGGCTGGTAGGACGGGCCTTCGTCATCGCCGTCGTCGAGGGCGTAGAGCGGCCCGGTAGGAAGCTTCGCGCCCGGATCGCCCGCCTCGCCGCCGCTCGCTCGCTGCCGCAGCGGTGACGCATTGCCGCTCCGCCTCCCGATCCTTCATGGACCATTCCAGGATGTCCGGCGAAGACGACTCCAACAACGGCGTCTGCGGCGCCGAGTCGCAGAGCGACTGCTCCAGCGCCATCCTTAAGACGTTGTCGTCGGGCGGCGCCGTGCCTTCAATCTTCGGGCGCTGAATACGGAGGTGGCCAGTTGGTGACGTCGTCGCGTGTTGCTCGCCGATGACGAGGCCGCGCGAGTGTGTCCGCGGCGGCGAACGCACAGGCGAGACCGCCTCGCGCTTGACTGGGCGTGGCCCCGACGAAGGCCCAGTCGGCGTAGGCAGAGGCGTGGATGCCGAGGAGTGGGCGGTGGAGGCGGAGGAGGACGAGCTCATGATGGCCATCCTCCTCGGCATACAGTTCGCCAGAGGTCGCCGGCACGGGTGTGCGCGGGTAGCCGAGACATGGCGTGTTCCCGGCGTTGATGTGCTCCATCACCGACCTGAGCGTCCGGCCTGGCGCGCTCCAGAAACCCCGGCGGCCGGCCGAGTTGTTGTGCTTCGGCGACGACCCGTTCGACGACCCCTCGTGGCGGGCGAGCTCCTGGGCGCGGCGGTCGGCGAAGAACTCCTCCCAGTAGAGGAGGTTGTCGGGGCTCTCGGCGGAGGAGGGATCATCCATGCTGGAGATGAACTCCTGGATCTCGTACGGCAGCTCCTCCGGCGTCGATGCCGGCGGGATAGGAATGCCGCCGATGCTAATCTTCCACCCGGCGGAGTCCTCGTATCCGGCGGCGCAACGTAGCCGGCCTCGTATAGCAGGCGTGCCTCCCACTCCTGCAGAGTGCGCTGGTCGAAGTCGTTCGCCGCCGCACCGTCGTCGGGGTACCTCTCGGCCATGGCTGGGGGAGGAGAGCTGCGAGAAAGAGTTCGCCGGAGTTCAGGCTGGTGGGCTGGGGGAAGCTCTGAGAGAGTGTGAGGTTCTCCGGTGAGGGGGTACGGCTTATAAAGGCCAAGGAGGGCGGTGAGGGCGAAAGGGGTGTAGCGGCAAGGGCGGGAAAAGGGGAAACTGTCGGAAGTTAGTGCCCGCCGGTCCGTCGTGGGAGCCGAGGCGACGACGGTGGCGCCGCAATTCGGCGACGCGTGGCCGACGCGACGGGCAGTTAAATTGTTGGAATTATGCCCTAGAGGCAATAATAAAGATGTTATTATTATAATTCTTGTTCATGATAATGTTTATATTCCATGCTAGAATTGTATTAAGCGGAAACTTTAATACTTGTGTGGTTTGTGAACAACACCGTGTCCCTAGTACGCCTCTATGGACTAGCTCATTGATTAATGATGGTTAAGGTTTCCTAACCATGGACATGAGTTGTCGATTAATAATGAGATCATATCATTGGGAGAATGATATGATGGACATACCCAACTAAGCGAAGCAATTAGATCGTGTCATCGTGTTCATCATTGCGAAGCTTTTCTTATGTCAAATAGTGTATTCCTTAGACCATGAGATAATACAACTCCCTGGTATCGGAAGAAAGATTTGAGGTCATCAAACGTCATCCTATGAGAGGGTGATCATAAAGGTGCCTCTCAGGTGATCGGAAAGTATCTGTTGGGTTATATGTATCGAGATGGAATTTGTCCCTCCCAAGTCGGAGAGATATACTTTGGGCCCACTCGGTAATCGATATCAACACCGCTTGCAAGCATGTGGTTAAGGAGTTAATCACAAAGTGATGTCGGATTACGGAACGAGTAAAGTACTTGCTGTGAACGAGATTGAACTTGGTATGACGGAACCGACGATCAAATCTCGGGCAAGTAAAATATCGTGAGACAAAGGGAATATATATATGGGATTGATTGAATCCTGGCATCGTGGTTCATCCGATATGATCATCGATGAATGTGTGGGAGTCAATATGGGTTTCAGCACCCGTTGATTATTGATAGAAGATCATGTCTGCATATTCTCGAACCCGCAGGGTCACACACTTAATGTGTCTCGACACTAGGATAGATTGGATGATTGGTTTATGAGTTTTTGTTCGGAGTCTCGGATGGGATCCGGGACATCACGAAAGGTTCCGAGTGGTCCGAGAATAAGATTCATATAAGGCGCGGCAGTTTTTGGAGTTCTAATTGTTCGGGTAAATCGGTATTATACCGGAAGCTTCTAGAACCTTCCGGAAGGGGACCAACGTGGCCCCACCTTCCGGGAGGGGGCATGGGCCTATTAGGGAGTGCCCTGGCCGCATTGGGCCAGGGGCACAAGGCCCCATAGGGCCCAACCGGCCAACTAGGGTAAAACCCTAATTGGAGCTTCTAGAAGGGGGGGTTCCTTGCCCCCCACTCCTCCTTGCGGCCGCCGGTTTGGGCTTGGGGGAGGGGCTAGGTCAGCCGCCCACCCCTTTATATAAATAGGGCTGGGGGCGCACCACCCCCCACACCTTCCCCTGCCGCCGCCTCCTCTCTCTCTCTCCTCCCGATTGCGTGGGCGAAGCCTGCTGTAAACTCTCCACCACATACACCGCGTCGTCGTGTTGTAGATCCAATCCATCTCTCCACCATACTTGCTGTACCGAGGAAGGAGGAGACGTTGAGGTGCTGCACGTGTGCATCTCACGGAGGCACCGCCACTTGTGGTGCTAGATCGGATCGGATCGCGAGGAGGAGTACGACTATCACCCACGCCCGTTTAACGCTCAGCGCGAATCTTCAAGGGTATGAAGATCTAATCCAATCTCTCGTTGTTTGCATCTCCTAGATTAGATCTTGGCTTTCCTCTATTCGCATCCGTAGAAAATTTTGATTTACTATGCCGCGAAACCCTTCGGGTATCGAGCTAGATCTATGCGTAGATGTGTTTCACGAGTAGAACGCAACATGATTGTTGCAGCGTTGATGTTTTCTATTGCAAGCCTCTTGTTTGTGTTCTTCTTATGACGGGATAGTGAGATTGAAGCGGTCCAGCCAACCTTACGACGTCGTCATGAGACCGCTCCGCACTTGACGTGTGGCTTGTTCCACATGCGGCCGGTGGATGCCGCTTCTCACTATAGTTGTCATGGGATTAACACCGAGTTTGGCAACCATAATATCACCATTGTGGCTTTCCGTAGGTAAGAATCTTTCTTAGCATCTACTCCCATAAGCCACGTAAACATGCAACAACAAAGTAGAGGCGTCTAACTTGTTTTTGCAGGAGTGTTCGTGATATGGTATGGCCCAAGATGTGATGTGTATAATGTATACGATGATCATGTTTTGTAATGTTTCATGACTTGCATGTCGATGAGTACACAACCGGCAGGAGCCATATGGTTGTCTTTATAATTGTGTATGACCTGTGTGTCAACTTCTTATACGCCATGTAATAGTTTCACTTTATCGCTAAGTAGTTAGCAATAGTTGTAGTTGCTATTCGTGGTGGAGGCAATCATGGTGGAGTGATGGAGATCATGCCGGCACGCTCAAGATGGAGATCATTACGCGAAGATTGGGTATACCATGTCACATAAAGTTATATGCATGTGATATTTATCCTTTTATGTATCTTATTATGCTTAGATCGCGACGGTAGCATTATAAGATGATTCCTCACTTAAAGATCAAGATAAAACTCTGTTCTCCCCAAGTATGCACCATTGCAAAAGTTCGTCGTGTCCAAGCATCACGTGATGATCGGGTGCTATAGACTCTACGCTCACATACAACGGGTGCAAGCCAGTTTTGCACACGTGGAAATACTTGGGTCTAACTTGACGAGCCTAGCATGTACAGGCATGGCCTCGGAACACATGAACCGAAAGGTTAAGCATGAGTCATATGAATGATATGATTGACACTTCGTTGTCCACCATTGAAACCACATCTCTTCTCGTGAAGATCGGATTAGGTGTGGTGAATTTGGATCGTGTTCACTAAACAACTTGAGGGATGTTGAATTTAGTGGGAGTTCATCTAGTAATTTGATTAAAAGTTGAACTAGTTATCATGAACATAGTCTAATTTGTACTTGCAAATATTGTAGATCAAATGGCTAAGTCCAACTTCAACTTCAACGTTTTTGCTGAGAAGGAAAAGCTTAAAAACAATGGGTCTAACTTCACCAATTGGTTCCGCAATCTGAGAATCATTCTCTCTGGCGGTCAAAAGGACTATGTCCTTGAGAGTGCGTTAGATGACGCCCCTGCTGCTACTGCGCCGGCTGATTAGAAAGTTGTCTATCAGTCGCGCAAAGATGATTATGGTGTGATTAAGAGCACCATGTTGTTTGCTATGGAATTGGACCTTCAAAATCGTTTTGAAGACTATCCCGGACCCTTTGAGATTCTTGAGGAGCTGAAAACCATGTTTCAGATTCAAGCCCGTTCTGAGAGATATGAGATCTCTGAGAAATTCTTTAAATCCAAGATGGAGGAAGGGAGTTCCGTTAGTGAGCACGCCATTAAGATGTTGGGCTACACTCAACGCCTTGAGCAACTGGACTGCAAGATTCCAGAGGAGCTCAAGATTGACAGGGTTCTGCAATCACTCCCTCCCAGCTACAAAGGTATATTTGATATACATGTTATTGATGTTTTCTTTACTAGCCCTCGTTGTAGTGCCTGGGTATTTGATACTGGTTCGGTTGCTAATATTTGTAACTCGAAACAGGAGCTACGGAATAAACGGCGGCTTGCGAGGGATGAGGTGACGATGCGCGTTGGCAACGGATCAAGAGTTGATGTGATGGCCGTCGACACGCTCTCCTTAGTTTTACCTTCGGGATTAGTTTTAAACCTTAATAAGTGTTATTATGTTCCTGCTTTGAGCATGAATATTATTTCTGGATCTTGTTTATTGCAAGACGGTTATTCATTTAAATCGGAGAATAATGGTTGTTCTATTTATATGAGTAACATCTTTTATGGTCATGCACCTATTGTGAATGGTTTATTTCTTCTAAATCTCGAAAGGGATGAAACACACATCCATAACATTGAGGCTAAGAGATGCAAAGTTGATGGTGATAATACTACTTATTTGTGGCACTGTCGTCTAGGTCATATTGGTGTAAAACGCATGAAGAAACTCCATTCTGATGGACTTTTGGAGTCTCTTGATTTTGAATCGTTTAACACATGCGAACCATGCCTCATGGGCAAGATGATCAAAACCCCGTTCTCCGGTATGATGGAGCGAGCAACGGACTTGTTGGAAATCATACATACCGATGTATGCGGACCGATGAGTGTTTCGACGCGCGGTGGATATCGCTATTTTCTCACTTTTACCGATGACTTAAGTAGATATGGGTATATCTATTTAATGAAACATAAATCTGAAACATTTGAAAAGTTCAAAGAATTTCAGAATGAAGTGGAGAACCATCGTAACAGAAAGATTAAGTTTCTACGATCCGATCGTGGAGGTGAATATTTGAGTTATGATGTTCTCACGCATCTTAAAGCAAGTGGAATCGTTTCACAACTCACGCCACCCGGAACACCACAGCGCAATGGTGTGTCTGAACGCCGAAATCGAACCTTATTAGATATGGTCCGATCAATGATGTCTCTTACTGATTTGCCGTTATCATTTTGGGGTTATGCATTAGAAACCGCTGCATTCACTTTAAATAGGGCACCATCTAAATCCGTTGAGACGACACCGTATGAACTGTGGTTTGGTGCTAAACCTAAGTTGTCGTTTCTTAAAGTTTGGGGATGCGAAGCTTACGTCAAGAAGTTGATGCCGGACAAGCTCGAACACAAAGCGGAGAAATGTGTCTTCATAGGATACCCTAAGGAAACTATTGGGTATACCTTCTATCACGTAATCGAAGGCAAAGTGTTTGTCGAAGAACGGTTCCTTTCTTGAGAAGGAGTTTCTCTCGAAAGAAGTGAGTGAGAGGAAAGTAGAGCTAGACGAGGTTATTGAACCTTCTCTTGAATTGGAGAGTAGCAGACCAAAATTGTTCCAAAGGTCACCGCACCAACAATAGAGGAAGCTAATGACAAGGATCATGAAGCTTGGACGATGTTGCATCGAACGTCGCAGGTCGACAAGGTCGCGTGCCCCTCCTGAGTGGTACGACAACCCTGTCTTGACTGTCTTGTTGGTAGAAGACAGTGAACCTATGAACTATGAGGAAGTAATGATGAGCCTAGACTCTGAGAAATGGCTAGAAGCCATGAAATCCGAATTGGGATCCATGAGCGAAAACCAAGTATGGACTTTGGTGGACCCTCCTAGCGACCGAAAGGCCGTTGAGTGCAAATGGATCTTCAAGAAAAAAACGGACGCGGATGGTAATGTTACCGTCTATAAAGCACGGCTTGTCGCGAAAGGTTTTCGACAAGTTCAAGGTGTTGACTACGATGAGACTTTCTCTCCCGTAGCGATGTTTAAGTCAATTCGGATTTTATTAGCAATTGCTGCGTTTCATGATTATGAAATATGGCAGATGGATATCAAGACTGCTTTCCTCAATGGGAACATTGATGAAGAGTTGTATATGATGCAACCCGAAGGTTTTGTCGATCCTAAGGATGCTGATAAAGTGTGCAAACTTCAGTTGCTCCATTTATGGATGAAGCAAGCATCTCGAGTTGGAACCTTCATTTTGATCAAGTGATCAAGAGCTTTGGATTTGTTCCAAATTGCTACGAAGCTTGTATCTACAAGAAAGTGAGTGGGAGCTCGGTGACATTTTTGGTACTATATGTGGATGACATATTGATTATTAGAAATGACATTAGCATGCTTAACGGTGTGAAGAGTTATTTGAACAAGTGTTTTTCAATGAAAACCTAGGTGAAGCTGCTTATATATTGGGCATCAAAATCTATAGAGATAGACAAAGACGCCTGATAGCTTTAAGCCAGAGTACATACCTAGACAATGTTCTGAAAAGGTTCAGAATGGATAAGGCAAAGAAAGGTTCAGTGCCTATGTTGTCAGGTAAGATATTGAGCAAGGCCCAGTGTCCAGCTACGGTAAATGATAGGGAAGCTATGAGCAAAGTGCCTTATGCCTCGGCCATAGGTTCTATCATGTATGCCATGCTGTGTACTAGACCGGATGTGTCCAATGCTCTTAGTTTGACGAGCAGATATCAAAGTGATCCAGAGTGGAACATCGGACAGCCGTGAAGAACATCCTAAAGTACTGAATAGGACTAAAGAAATGTTCTTAGTCTATGGGGTGATGAACAACTCGTCAAAAGGTTACGTCGATGCTAGTTTGACACCGACAAGGATGATTCTAAATCTCGCATGTGATACGTGTATATTTTGAATGGAGGAGTGAGTGGAGAAGTCGCAAGCAAAGCGTGATCGCGGGATCTACTGAGAAGCGGAATACATGGTCTGCCGAAAGCGTCAAGTGAAGGAGTTTGGATCAGGAACTTCATCACTGAGCTTGGCGTGGTTCCAAGTGCATTGGACCCACTGGAGATATTGTGTGACAACACTGGCGCCATAACACTCGCTAAGGAATCAAGATATCATCCAAAGACCAAGCATATAAACCGCAAGTTTCATATAATCCAAGATTATATAGCAGATGGAGATCTGAAGATTAGCAAAGTACATACATATCTGAATGTCGTAGATCCATTGACTAAACCTCTTCCACGTGTAAAACATGATCAGCACCTCAGTGCCATGGGTATGAGATTGTTGCGAGATGTAAACTAGATTATTGACTCTAGTGCAAGTGGGAGACTGTTGGAATTATGCCCTAGAGGCAATAATAAAGATGTTATTATTATAATTCTTGTTCATGATAATTTTTATATTCCATGCTAGAATTGTATTAAGCGAAAACTTTAATACTTGTGTGGTTTGTGAACAACACCGTGTCCCTAGTACGCCTCTATGGACTAGCTCATTGATTAATGATGGTTAAGGTTTCCTAACCATGGACATGAGTTGTCGATTAATAATGAGATCATATCATTGGGAGAATGATATGATGGATGACCAAACTAAGCGAAGCAATTAGATCGTGTCATCGTGTTCATCTTTGCGAAGCTTTTCTTATGTCAAATATTGTATTCCTTAGACCATGAGATAATACAACTCCCTGGTATCGGAAGAAAGCTTTGAGGTCATCAAACGTCATCCTATGAGAGGGTGATCATAAAGGTGTCTCTCAGGTGATCGGAAAGTATTTGTTGGGTTGTATGTATCGAGATGGAATTTGTCCCTCCCAAGTCGGAGAGATATACTTCGGGCCCACTCGGTAATCGATATCAACACCGCTTGCAAGCATGTGGTTAAGGAGTTAATCACAAAGTGATATCGGATTACGAACGCAGTAAAGTACTTGGTGAACAAGATTGAACTAGGTATGACGCATCGACGATCAAATCTCAGGCAAGTAAAATATCGTGAGACAAAGGGAATATATATATGGGATTGATTGAATCCTGGCATCGTGGTTCATCCGATATGATCATCGATGAATGTGTGGGAGTCAATATGGGTTTCCAGACCCCGCTGTTGATTATTGATAGAAGATCATGTCTGCATATTCTCGAACCCGCAGGGTCACACACTTAACGTGTCTCGATGCTAGGATAGATTGGATGATTGGTTTATGAGTTTTGTTCGGAGTCTCGGATGGGATCCGGGACATCACGAGAGGTTCGGAGTGGTCAGAGAATAAGATTCATATAAGGCAGTGCTTTTTGGAGTTCGGAATTGTTAAGTTAATCGGTATTATACCGAAGCTTCTAGAACCTTCCTAAGGGGACCAACGTGGCCCCACCTTCCGGGAGGGGCATGGGCCTATGAGGGAGTGCCACGCGCATTGGGCAGGGCACAAGGCCCCATAGGGCTCAACCGCCAACTAGGGTAAAACCCTAATTGGAGCTTCTAGAGGGGGTTCTTGCCACCACTCCTCCTTGTGGCCGCGGTTTGGGCTTGGGGGGCTAGGCAGCCGCCCACCCTCTATATAAAGAGGGTGGGCGCACCCCCACACCTTCCTCAAGCCGTCCGCTGCCTCCTCTCTCTCTCCCTCCCGATTGCAGGCGAAGCCTGCAGTAAACTCTCCACCACATACACCGCCGCCGTTGTAGATCCAATCCATCTCTCCACCATACTTGCCGGACCGAGGAAGGAGGAGACGCCGAGGTGCCGCACGCAGCATCTCACGGAGGCACCGCCACTTGTGGTGCTAGATCGGATCGGATCGCGAGGAGGAGAAGCGAGTACGACTACATCACCCACGTTCCGACGAACGTTCCGCTGTGCGAATCTTCAAGGGTATGAAGATCTAATCCAATCTCTCTCGTTATTTGCATCTCCTAGATTAGATCTTGGCTTTCCCTCTGTTCGCATCCGTAGAAAATTTTGATTTACTATGCCGCGAAACCCTTCATAAATGTCCGGCGGTCGCCGCGTGGTTCCGAGGATGACGACGACTCGGCTTCCATTGCTGACTCGGCGGGTCCACGCGCCGTTTTTTTTTCGCCGTGTTCGCTGCGTACGTCGTTCCTAGGGTGTACCCGGGAACCTGGGTTTGACCTGGGTAGTCCGAACCAAAATTGGCCCAAATCCGACCAAAAACAGGTTTCTAAGTACGCGACGGGGCCAATTTTCGGCGTCCGGACCGAAATTCTACGTCCGGATCGGCGTACTAGGTAGCCGAGTGGAGATGCTCTTAGAACTTTATGTGATGATTAGACATTTATGTCTTAATGAATATTTTATTTGCGTATATAAATGGCCTTAGGACCAATCATTAGGGGTGCATTTGGCATGTATATGGCTGCACATATTTTAGGCTCTGTCCAACGATAATAAAACTTGATATAATTCTTATCACGCTATTTTAGAAATATTTATGCTAAATGAATCCATTCCGCTCTCAGAAACGTTTGTCATATATAAGTACACACTCGAGCTTGTACTCTTGCATACTTAGAGGATTGGGCATTTACATTCTTGTAGTTTACTTTCTTGCTATTACCTGCAATTTAATTTACTGCAAACCATAAAACAAAACCCCAAAATTGTTGCATATTTTATTACTTCGTTTGTTGAATTTGCTAATCAATACACTTAGCTGCTCATGGATTCGATAACCTTTTTTAATTGAAGGGTACTACGACCAAGCTCCTACACTTGGGAGTCATCATACGGAGAGTGGCTCTGCTGGCCAGGAGCACGAGCGTCCGGAGAACGAGCACGAGTGTTCGGAGAGCGACAACAAGCTGCATGAAAGTGCGCACGGCAAAATCACTCTCGATGACCAGAATGACAATAAATGCATCTGAAGGGCTCACGTCATGTGCTGACTTGGTGGTCACGCTTGGGGAACCGGAAGCATCTCCCTCAAGCACAACGCTTTAAGACGAGACTATGCTCGAGACCCTCCTTATGAAGCAAAGAGGGTGGCTCGTAGCCAGGACGACGGCCCGACCCATCCTTTCTCATCTCCAAGAGAGGCAACCGCAACAAAGAGGCCACGACAGGGCTACGTTGGCGTCTTCTCAACAAGGTGCACATCAATCGCGAGAGGGGAAGTCTCTGCCCACTTGTGATCCTTATCTTCCAAATCCCTTGTTTTGTATCTGCCTCTCAAAAAGCTCTATCCAGATGAGGATGAGGAACTGAGTTGTAGGATCGGAATACTACATTTGTATTTTTAGGGATAGGAGCCATCAAAGAAGGTGCTCGAGGAAAGAATTCTTTATTTCTCTTACGAATAAAAAACCTAGGATACATATTCGATTACCGAGCGGATAAGCAGATATCCGAAGAAATGCTATTGCTTCAAATAGTTTTGTCAATAATCATGTTGATGCAACTCTTAGTCTTGGATAGGGCTATACGACAATTATTATGTACTTCTTCCGTCTTAAAATATAAGACATTTTAGGTTTTTTCTCGGACACATGTATCTAAACATTTATTTAGTGTGTAGGTTCGGAGCAAAATGATAAATCTACGCACTAAAATCTAGATATATGTGTTTTAGAAAAAAACTAAAATATTTTATAGTATTTTAGAATAGAGAGAGTACATGATAATATTACGGAAAATATATATAGCGACCTGTTTGAAAAATTCCAAACCCGGCGGGCGTATAGTGCATGTCCGTGCCCGCATACCACGATCTTATCAGCCCTAGTTTAAGGTGAAAAGTAGTCGAGTTTTCTCTCAATGTCGCCCATAGCTCCATTACCAAAAAGGGTGCTCCATTGGACGAATCAAAGCCACCTAAGGAGCAAATCGAAAATTTAAAATGTTTTTAGACCAAACCATTTATCGGAATTAGGATCCGTTTTCACCGTTGGATTAGTCGCGATAATATCTGCGAAATTAGATCCCATGTTGATATATTTTGATGAAACAAAATCGGACCAAAAAGTTATCAACCGCTAACACGTGAGTTATCCATATCATAGTATGTAAGTTATCCATCCTAAAACATATAAGTTACCCAACATATAAATGGGTTGAGTCGAGATGTTCTCGTATTTCTCATATGATAACTTTTGTATCTTTCTCGCCTTATGAAACCTCGATTGCCCCATGTATTTTAGTACGGTTAATTAAATATGAGCTACAAGCTAGTTTAATTAGAAAACGGTAGGCTAGGTGTTAGGGTATCGATGAGCGGTGAAGGCTCGGTACCCTAACATTCTTCGAGACTTCGTCACTCGTACGCCAAGGTAGCGACCGGTTGACGACGAGAGATGAAGTCAGGCGTTAGACTACTGGTTGCGCATTCTATTTGTTTATTACAACTTAGGATGGTAGATGAGTGAGAGATAAGAGCCCATTTATTATATTATTGTATGCAAAAATAAATGTAGTTATTATTATATCTTTGTGTTTATGATAAATGTTTACATTCATGCTATAATAGTATTAACAAGGAAACATTGATACTTGTGTGATTTGTAAACTTAATTTGAAGTCCCTAGTATAGCCTCTATACATCACTAGCTTGTTGGTTGATAAATGATTATGGTTTCCCTATCATGAACATTGAGATGTTATCAACAACAAGATCATATCGTTAGGAGAATGATATGGTGAACATACTCCTATAGATAAGCGTAGCATAAAGATCAAGTCATTTCAATAGTTCAATTGCTATATGCTTTCTGATACATAGTAACCTAATTCCTTCGACCATGAGATCATGCATATCACCTTTACGGATGGATGCTTTGATGACATCAAACACCACACCGAATCGGGTGGCTATAAAGGTGGCATTGAGTGTTCGGAAAGTATTGGTTGAGACACATGGATCAAGAGTGGATTTGTCCATCCATATGACGGATAGATATACTCTAGGCCCTCTCGGTGGAATGTCATCCAATTAGCTTGCAAGCATGTGACTGGCTCACAAGGATCACATATCACGAACGAAAGAGTACTTATCGATAACGAGGTTGAACTAGGTATGCAGAGATACCACGATCATAACCTCGGATAAGTAAACTATCGTGAGACAAAGGAAATTGGTATCGTATGTAAGTGGTTCATTCGACGCAAAGTAATCGTGAGAAATATGTGGGAGCCATATGAATTTTATTCCTCTATTGGTTATTGTTCGAGAAGTGTCTCGATCATGTCGCATAATTCACGAACCGTAGGGACACACTTAAGGATTGACGTTGTTTAAGTAGTTATGGTATTATGAGAAAGAGACGAATGTTGTTCGAGTCTCGGATGGGATCCGGATATCACGAGGTGATCCGGAATGGTCAGGAGAATAAGATTCATATAAGGAAAGTCCGTTTGAGTTCGGGAATGATTAGGTGTTTTCATCGGGAATGTTCTAGAAGGTTCGGAATGTCAAGACTCCGGAGGGAAGGGGTACATGAATGTGTCATTGCATATTGGAATGATTGCATCATGTACTAAGTGTTCTCACTGTTCCAAATAAAGGATTAAATTGAATCCTAAATTGAAAAGTCAAATAGCAAGTTTGAAAAGTCAAACGCTAAAATTGGAAAGAGGGAAAGAGGAAGGAGAGGAAACCGAGTTAGGGAGGGAGACCCTCCTCCAACCGGCGCGCCTCCTCCAAGCCGAGTTGGGGAGGGACTCCCCTCCCTCCCCATGGCGCGGCCGGCCCCTCCACCTATAAAAGGAGGGGCAGGGCTCCCTCCTCTAGACACACAAGTTCCTATCCTCTAAATCTAAACCCTAGCCCTAGCCTCCGGTTTAGAGCCGTTTTGGTTTAGAGCTTCTAATTGCCCTAGCCTTCGGTTTAGAGCCTTCTAATTGGTGTGTCTAATCCCTAGACCACTAAAGCCTCTCTCATACTCCACCATACTCGCTCTGGCTTAAGGCGAAGCCTGCGAGATCTCCCTCTACTTAGGTACCATGGTTGGCACAGGAATCGCGAGGAGAGCTACAACCTCCATTTTCTTTGGAACAAGGGAGAGGAAGGTCTTCGTCGAACGTGTGACCGATCATGAAGCTTTCTTGGAACCCTTAGGAAGGATCGTCTACACGATCTTGAGATCGGGAAGAGTACGACTACATCACCCACGAGAACCGCTCGTTAAACACTTTGGAATCTTGAGGTAAGTTATTCCATCGACTTTGCTACAATCTAGTAGATAGATCTTGGCTTGTTTGTTTGTATGCGATAGAAATTTTTTGTTTTCCATGCTACGAAACCCTACACCTACCCCCGCCGCCGCACTCTCCCACTGCCCCTCCCGTGACACGATGGAGTTCGACCCACCGCCGTCGCTGCACACCGCCGTCGCTTGCCGGCTGCCCGTCGGCGCCGTCCTGCCCACGCCCATGGCCGCCGTAGTCGCGCCTCCACTCGCTCATGACAGGCGCCCGCCGCCGCTCGCCGCCCGCCCACTGCTAGCTGCCACCGGCCCCGCCCGCCCGCCCGCTGCCAGTTCACCTCGACCGCCGCCGCCTGCCCATGGTGGCCACTGCAGCCGTGCCCGCCTCCACCATGACGAATTGCTTCGTTTCTCCCATAGTTCTTGCTAGTCAGTAAAAATCTTGGTCCAATTCTTCCTCCTGTCTATATATCAATAGTTCTTGGATAAATGTTGTATATCTGGTGGATAATGAGCACTCCATACTGATGTTTTTATGCATATATTTTTTCATTCATTTATAGTTCATTTTCACCTAAAACTAGCATAAAATATGGTATCATCACTTAATTGCGACACATATCTAAATTTTAGGGTATTACAGACATTCACAACTCAACATATAAATAAGCCAAAATTTTATAAGCTCAAAAGAAGTCTTTCGTATAGTTTCTAGTAGCTTCTTCCCATCACAGTTTCTTACCACATTTTTCCATAAGCTAGCTTCTGTAAGCCTAAAAGAAGTCACCCTAAGTTATCCACCCTAAAACATATAAGTTATCCAACATATAAACGAGTTTAGTCGAGATGTTTTCTATTTCTCATGTTGGTAACTTTTGTATCTTTCTCGCCTCATGAAACCTCGATTGCCACATAGTTTAGTACATTTAATTAAATGTAAGCTACGAGCTAGTTTAATTAGGACGCGGTAAGCTAGGTGTTAGGGTACCGAGAGTTCGTGTTAGGACATCGACAAGCGGTGAAGGCTTGGTACCCTAACACCTTTTGAGACTTCGTTACCCGTACACCGCGGTAGCGACCAGTTGGCGACGAAAGATAAAGCCGGGCGTTAGACTACTGATTGCGTATTTTGTTTGTTCACCGTCGACTTGGTGAAAGCGGACCCGGAATCCGAGGAGTTCACATTTATGTTTGTCGTACGCATACAAAAGCTCAAACACACAACATGTTTATAGGGTGGATAACTTATGTGTTAACTTGTGGATAACTTACGTAGTACAGCTTGGATTACTTATGTGTTATGAGTGGATAATTTTACGCGAAAAAGAAAAGTTGTCGAAACATATCAACATGTGATTTACTTTCAAAGATCTCGTCGCGACTAGTTCAACGATAAAAACAGTTCATAAATCGGATAAACGGTTTGACCTACAAACCATTTTGAATTTTCTGATTCTGTATTTAATTTCGATGACATCATCTATTTTGTCTGTTATGTTTAACACCAGACTTAATTCCTATTTGAGTAATGCTACATCTACGAAAAGTTTTTACGAAAGTTTCTTACGGACTACAGGACACAGCAGCAGAAATCAGAACATGCTCCGGTTTTCAAGCAAGAATCAAAAATTCAACCAACGGATGTACTACACGTCAGTCCGTAAACTCTCCGTAAACTGCACCGTCCGTAAGTCTAGGATTACCGTTCCTATTTTTGGTTATAACACACGAAAGCGGACAACGACAGTATATTGCTAATGCACGTGTTCGCTAGGATTTGCAATCCGAAGACTGGTCTAAACGTAGCACGGTCCTAATGGATCTGTACAAAGATGAATACTTCATTTCAGTATCCGAAGATTCAAACCTAGCACTCCGAGTCTTTTTCAAACGTTTGGAGCACACAGCTTGATTTCTCTGTTTCTGTGAAGCGGAAAGAATCTCTGCTGACAAACAAGGAAAATCCCCATTTGTCAGAGAAACCCCTGCATGCCATTTTCCTTGCGATTCAAAATTTGGAAACAGCGAATTCCATCGCAAGTCAGGGCAGGACCCTCACGCGAACCACACGTCCACACAAAAAACCCAGCGAAAGGGGAAAATAGAGGAAAAAAGCCCTACGAGTTTCTCTCTCGTCTCCCAAAACCCAACGCTGTCGGCGGCGATGGCGGACTCGGCTGCGGCCGCTGCGGCGGCGCAACCGGCGACAGTGGGGCAAGCAGTGATCCCGCTCGTCAACAGGCTGCAGGACATCATGGCGCGGCTGGATGGCGACGCCGCCGCCGGCGTGGAGCTGCCACAGGTGGCGGCGATCGGAGGGCAGAGCAGCGGCAAGTCGAGTGTGCTCGAGGCGCTCGTCGGCCGCGACTTCCTCCCGAGGGGCCCCGAAATCTGCACGCGCCGGCCCCTCGTGCTCCAGCTCGTGCGGCACTCGGCCCCCGAGGAGTGGGGCGAGTTCCTCCACGCCCCCGGCCGCCGATTCGACAATTTCGAGCACATCAAGCGCGAGATCCAGGTCAGTTTCTCTCTGCGATTGCTGTAGCTTTGCTTGTTTGGTGCGTGCAGGAGATATGCTTGCTTTTGCTGGAGGCTTGAAACGAGTGTCTCGGTCTCAGGCGTGTATTCGGAGTGCAGGCTATATGTTTGCTGTAATGCTGGTGCTGGATACTTAGAAACCGTGCCCCCGTCTTAGTTATTTCTGTACCTTTGCTTGTTTGCTGCTCGTAGTGTGTAAGCAATTTCTGTTTGCCAATTCCACGACTTAAACAAGGATAGTAATTCGTGTAAGGGTACTACTGTACTAAAATTATACGCAATTTGCAGTTTGTGTAATTTGTGGATGGAGTAGTGTGCTAACGTAATGTTTTACCTCTGCGCTAGCATTGGCCGATATCATGGGCTACATTTTAATCAGTCAATGTTTATCTTGACACCAGTTTATTTTCTGAAAATAACTGTTCCTTAAACTTCGTAGCACATACTGTGAATCATGCACTTTTAGCATCAGCTATGGACCTTAAGGAGCATATAATTATTCCTGTATGGTGGGAAGATCAGCACCAAGGTCAAAGTTTGAAGGCAGTTTTTGTTCCTTTTTCCAACTCAGGGGACCATTTCGCAAGGTGCAAGTAACCTATAAATATCAGTATGCAGTCCTAGAACACCAGACTTGATTTGCTTGTTCACTAGCAGTCAGTTACACAATTTACTTACTGATGCTTGTTAGCTATAGTATATGCTCAAATGCTGAAGTCAATTAGACATTAGCTGATTAACATGTGAGAGAGTCATATAAGATTTAAGTACATTCTTGAAATTCAGAAATGCTGCCTTTATGGAACACTTAGGAGAGTTTGTCATGTGCTTACATGCTTATCCTATCTTGGGGGATCTTGCAAGGCTGCACACTTGGTGGTTGGGTACTTCAGCGGTATGTGCTTGATCAGCTATTCAGTGACCATGTAACCTTCTTCATAGTGCTGTTGAAGTGTTGATGCTCTGCCCCCCATCCTACATCATCATTAATCTGTTGAGTGTTTACAGTGTGCTTGGCATACATATTGTATTTTGGATTCTGCAGTCTCAATTGAGCAACTTTGACCATTAATATTTGTACAAATATGTAAGTAAAAATTATGAAATATATTATATTGTGAAATTATATTTCATGACAAATCTGAATGTATGGTTTTTGCCTAACAAGTCCAAGTAGTTTTCTAGCAATTAGTGGTCAGAGGTTTAGAAGTTTGACCAGACACTTTCTAGAATATCATATATTTTGGAACAAAGGTATTGGTTTATATGCCATCTTATCTGCAACTTGGTATGAACTTATGAAATATGTGACACTGATATTTTTTTTACTCGTCATATTTGGTTATATTGCACTCTTCCCATCTGTAGCACCTCTCAAATTACATTTGATATTATGCTATTCACTAATTCAATACCTTCATAATGTTCTCACGAGATGAAATATTGACTACTTTCAGTCGGAAACTGACAAAGAAGCTGGAGGTAACAAAGGGGTTTCCGAGAAACAGATTCGTCTAAAGATCTTCTCGCCGAATGTCATTGACATCACCTTGGTTGACCTCCCTGGAATAACAAGGGTTCCAGTCGGAGATCAGCCTAGTGATATTGAGTCAAGAATAAGAACAATGATCATGCAATACATTAAGCATCCAAGCTGCATTATCTTGGCTGTCTCACCCGCAAATGCAGATTTAGCTAATTCTGATGCGCTTCAACTGGCAAGGCTTGGTGATCCTGATGGTACTTAAGCAACTCTATTAAAGAATTGATTGTGAATTTCCTTGTGGTGGAAAGCAAGTTAAGAAGTGTAAACCTTTAACTGTTTGCTGTATATATGTGACAGGATCTCGGACAATTGGTGTTATCACAAAGGTATTAATGTGCTTTACACAAACAGCAAAATTCTTAGCTTACTTAATGATCACTAATTAAATCTTTCTTCGATGGCCATAGCTGGACATCATGGACAGGGGCACTGATGCTCGTAACTTTATACTGGGAAATGTGATTCCCCTCAAGCTTGGTTATGTAGGTATTGTGAATCGCAGCCAAGAGGTATATTCTTAGGCAAAACTATGATCCTAATAATTTTGTCTGTCATTTTGAATTTCCTGTTCCGACTTCTCTTTTCTGTCATCTAGTGCAAGGTTTATGTCGGCAACCACAATAGAACAGTGCATAAGAAAACACATGTACTCTTATATTTCTCAATTTCTTGATTTGTAGTATGCGTTGGTAGTTGATTCTATTGGTTATGTAACTTGAATCTTATCAGTTGATGAAAATACTACTGCCTAAACTTCTAAATTATTTGTTATCACTTCTAACAATTGGATGATTCCTACAGGACATCAACTTTAACCGAAGCATTAAAGATGCACTTGCCTTTGAGGAGAAGTTTTTCTCAACTCTACCTGTATGCCCAGAACTTATATTTTTCTCACAGCAGTACCATCCATTGTGAATTAGGCATATTTTCTTAAAGCTATGGCTGATTGTATTTAGCTCTATTTTTGTTTTGACAGGCTTATAACGGTCTTTCACAATGCTGTGGTGTTCCTCAATTAGCCAAGAAGTTAAATATGGTATTGACCTATTGCCGTTAAATATTTATTTTTGTACTTTGCCCTTGTACTCTTTTTTATGTAGGTGGTCTCTCTTTACTTCATTTGTCAATAAT
Organism: Avena longiglumis; assembly: GCA_030063025.1. Classification (NCBI taxonomy): domain Eukaryota; kingdom Viridiplantae; phylum Streptophyta; class Magnoliopsida; order Poales; family Poaceae; genus Avena; species Avena longiglumis. Next base: position 491,558,557 of record CP125976.1, on the reverse strand, counting down.
ACCCCGAACGAACTTCCAGGAGAAGTATCTCAGACAATAATTTGATCTTAGAATTAATTAGTCCCAGTTTACTGCATTATAGAGGGTCAAAGAATGATTTTTCATGATTAAGCTGAAACCTCAAGTTTTAGGATTTTAGCAAGGAACTGAGAGAGTAATTTAGTGAAAACCAGTGTGGTCAATAAAACTAATACTCTTTGTATAGCTACTAATGGAAGCCTTGCTGAACAAGTTTGCAACTTCTGCCATATGTATTAATGCAGTATGTATGGGCACCTTTCATGATGTTTCCACAAATGGTATTAATATATTTTCTAATGATATTTTATCTGTGCAACTCATTAATGCAACTCTTGGCTCTTATTTGCAGATTCTACTAAAGCACATTACAGATATGCTTCCAGGTTTGAAATCTCGAATAAATGCTCAGTTGGTAGCAGTTGCAAAGGAACATGCTGCTTATGGTGATACTGCAGAATCAACGGTAATTACATATAGATACCTCCATATGTATATACTCCATATGTTCTCTTTTAGTCTACATCCTAGAAAAAGTCAGACAAACTAGTACTGCATTTTTTAGTACTACTTATATATGTAAACAGCCAATTTGAGCTACATTGAAAATAATGACATCCAATAGAGAGAGCAGGACCACTTCTTTTTCTGTGGTTTTGTTGACTAAAAGCTACCACCTCCGTTACACAACTGCTAGAAAGGCTTACATTTTGGAATGGAGGTAGTAGAATGTAGATTAATATGGAACAAAAATTTGGTCTAGAATGTAGATTAAAAGAGAACGTAGGGACTACGTTGTTAATAGTTGCTTTATGATGCAATTGTCTTGTATTGCTGCTATGCATTAACTGCATATGTTTCTAGATTCTAGTTCGTTATATGCATTGCCAAGATAATCACTCTTATGTCATCCTTTGTCGAACCGCATAATGACACATCTCATGTGGCTCCCTATTGTGTGTTCTTTTCTATAACCATATATTTACCTGGTCTTCTCTTATTTTGCGCGCATGTTGTTTTGTTTCTAGTGACTTTTCTTACCTCTCAACCCTGCTTTTCTGGTCTTTGATACATGCAGGCTGGTCAGGGAGTTAAACTACTGAACATATTGGGAAAATATTGTGAAGGTAAAGAAGAATAACCTGTTCCATAATTCTATTCGCTGTAAAACCTTATGGAACTAAATTATATTTGTTTACCATTTGTAGAAATATAATCTCTGTTATAGTGATGCAGACAATCCTTTTTAGTCCCATTTAGTAATTATGTCAAAACGCTGAAAAAGTACTGGTATATTTGAATTATCTAAACTGTCTAGAAAACATTTTCTTATTTCTGTTTATCTTTATGTGACTCTTTGAATTGAATGGCAATTTAGACTCGAGAATAATTACTAAGAACCTCTTACGTGAAGAGATTTTCACTCAGCTTGTCTGGCTTCTTTTCAATCTGCCTGTTTAATTTTATCAAAGCTATGTTTTTCCAATGTTAGTACTATTATTCTATTAAATTTCCTGTTTTCAGCCTTTTCTTCAATGGTGGAGGGCAAAAATAAAGTGTCAACAGATCAGCTTTCTGGTGGAGCAAGAATTCACTACATTTTTCAGTCCATTTTTGTCAAGAGCTTGGAGGTTTGCAAAAGCAATAACCTTAAATATTTGCATAGCAGACATGTGTCCATCTAATAACGGTTCACTATGCGTCAATGAAATTTCTAAGTAAAGAGAAAATTGATCTCAACACTACCAGAAACTGTAGTAGTTTGCAAAAATACCACTCACATTGTCATGCTTCATCTAAATAAAGAGAAATTCAAAGGATCTAGGTTTACATCGTATGGTCATTGATGGGGTACTGAATGGTGCATATTTTAGGAGCACTATGCGAGTTAAAGTGGTTTTAATGCGCACCACGAGAGCAATTATCCCCTAAATAAAAAGATGGAAGATGATACTTTTACTGAAATTTCAAGTCATAAGCTGATCTCCAGTGGTAACTAAACAAATAAAAAGTATATTCACAGCGAACATAAATTTCTATCATTGTACTTCCTCCAACCCATATTAGTTGACTCAAATTTGTCTAGATTTAGATGAATCTAGACACTATTTAGTATATAGGTTCATCTAAATTTTAATAAATCGAAGTCAACTAATATGGGTCGGAGGGAGTAGATTAAATCAGCGCTTTGAATTTTATGCAATGGCTTCATTCTTTGGTGCTGATATCCTCTTTTTATTCGCGAATTTGTTGTTACAATTTAATATCCTGTATGCAGTCATTGCCAAGTTCTCACCCACAGAATATCCATGTGATCCACTCCTTCAAGAAGAATTTTGCTCTCCATAATTGCATTTCTTTTGATATATTTTATGTTCCCTATATCAACAGGGTGCAGAGAAAAAAATTGTCCTGTCATACACTAGTAAATCTTCTCCTGAACAGTTTAATTTCTGGGCAGAAACAGTTAACCCTGTTTCAGTGTAACATTATCATCTAATGTAGCTGCATGTAGTTACGAACTACATTTTGTATTCCCATAATTTTAGTAACAGTATGTGTTGTAATTTTCACCTGCTTCATGTTGTTGTTCACATTATTCCTTTTTGCTTTTTTTTTGTGACAAATTTCTTAGTTACTTACTCTTATATGCAGGAAGTTGACCCTTGCAAGAACATAAGCGATGAAGATATCCGCACGAGCATACAGAATTCTGGCGGTCCAAAGGGTGCTATGTTTCTGCCAGAGGTTTAATTTTGTCTGGATGATGCAATCCTTGTCAAATTTTGTTATTTCCTCTCTGCATAAAAATATTTTTTAATTCCAATTCATGTTTTTACCTAACTCATCCATGCTCAAGTATGTGTTTTCCTGTTAAATTTTAGGTGCCTTTTGAGATTCTTGTACGAAGGCAGATTGGCCGTTTGCTTGATCCAAGTCTTCAGTGCGCTAAATTTATCTATGATGAGTTAGTCAAAGTATGTACTCATAACTCTTTTATTTCTTTTGAAAATCTAATAAAGTTGCTTATAAGGAATCCTGAATAATGCAGATCAGCCATGGTTGCTTAACCAGTGAGCTGCAGAAATACCCAATTCTTAAAAGGCGGATGGGTGAATCAGTTAGCAATTTCTTGAGAGATGGTCTTCGACCTGCAGAAACTATGATAACCCATATTATTGAAATGGAGGTAAGTATTTAGTTTTATGGGTTTATATCTGCCAATAGTAGGTAATAATTGGATTACTCTGGCAATGGAGTTTAGTTTTTGGAGCTTCTACTTTCCTCAATCCTGGTTTCCAACTGAAAGTAACCATTAAATGATGGGCTTCTTTCATACTGAAATTTGCTTTGTTGCACTATTGCATATGCTTTGCAAAGAAGTTGGTTTATTAACTGTGTGGCTGCAGCAACCTGTGACCGAGCACTCTGGTTTAAGTGTCCCACTGTACTGGTTTCTCTCCTCTATTGGTCCAAAGCTGTACGATCCTTCTTGAGTGTTCTATAGAAAGTTGGTTATGTCTGCTTTTATTGGAAAGTTCAGTTTTAAACACCGCTGAGTGTTGACTACATATAACAGTGTATCTTTTTTTCCCTTCTGTTAGTATTCTCTGAAATGAGATCTTCATTTGTCATTAGCAAGGAATAAGTTTAGGTTATTATGATTTAGGAGCTTGAGCCCATATTTGTTTTTGAATTTTGTGGAATGTGGACTGCTAATTCATAATGGAGTTCCCGATACATGTTAACAAGCCTCTAGGTTTGTTATGCAGTTGTGCATATAACTTCATTTTAATATTTCTTTTGTGTCTCTCTTCTGGATATAAAAAAGCACTTCTCGACATATCTTTTGTGTCTGTTTTCTTGTATGCAATGATACAAATCTTTCTACAGATGGATTACATAAATACATCACATTCAAGCTTTGTTGGAGGCAGCAAGGTTGTTGAACTTGCTAAGCACGAAGGTCTACCTTTGAGAGGACCAACTTCACTATCGGCTCATAAGGTACCACTTTTTCCACCTCAGATTTCATGTTGCAGGATCTATTTCCTGAGTAACATAAAGAAGTACGATGGGGGTGAGTGGGCTGTAGATGGGAGTAGGTCAAATCGTATGGTAACTCTGAAATCAATGTAGATGGAAGTTACTGAATTTATACACAATTCTTCCGTAGCTTTGATAGTTCTGTGTCAAAATCTTGACAGATCACATACTGTGATCATGCATGTCAAATTCACATCATTAGAAAAAGAGAGATAACATGAATTTTCAGCTTTGTTTATGAGAGGTAAATTATGAATATTCACTATTTTAGGTCCTCACAACACATGATTTTCGTTTTTTTATAAAATGGGATCACTGGTGCCCATGTGCACCAAATCTCCACTCTGTTTTCCCCATGCAATATATATTGCGAGAAATGTGTACGTCACATGTCAAGTTTCCAGTAAATATTAGCCATCAAATTATATAGGCTATAAATCAATTCGGGACACCAAGTTTGGTGGATTTAGCAAAGAATCAGCACGTGTATTTTAACCAATAATCTAAGTGTAGACTACTATAAGATGGTACTTGACATGCATCAACATATATAATTGGTTGCTAAGCTCATTTGATTTTGGTTAGACTCTGGCAAAAAGTATTACTGCCTTTTTTCCACTTCCTTTATTGCAGGATGGTATTGCTATAAGTTCTCAGCTGCAGTTAAAATCTTCTATTGAGAACAATATACAACTCAAATCTGAAAGCGGTCAAAAGTCACGTGCCGTTTTTGCAAGAGATGCTACCAGAGGAGCAACTGCTGAGCAGGTTAGCAGATTTCAAGTGATATCTTGTTATTGTCAACTTTGGTTTTTAGATGTGTTCTAAGATGGTATTAACATTTTTATACAACTTTATTTTTTGTCCTGTGTTTTTTGCTGGACAGAGATTTCAGCCTGATACAGATGCAGGTAAACCCATGTAGCTGTGATCTGCATTTTTTTCCTGCTTTGGGGATTTTTTAATTGTATCTTCTGCAAGAACAATGTCCTTGGTTCCACTTAGTTGACTGCTTATTTTATTCCACTTCAGGCATGGCATTCTTATTCTTTATTAGGGCATAATGATTCTTTTCCTATGATACTGCATTGAGCCATTCTTTCCTGACAGCTCATTTCATTTCATATTTTAACCAATTACATATTATATACGGAGTACTATAAAGTATGATCATTTGTATCCTATGGTGAGTAATCTGTCTAAGAGGTAGTTCCCGTTTCCTGTCTGGTTACTGGTATGGCTGGCATACAGGTATCGTGGATCAGCCTCCAGCTGAAACACATGTCCTGAACTTTAAAGACCTGGGTCAGGAACGCAGGATAACTAAGGTGCTGGTTGATCTAGGTCATCCTTACACAGGCTTCTCCAGGATGCAACAAAATAATATTCAGGCAGCTCCCAGGAAGCTCCAGGCCAGGCGTTGAGCAGCCAGGACACCGATCAAACTTGGACATATATGGGATTTGCTAGTAGCCATGCATAGATGCACCACCGATATTCATACTACCATCTTTTTCTTTTCGTTTAGAAGAAAATAGCCACATTTGATGTCGAGAGGTGGAATTTTGCCCAACTCCTACATGGTTTGCCCCATTGTGGTTTAACACGAATTTTACTAGTCACTGGTGGTGCCTGGCTGTTATAACCTGCCCTTAACCCTAGCTGATCTGACAGGTTAATGCTTGCAATTTGAATCCTTCTTGGCACAAATTCATACCAAACAAAGATAAAAAGAAAATCTTCTGATGATCAAGTTTTGAACTGTAGTATGACATTCCAAATTTAGTCACTTCTATATGATGTGAATACCGTTCGGTTGGGAACTTTGATCCGTCCTTTTTGCTAAGTGATGAGATTGGATTTCCAATATAACTACCTGATTTCTGACATACTACCTCCATCCTCTTTTACTTGCCATTTCAGATATTGACACAGAGTATGTTTGGGTCCAAGGCAAGGAAAATCCTAGCCTTGCCAGGCGAGGTTAGTCATTTTGTAAAAATATATAGATTTTGTTGGCAATGTGGCCTGCAACCATGCTAGCAAACTCTTGATGGCTGAGGAAAGGTGAATCAAGTCTCCTGCATGGGCAAACGAGCGGACCATGGAAATAATATTGGATTAGTGGAGTAATGGTCATCCAGATAGTTTCTTGTCTTGAACACCATCCATTAGGGCATGCGTTAGAGCGTCACTGCTGTGGAGTCATCGACCACCCATTTTGACGTACTTAAGGAGTACTCTAGGGGCACATCCTCATACATATTTTAATCTTTGGCCCAAAAAATCCTAACTTGCCTCAGTGTTTAGTAACTGCAATACATTATATTGAAGTATTTAATACCTTGAAATTATAATATGTTAAATGGTTCTGTCCAAGTTTTCATATGTAAGGAGATAATATTATTGGGCTATCATCTGACATCTGGTATAAAAAATGTGATTTGCAGTTACTAAATAGCCTACATAGCTTATACTTCTATGACACACAGGTGGAGGCCAGAAGGGTAACTCTCTGGATGGTGGGAGTTTGTCAAGCATGTCAGGTCCGCGAGTTCACAGCCTAAATAGCTTATACTCTATGATTCGGTTAAGAGAGGTAAAATTTGCTATCAGAAGTGAGCTTTGGCATTTGGAATTCCTCCAGTTTTAATATCTTATCTCCAATTGTCGTCCTTATTTGTACTAGCCACCCATCACCTTGAAGCCATCAGAAAACAAGACTGACCAGGACAGAACAGAGATAGCAATCGTGAAGCTATTGATCAAATCTTACTATGACATTGTCAGAAAGAGTATTGAGGATGCAGTTCCGAAAGCTATAATGCACTTTCTGGTACGTTTATCTTCTACAAGTGGTGGTCCCTGTAAAGGGTACCATATTGACTATCTACTTATTGGTGCATTTTCATTGTATTTATACTTGACTTGGGACTCTCTTATTTGTTATTCTTGGCTCCAGTTGTCAGAGAGATTTAAAAATTCATACCTCCAATGTTGAAGGTTGAATTATCTATGAAAACTGGGATGTATCAATTACTTGTGGGTGTGATGATATATAATTCCTGCTGTAGATGTATATCCCATGTAATATTGCTAGTATATCTGAAACATGGACATTTTAGCGACGGCCTTCAACATCTTCTCATGATAGAACTTACCATTTCCTTCTGTTCCTAGTTAATATAGTCTTGCATGGACTAAAATATTGTTGCTAAAAGGTTTCAGGCAACACTAGTCATTGTGCCAGCCATGTAAAATTGCTTGTTAGTCAATGTTGTAGTTGGAATGTACTTCCTCTGTTTCATAAGATGTTTTAGCTTTGTGAAAGAAGTGTATCTAGACTTCTTTTAGTGTGTAGGTTCGGAGTGACTAGGAGTGAACCTACACACCAAAAGAGGTCTAGATACACTCATTTCACAAAGCTAAAACATCTTATATTATGAAACAGAGGGAGTAACTTGCGATGTAGTTGTTGTATTGGTGCTGGTGCTTGACTGATCTTTTTTACTTCGGTGAACCCCACAAAGCGGGAGCTCCATAACGTTTTAATTCGGAAACTGTACAGGTGAGTTGCATTTGGTTTTTGTACTTGCCAGTGAGCAGCTCAATCTTACAATTCAGATTATCATCTGAAAGAACTATTCTAAAATGATCATCTGATGTGTAGAGAGAACCTACTTGATGAAATGCTGAGGGAAACAGATGAAGTACTTATCAGACGACAGCGTATTCAAGAAACACTCCAAGTTCTTGAACAGGCACATAGGGTATTACTTTTCTCCTAAATGTCCTTTTCAACTTATGTGTCCAGCATCCTTTTTGACATCTGTATTTTTTCAGACTCTCGAAGAGTTTCCCCTTGAAGCTGAAAAGGTCGAGAGGGGCTACAGCCTAGCTGAATATACAACCGGCCTGCCGAAACTCGCTGGGCTTGGCAACCGCAGCCCCAGCTTGTACAGTTAAAAGATGCATCTCATGTAGATGAACATGCGCCTGTGGCATCTTTAGTCATACCCAGATGCCAATAAAGGGCACTTTCTCCACTTTATTTTGATCCAATCCTTTTTCGAGCATTGCCCTTGAGTTTTGACATGTAAATCCAAATTTTGTGCTACAAGGGTATATTTGGTTGCAACCGGAAGCTATTGCTGGAATAGCACCGCCATAACCGCAGCAGTTGTGCCCATATAGCTGGAGTAGATTAATATGCCAGTATCCCCAGGTTCTGTCATCTTCAGTATCATTATACAATGCTGTAGTGCTTATTTCTTGCAGATGCCTCTATAGCCGGCAGTGCCATATAGCTGGCCTCGTAGAGCAGGCGTGCCTCCGAAGCCTGGAGGGTGCGCCGGCCGAAACCGTTCGCCGCTGCACCATCGTTAGGGTATCGCTCGGCCATGGCTGGGGGAGGGGAGCTGTGAAAGAGTGTTCGCCAGAGTTCGGGCTGGTGGGTTGGGGGAGCTGTGAGAGAGTGTGAGGAACTCCGAGAGATACGGCTTATATAGGCGAAGGTGGGCGGGAGAGGTGTAGCGGCGAGGGCGGAAAAAGGGGAAACAACGAGAAGTTAGTGTCCATCGCGGGAGCCGAGACGGCGGCAATTTGGCGACGCGTGGCCGAGATGGGCGGTTAATGTTCGGCGGTCGCCGTGTGGTTTCGAGGATGATGACGACTCGGCTTTCGTCGCTGACTCGGCGGGTCCACGCGTCGCTTTGTTATTTCGCCGCGTTCGGTGTTTTCAGGGCGTACCCGGGAATCTGGGTAGTCCGGACCAAAATTGGCCCAAATCCGACCAAAAATAGGTTCCTCGGTACGCGACTGGGCCGACTTTCGGCGTTCGGACCTAAATTTGGCGTTCCAATTCGAAAGATCGTTTGGTGTGGTTGAAATAACAGAATTGGAACTTGTTTGGTCAAGGAAGGGAAACTTAATCAAATTCATAACTTTCTCAATGGAATCTTTTCCTTCTTTTTTTTTCTAAATATTCAGTTAAGACCATTCCAAGGATCCATAGAAAATATATGCAATGAATAAACCGAAGATAGCTAAACTTACAGAATAAATTGCATTAGTAAAAAATTCATATGAATTTATGGAAGAATTAGAACTTTCCTGGGCAAAGTTTATTGAGGGAGTTAACCACTTTGATAATATGGTTAACCCCAAAAAACCCAACTCTTACGTAAAGTTGCCAGAGTACGATTAACCGGATCGGCGTCCTGGGTAGGCGAGTGGAGATGCTCTTAGCATCTTTCCTACTCCCGGTTTAAAGAACATAATTTGCAAATCATGCAATTCCAAAATATTTAGATACAGAAGTATTTAATATCTATAATTACTCTAGTGTAAAAAGAACAAAATGCTTGCATGCACATATGTAAATAAATATGAACATTTTGCTGGTTCTTTTTTTTTATGCATGTTCTTCTCCATACTAAAATAGATCAATCAGAGAACACATAGGATCTAAGAATTGTAATCCGGGACGGAGGGAGTAATATTCTTCATGCAGGTGATATATTTTTTCTTCTGAAATGGGGTGTTGCCTCTGCATCGATTGATGTATACAGTCTTTATCGATGAAATCAAAAGTTTATTACAGCAGTCTTAAAATAGTAAAATGATCATACTCATGGATCACAAACAAAAAGTGGCCATATGAATCGGCCACCTAAAGAAAGCAACTAGCAAAGATCTCCAATGCATCAACATGAGATCCTATTGTCAAAATGGCAGCCGCACCTACGGATTAAAAATCCATATGAACAACATGCCGTATAATTTCTGCAAACAAGCAATTAAAAAATACATTTCTGATTTCCATGTCAATTCTGTTTGGCAAGAATATCTTTTGTCAACAGGATTTTTTGATTTAAGAATCACATAAAAATTCTAATCTTTAATGGTACCTTAATTTTTCAAATGTATTTATGGAAAAACCTTGTGTGTCCATCCATTAAGTCTAAATACATTGATTTAACCATGAAAGCTCCCGATTGTGTCAGACCCCATTTAAAACGATCTTTCCTTTTTCCAAAATGATTATCCGGTTTACTAAGTGTAGCCATCTTGATCATGAAGTTCCAGTTAAGTTTCTACGGAAAGTGATGTTTAGAGGGTTATTAGATAAGACTTGTACGACCAAAAGTTATTTTCTTTGCACAATATTTTAAAGAGATGGATACTGAGAAGCTAATGGAGACTTTCCTAGCCACGTGTCTTCCCAAAAACTAGTATGATGATCATTATTAACCTCAAAAAACCTCTAGCAAAGAATTCTTCTTTTACACGCATCAAGCCTTTTCAGAAAGCTCAATCTGCAATTATAAGCAAGTTGCAAATGCCCCCTCCTGACGGGTATTTAGTTACAAGCAAGTTGAAACTGGCCCTCGGGGGCAACTGCCCAGCGGCGGGGGCTCATTTACAAGCAAAAAGTTGCAAATGCCCCCTCCTGACAGATGCTCAGTCACAAGAAAGTTGCAAATGCCCCCCGGCGAAGCTCAGTTACAAGCAAGTTGCAACTGGGACCCCCGGTCGCCCACCTAGTCACAATCAAGTTGCAACTGACCCTCAGCGGGGGCTCCAATTATAAGCAAGTTGCAAATGCCCCTCCCCCGACTGAAATGGAAGATTGTGCTTGTACTTGAGATAAGGTTTTAGAATGAAGGTATTTGTTTTTTTAGGAACTTTGGCCATACCCCTTCTTCATTTAAAAGTTTAAGTAATTATTTCTTGAGTAAATATTGATTTTTTTATTTCTAAAATCTCAACTTACTAGTCGACCCACAGGCGTGCTCTAATAACAGTAACAGGATACAACAGTAATATGCCAAAACAGTAACGAGCCAAAATAGTAACATGCCAAAACAACAACATGCCAAAACAGTAAAACTGTAATAGGCCAGGACAGTAAAATGTCCACAATCGTAAAAGGCAAAAACAGTAAAAGACCAGAATAATAACGGGCCAGAACACTAACAGGCCGGAGCAGCAAAGGGGCCAGAACTGTAGCAGGTCAGAATAGTAACTGGCTGAAAAATTTACTAGGTCAGAATAGTAACATGCCGAAAACTTATCAGGCCAGAACAGTAATAAACCAGAATTTTAGTAGGCCGCTTATGGACCAGAACAGTAACGAACCTTCTCAAAGAAGGACCGTTAGTGGGTGGCCCACGATGGGTTGTAAGAACAGTGACAGGCCGACCGCAAGCCTTAACATCATCGACCCGACTTTGCGTAGGCCGCTAATGGGCCATGCAGTATTGAGCCAAGGCGGGCCTTCTTTGGCTAAAACAATACCAGGTATAAAAGTTTACGAGCCGCAGTCGGCTGCACAAATGGGTCCATTTTAAACATTGAGGACAAAACAGTAATGAGCCGTTTTCCTATTGGTTTCTCGTAATGGACCGGCCCACTTAATAATTAGCAGGCCTTGGCTGAGCCTGGCTTCTACCATGGTTTCCATGATAGTTAACGACGGTAACTGGCTGTTAACGACGTTCGTCACATGGCAGTTTGCATGACGTCAACAGTCAACGCGGTTGGCGAACAGATCTATAAGGAAACAAGTTTTCGTGGCTAAAGGGTGCGATCTGCCATGGTCAGAAAAAACCATGGTAGATTCATCTGTGACATGGCTTTTACCACGAAGGGCATCCTCGTAGAAGACTTTTCAACCACGAAAAACGAGTCTCCAACCACGAAAATCGTCCATTGTAAAAGACGATTTTCTTGTAGTGACTCGTGGGTGAGCTGGAGCTTCTTCCAGACCCTCTAGTCTCCCTAGAGAAGTCTAATCTTTCGTTGTTGTGCCTGCCAGCCATGGATTGCTCGCATAGCTTTTTGGTTGGAGCGGTGGAATAGACAAATTGCGACGGAGGGGTCGGGGGAGCTTTTTGTATGACCTTAACAGTTATACAAAACTCCCTGGTAGGGGTAGGGGTAGGGTATGTGGATCTAGCTAAGTAGAACTGTAGCTCGATGCAAACAACGAACCTAGACTGATCAATCCAAATGTTTTTAAGTTCATATTTCCCGCACAAATAATTTTTCCAATTTACAATATGATTTTCTTCTCTCTGTTATGCGCATGTTTTTTCTCGCACTGGAAACGCGATCTGCAACACATTCCTACATTTTTACATCAAAGGACCCTACAACTATTTCTAGAAATATGACCAGGTCCTTCACTACCGTCATCGCGGTCGCACTCGTCGTATCTGGGGACTATACCACTTGGTGACGACAAGGTGATGAGCGCTACAATAGATCTCATGAAGATCCTCCTTGATGGCACGATGGCCTAGAGGAAGAGGTAGAGATGACGCCAGCATGTCCGTAGCGCTAGAGCTTGGAGTGGCCGCCCTTCGGCCATGAAATTCAGCAGCAGGACAACGATCTAAGCCCATCGATGAATTACTGCTGATGATAAACTCCATAAGTTCTTCTTGAACATAGCTTCGATGCTTTCCCACTGTTGCCACCAAGTAGTCGCCGTCAGTCGCGCTCCCCACCGTCTCCCGCCGCCACCACGCACTACAAGAAATATGCTAATTTGTGACCCTCCATATCGGTCACTGAATGGTCATTGTTCTCTATTTTATGACTTTCTTATGACCAAAAACACATGGTCAAACCTGAGAGTCACTAACGGACTATAAAGACTTCTCCTGTGAATTGGTCATATACTAGTATGTCCAATATATATGGTTTGATCACCGGCTATCTAGCATGTCCACGTAAGCCTCCACGTAAGCCAATCCTACGTGGCAATGCTTGTAGATCGAATTTAACCCAATCCAATAAGGCGCTCTATGTGGGCCAAGCCCAACAATTTCATCCTTTTTATTTTACAAATTTGGCATTTCAATCCATATATTTTTCTAGGCCTTAGCCCGTTTACACACCATTTATATTCATTTTTGACCTTTTAATTTAAGATGGTCGTACTAGTCAGATGGGTCCCGGTTATTAGCATAACCCTCATGTCATTTTTGTTTTTACTGCTAGTCCCACATGTTAGGTTTGATTATTCAACAAAAATACATTAATTAATCAACTAATTTAATCAGAACCAACAATATATAAAATTCTTTCGATAATAGCCATAATAAGTCGATTATAATATTTTCAAGGTTCACATATACACCGGTTTAAATCACACATATACACTTATTCAAATTACACATATACAAGCTCACATATACAATTGTTCAAATCAGATCTACACTGGTTCAAATCACACATACACTGATACCCTAGCCCTCAACGCTATCTACTACTATTTTCTTCGTGAGTAGGACTTCACTCTTCACCCGATTTATTTAGCCTTTAGTTCTTATAACCTACAATAATGTTTACTGTGTTGATAAGGGTTATCAGCTGGCCCAGAAATACCTTGGGATGCATTGAATCCCTACTAGGGTACCTACAGATTAGCTCAAAGGGTAAAATACCAGTTTTCACATCATAATGGAAGCCAGGTTCAGATAACCCGAGCAACAAAAGATCACCACAGTTCCTAACCAATGACCGACTGATGAAAATCATCTGCACATTGAAAAAGAATAACATATGTCCTGGCTAATTTTAACTTCTCCTAGTTGAATTTCTACTTTGGATTAGTCTTTCATCAATTGAACTGAGGATAACGAGTCATGACACCATAAGTAAAGTGATACATATGTCTACATAATATGAATATCATACTGTCCAAGCAAGATTCCAACATAATATAACATGTTATGGTCTAAAACTCCTAAGTAAAAGCTGCTACTGAGAAAATAGAAGCAATTCAAACCATAATGATTATCTTCCATATCATATAGGGACTTCAAACAATAGCAATGCATTGCATTGGACATCAACCAAGTAACAAAGGGATGAGAATGGGATAGGCCGGCGACTTATCTAATTAGGAGAAGGCGCCATTTTTGTTTATTTGGTTTGCTCGTCATAGTTTGTTTTTATACTTAGGTATTATGCGGTGTTGTTGCAAACAAATAATGAGGTGGGTTGGTGGTTAGGTGTGGAGGTTTGGTCAAAGGGTTGAGGTCGCAGGTTTGAACCCCGTTGTTGCCTAGGTTTTTGCTTGAATAAATGATGATTTATTTTTGTGCTATGTAGCAGGTCGGTGGTGGGTGTCCACGTGTCTGGTCAATAGTTGACTGGTCTGTATGATAGGTGACACGCGTACATGATATGTGTGCAGACATGTCAGCAGAAGTTGACACATGGAAATGAAGCGTAGATAAAGTTGCTAAGGTGGACCACTAGTCATTTTAATACACCATGAATCAATTATTATGACCGTTTAAATTGGTTGTAGTGAGCTAAATATAAGGCTATAAACCAGTGCTATCCATTCATGACCTTTTTTATGCTAGAAAATTATGAACATACCGACAAAAAAGGTCGTAGTTATCAGGTTTGGACACACCCAAATGGCCTACGACCATTTGTGTAAAAATGGTCATAGATCTATGACAAAAAACCATAGTCGTTAAGAAAAGGTCATTAGTCAACATATTTCTTGTAGTGACGACCGAGAGAGGGAAGAAGCAACTACAACTTTGCAAAAGGATGAGCTTGACCCTTATTGTTGGGGTAGTCGGAGCTGCCGCACACCATGACATCTGGATCCTCCTGCCATGCCACCATGACAAGCACCACCACTACCATAGCCGGTCGCCAGATATCTAATAAACGATGTAACTTGCCTATGAGATGAATGAAATTGGTGCACCCAATGCCTCACTTTGTTCAATAAAAAAAATCTACGATGGGAGCTCGTTGTGTATTTATATGTACTCCCTCCGTTTCATAATATAAAATATTTTAGCTTTTATGAAATGGACGTAACTAGACGTCTTTAAGTGTATGGTTCACTCCGAACCTATACAGTAAAAGTGAAGGGTTTCGAAGCATAGTAAATCAAAAAATTTCTACGGATGCGAACAAGAAAGCCAAGATCTAATCTAGGAGATGCAATCAACGAGAGAAGATGATATATTCATACCCTTGAAGAAATCGCACAATGAAAACATTCAACAGAACGTGGTTGATGTAGTTGAACTAGCCTTCTCCTCCTCGTGATCCGATCCGATCCAACGCCGCAAGTGACGGCGCCTCCGAGAGATGCACACGTACGGTGCCGCGACGTCTTCTCCTTCCTTGGTCCAGCAAGTGGGGTGGAGAGATGGATTGGATCTGCAGCACGACAGCGTGGTGCTATGGTGGAGAGTTTCCGCGGCAGGGCTTCGCCTACACGCAGTCGGGAGAGAGAGAGATGTGGAGGGCAGCAGGACGGCGGTTAGGGTTGGAGGAGTGGGAGGGGGAGGGTGCGCCCCTGCCCTCTTTATATAGGGGGATGTCCGTCCCCCTTGGACACTCCTCCAAGCCCTAGGGCAGCGTCCCCAAGGGTTGGAGTGGGGGGCAAGTTTCCCCCTCCTTCTAGAAGATCTCCCCTAGGGTTTCCCCTAGGCTGGCCGGCTGGCCCTTTGGGGCCTTGTGCCCCTGGCCCAATGTGGCCAGGGCACTTCCCCTTAGGCCCACGCAGGCCCCCAACAAGTGGGCCCACGTTGGTCCCACTCTGGAACCTTCTAGAACCTTCCGGTACAATACCGAATACTCCGAAACGATTTCGAAATCTAAAAACTGCTTTCCTTTTTATGAATCTTATTCTCCGGACCATTCCGAAACCTCTCGTGATGTCCTGGATCTCATTCGAGACTCCGAACAAAAAATCATAAACCAATTATCCATTCTATCCTAGCGCCGAGGCATGTTAAGTGTGTGACCCTACGGGTTCGAGAATATGCAGACATGATCTTCTATCAATAATCAACAACGGGATCTGGAAACCCATATTAACTCCCACATATTCATCGATGATCATATCGGATGAACCACGATGCCAGGATTCAATTAATCCCATATATGTATTCCCTTCGTCACGCGATATTTTACTTGCCCGAGATTCGATCGTTGGTATCGACATACCTAGTTCAATCTCGTTCACAGCAAGTACTTTACTCGTTCCGTAATCCGATATCACTTTGTGATTAACTCCTTAACCACGTGCTTGCAAGCGGTGTTGATATCGATTACCGAGTGGGCCCGAAGTATATCTCTCCGACTGGAGGACAAATTCCATCTCGATACATACAACCCAACAAGTACTTTCCGATCACCGAGAGAAACCTTTATGATCACCCTCACATAGGATGATGTTTGATGACCTCAAAGCTTTCTTCCGATACTGTGGAGTTGTATTGTCTCATGGTCTAAGGAATACAATACTTGATATAAGAAAATCTTGCAAAGATGAACACGATGACACGATCTAATTGCTCTGCTTAATTTGGGTCTATCCATCATATCATTCTCCTAATGACATGATCTCATTATTAATCGACAACTCATGTCTATGGTTAGGAAACCTTTAACCATCATTAATCAATGAGCTAGTCCATAGAGGCGTACTAGGGACACTGTGTTGTTCATAAACCACACAAGTATCAAAGTTTCCGCTTAATACAATTCTAGCATGGAATATAAACTTTATCATGAACAAGAATTATAACAATAACATCTTTATTATTGCCTCTAGGGCATAATTCCAACAGTCTCCCACTTGCACTAGAGTCAATAATCTAGTTTACATCTGGCAACAATCTAACACCCATGGCATTAAGGTGCTGATCATGTTTTGCTCGTGGAAGAGGTTTAGTCAACGGATCTACGACATTCAGATCCGTGTGTACTTTGCTAATCTTCAGATCTCCATCTGCTATATAATCTCGAATTATATGAAAACGGCGGTTGATGTGCTTGGTCTTTGGATGATATATTGGTTCCTTAGCCAGTGCTATGGCGCCAGTGTTGTCGCACAATATCTCCAGTGGGTCCAAGGCACTTGGAACCACACCAAGCTCAGTGATGAAGTTCCTGATCCAAACTCCTTCACTTGACGCTTCTGAAGCAGCCACGTGTTCCGCTTCCGTTGTAGATCCCGCGATCACGCTTTGCTTGCAGCTTCTCCAGATCACAGCTCCTCCATTCAAAATATAAACGTATCCTGTCTGAGATTTATAATCATCCGGGTCGGTGTCGAAACTAGCATCGACGTAACCTTTTACGACGAGCTGCTCATCACCTCCATAGACCAGGAACATTTATTTAGTCCTATTTAAATATATTAGGATGTTCTTTATGGCTGTCCAGTGTTCCACTCCTGGATCACTTTGGTATCTTCTTGTCAAACTAAGAGCATTGGACACATCCGGTATAGTACATAGCATGGCATACATAATAGAACCTATGGTCGAGGCATATGGCACTTTGCTCATAGTATATCTATCTGTTACCGTAGCTGGACACCGAGCCTTGCTCAATATCTTACCTGACAACATGGGCAATGAACCTTTCTTTGCTTTATCCATTCTGAACCTTTTCAGAACTTTGTCTAGATATGTACTTTGGCTTAAAGCTATTAGGCGTCTTTGTCTATCTCTATAGATTTTGATGCCTAATATATAAGCAGCTTCTCCAAGGTCTTTCATTGAAAAACATTTATTCAAATAACTCTTCACATCATTAAGCATACCAATGTCATTTCCAATAATCAATATGTCATCCGCATATAGTACTAAAAATGTCACTGAGCTCCCACTCACTTTCTTGTAGATACAAGCTTCGTAGCAATTTGGAACAAATCCAAAACTCTTGATCACTTGATCAAAATGAAGGTTCCAACTCCGAGATGCTTGCTTTAGTCCATAAATGGAACGCTGAAGTTTGCACACCTTATCGGCATCCTTAGGATCGACAAAACCTTCGGGCTGCATCATATACAACTCTTCATCAATGTTGCCATTGAGGAACGCAGTCTTGACATCCATCTGCCATATTTCATAATCATGAAACGCAGCAATTGCTAATAAAATCCGAATGGACTTAAACATCGCTACGGGAGAGAAAGTCTCATCATAGTCAACACCTTGAACTTGCCGAAACCCTTTTTGCGACAAGTCGAGCTTTATAGACAGTAATATTACCATTCGCATCCGTTTTCTTCTTGGAAATCCATTTTCACTCAACGGCCTTACGGTCGCTAGGAGGGTCCACCAAAGTCCATACTTGGTTTTCGCTCATGGATCCCAATTCGGATTTCATGGCCTCTAGCCATTTCTCGGAGTCTGAGCTAATCATTGCTTCCTCATAATTCGCAGGTTCACTGTTGTCTAATAACAAGACGGTTGAGACAGGGTTGCCGTACCATTCAGGAGTGACACGTGACCTTGTAGACCTGCGAAGTTCAGTAGTAGCATCGTTCGAAGTGTCATGATCCTCGTCATTAGCTTCCTCCCTTGTTGGTGCAAACGACACTAGAACAATATCAGGTGCTGCGCTACTCTCCAACTCGAGAGAAGGTTCAGTAACCTCGTCTAGCTCTACCTTCCTCCCACTCACTTCTTTCGAGAGAAACTCCTTCTTAAGAAAGGGTCCGTTCTTTGCGACAAACACTTTGCCTTCGGATCTTTGGTAGAAGGTATACCCAACCGTTTCCTTAGGGTATCCTATGAAGACGCATTTATCCGCTTTGGGTTCGAGCTTGTCCGGCATCAACTTCTTGACGTAAGCTTCGCATCCCGAAACTTTAAGAAACGACAACTTAGGTTTAGCACCAAACCACAGTTCATACGATGTCGTCTCAAAAGATTTAGATGGTGCCCTATTTAAAGTGAATGCAGCGGTTTCTAATGCATAACCCCAAAATGATAACGCAAATCTGTAAGAGACATCATTGATCGTACCATATCTAATAGAGTTCGATTCCGGCGTTCAGACACACCATTGCGCTGCGGTGTTGCGGGTGGCGTGAGTTGCGAAACGATTCCACTTGCTTTAAGAAGCGTGAGAAAATCATAACTCAAATATTCACCTCCACGATTGGATCGTAGAAATTTAATTTTCCTGTTACGATGGTTTTCCACTTTGTTCTGAAATTCCTTGAACTTCTCAAACATTTCAGATTTATGTTTCATTAAATATATATACCCATATCTACTTAAGTCATCAGTAAAAGTGAGAAAATAGCGATATCCACCGCGCGTCGAAACACTCATTGGTCTGCATACATCGGTATGTATGATTTCCAATAAGTCCGTTGCTCGCTCCATTATTCCGGAGGACGGGGTTTTGATCATCTTGCCCATGAGGCACGACTCGCACGTGTCAAATGATTCAAAATCAAGAGACTCCAAAAGTCCATTAGAATGGAATTTCTTCATGCGTTTTACACCAATATGACCTAGACGGCAGTGCCATAAATAAGTTGGATTATCACTATCTACTTTTCATCTCTTAGCCTCAATGTTATGGATGTGCGTTTCATTGCTTTCGAGATTCAGAAGAAATAAAACATTCACAACAGGTGCATGACCATAAAAGATGTTATTCATGTAAATAGAACAACCATTATTCTCCGATTTAAATGAATAATCGTCTTGCAATAAAAACAATCCAGATATGATGTTCATGCTCAACGCAGGCACATAATAACACTTATTAATGTTTAAAACTAATCCCGAAGGTAAAACTAAGGAGAGCGTGCCGACGGCCATCACATCAACTTTTGATCCATTGCCAACGCGCATTGTCACCTCATCCCTTGCCAGCCGCCATCTATTCCGTAGCTCCTGTTTCGAGTTACAAATATTAGCAATTGAACCAGTATCAAATACCCATGCACTACAACGAGCGCTAGTAAGGTAAACATCAATAACATGTATATCAAATATACCTTTAATGGTGCCAGCCTTCTTGTCCGCTAAGTACTTGGACGATTCGCTTCTAGTGACCCTTGTCCTTGCAATAGAAGCACTCAAAGGTCGGCTTAGGTCCTGACTTGTGACTCTTCTCAGCATGGGCAACGCGCTTGCCGCTGCCTTTCTTGAAGGATTTCTTTGCACCCTTACCTTTCTTAAAGCTAGGGGTCTTGTTGACCATAAACACATGATTATCTTTCTTGATGTCCACCTCCGCAGCTTTCAGCTTAGCGAAGAGCTCAGTGATCATATCAGTGGAACCAATTTGATTGTGAGTAACTACAAAACCTTTGTAGCTAGGAGGGAGTGATTGCAGAACTCTGTCAATCTTGAGCTCTTATGGAATCTTGCAATCCAGTTGCTCAACATGTTGAGTGTATCCCGGCATCTTAATGGCGTGCTCACTAACGGAACTCCCTTCCTCCATCTTGCAGTTAAAGAACTTCTCAAAGATCTCATATCTCTCAGAACGGGCCTGAGTCTAAAACATTGTTTTCAGTTCCTCAAGTATCTCAAAGGGCCCGACGAACTCCTCAAAACGATTTTGAAGGTCCGGTTCCATAGAAAACAACATGGTACTCTTAATCACTCCATAATCATCTTTGCGCGACTGATAAACAACTTTTTCATCAGCCGGCGCATCAATAGCAGGGGCGTCACCTAGCGCTTTCTCAAGGACATAGTCCTTTTGTCCGCCAGCGAGAATGATTCTCAGATTGCGGAACCAGTTGGTGAAGTTAGACCCATTATTCTTAAGCTTTTCTTTCTCAGCAAAAACGTTGAAGTTGAAGTTGGACTTAGCCATTTGATCTACAAAATTTGCAAATACAATTTAGACTATGTTCATGATAACTAGTTCAACTTAATCAAATTACTAGATGAACTCCCACTAAATTCAACATCCCTCAAGTTGTTTAGTGAACACGATCCAAATTCACCACACCTAATCCGATCTTCACGAGAAGAGATGTGGTTTCAATGGTGGACAACAAAGTGTCGATCATATCATTCATATGACTCATGCTTAACCTTTCGGTTCATGTGTTCCGAGGCCATGTCTGTACATGCTAGGATCGTCAAGTCAAACCCAAGTATTTCCGCGTGTGCAAAACTGGCTTGCACCCGTTGTATGTGAACGTAGAGTTTATAGCACCCGATCATCACGAGGTGCTTGAACACGACGAACTTTCGCAATGGTGCATACATGGGGAGAACACAATTTTATCTTGATCTTTAAGTGAGGAATCATCTTATCATGCTACCGTCGTGATCTAAGCATAATAAGATACATAAAAGGATAAACATCACATGCATATAATTTTATGTGACATGGTATGGCCAATCTCCGCGTAATGATCTCCATCTTGTGCGCACCAGCATGATCTCCATCACTCCATCATGATTTCCTCCACCACGAATAGCAACTACAACTATTGCTAACTACTTAGTGATAAAGTAAAGCTATTACATGGCGTATAAGAAGTTGACACGCTGGTCATACACAATTATAAAGACAACCATATGGCTCCTGCCAGTTGTGAACTCATCGACATGCAAGTCGTGAAATATTACAAAACATGATCATTGCATACAACGTACACATCATGTCTTGGGACATACCATATCACAAAACACTCCCTGCAAAAATAAGTTAGACGCCTCTACTTTGCTGTTGCATGTTTTACGTGGCTTATGGGAGTAACAAGCTAAGAACGATTCTTACCTACGGAAAGCCACAACGGTGATATTATGGTTGCTAACATCTGGTGTAAATCCCATGACTGCTATAGTGAGAGAAACTGGCATCCACCAGCCGCATGTGTGGAACAAGCCACACGTCAAGTGCGGAGCCGGTCTCCAGAACGAGGTCGCGTAAAGTTGGCCTGGACCGCTTCGATCTCACTATTCTGCGCCATAAGAAATACACAACAAGAGGCTTGCAACAGAAAACATCAATGCCCGCAACAAGCATGTTGCGTTCTACTCGTGAAACACATCTACACATAGATCTAGCTCTGATTCCACTAAAGGGTTTCGAAGCATAGTAAATCAAAAAATTTCTACGGATGCGAACAAGAAAGCCAAGATATAATCTAGGAGATGCAATCAATGAGATAGATAGATGAGATCTTCATACCCTTGAAGAAATCAAGATGCTGTAAACGCTCAGAACGTGGTTGATGTAGTCGAACTAGCCTTCTCCTCCTCACGATCCAATCCGATCCAACGCCGCAAGTGACGGCACCTCCGAGAGATGCACACGTACGGTGCCGCGACGTATCCTCCTTCCTTGGTCCAGCATGTGGGGTGGAGAGATGGATTGGATCTGCAAAAGGACGGCGTGGTGCTATGGTGGAGAGTTTCTGCGGCAGGGCTTCGCCTACACGCAGTCGGGAGAGAGAGAGAGGTGGAGGGCAGCAGGACGACAGCTAGGGTTGGAGGAGTGGGAGGGGGAGGGTGCACACCTGCCCTCTTTATATAGGGGGATGTCCTCCCCCCTTGGCCCCTCCTCCAAGCCCTAGGGCGGCGGCCCCAAGGGTTGGAGTGGGGGGCAAGTTTCCCCCTCCTTCTAGAAGATCTCCCCTAGGGTTTCCCCTAGGCTGTCCGGCTGTGCCTTTGGGGCCTTGTGCCCCTGGCCCAATGTGGCCAAGGCACTTCCCCTTAGGCCCACGCAGGCCCCCGACAAGTGGGCCCATGTTGGTCCCACTCTGGAACCTTCTAGAACCTTTCGGTACAATACCGAATACTCCGAAACGATTCCGAAATCCAAAAACTGCTTTCCTTTATATGAATCTTATTCTCCGGACCATTTCGGAACCACTCATGATGTCCTGGATATCATCCGAGACTCTAAACAAAAACTCATAAACCAATTATCCATTCTATCCTAGCGTCAAGGCACGTTAAGTGTGTGACCCTGCGGGTTCGAGAATATGCAGACATGATCTTCTATCAATAATCAACAATGGATCCGAAACCCATATTAACTCCCACATATTCATCGATGATCATATCAGATGAACCACGATGCCAGGATTCAATTAATCCCATATATGTATTCCCTTCGTCACGCGATATTTTACTTGCCCGAGATTCGATCGTTGGTATCGGCATACCTAGTTCAATATCGTTCACATCAAGTACTTTATTCGCGGGGACAACGATATTTTACTGAGTTCCTCCCAACATGGAGTACGTCTCGTTTGGAGAGGGGGTGGTATCTAACCACCTACGCCACAAAAGGCCTCCCTTATTCTCCGGTGAATCTCACCCCAATGGGATCGATCCACGCTTCCACTATCAGTGCACTTGTCGGTGGCAACCAGAACCTCTCATAAGGTTGGGGCACTTCTCCACAACTTAATTGGAGGCTCCCAACAAACGCCACCAAGGCCTAAACAAACGCCACCAAGGCCACAAAACCGTCTAGGGTTCCAAGAACCCAAGAGGGACAAGCTCCAAAGAGTCACACGAACCAAATCCTCCGAGGAGAACTCAAACCGATGCACCAAATGCAAATTGCAAGAACACCACAAAGGTTCTCAAATCCCTTATTCTCAAGTTCCAACAAAGCTACTAAAGCTATTGGGGAAACAAGAGAGGAGGAATCAAAGAGATACACAAAATCCCCCAAAATCTAGATCCCCAAAGATGCACTCACAAAGAGATGAATCGGTTAGGTCAAAACGTGGATCTAGATCTCCTCTCTCTTCCACTCAAATATGGGCAAGAATCATCGGAGGGAAAAGATTAGGCAAGCTTCAAGATCTAGAGCAAGTGTGGACAAATCTTAGCCTAATAGAAGAGGAAGAAGCAACATAAACTGAAAATGGGCAAAGCCTTAAATAGGAGCCCCAAAAATCTAGCCGTTTGGGGCATTTTTCTGTCTGATCCGGTAGTACCGGTTACCTGGCAGCCAAGCATTGAGCGAGCAATGGGCGAGTGCGCGTGCGCGGGAGAGAGAAAGCGGGTCCAAGCAGGCAATGCCCATAACAATGCACGCTGGCAAAGCAGCAGAGAAATCGCGTAGCCGCATGCGTGAGTCAGTGGGGATAGGCGGGCTAGTGCAGGCAAAGAAGCGGCTGGGCGCAGGCAGGCGCCCATGCGGTCAACACGGCGCTACGGCAGCGCGAGCGTGACGCAAGGCGGCGCACGGCCACGTGACGCGAGTGGATGGATGGCTGGCGCTGGGACGCCATGGGAGTGGCCGAGGCTCGGGAGTGGAGGGGCAGCCAGCAGGTTGGGCGAGCCGGATGGGCTGGCCGGTAGTACCAGCCCACTACCAGATTACCGGCCGGGGTAGGCAGACGCAGCAGCCGAGATAGAAGTGGGCTGACGCCAGATCGTCCGCATCGGGCCCGGTAGTACGGGACGGCCCAGAAGACAACTTTCTCTTTTTTATTTTTAAACCGAATAAGAGACAAAATTCAATCTGCGATAACTTTTGATTGGGAGCTCCGATTGACCTGATTCCAATTGCGTTGGAAAGAGGACGACATGTGCAATGATGTGATATACCTCACTTGGTGAGAAACTGGAAAGCCGTCAAGATCAAAATTGCAACAAAATATAGATGGAATATCCGATTTTGATGAACAAGAGCTTGTTATGGAGATTACCACAAGCTCTATATCATCTCATGAATAAGACCAAATAACAACCAAATACGATGATGCAAGTACGCAAAGGTTTGAGCTCTCTCCGAACGATGTGATCGAGTTACTCATTCGAGAGCCCCTCTTGATAGTACGGCTATCTATCCTAAACCCGGTCTCCCACACACAATACGAGACCGGCAAAAGGGAAAATCTATCAAGATTATACCTTTGCCTTAAGCATTCCACTTGAGCTCGATATAGACAAACTTGACCTTCTCAAGATGGAACACCTTTCTTGATTCCACATCATCGAACCATCATCACCGAGGATGGCAAGCATCAAACATAAGATCTTCTATAGGTGGCTCATTTTGATCATGCACAACACATATTCTTCTTATTTCATCGACCTTGAAGCCAACACATGCTCCAAGCGAAGCCAATGGACAATTCCTACAAGTACAACTTAATACACTCATTAGTCCATAAAGATTGTCATTAATTACCAAAACCACACATGGGGGCCCACATGTTCTTTCAGGCGCGGTCTAACCCTAGTCGCGCCTAGGGGGTGTGACCACCCTGGCCGCCCCCTGCCTCGCCTCTTCGCCTATAAAGAGCCCTCGATGCAGAAACCCTAAGGGCCCGATCAATATTCCACGAAATTGTATGTAGCCGCCGCCACCATCGTCCCTAGATCGGGGGGATTTTAAGCTCTTCCCAGCACCCTGCTAGAGGGGAGATTATCCCGGAGGCCTTCTTCTTCATCATGCCAGCCTCCGGTATGAAGCGTGAGCAGTTCCACTTTAGACTACGGGTCCATGTAGTAGCTAGATGGTTGTATCTCCTCCTTTGTGCTACCATGCTTAGATCCTGTGAGCTCCGTTCATGATCAAGATCATCTATTTGTAATCATGCATGTTGTGTTTGCAGGGATCCGATGGATATTGAGATTATTATGTCAGATTGATTAATGGTTTTGTCTTATTGATTGTATCATGTCTGTGTTGTTTGTGATCTTGCATGCTCTCCATTTCTAGTAGCTATCTTGGCCTAGTAGATGCTAGTGACTCCAAGAGGGGGTATTTATGCTAGATAGTGGGTTCATGCCTCTACTTAATCTAAGGGAAGTGACAGAAATCTCTAAGGTTGTAGATGTGTTGTTGCCACTAGGGAGAAAACAATGGTCTCTTGTTCATGGAACAAGTGGATTGTTTACCTTACACAGTTTATTTAAAGCAGTTATCTGTTGCTTGCAACTTAATACTGGAGGGGGTTCGGTGTAACATCCCTAAAATCATGTTTCAAAACTCATGCATATCATCCATGCATCCATGATCATGTAGATTTTCATTTCAAAAATCAATTCAAAAACATGAGCATATGAGCTCATTATTTTATGTGATCAACATTAAATCAAATGCTACTCTCCAATGAGAGATTGTTGTTCATGAATCAAACCTTGTTACTCTCTGAATGTTTTGCTTGCTTGCTATTGCTTAAACCAAAAATTTGCAAAACAAATGTGAATTTAAAACCATTTACAAAAACTTGATCAAATCTAGTGCCATATCACTATTTATTTTTGTTTGATCAAAAGAACCAAGCTTGTCTGGAGAGACCACATGTTTTATGCCTAAATATGAATGTTGCACACTACAAAAATCCTGAAAAGGTTTGAATTCAAAAAGCTTTTGAAATCATTTGAAAAAGGTTCGGAAATTCATTCAAAAAGAAAAGAATAGGAAAAGGAAAAGGTCGGGCGCGTGATTTTGGCCCAACAAGCGAAAACAAGCCCAATAGCCAGCCACCCGGATTTCTCCTCCTTTTTATCATCACCGCGCTACCTAATGAGTCATCGACCGTGGACCGCCACCACCACCGTCTTCCCCAAATCACGCCCACGACCACGTCGCTGGCTGTTTCCTCCGCCATTCACTGCCACGTTTTAAACCCTAGTTATTGTCGGCGTTTCCTCGCGTGATCCTTGCCCCCGCTCTGGATATAATACCCTCTCCCCCTCGCGGCCATTTCCCCCAACAAAGCCAGCCCAAAGCGCCCCCAGGCTTCCAGTAATTGCCATTACCTCGCCGCAGACAGAACCCACTCCGGCGACCAATCCTGGTGAGCTCTGTGTGCTCCCTCCTCTCTGGTTCACGCGAACTGCTTCGCAACCTTATTGCGCACCTACTGACACCCTTGGTTCATCCTGTACTGCCCCAGGTCGTCGACTCCAACGAGCACCGCGAGTTCCCGACGCCGTCTCCAACTCCAACGTGCAATCCAGGTAAAACGCGACCGCCCCTTGCCTTCCCTTTGATGCTATCATGATCGCCGAGACCTTGTGCACCTCCTAACCCATCTGGCTCGTGCTAGGCCGACGTAGAACCTCGGCAACATCTTCGTCAACAAGCACCTGACGCCGCCAGCAACTCCGACGAGACACTGCCGCTGCATCTGTGCGCCCCTTGACCAGCCACCGCCACGAGTCTGGTAAGCATCTCCGACGAACCCAAAACCCCCTATAGCCACCGCGCCGCCGTGGACAGAACCGCCGCCTCCACTCGCCACCGCTAGCGCCGCTAGAGTTTGGTCGCTTGATCGCGAACCGTTGGATCTAGATCCGATGGGCTAGATAGATCACTTACGCGAAGGGGTACGAACAGATCTGGGCCGTGCAGATTAAGTTAGATCTAACGGCTCACGTGTGTGATCCTGAGTGAAGCGGTATCAACCAATAGGAGCACGCCGCGTGGCTAGGATTTGAATTTAAAAACTGGATTAGATCTATTAGATATTGAAACTTGTTTAATTCATAACTTTTGATTCGCACGTTCAAATTTGATGAATTTTATATCAATGAAATCAGGAAAGAAAGCCCTTTACATATATGCAATGTGTTTAATGTTTTGTTTCTGTTAAAATGGTTTTATTTATAGAAACTTGTGTAGGCCTATTATGTGTATATTAATTATTTGAGAAATGATTTAATGTTCAAATAAAGTTTGTGTGGAAAATTTTGAACTTTTTTAGGAATCAGTACTGTGCACTTGTCATGTTTGGTATAGAAAATCATCACATATCATATTGCATGCATCCATATATTTTTGCTTGTATATATTTTGTTTGTGATTTGGTGTTATCATTTTATGTGTAGATTTTGGTGCAAATAGTGATTGTGGTTGTGAGGATTGTAGCTACTCTCCAAACTACCAAGGCAAGTGGTGCTTCATGATTTTATCCCTATGTTTTTCAACTATGCATTAGAAATATTTTGCTAGTCTTGCATGGTTATATTTTTGCTTATATGCTATGCTTGGGAAATCCTAGTAGTTGTAGAATTGCTAGAAATTTCTAAGTTAAGATGCTTATCTATGCCATGCTTAGCCTAGCTAGTAGTAAACACGGGTGGCTATATGTTCATGCTATGAATAAATATTTCTAAGTCTTTGGACTAAGTTTTTGCTTAATAAAACAACTAAGTGAATGAATCACCTGGGTGGAATGGTTGTGAACAGGTTATGTTGAGTGGTTACACAAGTACCATTTCTATGGTTTACCTTGTGTATCTCACTTGTGGAAAGCCACCCAGGAACAAAGGGATTTGAGAGGCCAAATGTTAAGAAGCTTCTAGTGACCACTTGGCAATATGGGCTCTGGATCACATACGTTGCAATAACTTAGCCATTTGGACAGTTGGTGCTAGTGGGATGATAGGTTGAACGTCCCATTTGGTCTAAGGGAAGGCTTCAAAGGTCCTGTCTTGGTGAAAATCAAGTCTTGTGGGGAAAGTGCACAACCTCTGAGATGGAAGAATCTAAGTACTTAGCCATGTCCTCGGTATTGGACAACTTGAGCATCAAGACATGGAAGCTATCAAGAATCCCCTCATCCCAATTTCTAAGTAAAACTTGTGGTTGAACAAGGGTGAAGGACCCCAATGTCTATTGGTGGTTCCTTGGGAAAAGTTTTTGAGAAAGAAAAACTTAGTGTTTTCAACTGATAGGCAAAACCTATTTTGAGCAAAGAAAGCCTAAGCTACACTTAGCCAAAATGCATATAGTATTTAGTCCACCAATATTATACTAAGGTATCACTTGCCAATACTATTCCAATGGATTGACCCACTGTGTCAGAATTGTGATGTTGCAGGTTATTCTGATGACGATTAGGAGTCATGAGTCTACACTCAACATGCTTGCCTGTGGCACATGAAGATGAAGACTTATTAATCTATTTACTCATTTAAACTCTTGTACTAGGCCTGTGGCCATGGAGTTGTAAAAGACTATGTTTGTCTCTGGAATGACTGTAATAATGACCTTTGTTTCTGTGTACTTCATCTTAAACTATGGATGCTAGCATTGATCCAGGGACTAGCATTGCAATCACAGGGATCCTTTTCCTTTATAAAGGAGGGATCTTCTAGATGGTATCAGAGCACTGTGTTGCCTGCAGGATTATGACCCTAGGATTGGAAACCACTAAGGAATTTTTTTGACAACTTCCACACTTGTCTTTTCTTCTCGTAAACTTTTCTAATCTTCTTTCTCATCTCTATTTGTAGATGAACTCCATCATCGAAGCCGTAAGGAAGGGACCACTCATGACTATGACTTTGGAATGTGAGACAGAGTTCCCCAAGGCTCTCAAGGACCTCATGGTTGCCATGGGAATACATGGTGCAACTGTGTACAAAGGCTTTACTGTGATGGATGAAGGAGTTGAGTACTGGTGGGTGCAACTTCACTTGTATAAAAACAAGGAAGACAACCACAAGGACTCAGGATTCTGCATGGTCACCAACACAATGATGCACACCACATTCTTTGATTTAGCAAGGGATGCAGCTTGGAGGGCCATTAAAGAACTTGGTGATAGAATCAAGTGCAGAATGCTCAACACCCAGAATGATCTTAGGGAGGAAAAGAAGCATACCCAAGAGCTAGAGGCTACCAATCAAAGTTTAAGGAAATACATCATAGACTTAGAAATGGAGTCATGTGATCAAGATAAACAGATTGCCTCTAGAGATGCTTTGTTATCCAACTTGGCAAGTGAGATGGGATTGTAAGCGTACTTTGTTAGTTGGACCACCACACTTATCATTTTATTTTCCAAAAGTTGTTTAAAATAAGTTGAACCTTGGTTGTTTGTAATGGGATCCATGTATGCCATGACTTGTGTGTTTTGATTTCCAAATTTATGCATGTGATGCCTTGTCTTGTGATTTGTCTTAAATTGTGTTGACTCTAACTTTTCCTATCTTATTAAATAGATGCCTAATGTTACCATCAGCACTGTTGAAGAGTTCCAGGGAACTCGTTTTGGCCCTCGTATTGTTGAGCTCACTAGTTTGCTCAATCTCCCTCTTCCTACCATCATGGTGCTTCCCCTCACCAATTTTGAGAGGAAAGACCTTTGGGATTTCAAGGTCTATCAGCCCGGACGCCAGACTGAGCCTACCATGGAGGCTATCATCTTCAAGCTCATGCACGATGACAAGGAGAGAGGCCTAGAGGTAGTCATGCAGGACTTGATTGAACGTTTGTTAGGGAGACACTCTCGACATGTTAGAGGTACTCACTTCCACGCTTTCGATAGACGTGATGAGGATGGTGAGGCCATTGACTTCGAGGATACTTCGAGGGAGACAGCAGAGCCGATTCGTCTATACCTCCAGGACTTAGAGGTTCTTCTTAGGCACGTGGACACTGATAGGACCAACGTCATGCTCAAGAATGACGAACTCCAGTGCGTGAGAAGGACAAGCTCTTCATGAACAAGATGAGATAGTCAAGGAGATGGAGGCCAAGTTCGAGAGTCGTGACGAAAGTTCAAGAGTCAAGATAAGCGAATCCAAGATAGGAACAAGAGGATTCGAGACATGACTACAGAACTGGAGGCCAAGGACTTCGAGCTCGAGCATCAGCAGACTGTGATTGAGAGGCTTCGTTCTTAGAAGAGGGCTCTCAAAGCCAAAGTAGAGACCTTGACCACCAATGTCGAGGAATACAAGACCGCTATGGAGAATGCAGGTCTTACCTTTGTTGAGGAGGAGGAGGTTGATGCCGAGGAGTAGTGATGACTACTCATTTATCATTTATTTATCATGCTTTTTATTGAGTCGCAATGACCATCCAACATGTGGATGGCTTGCTATTGGTGTGTTTACTTTGCAAACTTGTCGTTTATGTTGTTGAACTATTATTATTATGATGCATGTTTGGTGATTGTTTATGTGATGTATTGTGCATGTTAGCATCTATGGGTATCTCATTCTTATCTCTATTGAACAAACCACAGATGCCTCCCCGTCGTGCCAACCCCAACCCCAACAACGACAACATCACCCCTGAGATGCAACAAATGATGATAGCTCAGACTCAGCTGATGCAAATGATGACTACGTTAATCCAGAATCAGAACAACAGCAACAACAACAAAAACAACAACAACAACAATCAGAACAACCCACCGGGTTTTGACATGCTTACCAGGTTCTTGAGATTGAGGCCAAAGTTCTCGTGAACAATCGATCCTAAGGTTGCCAATGATTGGATACGCCTGTGAACAAGGAATTGGTAAATGGGTCAGATCGATGAGGAGAAAGTCAGATTTGCAGCTCACTTGTTGGAAGGACCAGCAGCTACTTGGTTGGCTAACTTCCAGATCACCACTCCCATTGCAGATGTGACATGGGATATCTTTGAAGATGGTTTCCGTACTGCTCACATCTCATCTGGAGTGATGAGTTTGAAGAAGAAAGAGTTCCATAACCTGAAGCAACGCCACCGCAGCGTGGCTGAATATATTGAAGAGTTCAACAATCTGGCGCGATATGCACCGGATGAAGTTGACACTGATGCTAAGAGGAAGGAAAAGTTCCTTGAAGGGTTGAATGATGAATTGAACATGCAGTTAGCTGTGGAATATGTTCCTACATACCAGTCTCTTTATGACAAGGCTGCTATTTTGGAGAACAAGATGAAGCAAGTTGAAAGTAGAAAGAGAAAGCACTCTGACAAGCACATCTCGTGATCGCCTCATAAGCTGCTCCCATTATGATGATAGCGGAAGTTCAGGATCCCACAAGCATGGGAAATTTAACAAGCACCACAACCACAACCTTCATCATGACAATAAGAGTCACCGTAGTCATGACAATGACAAGTACAAGAATCACAAGGGTGGATATAAGAGCCACCACAGTGGTAGTGGAAGTGGC
Organism: Avena longiglumis; assembly: GCA_030063025.1. Lineage (NCBI taxonomy): Eukaryota > Viridiplantae > Streptophyta > Magnoliopsida > Poales > Poaceae > Avena > Avena longiglumis. Next base: position 491,526,836 of record CP125976.1, on the reverse strand, counting down.
AAGGAAGCCACCACAAGAAGGATCTTAGTCGTTGAATGCTTCAAGTGCAAGAAGATGGGGCATTATGCAAATGAATGCCCGAAAAGAAAGTTGAAGGACCCAACAAGCCTAACCCTTTCCGTAAAGGGCAAGTGAACCACATCAATGTGGAGGAAATTTATGTGGAACCCGATGTCGTCCGGTAAGTTCAAACTCAATTGTTCCAAAGATTTGTTCTCTTTGATCGGTGCATCTCATTCATTCATATCAAGAGCATTTGTTGAAAGAAATGAACTACCGTAGAAACTATTGGGTGTCCTATAAAGTAAGTTCTCCCAAGGAGAAATGATAGTGAATTCAGGATGTCATGATCTAGTCATAGAGTTTGGGAAGTATAAGTTTCCCGTTAACTTGATAATCCTAAACTCCCAAGGATTGGATGTTATTTTGGGAATGGACTGGATGACTAAGCACAAGGGAGTGATAGATTGTGCCAACCATACTGTCTCACTCACAACTCCAGAAAATAAAAGGATCAAATTCAAGACCAACTTTGAATCAAAAGGGAGTAAGCTAAATTCTCTTAAGGGGGTTAGCATAGACAGTGTTCCTATTGTGAGTGAGTATCCAGATGTGTTTCCAAAAGAATTGCCGGGAATGCCACCAGATAGAGATGTGGAACTTCTCATTGATTTGCTACCAGGATCTGGACCAATAGCAAAAAGACCATACAAGATGTCAGTTGATGAGTTGAAAGAACTCAAGAAGCAACTTGGTGAACAGATGCAAAAAGGTTTTTATAACCAAGTTCCTCATCTTGGGGAGCACCAGTTTTGTTTGTGGAAAAGAAAGATAGAAGTCAAAGGTTATGCATAGATTACCGTTCACTCAATGAGGTGACTATCAAGAACAAATACCCTTTGCCTAGAATCAATGACTTGTTTGATCAGCTATAAGGAGCTTGTGTGTTCTCAAAGATTGGTCTCCGGTCAGGTTATTTTCAGCTAAAGATAAGGGAACAAGACATACCTAAGACATCTTTCACCACCAGGTATGGATTGTATGAGTATATACCGTGATGCCATTTGGTTTGACCAATGCACCAGCATACTTCATGAATATGATGAACAAGGTGTTCATGGAGTTCCTTGACAAGTTTGTTGTCGTATTCATCGATGACATTTTGATCTACTCCAAGAGAAAAGAAGAGCATGAAGGACATCTACGTTTGATACTAGAGAAGCTTAGAGAACATAAGTTATATGCCAAATTCAGCAAGTGTGAATTTTGGTTAAATGAAGTTGGATTTCTAGGACACGTTGTGTCAGGAGATGGTGTAGCAGTTGATCCTGCAAAAGTTTCAGCTGTAACTGAATGGGAATCTCCCAAGTCAGTGAAAGAGGTTCGTCGTTTCCTTGGCTTAGCAGGTTACTATAGAAGGTTCATTGAGAATTTCTCTAAGGTAGCTAAGCCTATGACTGAATTGTTAAAGAAAGACAAGAAATTTGCTTGGTCGGAAGGTTGTGAACTCAGCTTTCAAGAATTGAAGAAGAGACTAGTGACAACACCAGTCTTATGTCTGCCAGATCTGGAGAAGGATTTCCAAGTGTATTGTGATGCATCTCATCATGGATTAGGTGCAGTACTTATGCAAGAAGGGAAAGTTGTGGCTTATGCCTCGAGACAACTCAAAACTCATGAAGTGAACTACCCTACTCATGATTTAGAGTTAGCCTCTGTTGTCCTTGCACTCAAAACATGGAGACATTATCTTTTGGGAAAGTGATGTGAAGTGTTCACAGATCACAAGAGTTTGAAGTATATCTTCACCCAGAAGGAAATTAACATGAGACAAAGAAGATGGCTGGAACTCATCAAGGACTATGACTTGAGTTTGCAATACCATCCTGGTAAAGCAAATGTTGTAGCGGATGCTCTAAGCCGTAAGGTTTTTGTAAATGGCCTTACTAAGGGAGAATTGCCAGATGATCCGTGTGCCCAATTTAGAGACCTCAGATTGGAGATTGTGCCTAAAGGACATCTCATGACCTTGGATGTTCAACCTACTCTGTTGGACAAGATTAAAGAAGCCCAGAAGACTGATAAGGAAATTGAAGAGATTAATGTAAAGATAGGAAAAGGAAAAGCCAAAGGTTTCCATGAAGACGAACATGGTACTTTATGGCATGGAAAACGTATCTTTGTTCCACAAGATCCGGAGCTTCGGAAACTGATTTTACAAGAAGCACACAACTCACCGTATTCTATCCATCCGGGTAACACCAAAATGTACATGGATATGAAGGAAAGATTTTGGTGGAATAATCTCAAGAAGGACATCGCCGAACATATTTCTTTGTGTGATGTATGTAGTAGAGTGAAAGCGGAACATCAGAAACCAGCAGGATTGCTTCAACCACTACATATTCCTGATTGGAAGTGGGACAAGATTGGTATGGATTTACATTACCAGATTACCAAGGACCCGGTCAGGATATGATTCTATTTGGGTAGTAGTGGATCGCCTAACTAAAGTGGCTCATTTCATACCCGTAAAGACAACTTATACAAGTGAGTTAGCCAAGATCTATATGAGCAGAATTGTATGTCTGCATGGAGTACCCAAGAGTATCGTGTCTGATAGGGGAACTCAATTCACTTCTCATTTTTGGAGACAACTACATGAGTCTTTGGGAACGAGGTTGGAATTCAGCACTGCATTTCATCCTCAAACTGATGGACAGACAGAAAGGACTAATCAGATTCTTGAAGATATGTTGAGAGCGTGTGCTCTAGACTATGGAGCCAGTTGGGATGAAAGTCTGCCTTACACAGAATTTTCTTACAACAACATCTATCAAGCCAGTATTGAGATGGCACCATTTGAGTTTCTCTATGGGAGAAAGTGTACCACCCCATTTCTATGGAATGGTGTGGGAGAAAGAAGTTTGTTCAGACCAGAACTCATCAAAGAGGCTGAAGAGAAAGTCAAGCTGGTTAAGGAAAGATTGAAGATAGCACAGTCCCGACAAAAGAGCTACGCAGATCCAAAGCGTAGAGAGGTCACCTATGAAGTAGGTGATAGAGCTTATCTTAGAGTGTCACCACTTCGTGGAGTGAAGAGGTTTAGAGTCAAAGGAAAGTTGGCCCCAAGATATGTTGGATCCTTCAAGATTCTAAGTCATAAAGGAGAAGTTGCTTATGAGATTGAATTGCCAGAGTCTTTGTCAGCAGTTCATAATGTGTTTCATGTGAGTCAGCTTAAGAAATGTCATCCAGAAATGGAAGAGACTTCTTTGAAGGATACTATACCTTTGAAAGAGGTTCAATTGGAAAGTGATATCACTTATGAATAGAAACCTATCAAAATTCTTGAGACTGCAGACAGAGTTACTCGGACTAAGACTATCAAGTTCTGCAAAGTTCAATGGAACCATCATTCCGAAGAGGAAGCAACCTGGGAAAGAGAAGATGATCTTCGGAAAGACCACCCTCACCTATTTGCTAGCCAAACCGAATCTCGAGGATGAGATTCACCTTAAGGGGGTTAGATTTGTAACATCCCTAAAATCATGTTTCAAAACTCATGCATATCATCCATGCATCCATGATCATGTAGATTTTCATTTCAAAAATCAATTAAAAAACAGGAGCATATGAGCTCATTATTTTATGTGATCAACATTAAATCAAATGCTACTCTCCAATAAGAGATTGTTGTTCATGAATCAAACCTTGTTACTCTCTGAATGTTTTGCTTGCTTGCTATTTCTTAAACCAAAAATTTGCAAAACAAATGTGAATTTAAAACCATTTACAAAAACTTGATCAAATCTAGTGCCATATCACTATTTATTTTTGTTTGATCAAAAGAACCAAGCTTGTACAGAGAGACCACATGTTTTTATGCCCAGAAATATGAATGTTGCACACTACAAAAATCCTGAAAAGGTTTGAATTCAAAAAGCTTTTGAAATCATTTGAAAAAGGTTCCTGGAAATTCATTCAGAAAAAGAAAAAGAATAGGGAAAAGGAAAGAGGCTGGCACCAGGATTTTGGCCCAACAAGCGAAACAAGCCCAATAGCCAGCCCACCCGGGATTTCCCTCTCCTCCTGTTTTTCTCACCGCACCCGCGCTACCTAATGAGTCACTGACCGTGGACCTCGCCACCACCACCGTCTTCCCAAATCATGCCCACGACCACGCCGCCGGCTTTCCTCCGCCATTCACCGCGTTTTAAAACCGAGTTATTGCGGTTTCGCGTGATCCTCGCCCGCCTGGCTATAAGACCTCTCTCGCGCCATTTCCAACAAAGCCAGCCCGAAGCGCCCAGTGCCGAATTGCCATTACCGCCGCATGTAACCCACTCCGGCGACCAATCGTGGTGAGCTCCGTGCGCACGTTCCTCTCTGGTTCACGCGAACTGCTTCGCAACCTTCTTGCATACCTACTGACACCCTTGGTTCATCCTGTACTGCCCCAGGTCGTCGACTCCAACGAGCACCGCGAGTTCCCGACGCCGTCTCCAACTCCGACGTGCAATCCAGGTAAAACGCGACCGCCCCTTGCCTTCCCTTCGATGCTATCATGATCGCCGAGACCTTGCGCACCTCCTAACCCATCTGGCTCGTGCTAGGCCGACGCAGAACCTCGGCAACATCTTTGTCAACAAGCACCTGACGCCGCCAGCAACTCCGACGAGACCCTGCCGCTACATCTGTGCGCCCCTTGACCAGCCACCGCCACGTTGAGCTTCAGCACACCGCCACGAGTCTGGTAAGCATCTCCGACGACCCCAAAACCCCCTGTAGCCACCGCGCCGCCGTGGACAGAGCCGCCGCCGCCACTCGCCACCGCTAGCGCCGCCAGAGTTTGGTCGCTTGATCGCGAACCGTTGGATCTAGATCCGATGGGCTAGATAGATCACTTACGCGAAGGGGTACGAACAGATCTGGGCCGTGCAGATTAAGTTAGATCTAACGACTCACGTGTGTGATCCTGAGTGAAGCGGTATCAACCGATAGGAGCACGCCGCGTGGCTAGGATTTGAATTTAAAAACTGGATTAGATCTATTAGATATTGAAACTTGTTTAATTCATAACTTTTGATTCCCACGTCCAAATTTGATGAATTTTATATCAATGGAATCAGGAAAGAAAGACCTTTCCATATATGCAATGTGTTTAATGTTTTGTTTCTATGAAAATGGTTTTATTTACATAAACTTGTGTAGGCCTATTATGTGTATATTAATTATTTGAGAAATGATTTAATGTTCAAATAAAGTTTGTTTGGCAAATTTTGAACTTGTTTATGAATCCGTACTGTGCACTTGTCATGTTTGGTATAGAAAATTATCACATATCATATTGCATGCATCCATATATTTTTGCTTGTATATATTTTGTTTGTGATTTGGTGTTATCATTTTATGTGTAGATTTTGGTGCAAATAGTGATTGTGGTTGTGAGGATTGTAGCTACTCTCCAAACTACCAAGGCAAGTGGTGCTTCATGATTTTATCCCTATGTTTTTCAACTATGCATTAGAAATATTTTGCTAGTCTTGCATGGTTATATTTTTGCTTATATGCTATGCTTGGGAAATCCTAGTAGTTGTAGAATTGCTAGAAATTTCTAAGTTAAGATGCTTATCTATGCCATGCTTAGCCTAGCTAGTAGCAACCACGGGTGGCTATATGTTCATGCTATGAATAAATATTTCTAAGTCTTTCGACTAAGTTTTTGCTTAATAAAACAACTAAGTGAATGAATCACCTGGGTGGAATGGTTGTGAACATGTTATGTTGAGTGGTTACACAAGGACCATTTCTATGGTTTACCTTGTGTATCTCACTTGTGGAAAGCCACCCAGGAACAAAGGGATTTGAGAGGCCAAATGTTAAGAAGCTTCTAGTGCAGCCACTTGGCAATATGGGCTCTGTCGGGATCACATACGTTGCAATAACTTAGCCAGTTGGACAGTTGGTGCTAGTGGGATGATAGGTTGGAACGCGTCCATTTGGTCTAAGGGAAGGCTTCTGAAAGGTCCTGTCTTGGTGAAAATCAAGTCTTGTGGGGAAAGTGCACAACCTCTGCAGATGGAAGAATCTAAGTACTTAGCCATGTCCCTGGTATTGGACAACTTGAGCATCAAGACATGGAAGCTATCAAGAATCCCCTCATCCCAATTTCTAAGTAAAACTTGTGGTTGAACAAGGGTGAAGGACCCCAATGTCTATTGGTGGTTCCTTGGGAAAAGTTTTTGACAAAGAAAAACTTAGTGTTTTCAACTGATAGGCAAAACCTATTTTGAGCAAAGCAAGCCTAAGCTACACTTAGCCAAAATGCATATAGTATTTAGTCCACCAATATTATACTAAGGTATCACTTTCCAATACTATTCCAATGGATTGACCCACTGTGGCTGTAACTTGTGATGTTGCAGGTTATTCTGATGATGATTAGGAGTCATGAGTCTACACTCAACATTCTTGCCTATGGCACATGAAGATGAAGACTTATTAATCTATTTACTCATTTAAGCTCTTGTACTAGGCCTGTGGCCATGGAGTTGTAAAAGACTATGTTTGTCTCTGGAATGACTGTAATAATGACCTTTGTTTTTGTGTACTTCATCTTAAACTGTGGATGCTAGCATTGATCCAGAGACTAGCATTGCAATCACAGGGATCCTTTTCCTTTATAAAGGAGGGATCTTACATTCGGATGATAACCTGAAGGTGGATTTATAGTCATAGATGTAGTTGGATGGCGATCTATGTATCTTGTTGTATTGCCCAATCGAATCTCATAGGATCATGAATGTCTAGTATTGCATTGTCATGCCTTGCTCAATCCTGTCAATTGCCCCGCTGTAATTTGTTTACCTAGCATGCCATGTTTGTTTCTTAAGGAGAACACCTCTAGTGAACTATGGATCCCTGTCCAATCTTTACCATTGATACATCTTCCACTATTACTGTTTACCTGTTGCAAACCACTATTACCTTCCACACCATACAGTTAATCCTTTGTTACAGCAACCGGTGAGATTGACAACCTCACTATTCATTGGGGCAAAGTCTTGAGTTTATGTTGTGCAGGTCTCCAAGTTGCTAGCAACACCTTTGAGTCGTTTCCTTCCTCCTACTGGTTCGATAACCTCGGTTTCTTACTGAGGAAAAACTTGCTTCTGTGCTCATCACACCATGCTATTGGGGTCTCCCAACAAGGAGTCAATAACACGCCAATAAGATTTTCTGGCGCCGTTGCCGGGAGGCTAAGGACGTCTTCACAAGGGGAGTTCTTCACAACCTTTCTCTTTAATTTGTTTTTGTTTTTCTTAGTTTCTTTCACTTGGTTTTGGTTGCCTATTTTTACCAAAACTCCAAAAAATTAGTTTAGTTTGGTTTGCTTTCTCTTATAAAAAACAAACAAAAAAATTTAGTTCCCGCTCTAGTTGCTGCTGCTGTTGGCTTGCTCCACTTTTGCCAAAATGAACTCTGCTGAGAACACCAAGTTGTGTGACTTCACTAGCACAAACAACAATGATTTCCTAAGTTCTCCTATTGCTCCACCTGCTCCTGATGCTACCTTTTATGAAATTAAGCCTGCTTTGTTGAATCTTGTGATGAGAGAGCAATTTTCTGGTGCTAGTTCTGATGATGCTGCTGCCCACCTCAATAACTTTATTAAACTTTGTGAGATGCAAAAATATAAGGATGTAGATGGAGATATTATCAATCTCAAGTTGTTTCCTTTCTCCTTGAGAGGAAAAGCTAAATAATGGTTGCTATCCTTGCCTAGAAATAGTATTGATTCTTGGATTAAGTGCAAAGATGCTTTTATTGGAAAATAATATCCTCCTGATAAGATTATATCTATGAGAAGTGGTATTATGAAATTTAAACAAGTTTATAATGAATATGTTGCTCAAGCTTGGGAAAGAATGAAATCTTTGGTTAAGAATTGTCCCACTCATGGACTTACTGCTTGGATGATTATCCACTTTTTATGGTTTGAACTTCTCTCAAAAACCTGGATTCAAATTCTGGAGGTACCTTTATGACCATCACCTTGGGTGGTGCAACAAAACTCCTTTATAATATGATGGTTAATTATTCTGAATGGCACACTGAGAGAGCTCCACATGGTAAGAAGGTAAATTATGTTAAAGAAACCTCCTCTTTGAGTGATAAGATTGATGTTATCATGGCTATGCTTGTTAATGGGAAAGCTCCTTTAGATCCTAATAATGTTCCCTTAGCCTCTTTGGTTGCTCAAGAAGAGCAAGTTGATGTTAAATTCATTAGAAACAATAATTTTGGCAACAATGCTTATGGTAATAACTATAGGCCTTATCCTCCTAATAATGGCAATACTTATCATGGTAGATCTGGAATTCCTAGTGAAGATAGGATTCTAGAAGTTGAAAGATCCACTAAAAACTTTATGCAGATGCAATATGAGCAAAACAAGATATTCACCAAAACTATGGAAGAACAATCTGCTATCTTGAAAAATATTAGTCATCAGCTTGAGAATTTGAATAGAGAAATTCTTATTTTACAGTCAAAAATTTTGAGTGCTGAAAAAATATTTCCTCTTTGTCTGAAGCACAGTCCTCTTTGATTAATAAAATGGCTGCTAAACCTAAAACTTTGGAAAGTACCTTTGCTGCTACTCACGCCATACAAGTTACTATTGATGAAAATGTAAGACGGTTAGCCCAACTACATGCTAAGTGGGAGAGAGAAGTTGAAACTGCTAGAAACAATAGTGTGTGCACTATCACCACCACCAATATGAATGCCACTAAACCACAAGAAGTCCCTATTCCTCCTACCACAATGCCTAAACCCAATGAGCCTACTACAAGTTGATGCTAAGTTTGATTTTGATCTTGATGGTTGCAATATTTCTGAAGTGATTATGTTCCTACAAAAGCTTGCTAGAAGTCCTGATGCTAGTGATATGAATGTGGCTTTCACCAAACACATTACATATGCTCTTATTAAAATTAAGGAAGAGAAGTTGAAACACAAAGCCTCTATTCCTAGGAAAGTAGAAGATAGTTGGGAACCCATTATTAATATGCAAGTGAATGACTTTGATCTCAAGGCTTGATGTGACCTTGGTTCTAGTGTCTCTATTATGCCTAGAAATATTTATGAAATGCTTGATTTGCTGTAGCACCCCGGGTAAAACCGCTACTAGAAAATCGCTTGGGGTTTTTGTTTTGTGCATCATCATTAGATCATGTTCATGTCATCATGTCACATTGCATTTGAGCATCATATAAAATCCTTTTTGTTGGTTCTTACCCCATATGCATTTATATTGTATTACTTGTATTTGCCTCTTGATATATTGTAGTTGGTTCTTGATATAATTCTTAATGCCCAAGTTGAGTTGGGGGCCACCACCTTTCTTTGTCATCACCTTGCAATTCCACCATCCTAATTATATATGAGCCATGGCAATTATATTTGGTATTCAAATCTAGCTCATATGTATTGGGAATGGATCCACTCCTAATTATACATGCTCCCATATGTGATATATGTTGTTTTCACAATATTAAATATGTGGAGTCTCATGGCCACCTTGGGATGCTATGTGAGTGGAATAACTCATCTAGCTTTTATATGGATTGGTTCCTATGTGTGAGCATGATTGCATGTATTTGAGGCTACACAACCATCTAGTGGAACCCACACACTAGCATTGCCCATATCTATTCAATTATGCTTATTTTCATCCTTTCCATGTGTGAATCAAGCTATCTATCTTTTGGTTTGGCCTTTATTCAATTTTGGATGCATGTATGTTTATTTGCCCTTATGTAGTTATAATTGTTTTCACAATTATCAAGACGGCATTTAAAGCTCATGCATGGCCCATGCAAGCTACCATCACTCCTCGTATGAACCCTTTTGTTTTGATATGAGCTTGCTTTGTGGTTATTCAAACAAGTTGGTTGCTTTGATCTTGTTGCCTCTTGGAGATTCTTTCTTTGAGCTTATTTCAAATCAAACCAAAGCAATTAAAATAAAACCATATCTATGCTTTTATCTCTCTCCCTCCAACCTATCTAACCCTCCTATTTTTTCCTCCCTGGTGTCAACCACTTGACGTGCACCTCCTGTGGCATTCGAGAGGCAGGGGAACCTTTCTAGCGAATCGATCGAGCCCTCTTGGTCTCGCTTCGATCCAGTCGGGCTTCATGAGCGCCCTCATACTTCTTCGGCTCTCTATCACGTGCCCGCGAGTCTCATCTCTCCCTCTCTGCTTTTGTAAAGCGAGCCCCCCATGTGATGTGTTCCCTCGGTTACCTTATCTACCCCAACCCAGTACGCATACTGGCACCACCCACCCCCTTCCTTCCCTTCCACCTGGACATGGCCGCTTCTGCCTCCACCTCAACCTAGCTTCGGGCTACCCTTCCATCTGCGTCGAGGATACAGTAACAAGGAGCCAGGGTGTCGGGGAAGACGGAGTAGCAGTCGCCGACGTCATGCACCTGCCGGAGAAGCCCTGCCTCGCCGGAGTTCTCCTTGTTGCCGCCGTGCCCGGGACCGCTGGACGCTGCAGCCACCGAGCATCATCGCTGATCCGCGTCGCCCCGCTACCTCGGCCTCCATCAATACCCTCGGTGAGCCCCTAGCTTCCTCCTAGACAAGGTGCCCCCTCCCCCTTCGCCTGTGCCACGCCCGGCAGCCTCGCCGAGCTCTGCCGCTCCCTACACGTGCCGCACCTGGCAGCAGCAGGACACCTCTGCAGATACCGCGAACAACCCGCTACCCTCTCTGTTGTCGTCAAGTTTCCGAGAGATGCAGCCCAGATCTTGGCCAGACTCCTTGACCGATTTTGTAGCCCTATTTCCCCTCCAGCTCTAGGTCCAACCCTCGATCAGATCGGAGCACCACAACTCTGGATTTTCTCTCTCGAAAACAGTTAGTTTTTTCTGTCGAAATCGTCCACATTCCGCCAGAAAACCCTTGTCTGAATCCGACGTGTTCGTCGTTTGTTTCCGGATCCATCAATACTCTTCTGTAGGATATCACTGCACCAAAGTTGTAGAGCTTGACAATATCTACAAGTTTTGTTTTTGAGGCGACCCCAAATTCTGTTTAGTTTCCTCGCCATCTTCAATTGAAATCTTCTCGATCTTCTGTTGAGTTCAGTTTGGATTCAGTTGTCAGTTACAGCCGCCGCCGTCTCCTTTCTAGATAGGCCCTGTCCTTTTCCCCCCAACCAACCCGCAGTCCCTCCCTTCCTGGACGTTTTGTAAATAGGCACCCGTTCTTTTTGGAAAGCAACCCGCGGCCATCCTTGCCAACGTGTCACTTCCTCCAGCGGACCGCATGCGAGTGGACCCGTTTTCCTCTTGCCCACTATGCATTTCAGGCTAGCCCAACCCGTGTATCAAAATACCTAGATCTTTTCGGTCGATTCAAATTCAGTTTAAAACTGATTAAACATAAACTTAATAACTTTTGAAATATTTCGAATTTGAATAAAAACTTAAAATGAAATATGTTTTATTTTCAAAGGTGAATCCAAATGTAAATTCAAATATGGCCAAACTTGTTTCAAACTAGTCAAACCTCTGACTTTGACCCCTCTTTAATATATTTAATTTAAATATTGGTTTAAATTGATAAATCCAAATATTAAGTATGATATATGTTTTTGAATCAAAAAAACATGAGGAATCTATTTATGCTATTTATAATACCATTTGAACAATTTAAAAATTCGAAATAATTTAATTGCTAACAAATGCCTTTTCTTAATAATCGCACAACTTTAATTATGTAACTCCGAATTCGACAAATGATATGTCTAAATTGATCAGCGCGACGAGACCTATCGAACCATGATATCCATGTTATCATTTGCATCATGCATTAAGAGAATTTTATAATAAGTATTGTTTATGCAAGGAAAACATGATAAATAAAATTGGGAACTAATTGTTTCTTATCAATAATGCCTCACGAATGTTTTATCGTCAATGTGATGCCCCTAATACCTTTTCGACATAGATTGCATTATTAACTTGCCATGCCATGCATCATATCATGATCATGCCGGTTCTTCCGCATTAGTTGTAATTGTTGCATCGCTTTTTCCTTTTTTAGTGCTTTGCTTCTTCCTGGATAGGACGATAAGATGTTGTGAGCTTCGACAAGTTCTTTGGTTATAAAACTTCGGCAATGTTTTGAGGCGAGCATTCTCCCCCTTTCTACCTATTTTACTTTTATAGTCTTTATTTCCTCCGGTTGATCTATTGCTATCTGTGTTTTGCTATCTGTGTTGTGATGCTCTAGTTTCGTTCCCCTGATATCCCTTGCAGACTTATATTGCCTTGGACACATCCTATTACTTGTTGCTTGGAAATTAGTTGGACTTGTGTGTCATAGTCGCTTGCTCAAGTGCTGTTGCGGGTCGTCAAGTACCACAGTTGTTGGAAGAATGCCTTATGCTTTATGTTGGAGATGATCATGGCTTTAATTACCGTTTAATAACTAAAATTGAAGTAGGTAAATAATGCAGAGGAACATGTGGGCAATAGATGATATTTGGTTTTTAACCGTCCACTTGTGTCCCGTAGGACCCCGAGTGCTTGATACCTGTTCTTTGAATATTCGCACTATCCGCATGTGGGACCATGAATCCCCCTAACCCTAGCTTGAGTCATATTTAATTCCTTGGGGCCACATAGTAGTTTGGGGATTTATTACTATCATGTACTTATGCCATGCTTTACTGCTTTATTTATGATTGCGTGTGGAGCGCCTGTACTGTTTAGGTAAGTGGAATGTTTCCGCGGTATCGACAAGCCCAGTCACACTTTCGGGTTCCCAGTCGTTTACAGCCATTGACACAAACCTTTGGGTCCGTCTTGGAGCCGGCCAACTTCATCGCGGGTTGCTTAGTGGGGTGGCCCCCTGAAATCAAATATGAATCTTGCGAATGTTCTGTCGTGATGCCTCGTTGGGTTTTCATTTGGTTTTTCCCGAGGTTGATCGTGCGTGTGTTGCTATTTGTGCCCCCCTGCAGGGTAAAACTTTCTGAAAGCCGTGTCCGCGGTTATGGATGACTTGGAGCATAGTATCTCGATCATAGGCAACTATAACTAAAGTAGTGCTATAAATTTGACTTTATAATGACTAGTAATCAGCTTCACTACAACGGAATGGCTAAATAAAAGTACCAACAATTGCTGGTTTTGGGATGCCTCATGCTATATGTATTTGACTAGTAAGTATTGCATCTACAACGGAATGGTTAACTAAAACTGCCCACTACTTATTATATCAGGATGACTCATGCTATCTATATCTGACTAGTAATTGCCGCAACTATAACAGAATGAATAAAACTGCCAACTGTGTGAGTTTCTCGGTTGACTTCCTCGTTTGGTCTCAAGGGGGAAATACCAGGATGGGTATGCTTGGTGATAGTTTTAGGTTGGATCCGAATAGGTCTTTCTTATCCCTATCTGATAACCGCCAGTTGTATTGAGTCTCTATAGGTTGTTTAGTGCATGTTGCGCCGATCCACCATATACCTATGTAGGCGAGGACCGCCGAATTCTAGTCTCGTCGTGTACTGGCCTCAGTACTGACCTCTCTCCTTTTTTCCTTTGCCCTTTGTCGGTACCCCTTTTGTTTAAGCAGGTTCTGAGATCAACGTTGTTAGCAGGGTTACCCTTCCGGCTTGGCCTCAATAGGGTTATGGACGCCATTGGTTATTCTTCAAGGCTCTTAGCTCAATTTGCATATTGTCCGTACTCGAACGATGTATCGTTTTAAAGGTGATTTGGATCTTTGTATTGTATATCTGTATTCTTGACTCTTTGAGTCATTGTTGTATATATATATTCTGTGGGTTCCATCATGGACTATTGACTAATGGTATTACTTCGTTTTCCACCCGCACGAAAGTGCCTGGTGGGCACCTTTGAATCGTTTTTATGCGGGTTTGGCGGGAATCGCTGAAACTTGCATAGGGCCGATTCTGAGGGTGTTACATTTGCCACCTTTGGAAGATTGTTATTTGGATGTCCCACTTAATGATAATGCTAAGAAGAAACTCACGGGGAGTGTTAATGATGTTATTATTATGGTTAACAATGCTTATGTCCCTATTGATTTCTATGTTGTGGATGTTGAATACAATGCTTCTTTTCCTATTACTTTGGGAAGACCTTTTCTTAGAACTGTTGGTGCCATTATTGATATGAAAGAAGGCACCATTAAATATCAATTTCCATTCAAGAAAGGTATTTAACACTTCCCCATGAGGATATAGAAATTGCTTTTTGCTCCTCCTTTGAAAGCAAGGTTTGATCTTAATTCTTCATTTGAAAATACTTGATTCTTGCTTCTTGTGCCTAACTTAAAGGCGTTAAACAAAAGTACTTGTTGGGAGATAAACCAAGAGTTTTATTGAGTCTTGGAAGTTATTACTTCAGTAATGACCTTTCCTTATCCTTTTTGTTTGCTTTTTGTGCCAAGAATAACCTCTAATGAGAGGGAAGTAAGATTTGGGGAGTTGCTGTCCCGAAACAGATTTTTGTGATCCACCATAAAAATTCGTGAGGAATATCTGTAAGTAGGATTGAGCTGATATTTTGTGAATAAATCCCTCAGTATGTTATATAACTTTAGTTAGTTCAACATGTTTTGATTTGAGCAACATAGGGTCTTCGAGAAAATGGGTTTCTACCCGCTGGTCTGTTTTGACAGATTTCTGCCACTATTTGCATTTGCCTCTTATTGATTCCTTTTTGGATTATTTTTTGGAAATTGAGCTTTTTGAGAGATTTTCTACAATATCTTGTGTTTTTAGTGAAAGTTTTTCTGTTATAAAGCTAAACCCAAGGGTCTATTATCTTTTTAATACACTAATGTTGCTAATGAAGACTGTGTGAAGTTTTATATGAAGGAAAAATTTCAGGTGTAGAGAGAGAATGATGTAATAAGATGAAGAATGGACAAAAGCTCAAGATTGGGGATTCCACCCCATGTCACCCCAATAAATGTTTAAGAGGTACAAGCGTCAAATCTTGGGGATGCCCAAGGCATCCCCTTCTTCATCAATTAAAACCTCGGGTCTTTCTAGACACTTCGTTTTTATTGTTTCATGCACAAGTTGTGTTGTTCTTGGAGCGTCTTAGTTTTTTGTTGGTTTGCTTGAATAAAGTAGTTTTGACCCCCGTTCTCGCTGTGTTGTTGCAAATAAGTTGATTGGTGTTGGAAAGGAGTAGTAAGTTCTTACTCAGTAGTACAAGAAGGAGCTTGCTTTGACTGTGACTTAGACTTTATCACGTCATGATAGGTGTTTTTTGACCTTATTCTTAGTGATTATTGCTGTAGCATGACTAGTTCCAAACAATTGGGATTGCTTAGTCTGCCTTGAAGGAATCATGCGTTGTTTTAGCATACAAAAACATAGTATTGTGGTATTTTCCTTTGATGCTTTGTTTGGGTTAACTTGGCACATGATCACACCATGTTATGACTATGAAAAAGTCACCATAGCCTCTATGATCATTTAGTCCTTGACTTGTAGTACCACTTTATGCTTTTATTAGTAATGTTTTGTCGCTCTGCATGATTATGGCCATTATTGCTATCTTAGTTGGTTGCTCCCAGTCTTTTGCTAGCCTCCACTTGTATTGAGTAAACTCTACTCATGCATCCAACTTCCAAGAAACCAAGTTATTCCAAAGTGTCCACTATAAATTCCTATGCATGGTGTGTTACACCATTCCAAGTATATTCTTGTTTTCATCTATCTTCCAATTAAAAAGTATTTTGTTATGTGAAAACTTAGTGATTAAAGCTCTCACAAACTTGATGGCACACTTTATTTTATTGCCCCTAATAAACTTGAACCATTGTGTCATCTATGTTCTATATGCTTGCACTTATACGTTGGAATTAGCAGAACCGTGCTGTCACGGGGAACGCTTTCAACATTGCACTTGTACTTTGTATACAGTTGGTATCATGCTCTTTTGTCTATGTATGTCGCTGGTGTGAAATAAAAAGGGAGCTTGTAAGTCCATGGAGTTATGTATGTGTGTTAGAGAAACGCCTGAGCCGCTAGCCTAAGCCATGCCTAATCATGGTGGAAACTTGCAGCATCACCATAATGACATCTATGAAGCTTTCTTCTTATAAAAAAAGAGAGACATATAAAAAAGAGGAAAGAGAGAAAAAAGCACCATTTTCCCATGGTAAATAAGAAGATTGCTGAGATGCTTATTGTCTGCTTGCCTGTCATTTTGATTATGGGATGGCTCCTGTATCATGTGCAAGGGGTACCCCCTTGGAGGTTCTCTATGAAACACATGTACTTACTATGACAAGAACTTACAGGTGACCAAAGTTGAGTAGCATGAGATGCGACCCTCGTATTCAAGGGACATGAGATTGCCAACTTATACTTTGTCAAGCATATACTCCATAGTTTGTTCACTTTAACCTTAATCACTTCAAGATGCTTATGATAGGGGCAATGAGAGCTGAAAGATAACAAGTACCATAATTTTTGGAAGCTCTTTTTCATACTTGAAATCCCCGCTTCCCTTTATGAAGGGCCTTTCTTCCACCATTATACTGAGTCTTTACCTTCTATCCTTAGGCACCAGTTAAGAGAGCATAGTTGCCATTCTTAGTTCTATGTGCATTGTCCCAAAACTTATTGATTGATGCACATTGTAGATATTACTTGCTCTTGTGCTATTTGTATCTAGTCACTCTTATGAACTTTGAAGGTGTCCTATGCATCTATTTGCTACTCCATGAGGGACAAGCTGAATGCCACTATGCCATGTTTTCTGTATGTGAAACAAACAAACGTTCTTCAATGCATGTTATTCATGATCTTTGTTTGTAGCATTTCATGTTGCATGCATAGTTACTTTGTCTTCATTAGAACTCCATCTTTCATGCTCATATTTAGAGTTATTTGATCCCAGCTTTCAATGCTTGCAAATGGTTTGATCTTGATTTTGATGGTGCATGTCACCTAAAAATTATTCTTGTTATCACTTACCTACTCGAGGACGAAAGGAGTTAAGCTTGGGGATGCTTGATACGTTGGAAACATATCTATAATTTTGATGTTCCATGCTTGTTTAGTATCTACTTTTCTTTGCTTTGTCTACACTTTGAGGTGTCTTTATATGTTTTACGGTACTAACCTATTAACAAGATGCCACAGTTCGATTGCATGTTTTCTTATGTTTTGGTTCGAAAGCGGAAAATCAATATTCTTGGAATTGGACAGGACAAAAGCCAAAGTCAATATTTTACCGTGGGGAGCACTGAGCCAGAATACAAGACGGAGGGGAGGCACCAGGGGGCCACACCCCCTAGCGGCGCAGGCTAACCCTAGCCATGCCTGGGGGTGTGTGACCACCCTGGCCGCCCCCTGCCTCGCCTCTTCGCCTATAAAGACCCCCCGATGCAGAAACCCTAAGGGCCCGATCAATATTCCACGAAACCATATGTAGCCGCCGCCACCATCATCCCTAGATCGGAGGGGGGGATCTAAAGCTTATCCCGGCACCATACTGGAGGGGAGACAATCCCGGAGGCCTTCTTCTTCATCATGCCAACCTCCGGTATGAAGCGTGAGTAGTTCCACTTTAGTCTACGGATCCATGTAGTAGCTAGATGGTTGTATCTCCTCCTTTGTGCTACCATGTTTAGACCTTGTGAGCTCCGTTCATGATCAAGATCATCTATTTGTAATCATGCATGTTGTGTTTGCGGGGATCCGATGGATATTGGGATTATTATGTCAGATTGATTAATGGTTTTGTCTTATTGATTCTATCATGTTTGTGTTGTTTGTGATCTTGCATGCTCTCTATTTCTAGTAGCTATCTTGGCCAAGTAGATGCTAGTGACTCCAAGAGGGGGTATTTATGCTAGATAGTGGGTTCATGCCTCTATTTAATCTAAGGGAAGTGACAGAAATCTCTAAGGTTGTATATGTGCTGTTTCCACTAGGGAGAAAACAATGGTCTCTTGTTCATGGAACAAGTGGATTGTTTACCTTACACACTTTGCTTAAAGCAGTTATATGTTGCTTGCAACTTAATACTAGAGGGGGTTCGGATGATAACCTGAAGATGGATTTCTAGTCATAGATGCAGTTGGATGGTGGTCTATCTATCTTGTTGTATTGCCCAATCGAATCTCATAGGATCATGAATGTCTAGTATTGCATTATTATGCCTTGCTCAGTCGTGTCAATTGCCCCCTGCTGTAATTTGTTTACCCAACATGCCATGTTTGTTTCTTAAGGAGAGCACCTCTAGTGAACTATGGACCCCGGTCCAATCTTTACCATTGATACATCTTCCACTATTACTGTTTACCTGTTGCAAACCACTATTACCTTCCACACCATATAGTTAATCCTTTGTTACAACAACCAGTGAGATTGACAACCTCACTGTTCGTTGGGGCAAAGTCTTGAGTTTGTGTTGTGCAGTTCTCCAAGTTCGTAGCAACACCAGAGTCATTTCCTTCCTCCTACTGGTTCGATAACCTCGGTTTCTTACTGAGGGGAAACTTGCTGCTATGCTCATCACACCTTGCTCTTGGGGTCTCCCAATGATGCATCAATAACACACCAACATAGAGCTTGTTGTAGTAGACGGACGTAAAGTCGTCGTGCTATGTCCTAAAGAACCAGCACACCAGAGAAGTGCAGCGACCCATCATACCATTGCATGATGTAGTACACTATAGTTGTTTACATAACACCAATGAAACAACGTTCCACTAGTATTACATCTCTCAGAGTGATACAACAGAAACATGATTGTAGGTTACAACTCAACTCTTTACAAAATATTCAGAGAACACTCTAGGTTATAGAGAGAGAAATCAACTTCTTACAAAGAAGAATCAGAAATAACAACTCATAACTATCATACTAATAGACTAGCATCTAAACTAACTGGCTTGAAAATGCTGCTATTGCATTGCTCTAAGAAGTAGGTTCTTTGGCTAGATATTATACCCCTATCTATTTAGCAACTCTGTCTTCACTTCAGTTGATGAATATAATGTCTCCATTGACGTTATTGAAGGGCTTGAGCTTTTAATGATGATTCCTTTAAGCGTCTGTTGATGTTGACGACGTCTTCATCGATTTTAGAATTTAGAAAGGGTTAAGAAGATACGGTTGAGTACGAGCGTATTCAAAAAGTTCACTAAAAAGGAGTGTTTGATGCTGAAATTGCAATGTATGTCGCCTAGAGGGGGGGGGGGGGGAATAGGCTTTTAAAAATATTTTGATTAGGCTCAAATAAATGCGAAATAAAAACTAACGTTTAATTTATTGAGCACAAAACATAACCACTAGGTTCAACTAAGTGCACCAACAACTTATGCTAAGCAATACAAGCAATGAGGTGATAGCAAGGTAAAATACTTCAAGCATGATGGCTATCACAAAGTAAAATGCATAAGTAAAAGGCTCGGTTGAGAGATAACCGATGGACGCGGAGACGATGATTTTTATCCCGAAGTTCACTTCCAAAGAAGCTACGTCTCTGTTAGAGAGGTGCGATGGTGCAATGCTCCTTGAATGCCACAAATGGCTCATCTTGAGGTGTGGTGGCTCGATGCTCACCCAACACCACACAAGGACTCACCACAAGATGCGAAGGCACACAACACATCGATGGCACAAAAGGATCACCCTATTCTCCCGTGAGCTCGCCACAAAGGCCTACTCACGATCCACTAAGGGACACTTGAGGGCGGTCACCAAAACCCGTACAAGGTTGGGGATATCTCCACAAGTCAATTGGAGGCTCCCAACAACAAATACACAAAAGGAACCAAAGCCATAACATGCCACAAGCTTGAGGCAACTCCACAATGGAGGCCATAAGAAGTCAACACACCAACCACAACCGTCTAGGATTCCAAGAACCCAAGAGAAACAAGCCCACAAGCTTGGATTCACCGAATCTCCGTGGAGAACTCAAACCTATGCAAAAATGCAAGGGCAAGTACTTCACTCCCAAATTGCAACAAGCTACAAAAGCTATTGGGGGAATAAGGGAGGAAGAACACAAGAGGAGAACACAAAACTCTCCAAGATTTAGATCCCAATGATTCCTTCATAAAGAAGGGATTTGGTTTGGGGGATTGTAGATATAGATCTCCTCCCTCAAATCTCTCAAAAAGATGCAAGAATTATAGGAAGGGAAAGGGGATAGGGAAAGCTCTTCAAGGTCAACAATGGAGGATAGAGAGAAAGCCAAGAACCAAGAAAAGGGCCTTTTTAATGAAGGGAAAGAGGTGCCCCTTTTAAAGGGCTCCCAGATCTGACCGTTTGGGAATTAACGACCCAGGACGGAACTTTTAGTGGGAAGCCGGAACTTTCGGTGACACCCAGCCAATGGTCAGAAAGTTGTGATGCAAGAGGTGGAAAAATGACCCTGGCCGGAACTTCCACCGGTCCACACGGAACTTCCCCTGAGACTGGTACCACCGCCAAAAATTCTAACCAAAGATCTGATAAATAGAGCACATAAAACAACGAGGTTACAGTACATGAGCGGAAGTGGAGCCGGAATTACAACCGGTACTACCGATGGCAATAAGGCCCGGGCGGTATTTCTGGTGGAACTTCTGGTCGAGATTCCGCTAAATTAGACCAACCGGACGGAGACGATACAGAAGCTGCGGAAGAAGCACCAGAAATTCCACCGGAACTACCGGTGGCAAAATGCCCTAGAGGTACTACCGGTGGCTAGCCGGAACTTCCGGTCAAGGAAACTCGAGAAACCAAAACTGCAATAACTTTTGCATCCGAACTCCAAATGAGATGAAACTAATTTTGTTGGAAAGATAACGAAATATTGGGTATCACCAAGGGATAAAATACCATGAATACATATGTGATGTATCTCCCAAAGTGCAGAGACGAAAAACTACATAAGATCAAAAACCGCAATAAGATATGCAAGGGAAAACCTTATGTGATGAACTAGAGCTTGTTATGATGAGAACCACAAGCTCTAGATCCTCTCATGGACAAGATCCAACTAACAACCAAGAAATATGATGCTATGTATGCAAGGGTTTGAGATCTCTCCAAACGATGCGATCAAGACACTCACTCGAGAGCCCCTCTTGATAGTACGGTTATCTATCCTAAACCCGGTCTCCCAACTAACAACACGAGACAGACAAAAAGAAGCCCTATCAAGATCATACCTTCACCTTGAGCATTCCACTTGAACTTGATGTAGACCTTTATTGTTTGCTCTCGCTCCCTCTTGCTTGATGAACACTTGCAAATTTCTCCCCCATACTCCATGGGGAAACCTCTTCTTTGAACTTGTCTTCATCACTCCATGACCACCGAGGATGGGAATCATCAAGCATGAGATCTTATAGAGTTGGCGCATCTTGAGATTTCCCTTCTTCGTCCCTTCTTGAGAGTTGATCCAACGAGATTCAACTATTTGCACTTGTCTTGATCAACCTTCAAGCTCCTTCTTTCTTCATGATTCCAATGGGCACATAGCCCTTGGACATTTCTTCTCATCCTTCTCCATTTCTTCATCTTTGAGACCAACACATGGCCCAAGCGATGCCAATGTACAAACCTACAAGTGGAACTCAATTTACACGTCCATAGATATTGTCATTAATTACCAAAACCACACATGGGGGCATACATGCCCTTTCAGATGCACTATGTACATCCATAGACCATAGTTCGTAGGTTATGCAAGTTTTTATAAACATTTCTTCAAAGGTTGCTTTTATTCTGAAAAGCTATGTCCGTCAGCCTTCACAGGTTTAACAGAACTTCGTGGAGTTCCTTTCCTTCCACATTCGTAGCTCCTTCCCGGAACATGAAGTAACATGTCACAGTTTTGTACACTCTACATATGTGTGTTACTTTACCATAAGATATCTTAGACTTGTTGCACATCCAGGCCATGAATCTCGTTCACACTTCCTTGGTATGAGGCCTAGTCTAAGATCCAAGCCATTCGCTGCCCTTCTTCACGACCTTGCATACCTGCAATTGTTGTACTATTAGAACTCAAGGTAGACTTTCCCCCGGTAATACCACTTTCCTTAGTCTGATGCGCACGACAACCATAAACACTATAAATCCGCCTTTTATATGCCCAGATCCACGGTAGGCTTCCCCCGAATAAACGTCTTTACCAATGATCTGCAACTTACACAACACCCATAACATTTTCCATGGCATGCGAAAGGAAGAAGATCCAGATGACTTTACCGTCCCATTCCAAGTATTAATGGTTAACACGTATTATACGGCACAATAATCACTTGCAACATTGGTTGTTAAATCCTAGGTATTATGTTCCTTTACCACCAGAACTGTAATAGTAGGTTATTGTTGGAGATATGCCCTAGAGGCAATAATAAATGTAGTTATTATTATATCTTTGTGTTTATGATAAATGTTTACATTCATGCTATAATAGTATTAACAAGGAAACATTGATACTTGTGTGATTTGTAAACTTATTTTGAAGTCCCTAGTATAGCCTCTATACTTCACTAGCTTGTTGGTTGATTAATGATTGTGGTTTCCCTATCATGAACATTGAGATGTTATCAACAACAAGATCATATCGTTAGGAGAATGATATGGTGGACATACTCCTATAGATAAGCGTAGCATAAAGATCAAGTCATTTCAATAGTTCAATTGCTATATGCTTTCTGATACATAGTAACCTAATTCCTTCGACCATGAGATCATGCATATCACCTTTACGGATGGATGCTTTGATGACATCAAACACCACCGTGCGGGTGGCTATAAAGGTGGCATTGAGTGTTCGGAAAGTATTGGTTGAGACACATGGATCAAGAGTGGGTTGTCCATCCATATGGATAGATATACTCAGGCCCTCTCGATGGAATGTCATCCAATTAGCTTGCAAGCATGTGACTGGCTCACAAGGGATCACATATCATGGGAGCGAGAAAAGAGTACTTATCGATGTGAGGTTGAACTAGGTATGCAGAGATACCGGCGATCATAACCTCGGATAAGTAAACTATCGTGAGACAAAGGGAAATTGGTATCGTATGTAAGTGGTTCATTCGATGCAAAGTAATCGTAGAAATATGTGGGAGCCATATGAATTTCAGATTCCTCTATTGGTTATTGTTCGAGAAGTGTCTCGATCATGTCGCATAATTCACGAACCGTAGGGAGACACACTTAAGGATTCGACGTTGTTTGAGTAGTTATGGTATTATGAGAAAGAGACCGAATGTTGTTGGTCTCGGATGGGATCCATGATATCACGAGGTGATCCGGAATGGTCAGAGAATAAGATTCATATAAGGAAAGTCCCGTTTGAGTTGGGAATGATTAGGTGTTTTCATCGGGAATGTTCTAGAAGGTTCCGAATGTCCGCACTCGGGAGGGGTACAGAATGTGTCATTACATATTGGAATGATTGCATCATGTACTAAGTGTTCTCTGTTCCAAATGAAGGATTAAATTGAATCCTAAACTGAAAAGTCAAATAGCAAGTTTGAAAAGTCAAGCGGCTAAAACAGAAGAGAGGGAAAGAGGAAAGAGGGCAAGCAGGGTTGGGAGGAATCCTCCTCCAACCGGCGGCCCACCTCCAAGCCGAGTTGGGGAGGGACTCCCCTCCCTCCCCCGCCGGCCCCTCCACCTATAAAAGGAGGGGCATGGCTCCCTCCTCGAGACACAAGTTCCTATCCTCTAATCTAAACCCTAGCCAAAGCCTTCGGTTTAGAGCCGTTTTGGTTTAGAGCTTCTAATTGCCCTAGCCTTCGGTTTAGAGCCTTCTAATTGGTGTGTCTAAACACTAGACCACTAATAGCTCTCTCTCATACTCCACCATACTCGCTCCGGCTTAAGGCGAAGCCCTGCGGATCTCCCTCTACTTAGGTACCACGCGTTGTCTTTCGGAATCGCGAGGAGAGTGCTACAACCTCCATTTTCTTTGGAACAAGGAGAGGAAGGTCTTCATCAATCCGAGCGATGTGACCGATTGCGGGGCGCTGCGGAAGCGCCTTGGAAGGATCGTCTACGATCTTGAGATCGGGAAAATGCGACTACATCACCCACGAGAATCCGCTCTCGTTAAACACTTTGGAATCTTGAGGGTAAGTTATTCCATCGACTCGTTGCTACAATCTAGTAGATAGATCTTGGCTTGTTTGTTTGTATGCGATAGAAATTTTTTTTCCATGCTCTGAATCCCTACGGTGGTATCGAGCCGTGTCTATATGTAGACACATTGCGAGGATAACACAATGGTCATTGTGGGCGTTGATGGTTTTATTGTCGATTGCTTCTTGTGTACTTTGCATCTTGCGGTATGTTGGGATGAAGCGGCCCGGGCTAACCTTACATGACATAGTTCATGAGACTTGCTCCACGCTTGACAAGCAACTTTTATTGCATATGTGGCTTTGCGGGTGCCTTTTTCTCCTAGCATAGTTAAGATCCAATTTACAACGGGTGATCAACAATGCTAGTATCAATGTTGTGGTTCTTGTTCGTAAGTTAGATCGACACTTATTGAAAGCCCCAAACCACGTAAAATATGCAAAGAAAGTAGAGGCGTCTAACTTTGTTTTGCGGGTGTGATGATGTGATATGGCCATGATTGTGATTATATTTGATGTATGCAATGTTCCTTATTGTAAGTTGGCAACCGGCAGGAGCCATATGGTTGTCTTTAATTTATGTTAAGACCCGCATGTCTATTCAAAGTAGTTGTAATAGTTGAAGCCGGTGGACGACAACCATGGAGAAGCGTCATTGACCTTGATGCAATGCCGGTGATGATGGAGATCATGTTCGTGCTTGAAGATGGAGATCGGAAGCACAAAGAAGAAAGGCCATATCATATCACATATTGTTGAATTGCATGTGATGTTAATCCTTTATGCATCTTGTATTTCTTAATAGACGACGGTAGCATTATAAGATGATCCCTCATGCACATGAATTTCAAGTCATAAAGTGTTCACCCTTAGTTAGCACCGTTGCTAAAGCTTGTTGTTTCGAAGCACCACGTGATGATCGGGTGTGTTAGATTTTGCAAGTGTATACAACGTGAGCAAGCCAGATTTGCTCATGCGGAAACTAAGGTTTGATCTTGACGAGCCTAGCATGTACAGACATGGTCTCGGAACACGGATCACCGAAAGGTAAAGCATGAATCATATAGTAGATATGATGAACATGACGATTGTTCGCCATTGAAACTGTATCAACTCTCGTGATGATCGGTGTTGATGTAGTAGATTTGGTTCGTGTGATCACTAAAACAATGTGAGGGATGTTGTTTTGAGTGGGAGTTCACCTAGTTTAATTTCATCATTAATTTGAACTCAATTTGTCATAAACTTAGTCTAAACTATTGCAAATATGTTGTAGATCAATGGCAGCCCCTACCATCAATTTTAATGCGTTCCTAGAGAAAGAAAAGTTGAAAAACAATGGAAGCAACTTCGCGGATTGGTTCCGCAATTTGAGGATTGTCCTCACAGCTGGTAATTTGACCTATGTCTTTGGATGCATTTGGGTGACCCACTGCGGAATGATGCTCGATGAAGTAAAGAATGTTTACCTCGCTCGGAAGAATCGTACTCCATAGTTCGATGTGCTATCTTGTATGGTTTGGAATCGGAGCTTCAGAAAAGGTTTGAAGAATTAGACCCATATGATATTGTCGAGGATCTCAAATTGATTTTTGAGACTCATGCGGCAATTGAAAGCTATGAGGCTTCTGAAAAGTTCTTTAACTGCAAGATGGAAGAAGGCAGCTCGTCGGTGAGCATGTGCTTAAGATGTGCAGCACGCATAAACAAACTTCAAAGCTTGGGTATAGTGATTCCTAATGCTTTGGGGATTTACCGTGTCCTCCAATCACTACCACCAAGTTACAAGAACTTTGTGATGAACTACAACATGCAGAACATGAACAAGACATTGCCATAACTCTTTGCCATGTTGAAATCTGCAGAAGTGGAGATCAAGAAAGAGCACCAAGTGTTGTTGTTCAATAAGACCACCAAATTCAAGAAAGGCAAGTCTAAGCAGAAGGGACACTTCAAGAAGGGTGGTAAGAAAGTTTCCACGCCGGCGAAGAAGACCAAGGCTGGGCCCAAGCACGATCTTGAGTGCTTTTCTTGCAAGGAGAGAAGGTCCTTTGGGCGGAATTGCCCAAAGTACTTGGAGGATCGAAGAAGCAGCATCAAGAAGAAGGTATATCGATATACATGTTATTGATGTGTATCTCACTAGTACTCGTAGTGCTTGGGTATTTAATCTTGGTTCAGTTGCTCATATTTGTAACTCGAAACAGGTGCTGCAGAATAAACGGAAGCTAGCGAAGAACGAGGTGACGATGCGCGTGGGAAACGGATCAAAGGTTGATGTGATCGCGGTCGGCACGCTACCCCTTCATCTACCATCGGGTTTAGTTTTATACTTAAATAATTGTTATTTAGTGCCTGTGTTGAGCATGAACATTATATCGGGATCTTGTTTATTGCGAGACGGTTACTTGTTTAAGTCAGAGAATAATGGTTGTTCGATTTATATGAGTAATATGTTTTATGCACATGCACCTTTGATAGATGGTCTATTCTAATTGAATCTCGATAGTGGAAATACACATATCAACAACATTGAGGCTAAACGTTTGAAATCAAGCAATAATTCGACCTATATGTGGCCCTGTCGTCTTGGTCACATTGGAGTGAAGCGTATGAAGAAACTCCATTCTGATGGACTTCTTGAATCACTTGATTTTGAATCACTTGAAAGATGCGAAGCATGTCTGATGGGAAAAATGACTAAGACTCCATTTTCTGGTATGATGGAGCGAGCTACGGACTTATTGGAAATCATACATACCGATGTGTGTGGTCCAATGAGTGTAGCATCGCACGGTGGTTATCGTTATGTTCTTACCTTCACGGATGACTTGAGTAGATATGGGTATATCTATTTCATGAAACATAAATCCGAAACTTTCGAGAAGTTTAAGGAGTTTCAAAGTGAGGTAGAGAATCAACGTAACAAGAAGATTAAATTTCTATGTTACGATCGTGGAGGTGAATATCTAAGTTACGAGTTTGGCGAGCATTTGAACAAATGCGGAATACTTTCCTGATTGACACATGGGAACACCACAGTAATAATGGTGTGTCCGAACGTCAATCGAACTCTCTTAGATATGGTTCGTTCTATGATGTCACTTACAGTTACCGCTATCATTTTGGGGTTATGCATTAGAAACAACCGCATTCAATTTAAATAGGGCACCGTCTAAATCCGTTGAAACGACACCGTATGAATTATGCTTTGGGAAGAAACCTAGATTATCGTTCCTTAAAGTTTGGGGATGCGAAGCCTATGTAAAGAAGTTACAAGGACAAGCTTGAACCCAAAGCGGAAAAATCGTCTTCATAGGATACCCAAAGGAAACTATTGGGTATACCTTCTATCATAGATCCGAAGGCAAAATCTTCGTTGCCAGAATGGATCCTTTCTAGAAGGAATTTCTCTTGAAAGAAGTGACTGGAAGGAAAGTAGAACTCGACGAGGTTGTCGAACCTTCTCTCGAAATTGCGAGTAGCGCGCAGACCGGAAGAAGTTCTGTGGTGCCTACACCAATAAGAGAGGAAGCTAATGATGGTGATCATGAAACTTGGTTGAAGTTGCTCTGAGCCTCGGAGGTCAACGAGAACTCGTACCACTCCAGTTGGTATGATCCCGTTATGAGTGTCATGTTGGTAGACAACACCGATGACCCGAGACATATGAGGAAGCGATGATGAGCCCAGATTCCAATAAATGGCAAGAAGCCATGAAATCCGAGATTGGATCCATGTACGAAAACCAAGTATGGACTTTGGTGGACTTACCGGATGGCGAAGGTCGAGAACAAATGGATTTTCAAGAAGAAAAGCAGATCTTGATGGTAATGTTCATCTATAAAGCTCGACTTGTCGCAAAGGGTTTAGACAAATTCAAGGAGTTGACTACGATGAGACTTTCTCACGGTAGCGAAGCTAAAGTCTGTGAGGATTATGTTAGCAATCGCTGCATATTATGATTATGAGATATGGCGGATGGATGTCAAAACGCATTCCTCAATGGAGATATTGATGAAGAGTTGTATATGATGCAACCCAAAGGTTTTGTCGATCCTAAAGATGCTAACAAGGTATGCAAACTTCAACGGTCCATCTATGGATTGAAGCAAGCATCCCAAAGTTGGAATCAACGTTTTGATAAGGTGATCAAAGTTTTGGTTTTATACAAACTTATGGAGAAGCTTGTATTTACAAGAAAGTGAGTGGGAGCTCTGTAGCATTCTTAATACTATATGTGGATGACATATTGTTGATTGGGAATGATGTAGACCTTCTTAATAGTGTCAAGGAATATTTGAATAATAGTTTTCAATGAAGGATCTTGGCGAAGCTTACATATTAGGCATAAAGATTTATAGAGATAGATCGAAGCGCCAAATATCATTGTCAGAGTACATATTTGGACAAAGTTCTAAAGAGGTTTGGAATGGAAGAAAAAGAAAGGGTTCTTGCCCATGTTGCTCAATACGACCTTGAGTAAAACTCAAAGTCCGACATCGGCGGAAGATAGAGAAAGGATGAGTAAGACTCCTATGCCTCACCATAGGATCTCTAATGTATGCCATGCTATGTACTAGACCCGACATTGCATATCTTTGTTAGTTTAACTAGCAGATATCAAAGTGATCCAGAGTGGATCATTGGACGTGATCAAAAACATACTTAAGTACTTGAGAAGAACTAAGGATATGGTTCTTTCTTATGGAGGTGATGAACAGCTCGTTGTTAACGGTTACACCGATGCTAGTTGGAACACCGATCCGGATGATTCTAAATCACAATCTGGATACGTATTTATTCTGAATGGTGCAGCAGTTAGCTGGAGGAGTGCAAAGCAAAGCGTTGTGGCGAGATCTTCAACTGAATCGGAATACATGGATGCTTTGGAGGCTTCACAAGAAGCGATATGGATGAAAGAGTTCATTACAGAGCTGGGTGTGGTTCCTAGTGCACTGGACCCAATGTCTATCTACTGTGATAACATGGGCGCCATAGCCAATGCGCAAGAACCAAGGTCACACAAGAAGCTAAAGCACATCTAGCCGCGTTTTCACGCTATTCGAGAACATATCCAGGATGGGGATATAAAGATTTGCAAAGTACACACAAATCTGAATGTGGCGGATCCGTTGACTAAACCTCTCCCGAGGGCAAAACATGACCAACACCAAACTGCCATGGGTGTTCGGTATATTACCATGTAATCTAGATTAGATGACTCTAGTGCAAGTGGGAGACTGTTGGAGATATGCCCTAGAGGCAATAATAAATGTAGTTATTATTATATCTTTGTGTTTATGATAAATGTTTACATTCATGCTATAATAGTATTAACAAGGAAACATTGATACTTGTGTGATTTGTAAACTTATTTTGAAGTCCCTAGTCTAGCCTCTATACTTCACTAGCTTGTTGGTTGATTAATGATTGTGGTTTCCCTATCATGAACATTGAGATGTTATCAACAACAAGATCATATCGTTAGGAGAATGATATGGTGGACATACTCCTATAGATAAGCGTAGCATAAAGATCAAGTCATTTCAATAGTTCAATTGCTATATGCTTTCTGATACATAGTAACCTAATTCCTTCAACCATGAGATCATGCATATCACCTTTCTAGGATGGATGCTTTGATGACATCAAACACCACACCGTGGCGGGTGGCTATAAAGGTGGCATTGAGTGTTCGGAAAGTATTGGTTGAGACACATGGATCAAGAGTGGGATTTGTCCATCCATATGACGGATAGATATACTGGGCCCTCTCGGTGGAATGTCATCCAATTAGCTTGCAAGCATGTGAGGCTCACAAGGGATCACATATCACGGGAGCGAGAAAAGAGTACTTATCGATGCGAGGTTGAACTAGGTATGCAGAGATCAAGCGATCATAACCTCGGATAAGTAAACTATCGTGAGACAAAGGGAAATTGGTATCGTATGTAAGTGGTTCATTCGATCGCAAGTAATCATAGAAATATGTAGAGCCATATGAATTTCCAGATTCCTCTATTGGTTATTGTTAGGAGAAGTGTCTCGATCATGTCGCATAATTCACGAACCGTAGGAGACACACTTAAGGATTCGACGTTGTTTGAGTAGTTATGGTATTATGAGAAAGAGACCGAATGTTGTTGGTCTCGGATGGGATCCGGGATATCACGAGGTGATCCGGAATGGTCCGGAGAATAAGATTCATATAAGGAAAGTCCGTTTTGGAGTTCGGGAATGATTAGGTGTTTTCATCGGGAATGTTCTAGAAGGTTCGGAATGTCGGCACTCGGGGAGGGTACATGAATGTGTCATTACATATTGGAATGATTGCATCATGTACTAAGTGTTCTCGCTGTTCCAAATGAAGGATTAAATTGAATCCTAAACTGAAAGTCAAATAGCAAGTTTGAAAAGTCAACGGCTAAAACAGAAAGAGAGGGAAAGAGGAAGAGGGGGCAAACCGAGTTGGGAGGAATCCCTCCTCCAACCGTGGCCCACCTCAAGCCGAGTTGGGAGGGACTCCCTCCCTCCCCTTGGCGTGCCCTCCACCTATAAAAGGAGGCGGGGCTCCCTCGTGACACACAAGTTCCTATCCTCTAATCTAAACCCTAGCCAAAGCCTCCGGTTTAGAGCCGTTTTGGTTTAGAGCTTCTAATTGCCCTAGCCTTCGGTTTAGAGCCTTATAATTGGTGTGTCTAAACCCTAGACCACTAATAGTTCTCTCATACTCCACCATACTCGCTCCGGCTTAAGGCGAAGCCCTGCGGGATCTCCCCTCTACTTCCGGTACCACGCCATTGTGCTGCCGGAATCGCGAGGAGAGTGCTACAACCTCCGCTGCCTGCTGGAACAAGGGAGAGGAAGGTCTTCGTCGAGTACCGAACGTGTAACCGACTACGGGAGATCGTCTACACGATCTTGAGATCAGGAAGAGTACGACTACATCACCCACGAGAATCCGCTCTCGTTAAACACTTTGGAATCTTCGAGGGTAAGTTATTCCATCGACTCGTTGCTACAATCTAGTAGATAGATCTTGGCTTGTTTGTTTGTATGCGATAGAAAATTTTTGTTTTCCATGCTACGAATCCCTACAGTTATTACCATATGGTAAATAATCCATAATCATATCAATACGAAGATAGTGTTTTATGACCTTTTTGAAATGCAGGTGATGACAACATTGGATTTGCAAATAATTGATAGAAAAAAAAACAAAGGACATGAGCAAGTGTGAACTTGCCTTTTGTGATTACAAGATTATGCAATCACGGTCTTTAAGACAATAGAAGATCCAATACCTGAAAACAACATTATTGGTCTGATTAGTACTACTGTTTAAAGAAGCAAGATGCTATTATGCATAAGCAATGTAATGCAATTTGATAAACTCGAATCCACGGAATAAATGTTGATGATGTAGGGTTTGGAAACTAGAAATGGTTTCTTTAGAATGTGTTGCCCTTTCAGATTTGTTTCACACATGTGCTTCTTATTAAGGCTTGTGAGAGTGTGTGAAACAACATGTAAGTATAATAAAGTAACATATAATAATAGAACACCCAAGTGTTGAATGACTTTCAAAAGACTTCTTATTTAAAGATTTTTTTATTCTATTGAGCATTTACAGAAATGCTTAAGAATTATTTTTAAGATATCTTAGAAGAATAATTTTTGAAGAAAAGAATACTTTACAAAGTAAAGTAATTTAACTTGATGAATAGGAACCCCTATGGTTTTATCTTAACCCGTGTTATTATGAAAGAAACATTAAGTTAAGTGGGTTGCATATACTTAATACTTGTCTATCCTTGATATTAGACGATATTATAATTTGTTCACTTCATAAGGCTTCCTAGATATTAATTAAGATAGTAATACTTCTATTTGAGTAGTGTTTTCTTAACATTATAATTGGATGGAATCATTTATCTATTTAATAGTTAATGGTTAAAATTTATAACATAAAAATTGTGTTGCTTAAACTATTTTAGAATTGCTCTTAGATTTTGAGTGAAATTATTACTTGTAAAAGAAATGATGGTGATAACATTTAGTGAGTTAATAATACTATTTTTGATGGTTTCATAAATGGATTTAATCCTTTTGGAAAATTAATATACACTTATTTTAGAATGATAATTAAGAAAACACATTTAAGATGTTTTGGAATTATTTTAACTTCACACTAGCAATACTTAAGACTAATAATATTATTAGACTTTTAATGGAAAGTATTAGAAATATTAGCAACTTTATATATCCTTTTATGAATTATGAATTAAGGAAATAGATTTAAATTCAAGTTATTAGAGTATTAATTTTATATTTACATAAAAATGTATTATTATATTTTTAACTTGTAGTTATTATTTTTGTGATCATTTGGGTATACTATATGTATTTTATTTATAAATAACAAAATATGAATTGTCTAAGTTTAATTACTTATATAAAATAAGATAAATAGTAAAACCTTTTAATATTTACTTAAAAATATATAATAATAGTTTTAAATTGTAGATTTTATGTTTATGAAATTTTTCATATATTATTTATAATTTTATGATTTAAAATGAATAAAATATCTCTTTCCAGAATTTATTCTTAATAAAATAATTACTAAATAATATATTTTAATTTAATTTGTTTAATAAAATAGGATAATAGGTTTACTTGATAGATCTTATTTTTCTAGAGATTTTGATATATAATACATATTTTTCTGAATTATAAAACAAAGGCTATTGAATTTATAATGTTATTTCATTCTCTAGATTTTCTAAAATGATTAAAACTATTTATTAGGTCAAGCTGACGTCACCCTAACGACAACATGTGGTGTGGTTGTTTTTCACTGGGGCTAACTCTACAAGCTGTCTTCAGGGTGATGTGGCCATGTTGGTATCCTACGCGGCATGATGTCGACACCACCTAGACACTACGGAGGCTTGCCGGAGAACCTCGTCGGAGTACTGCCGGAGACGACGTAAGATGTTTCTGGGAAGTGGTTTCATGTGTGGTCGATCAAGTGAAGCATCGGCTATGATACTCGACTGCGAGGACGGACAGTGGCGCTACGACACGGGACTGACAGAGAGCGAAAGAGATATGGAAAAGGGCACTAGCGTACATGGATGGTCACCGGGATGCTGAGAAGCTTGACGAAGCGACTTGTGGTGGCTTGCAGCAGCAAGGAAAACACGGCGGAGATCTGATGCTACACTCAACAGGGAGGAAGAGTGCTTCGTTGGAAACCCCAAGAGCAAGGTATGAAGAGTACAACAGCAAGATTTCCCTCAGTAGAAACCAAGGTCATCGAACCATAAGTAGGAAGGAAACGTCACACATGTGTTGGAAGCAACGTGGAGACCTGCACAACACAAACTCAAGACTTTGCCCCAAAGAATCAGTGAGGTTGTCAAGCTCACCGGTTT
This sequence comes from Avena longiglumis, assembly GCA_030063025.1. Taxonomy (NCBI): domain Eukaryota; kingdom Viridiplantae; phylum Streptophyta; class Magnoliopsida; order Poales; family Poaceae; genus Avena; species Avena longiglumis. The sequence goes on along the minus strand of CP125976.1, from coordinate 491,493,207 downwards.
GCTGTAACAAAGGATTAAACATATGATGTGGAAGGTAATGGTTTGCAGTAAGTAAACAAGTAACAGTGGAAGATGTATCAATGGTAAAGATTGGACCGGGGTCTATAGTTCACTAGAGGTGCTCTCCTTAGATAAACAACATGGCATGAAGGGTAAATTACAACGGGGAAATTGATAGGAACTGAGCACGGCATAACAATGCAATTACTAGCTAGAAAGATCCTGTGAGGTTGATTGGGCAATACAACAATATACATAGACCGTAATCCAACTGCATCTATGACGAGAAGTCCACCTTCAGGTTATCATCCGAACCCCCTCCAGTATTAAGTTGCAAGTAACAGACAACTGCTTTAAGCAAAGTGTGTAAGGTAAACAATCCACATGTTCCATGAACAAGGGACCGTTGTTTTCTCCCTAGTAGCAACAACACATCTACAACCGAAGAGATTTCTGTCACTTCCCTTGGAAACTAGAGGCATGAACCCACTATCGAGCATAAATACTCCCTCTTGGAGTCACTAGCAACTACTTGGCCAAGATAACCACTAGCAATGGAGAGCATGCAAGATCACAAACAACACAGACATGATAGGATCATAAAGATAAAACCATTAATCAAACCAACATAATAATCTCAATATCCATCGGATCCCCACAAACACAACATGCATGATTAGAAATAGATTAGATCTTGATCATGAATGGATCTCACAAGATCTATACATGAAAGCACAAAGGAGGAGATACAACCATCTAGCTACTACATGGACCCATAGTCCAAGGTCGAACTACTCACGAATCATACCGAAGAGAAGGCCTCCGGGATGATCTCCCCTCCGACAGGGTGCCGGGAAGAACTTCAGATCCCCCCGATATAGGGACGATGGTGGCGGCGGCTATAGACGGTTTCGTGGATTTCTGATCGGGTATCGAGATTTTCTGTATCGGGGGCTTCTTATAGGCGAAGGGGGGGAGTTTGGGAGGCGACCAAGGTAGGCAAACCCTACCCAGGCGCGGGTCCACCTGACCCCGCGCCTGGGGGGGTGGGGGGTGTTTGGTCTCCCTGGCCCGCTTCTTCGTCTCTCCTCTGGACTTCTTCTTCCCCACGGGAAGTTATTGACTTTGGCGTTCGTCTCGTCCAATTCCGAGAATATTTCTTTACTAACTTTTCTGAAACCAAAAATAGCAGAAAACAGGTATCTGGCACTGTTGCAACTTGTTAATAAGTTAGTACCAGAAAACATGTAAAAATCACCTCAAAGTGTAGACAAGTAAAGCAAAGTAGAAACTAAACAAGCATGGAGCATCAAAAATTATAGATACGCTTCCAACGTATCAAGATCGACCGTAGATCGAGAAGGTGAGATCAATTCGGTCGCCTCCGGATCCATCAGATCGATTCACTTGCAGAGGAAGGTCGAGGAGAGCATGGAGGAGACGATGAGACTCTTACCTGGGCTTGAAGAGGTCACGAGCATCGACGAGCTATCACAACCGACAATGTCTAGGGTTACGACTCCTGGGCCAGAGAGAGGGAGGTCGGAAGGAAGATAATGAGAGGATGAGGATGAACCAGGACTTCGTGGGGCGTCTTATCCTGCTCCAGGACAACTACGAACATTGCAAAGCATGGCTGGCGATGGTGGAGACATCGGGCGGCGACGGAGCTTCGAGAGAGCTGCTTGTGAAGCGAGGTAGACAAGATGAAGCGGTACCTCTGCTTGGGCCGGTGTTGGGCCGTTGCGGATTGAGTGAAGAAGCCGCGGCTACTCCTCACGACGACAAATAGGTGCTAGGATAATGGGCCACGGGCTGGACCTTGACAGTGTGGGTCTTTTTCTTTCCTATTTTTGTTGCTATTAAATATTCTTTTCCAAAACCTTTTTCAACTAAAGTTTATATAAGAATTAAAATACTAAAAGCTTGTGTAAATATTCTAATTATTTTAGGGTTCATTCTTATAAAGGGTTTTTATACTTTTTGTTATTTTCAAATATCAACATTTTTTAAAGAAATGTACATATGTAATAAGAATAAATAGGACTTAAGTTTTAGGGTTTTGGTTTATTATCTAATTTTTTATGAAACATGGTTTTCTTAAGTCATTAACAATGTGTTTATAAATGACTAAAATGAATTGAATTATTAATAATAGTTTTAGATATGGAATTTAGTATTAACTATTTAATACATTATAATGTTTTAAATTTGGTAATTTCTAAAATTGTGATCACCTCTATTTTCTACTCACACAATTTTACTGTTTAAAAATTACCATAGAAATATTTTGGTGGCCATTTCAAAATAGGGAATAAATTTATTATCATAAATAGTTTAAGAATTTGATGTGATATAGCTTTATACACTTTTCTTGTTAAGCTATTAGTAATAATGATTTCACTTGATATATTGTGGGTGAATCCACATTAGCATTTAGTATAATGACTCAACACCATTTTATGTGTGGTTTAACTTTGAATATAACTTTATCATGCAATGCTTTGTAGTAAATATTACTTAGGTGACAATTATAACTCACATGCCATGCAATGATTTCTATCTGGTGAGGGTTTCTGTTCCCATGTACTTCCTCCGGTCCGGTTTATTGGGCACGCAAGTAGTTTAAGAACAACTTTGACAATTAATTTTAATCATTAAATTTTACATTATATATCATAAAAATTATATCATTGGATTCATCTTCAAAAGTAGTTTCCAATGGTATATTTTTTGGGACATATATTGCATATTTTATTGGTCAAAATTGATGGTCAAAGATTTTCTTAAACTACGTGCGTGCCTAATAAACTGGACCAAAGGGAGTATCTCTTATATTTTCTAGAGGATTTCTTGCACTCATAATATTTCTTTGATCTTGCTAGAGAGTACGGCTTAAGAATCTTGACTTATAGTTATGGATGATATCCAAAACTAGGTAAACATAGATATTAGCCTTCTAATATGATTTATAATAAAATATGTTCTTAAAATTATCTAGTAACTTAACTTTAGGTTTTAGTATGATGACCTAGACTTGGGACTTGTCATGACTTGATATATTCTTGGTTAAAGATTTCTCAAGGATTCCTATCTTTAATAATTCATCAAGCTTGGGCCTTAGTTAAGGAATTCCTTTGCTAGATATACTTGGCATAAATCCCTCAACTTATTCACAAGGAACATATCTTCCTGAATAAGCCAGTCATCTGACTTAACCATAGCCATCATCATATGATGATATGTTCGTGTCACTTCAACTTCAATCATTCTCCATTCGTCTTCTAGTATATCACTTTCATTTATTAGCTACCCTTGATGAATTCATCAATGTAGTTATTTCCATCTTCTTTAATCAGTACCCTTCACATTCTTCTTCCATCTACTTCCAAGGCTTGCAAGGCTACAATCTTCACTTATTACAGGTGATACCAACACTCTATAAGAGTTATGGTACTATTCCCCATGATACAGGATTGTCCTTGTATATGCTTGATCAAAACACTATGCCTTCAACTACTCTATACAGCTCATGTTCCAATCTTCATCATGCACTAGCTTGACTTCTCATGATCAAGCTAGAGGATTTTAATAACTAAGGTTTAGCCTGTCTTGGACTGCTAATATCAACTCTTAAACACCTAGTCGATCATCCTTAAGTGAATTGACAATAAAGACCACTATCCATTAAGTACACTAAACTTAGACTTCTAATTGTCTAGTCAGGATCTATCCTCAACTAAGTAGTAGGCTTGTACTGGTCTCTTTATAGAGTTTATCTTGTGAATGAAGCTTATCTTATGGTTGTACCTTCTTGGATTAACAAGATTATGCTTTGGTACTTATCATTACTAGCTTTATTGTAACTTCTTAATTACTAGCTTAACTCTTAGGTTTAGATGCTTCTTCTATTTAACTCAGGAATGAGTTAACTCCTCCAACATCAAATGGTTTGATATCCACTAAGGATCTCATCCCAATGATGATGGCACACTCTAACATAACTAGTTACTTCTCCTTATCAATTTAGTTTAGGACTTAGGAAGGTCAATATAATAGGTCAAGGGCTAAAGGTCAATAAGTGCTCGGTCAGGAATTGGTTACTCAACATTGATGATCAGTTGACACTAGGACTTGGTTAAATAGTAATGCCATCTATTAATACGATAATAAGGATATGTGGGGAATGGTCTTGGCTTAACATCCTTCTTACTCTATTTGTGGCAATGTGTTAGTGTTTAGGAACTACCGTGATGCTCATGGTAGGAATAACTATGGTAATCATATTTATCAATGTTTAGTTATTAAGTTTCTTTACTTAGATTATATACTTGATTTGGAATTCAGGTTTTGTTGTAAAGAATACCTTGATATAATCTCGAGAAGATTAAGTATGCATCCTTAAGTAATGTGTTGTGGATTTATTTTATTCTATTTGATCTGCCAATAGATCAAATTATCTTTACCCAAAATAAGGTTTTAGCAAAGGTCACATTGAAACTTATCGCAATCAACTTGATGATCTACTTCAGTTCCATGAAGTTAAGATAAGCTTCAATGACTTTGAAAAGTTTTATTAAAAAGCGCGAAAATAATCCAGGTTTTCTATGCATGAATGCAATGCACACACGATCTCGCTTATTTATAATCTCAAATGATGGGATGTTACAAGCAGAAATCATTCCTAAGATGACAAACATAGATCAAAGAATACTAACCTCAAATCACACAAGCGAATACGAAAAATGATTGAATCCTAAGAGATTTGCCGGACACACGACTTTCGCACGCCCTCCATTGATTCTAGACGCACCAGCAAAGCGAGGATAGGATGGGGAGGATCTTATTCTAACTTCAGGACGTAGTTTCCGCCTTAACTTCCTGAAGAAGACACCATAAAAAGTCTAAATAAAAACAGAGACCTAGCATCAACCTAGACCAATTTCAGGCAATATTTTGCCTAAATGTGTGACAAGTAATATGGGACATAATACAAGATGTCACAGTTGGTTGACATGAGCTAGGCCAGGCGTTATTGAACAACAATTAGGTCCTTGGCTAACAAGATAAAAAGCAATTGGGTTCTCAAATTTCGCAGGTGCCACTGCCGGCAAGAGGAGCCCTGCCACCACCCCACGTGCCATCGCCACAAGGATGAAGAGATCCTCCTACCTCGCCACCCAGAGATCGAGCTTAGACTCGATGCGTGTCGCTGCACCTATGAGCTTGCATGAGGCAGGGAGAGGCGTCACCAGCTTGCCAGGGATGGTGGAGATTGATGGGAATGGTGGAGAGGTCGACGGGGATGGGGACGGGGTCAGGGACAGTGGTGTTCGACGAGGACCTAGGTGTTGGAAGTTCGACAGGACAGCCGATTCGTGTCATTGCCAGGCGGGGGGATGCGAGTGCGGGACTCAACCCCTATCAGCTGGAGTGGCCATGTCACAGAGTCGGGATGGACTCAAGGCCGCTTGAGTTGCAAAGCTCGATTTGAGCTTCACAACCGAAAGACCGACGAGCCATTTTCACCCGATGTGGCACTGCCCGATGGAGATAACCTGACCTACCAAACAACAAAACATGGGATGATGGGAGAATATTCAGGTTGTCCTGGCTACCAAACACACCCTAATGGTCTGAATGGTTGTCCATATCCTCTACAAATATGCTAACTTGATGAAAATATTGTTCATGTGATTGCCCACGGAGGGGCATTGGTGTGCACTCGCATGACATAAAGCACCCAGGACAGACTCGGTAGGGATGACCAAATTAGCGGTTTCAACTCGATGGTGGGGGAAACATGGAGTAAAAAATCACGCAGCTCATGCACTTCCATGGTGTTGCCCAACCAGCAGTTAGCCCATCCGGCACAACTCCTTGTTCTGGCGGCGCTCATAGAGGATATTCGTTGTTGTCGTGTTATTCTTCCTAGCACCATACTTTTGTGGCATCTCCACGGACCGACCCCAAGCGGTCGGTTTCTATCCGTTTGGGTCAGTCGGTTGCTTTTGGGTCGGGTCCGCCTGTTGGTCGTACCACCGGCATGACCCATTTGTCCGCGCTTGGCAAAACAGGGTGAGGCCATTTTTTTCCAAATTCAAACAAAAATAATGCGCATTAAAAACTGACAAAGCTCATACATTTCATATGTAATCTATATTCATAATTTAAAACGAAATTAAACTAGCCCTAACCCTAGCTACCAATCTTTGCTCGCTGGTGCCGCCGCGTTCATCTAAGGGCCAAGGTCGATGTACTCCGACGGGGTCCAGAGGTTGGGTGGTGGTAGGGTGGGAGCGGGCACGAGCGTGGGCGGGTCGATCACCTGCCCAGGCCACGCCGCCGACGGCCCCATGCGGTGGTGGAGGTGCGCCAGCTTCATCCCCATATCCAGAACGATGTGTGGCGTTGACCCTGGCAACAGAGGCTGTGGAGGCAGCATGGTGTTCGCCTACGCCACCAGGCCGGTGAGCTGGACGGCTTCTTGGTAGCCGCCCCATAGGGCATCCTTGTCCCGCGCACTGGTTACAATGGCCTGCTTGGTGAAGGTGTCGTCGTCGTAGCCCCTCACAAGGATCTCATGGTACTCCGGGGGCAGATTCGGGGCAATGCCATACAACGCCTCCTGCTTGACAGCGATATCGTCATCCTCCTGGACATCATCATCGTCGCTGCCGAGCTTAGCGTCAGAGTGGTTGAAGGACTCCTCGTCATCCGAGTCGATGGTAGGGACAGGGTAGACCTGTCCTCGCTGCAATTCGTCATGGACGATGGTCGCGCGTCGCGCCTTGTGCTCCCACTCGAGGAACTTTATCCAAAATTCCTCGCTCTGGTATCCCCTCTCCCACCGCATCGCAGCGGGATGTTGCTGATCTAGCGATGGATCTCCTCCTTTAGCCCTTTGCCCTTCTTGGGGCACGGTCGGCACCGGTACACGGTCCCGGTTGAGGTGCTATCCGGTGGGGAGGGAGATGCCCCTCCCTCCATCGGCGCTCGCACTCCGTAACGCGGAAGTATCGCCGGCTGCGGCGCTCCCTATTGGGTTCGCAACATAGAAAACAAATTTTTATGATACGAACAACTAAACAACGGGTGGATATACATCCATAGAGAAATTATCTTCAAAGATCGACAAAGTGTTATGGGATTTGATCTCGTGGATGATGTAGTCGTTCACTTGCCAATCTCAAGATCGTCATGAAGTCCCAGCACCGCAAAGTAGTGGTGTATTCGTGATCGCACACACGTATGATACCCGACAACCTCCGAGTCCTCGCTCCAGCGAAGCAACGGAAGTAGCAAATCCTTCCAGAAAAATCCACCAGGAACATGTACCTCGCTAGTCTAAGTCCATGGGGAATAATCTAGAGGGGGAGAGAGATCCTTCACGAGGAGTAGGTTAGGGGGGGCAGCCCCAAGGCCATGGAGTTGTGGCCATGGTGGTGCCCCACCTCTTCCTCATTCATGTGGGTGGAGCTCCCACTCACATAAACATACCTCCACTCACATGGATTAATTTTCCACCAAAATTAATGTATCTCTAAATTAATAAAATTATTTTATTTATTTTATTCAGAATTTTGTTAATTACTTTAATTAATAAACATTCACATAAACCCCTTGCAACATTTCAATATCACATGTAGAACCAATTTCAACAATTTCACGTGAAACAATTCCGGTGTCCATTGAAATAATTCCAGCGCTTTCATTTTATTTCTCTGGCATCTTATTTGCTCCAAATGGTGTCAATATCCCTTAAGTGTGTCACCCTAAGGTTCACGAATAATGCATACATGATCAAGACCCCTCTCTGATCAATAATTAGCAACGAGACCTGGAGATCTGTACCGATTCCCACACGTTCAACGATAAATCCAGTGATCGTGTGAACCTTTAACGTCGTAACTAAATCCCTTTGTCTCATGATATATTACATGTCCAAGATTCGATAATAGATATCCCCATACCTAGTTTAATCTCGTTACCGACAAGTACTCTTTTATTGTTCCCATGATATAACATTCTAGTGATCTTATCACTTGCTTGCAAGCTATGTCAATGTGATATCACCAAGAGGGCCTAGAGTATATCTCTCCATTATCGGGATGAACAAATCACACTCTTGATCCATGAGCCTCAACATAACACTTTTGGAGTACCCAAACCCACCTTTATAGTCACCCTGTTACGGTGTGACGTTTGATGTTGTCAAATACTCTTCCGGTGTTAGCAATTAACATGATATCATGGTCTAAGGATTAGAGTTATTTCGTAGGACTTATTATAGAAATATAAACATAATGACTTTGATCGTATTACTATACTTCGGTTGAGTGTTCATCACATCATTCCACCAATGTTGTGACGTTATATTAATCTATATCAATGTCCATGATCAAGAAACCTTGATCATCTTGTTAATCAACGAGCTAGTTTATATGAGAGGCATAACTAGGAACTCTTATATGTTTATTAACCACACATGTATTACCGTTTCCAATTAACACAATTATATCATGAGAAATAAACATTTATCATAAATAAGGAATAATATAATAACCAGTTTATTATTTCCTCTCAGTCATATTCCCTTCAGTCTCCCACTTACACTAGAGTCAATAATCTAGTTTGTAAAATTGCGCATTCAACACATATGGCTTTTTGGTGTTGTATATACGCGTTTGCTAGTGGTAAACATAATCTCTGGATCTGACACTTTTAGGTCCGTGTGTATTTGAATTTCTTTACGTCTCTACGCATCACTCATTCTTAAATGAGATGGCATTGTATAAATTTAGTCATTTGGTGAGACCTTTAGTTCCTTTAGGTTAAAACATGTTGATATTATTGTCGTACAATATATCTTCAAAATAGTAGCCTACTTTGAACCACACCTAGTTTGATAATAAACTAATTAACATAAATGCCCTCCTTTGCTGCTATAATAGCAGTCATATACTTAGCCTTTTCTTATAGTATCCGTCATAATGTATTAACTTTGGAACTCATCTAAATCCATCATAGAACTTCCTTTACATTAGATTGTTCCACCCATAGTTTAAATTGAGATAAACTTAACTTGTAATTTATGACAAAACTAGTATCAATGTAACACTTTACAATAAAATATTTTTAACTGTTTGTCACCTCTACATAAATATATTCTTAGTTCTTCCAAATATCATAAGAATATCCTCACTATGATCCAATAATCATCTTATGAGTCATCCTGGTATATGCTCATAGCATTTAGAGCATAGGAAATATCTGTATGTGTACATATCACGGTATATATGACTGACCAAAATATTCATGTGATTTCATTCACCAAGTGTCAAAACACTTGAATCTCATTTCACTTAGCAAGTGTCGATACACTTGAATCTTGATTCAACCCTTTCCATGCGACAAGAACCTTTATTGTTGTTTCCATATTGAACTCATTCAATATCTCATATATGTACATCTAGCACAACCATATTAGCTCCTCAAACTATCCATATAGACATTGATGCTTAATATTTTAGTTTTGCCTAAGTCTTTTATTGAAATTAAATTTTAATTAAATTCTTAACCTGTGTCAATAAAAGATACATCATTTTCAATCAAAAAGATGTCTTCTACATAATGTATTAGAAATATGTCTCAGCGCTCCCACTTAATTTATTGCCAATGCAAGCATCTTCATTGTCTCTAATGAAATTAAACCTTTTAATAGTTTCATCACGGTGAAGATTCCAACTCCACGATGCTTACTTCAACCATTGAAGTTTGCATGCCCTTTTTAGCATCCATTGAATAAATAAAACCCTTTGAATCATGTCATGTACATGTCCTAGGTAACCATTCTATTAGAAGAACTTTCTTTCGTTTGTTCAACTACCATATACCAAAATTATATGTAGTGGTTGCTATAATAATTCGTCCAGACTAAATACCGCTATGAAAGATCAAATATTTTCATGGTCAACTCCTTGAATATTTTATTAAACTCTTTTCTGACATGTAGAATATTTCATAGATTTGAAACATCCATGTCTGTTTCTTTATAGATCCAAATACAACCGATAGGCTTTACACATTTCCGGAGGGTCTTACAAGTTCAAAAACTTGTTTTCTTGTGGATGGAAACTATCACAGATTCTTTATGACTTCTAGTCATTTGATGGAGTCAGCTCCCATCATCGCTTCTTTGCATGTAGTCGGTTCATCATTATCAAAACAATAACGACTTGTTCTTCAAATCTTACTATTTGATTGTCACACGACCTACTCGGTTCAATAGAAGCTCAAATCTTAGATATCACAACCTTTGTAATCATGCAAGCCATGAGCATTATGGATGACTCCGGGAAACTTTCCGACGCTGCGCTACTTAGCACATATTGCTTAGGTTCATCAACCTAATCAAAGTTCTGTTATCCTCTCACTTAACTTTTGTGAAAAATTCCTTCTTAAGAAACTTTACGTTCAAAGTGGCAAACTCTTTTGTCTATAGTGTTATGGAGGAATACCCAACTGTTGCTTTGGGATAACCTACAAAGACGTTCTTATCCGACTTTGGTTGTAAACATTTTACTTATGCCTAGCATAGCAAAATTTAAGAAAACACAATTCAGGTTGTATCCTAAACTATAACTCATATGGTGTCATTTCAACGGATCATGATGACGCTCTTTTCTGTGTAAAAGCGGTAGTCTCTAAAGCTTTAATCTTTAAAATATAATGGTAGTTTTATAAATGAAACCTTTGATCTTACCATGTCAAACAAGGTTTGATTTCATCTCTTGAATACTCCATACTCCTATGGTTTATTGGAAAATGCAAATCCATGGAACGATTCTTCAAATCTTAGGTGTTTTGCTAAACTTGTAATTCAAATATGTTCCTTTATGATACAATCATAAATTCTTTATTTTCTTGTTACAGTGATTTTCCACTTCATCTTGAAAGTACATTTTAAAATATTTCACACTTCTTCCTTATTAAGTAAATATACAAATATATTCACTCAAATATCTGGAGAAAGCATATGAAGCTGAAAGATCCACCACTCATGGCTACACATAATGGACTATATACATCAAGATGCAAAATTTCCAATAAGTTAGTCAGCTGTTCCTCTTTGGCCTATGAACAGAGTTTCAATTATCTCTAGGAAACTCTCACAAGCGTCAGTTGATCAAAATCAAAGACTCCAAAATTCCATTGATGTCTACGCATTTCTATTCTTGTAAACAGTTGTTGGGCCTCCAAGTGCAGAGGTTTGTAGAACAGAAGCAAGTTTCCCTTAGGTGGATTACCCAAGGTTTATCGAACTCAGGAAGGAAGTGGTCAAAGGTATGCCTCTCAAGCAACCCTGCAATCAAGATACAAGAAGTCTCTTGTGTCCCCAACACACCCAATACACTTGTTAGGTGTATAGGTGCACTAGTTCGGCAAAGAGTAGTAAAATACAAGTGGTATGGATGATTATAAGTGGTAACGATGCCAGAAAAGAGCTTCTGACGGGGAGGAAAATACTAAAGGCAAAAAGATGGAAGCAAGCAAACATGTAACATATCTATATGAAAATGGTGTTTCAATGCTTAGAAACAAGGCCTAGGGATCATACTTTCACTAGTGAACACTCTCTCATATAAATATATCCTCTTCATGATACTACTCCGAACTACTCTCCGGTTGGACACTCTAATCCATGGTAGGGCTATAACAACACTCATCAAAATCCGCCTTCCCCATCTAGATAACTCGACACTGCCACCTTGAGCGCTAGATGGTTCCAACAAACACCACAATTTCATAAAGACATCCAACTCCAAATATACTCATGATAAATATTTATAAACTCTAGCCTAAGTGCCACCACGGCGTGCACGCTGTCACTTTCACACACGTGGGGAGAGCAGAGATCTATTGAAGTACTTGAGTATTTATGTAGACTCTAGCCTAAGTGCCACCACGACGTGCACGCTATCACTTTCACACACGTGGGGAGAGCAGAGATCTATTAAAGCACTTGAGTAGCAAAGTAGATCTACTTGATTACAAAGCTGATGATCAAAATATGATCATGCATAGAGAGAGAGATGAACACAACTATCGGTAGAGCCCCTAGCCTCGAGGAAGAACTACTCCCTTCTCATCATGGGAATCAGCAACGGTGATTAAGATGGCGATGGAGATCGATGGAGATGGTGGTGGAGATCGATGGAGATGGCTCCAGGGCACTTCTCCGTCCTGGCAGGGTGCCGGAACAGAGACTTTTGTCCCCCCCGAATCTCCCCTTCGGTGGCGGCGGCGCTACGGAAGTTTTTGTGGATGTATGCTGGATGATTTAGGGTTTTCTCCTTGGGGGCTTCTTATAGGTGAAAGGGCAAGGCAAGGGGCCCACACCCCCTGGTGGCGCCACCAGGGTGGGCCCGCGCCACCACCAGGTGTGGCTGCCCTGGTGCCCTACTCCGTCTGCTTCGCGTTTCCATATTGCTCCGGGAAAATAGGAAGATTGGCTTTTGTCCCGTCCAATTCCGAGAATATTCATTTTTTAGCCTTTCTAAAACCAAAAACAGCAGAAAATAGGCAACTGGCACTACGGCATCTTGTCAATAGGTTACTTCTTGAAAGTGTATAAATATACCTCAAAGTGTAGACAAAACATAAGAAAGTCGACACAAGACAAGCATGGAGCATAAAAATTATAGATACGTTTACGACGTATCATCCATCAACATGGAGTTTCTACATGTTTTCTTTCCAATATAATTTAAACGAAAATGTCACTTCATAAGTGATCTTTCAATCATTTGTCTTGCAACATTTTTAGCATTAGTTTTTATGGAAATGATTTCTCCAACTAGACTTGTATATCATCCATCTTATATGGAATACGGTAATTATTTGAACAACCTTTGTTCTCATAATACCTAAACAAAATAACAATTATTAAAACAAATCTTGAAGGCAAGCTTTAATGTCAATGAGAAACACAACAACACTTTATTTGTTTTTGATGAACATCATCACATATTCTCTTGCTAGTTACTTAGGCCATTGCAATTCATGAATTGTATTGTTCTATATGACACTTCACACCAACAAATTCGGTATCCAATACCCAAGAACCACATTGTTTAATAAGCAAATAATACAACCATAACATGTATATCATCTATATACCTAAGCTAAACATTTCCAGCCTTTTCTTTTCTGCCAAATATTTTATAGATTCTCTTTCAATATTTCCTTTTGTTTTAAAAGAATCTATCAACATCAATAGTGGCGCCATACACATGACACATCTTCCAAAGCATGTATAGTCAAATACTAATACCTTTGGACTTGCACTTTGAAGTGGATCACCATCATCAAGTGTTTGGCCTTCTTTCAAAAATCCATTCTTTAGTATTGTTTTAGAGTAGTAAACATTTTACCAACATCTTCTATTCATTCTTATCATGACAACTTTCATGATCAAGATACTATAGCTTATAAAGGAGAATCGCGAGTATAATGTTACTTCCGAAAAACCTTTTGAAGGATTAGGTCGCCTAGTGTCTCCAAGCTTCGCAAATTCTCATACAATATGAGAACTTGTATTATACTCTATCACATTGCAACAAAAATGTTGTTTCAGATATAACAATATCTTCCACACATGAAGGTTTCTGAAACAATTTTTTCAGCTCCTAGATAACCTTGATACTAAAACAACTTTTGAATAGCAAGGATCACGGAGGCAAACATGATACTTAGATACTAACACTGGAATTGTTACTCTTGATTTAATACTAGTTATTAAACTTCATGGAGTAAACGAAGTTTGCTGAAAGTTTGCAATAGAACTTTTAAGTTCGTAAAGTAAATATCCAAAAATCTATAGTTCTATTATCTCAATTATAACTAAGTGTAAGGTAGTAAACGGATGCTAATGACTACAACAAACTATGCAAATTCACTTTGATTTATTTTATGATAAACTGAGTTTAACTTTAATCATATTACTATTTAAACTCCCACTCAAAACCAACATCCCTCGAGTCGTTTTGGTGATTACATGAACCATATTGACTACACCAAGACCGATCATCACGTGAATTGGTGCAACTTCAAAGGCGAGCATCAATATGGGTATCATATCAACTATATGACTCATGCTTTACCTTTCGATTTGTGTTCCGAGGCCATGTCTGTACATGCTAGGCTCGCCAAGTAAGAACCTTAGTATACGCCTATGTAAAACTGTCTTGCACATGTTGTATGTGAACATAGAGTCTATCACACCCGATCATCACGTGTTGTCTCGAAACGACGAACTTTCTTAACAGTGCATACTAAAGGAAGAACACATTTTTGTCTTGATATTTTAAATGAGGTATCATCTTATAATGCTACTAAAGTGACATACAAGCAAAATAAGATGCAAACAAACATGATATGCAAAAGGTGATATGATATGGCTCCTGCACTTGATCACTATCTTGTGCATTGTGGTATGATCTTCATCATTCCCATATGTGTAAGGCCAAGGTCTATGGAACTTACACTTTGGTATGTTATAATTTCCAAGAGTACCAAACCATACATCAAATCATAAAATTACCATATCATAAAAATTTCCCAACATCAAATAAACTAGATGCTTCTAATTTATCCTTTGTATGTTTTACGTGGTTCAGGGCTTTCGAAGATAGAATCGTTCTTACCTACGAACATGGAACCACAACGATGATAATTAAATTATTAGCAACCCGTTGTAAATCAGATATTAACTATAGTGGGAGAGACAGAGACACGCTATCCACTTATGAAAAACAGTTGCATGTCAAACATGAAACAAGTCTCATATGCGAGGACATGTAAAGTTAGTCCAGGCCGCTTCATCCCACTATGCCATTAATATCCAAAGTACACAAGAGAATGCAATAACATGATCATCAACGCCGACATACTCCTATGTGTTCTACCCATACAAGTATCTACACATAGGTCCGGCTCTGACACCACTATTGAGTTCACAGCATAGAAAACAAAAAAAATCCTATGATATGAACAACTAAGCACCAAGATTTATCTATCATGATACAAGCAATGGGTGTATATACATCCATAGAGAACTTACTCTCGAAGATCGACAAAGCGTTATGAGAGTTGATCTCGTGGATGATGTATTCATTCACTTGACGATCACAAGATCGTGATGAAGTCCAGCATCACAAAGCAGTGGTGCATCCATGATCGCACACACGTCTGGTACCCAACAACCTCCGAGTCCTCTCTCCAGCGAAGCAGTGGAAGTAGCAAATCCTTCCAGAAAAATCCATTAGGAACATGTACCTCCCTAGTCCGAGGCCATGGGGAATAATCTAGAGGGGGAGAGAGATCCTTCACGAGGAGGTGTGGTGGGAGAGGAGGAGAAGGAAACCTTTTATAGGTGAGAGGAATCCCCAAGGCCATGGCGTGGTGGCCATGGTGGGTGCCCCCACCTCTTACTCATCCATGTGGGTGGAGCTCCTAGTCACATAACCACACCTCCACTCACATGCATTAATGTTCCACCAAAATTGATGTATCTCTCAATTAATAAAACTATTTTATTTTTTTATTCACATAAAACCCCTTGTAACATGTCAATATCACATGCAGAACCAATTTCACCCAAAATAATTTCGGTGTCTATTGAAATAATTCCAGCGCTTTTATTTTCTTTCTATGGCATCTTATTTGCTCCAAATGATACCGGTATCCCTTAAGTTGTTACCCTATGGTTCGCGAATAATGCAGACATGACCGAGACGTCTCCAATCAATAATCAGCAGCGGGACCTGAAGATACGTACTGATTCCACCACATTCAACGATGACTCCTGTGATCGTGTGAACATTTATTGTCGTAATTAAATCCCTTTTGTCTCGCGATATATTACATGTCCGAGATTCGATCATCTGTATCCCCATACCTAGTTTAATCTCGTTACCGATAAGTACTCTTTTCTCGTTCCCATGATATAACATTCTAGTGATCTTATTACTTGCTTGCAAACTATGTCAATGTGATATCACCGAGAGGTCTCAGAGTATATCTATCCGTCATCGGGATGGAAAAATCTCATTCTTGATCCATGAGCCTCAACATAACACTTTCGGAGTACCCAAACCCACCTTTATAGTCACCCTATTACGGTGTGACGTTTGATGTTATCAAAATACTCTTCCGGTGTTATCAATTAACATGATCTCATGGTCTAAGGATTATGTTTACTTTGTAGAACTTATTATAGCAATGTAAACATAATGACTTTGATCGTATTACTATACTTCGGATGAGTGTTTATCATATTATTCCACCAATGCTCTGACCTTGTTATTAACAACATCCAATGTACATAATCAGAAAACCTTGATCATCTTGTTAATCAATGAGCTAGTTTATATGAGAGGCATAACTAGGAACTTTTATCTATTTATGAACCACACATGTATTAAAGTTTCCAATTAACACAATTATAGCATGAGAAATAAACATTTATCATAAACAAGGAATAAGATAATAACCATTTTATTATTGCCTCTTGGGCATATTCCCTTCACTCTCGTGGTGGCGGGTAGTCCCCCACGGGGCGGCTCCTGTACTCCTCTGGCCTCAGCAGAGATGGAAAGGATGCGACGCAAAGGAAGGTCGGTAGGCAGGAGCGCTGTCTGATAGAGCAGGACGCCTTGTGGTCGTTTTTGCTCCTCCCCTTCTTCAGCCATGATAGCGTCTTCATTGTTGGGGGAGGCGGCTGCTGCTAGGGTTGTGATGGCGAGAGGTGAGGAGTGCGACAACGACGAGGTTAAATAGCCCTTCTCGTGAACACACCACAGTTTCCTCTTTTGTCATCAATCTTTGGTGCGGGAATGCGGTGGCGTCGGTCGATCGATGCCGTCTTTTCGTCATTGATGACACAGGCTGCCATCGGTCACCTTTCGCTGGCGCCTCTGAATCGCTGCCATGGTTGCGTCTAAATAGGTGCCGCTGCCCGTGTCTGAATCAATGTCGCGCTAAGCGGTGGCTGATGGATGGATGTCACATCCCAAAATTTTCCAAATTTTGAAATGTGAAAAATAAATAAACAAATAAAAAATTGTTGATTTTTAGGGTGAGAAGAAACTTTTTGATTCCAATTGGAAACATCAAAACCTATTTTGATCAAATAAAATCCTAAAGGGATTTAAAAATATAAACAATTATTAACGAAAGTTTTAATAATTGGAATCACTAGTTTTAGATCTTTTAATAAAAAGATATGGTTTTCCAAAAACAAAGGTAGAAATATAAATAAGGATTATTTTAAAGAGCCAAATTAAATCTTGGCCAAGCTTTTGAAATAAAATATTTCTATTTGATAAAAAGAGTAAAGGGTTTATTTAAAATAAAATAATGAGGATTTATTAATATCCAATTTTATTAAAGTAAAGGCTTTTCCATTTTAAATAAACACTAAAACTTGTTATTTTATTTTAAATAAGTTTCCCAAGTGTTTTATTTATTCAATTAAAACCTACTGAAATGGTTTTGGTATTATTTAGATTTCAGATAGAGTTTTTAAATAAATAAAATCCTTTTGGAATTAATGACTAGGGTCTATTTATTTAATTATTAATGGATCCTAAAAAGAATAAAAATTATTTTGTTTTGGACATTGGATTGTGTTGTTAAACAGAATTAAATTCAACACAAAGTTTGGTGGTGATTTGTTTTGATTTAGAGTTTGAATTGTTTGTTTGAAAATCAAAACAGAAATTTAAATAGAAAAAGAAAAAGCTTCAGTATAAAAAAAAAGTGAAACAGACTCAACCCACTAAGCCGGCCCAGCAAGCCCAACAAGATCCCACCCGGCATACCCTCACCGAAGCGTTTTCTCACGCGAAACCGCACCCACACAGACGCAGACAAGTGGCCCCATCTCCCACTCTCCCTCTCTCACTAACAGACGGACCCCACCGCTAGCACATCATCGTCTACACCGCGACATTTCCTCCTCGCCGTTTCTGCCCTTTAACTCCGGCGATCAATTCGCGTTATTTCCCGCGTTATTGTCGCCCCCGACCACGCACACTTAAGCGCCCGCCTCTCCTCGCCATTTCCCCTCATTCGCCCCACCTTCTCTGCCACCAGGCTGCCTCGAATCGGCTTTGCACCGCCGCTGCTCCGGCGACCTTCTCCAGCAAATTCCGACGCTGTCCAGCCGCCCCTCGACTCCCTCTGCACGTAGGCATATTCCCCATCGCCAGGCGCACCTGCCCATAGCCCCAGCTCACTCCCGCGTGCCCCGTAACGTCGGCTTCGTCCTCACCTGAGCACCGCCGCCGTCTGTCTCGTCTCCGACGAAGTTTCCTGGTAAGCCTCGACCGCCCCAGCACCTCCTGTTGATACTCCCATCATTCCCAGATCAGCACGCGTCTAACCACGCCTTTTTTTTGCCTTGGGGTGAAATACAACATCGCCCCGTCGTCAAACAGAACCACCCGCCGCTCGCAGCAACTCCGGCGAGCAATCGTCGCCTCTCTGGTGCACCCCTTGCCAAGCCGACCACACGTTGAGCCTCAGCACCTCCCTGCGAGCACGGTGAGCCACTTCCCCCTCTTCCCCGCTCCCTGCATCGTTGGCAAGCTCGCCCCCCGAGCGTGCGCCGCCACCAGCGCCGCCCATTCCTGGTTAACCACACAACAACCTTTAGATCGCCATCTAGTGGCTAGGATATAACAACTTAACGAAGGGGTATCAGTTGATCTACACCGTGTGATATAAATGAGATCCTACGGTTTGTAACAGTCGATCCAACCGAATCGTTTTCAACCAATAGGAAACAGCCACGTGGACAAGGTTTAGATTAAAACAGAAATTTGACTCTGATTGATATGCAAACTTGTAAAATTCATAACTTTAGTTCTACACGTCCAAATTTTCCAAATTTTATATCAATGGATTCAGCAAGACAAGTACTTTGCAACCATGCACTTTGTTTAATGATTTTTTCTGTAAAATTGATTGAAATTGCAGAAACTTGTGTAGGCTTATTATGAATATAAAAATTGTTCTAGATATAATTTTAATGTGAAATCTTTGCAAAATGGTTTGTTGTGAACCTACTGATCCTAGGAACCAACCTATGGATTTAAAAATGTATTTTGTGAGGTTAAGGAGAAAATATTTGAATTAACTCATTTCTAGTCAAATAAAAATATTGATTATGATTTAGAAATGATTTTTGAGTAAAACCTTTTGGAAATGGTTTGATTCAAACCTTCTGACCCTAAACACCAAGTTTTGAGAATTAAAATATATTTGGTGAACTCTTTACAGAATATTGCTTTGCTAAAAGCATTTTCAACCACATAAAATATTGATTTGATTTAAAAATGGTTTATAGATAAAACCTTTTGCAAATGGTTTTTACCACTTTAGAAAATGACCACTTTTAAACCTTACAATGTTTAGAGCCTAGTAGAAACCACTTTTGCAAATAAAACTATCTTTTGCATGCTTGCATGCATGACCTTGTTTCTATTATTTTATGTGTGATAAATTGGTTGGAGTGCTAGTTGAAATTGTGTTTGTTTGATTGAATTGTAGTGAAGTTAGAAGAGTGTGATATTTGCAAGATCAAGAAGTGAACCAACATTATCTACTAAAAAGGCAAGTGACACTATCATCCAAGTCCTACTATTTTCATTACACTTAGTGGATTTTGTAACATGCATGGAAAGGTTTACTATATTTTATGCTATGCTAAATCCTAATAGGATACCCTTATATATTCCTTAGTGGAAACATTGTAGTTGTAGTATGCTTAGCCCTGCTATATATTGGGATGGGATACATGTTATGATTATATGAAGAGTTGAAAAGATATATGTTTATATAATAAAACAAGTACTCAATGAACCACCTGGGTGGACAAGGATACTCAAGTTTTGGACAAGGTGGCAACAAAAGGAACCATGTTTATATGGACATCTCTTTTTGTATGTGCACTAGAAGAAAACCACCCAGGGACTTAGAGATTGAACATGTTTCTCGTGACATGGCTTCATGACCACATGCTAAATGGGCTCTGGCTTAGTCAACTACATAGTGGAAGACCTATGCATTGGCATCTTCAGGTTAACTAGAATTGTGTAAGGGAACTTGAAACTCTACATTGGTGCCTGGATGACAAGCTAGCATTGTGTATTGGGAGGACTCCTATGGAAAAAGACTTTGTCACATTCTCAATCTGCCAGTACTCCATCCTGGTGAGTACTTATCCAGCGGCCACTGGTGGCATCAAGATGAAATTGTGTCATGTGGGTAAAGTGTACAACTTCTGCAGAAGATCAAATTCTAAGTACTTAGCCATGTCCCCGGTTATGGACAATAATGAGCAACTAAGGCCTGAAGCTATGGAAGATCTCGACATTCCAATTTCTCAAAGTAAAACTTGATGGATACAACAAGGGATTTTGAAGCACTTGGAGTTTTCCAAGAAGTTCAGAAAGATTTGACAAAAGATCAAAACTATTTTGAAAAGATAGGATAAAAACTATATTGCTTTCTACAAAAGAGCCTAAACCCTACTTAGCCAAATATGCATGTAATGATAGGATCCACTTATTTCTACATAGTAGTGAAACTTGCCAATACAATTAAAATGAATTGACCCTTGTGGCTGCAACTTATTATGTTACAGGTTTGTTTGATGTTAGTGAAATGTGTTGAATAGGATTACAAGTCTACAACCAACATGTTTGCCTGTGGCACTTTGAAGATGAAGGACCCCATGCTATTGTTATATTCTGCTGCATTGTAATGAGATAGCCAAATGAGCTATGTAAGATGTAATAATTTATTTTATTCCTGGTTATAAAGTTGTATTATGACCTTTGTTTCTTGATATTACATCTTAACTGTGGATGCTAGCTATTGATCCAGGGACTACAATTGTAAACACAGGGATCTCTACCTTATTAAAGGTTGGGAACCTTACAATGGACCACCCTCATGCAAGCGGCACACGGAGTCGATCTGGTATGGACGATGCCTCCGCCCCAGCATGGGTCAAATCGGACGCCCTTCGGGGCGCGGGGTCAGGAGTGGGTCGTCATGCAGCGGCTATTACCATGACTGGGTGTGCGGGCGCGAATGTGGCTTCTGCGGCCGGGAGGTGGCTGCCTTCTGAAAAAGGACTTAGAGTGGGTGTATACGCACCGGGGGGATGCTTGAACGCACTCTGGTAGATCGATACCCTCCAGGCTTCATTGGTGTGCTAGTACTTATAATTATATATTTTTGCTTCTGCTTACACTTTATTCTTTCTCAAGTCTTGGGATTTTTTTTTGCTCCTTGAATCTATTATATAATTTGATATATTATATAGATGTATATGATTTTATAGTGATTGTATAGATTTATTGCTTAGATCATGAATGATTTCTCCATTGAGTTTCATTGATACATTGTCGTTGATGTTCACAATGATTTGATGTTATTTGTCGCAGACATAACGAGATTCCACTCATCCATTTCTCATTTCATCGAATGCTCCATCAATAATGTATGTGGATTCATGCCCACACAATAACAGTATAGATTATTAGTTGAACACATTGCTATGCCTGTATCTAATGCATATAAATGGTTTGAATTCTTGCTAAAAATCAAATTGGAATTCAATTCAAATCCTTGGTTTATGCTGAATCAAGTTGAAAAAATTCCTTTTTCAAATTTATTTAAAAAAAAAACATTACAACAAAATACATATAAGTTCATATTTTCATATTGGTATCTACTCTTCATCATAATCATAGCTTTCTTGGCATCTACACTTGACCTACCTAATCACTGGGTGTGATCCTAACAGGTACACACAGTAGTTAGACTCAGAACCTTCAGCGTCTTACAGAGCCTTACTGAAGTGACATGAAGGACATATTACACCAGTAGTACATCCACAGAACACCACATAGTCAATATCAATAAACATTGAACACATATTACAAAATGTTCACATACATTACAAATATTATAATACAAGTTTAAGAAACCAAATATAATATTTACATTACAAGTACAAAATATCAAGTGTTTCAATATGTTTTATACTAAATACAACATACTGATTATTAATAGTAAGATTTAAAATAATATTATATAGAGTTTATCTTGCTCGGTTCAAGTGATTGCCACTAATTAGAGAAACTAAGCTGATTTTCTTGCCATCTACTCCATATCTCGTAATCCACTCCTTCAACACCACGGCGTGTCGGGCTCCTAGAAGACATCTCATCTTGACTGCTGCATACATTGGAGTGTCTTTGGGATCCTCAGTCTGCTAGCGGGGAAGGAAAAGGTGAGTAACAACGTTACCCATCAGGTTCATTAAATGCAAGGTGGGAAGTTTGATGCTCTATCTACCACCTCGGACTATAAGTCCTTGGCACTATGCAATTTTCGTAAATCTTTCTTCAAAGATATATTTTATTATTAAAATCTATGCCCATTAGCCTTCACATGTTTACCAGAACTTTCATGGAGTTCCTTTCTGTCGTAGATTCTTCCTGCGTGGAGTAACATAGTTTTTACACTGCAGTGCGTTACTTTAACCATGAGAGATCAACTCCTTGTTGCACAACCCATATGCTGCATATCCTCTACGAATTACCAATTAATATTCACGCTATGAGGATATGACCATGACTCCACATATCCGGCTACATGAGAGGAAGAAGATACTACGACTTCCATTCCATTCCAAACTCATGGTTAGCGTGATATCTGCTAGAATGTTGATGTCATGGTTCTTAAGTTCCTAGTTAGTTGATCATCATTGTTGCAAATAGAAATCTAAGTTTGCTTCATTATATCACTTAGGATGATATCAACAATTTATTTACTTGAGAAAATAATATTTTCTTTCCTTGAAACATAGATGATAACACACAATTTGCAAATACTTTGATAAAGACTCTTCAAAGGACATGAGCAAGTGATGAACTTGCCTTGTGATTGCAAGGTAGTGAAGTCGGATGCTTGCACTGGACCTTGAGCTTCTATGTCTACAAAACATCATTATGCCTGGTAAGGACAATATTTAAAGAAGCAAAATGAATATGCATAGTAATGTAATGCATTATTTATCATTTGTTTTCTTTGTTTATTTTACCCATTATTTTAGTTCCAAGACTTCCTTTAAATAATAATAAAGGATTTCATTCAAAAATAATCTTTAATATTTATTGAATATCCTATTTACCACTTTATATGATAATACTTTATTTTTAGAAAAATTAATATAAATTCTTATATTTATTTAATAATTCTTTTAATTAACAATTAAATAAAACAAGTTCTTTTTATAACTTCAAATATTTATTTAGTATTTTTCTAAAATACTACAATAATAATATATAATAAAAGTGATTTTTATTTATTTTTATCCTCTATCTATAATTTTGTAAAATTCCATAAGGAATATATATATCAAAAAAATTCTTGTCTAAAATTATATTCATAAAAATTATTTCTGAATTTATTTAAATAGGTTGGGCTATTATGAATCCAAAAGTATATTTTTTGTAATTTTTAGACTTCTATTATATTTTCTAGAATTTTATTTAACTCTAGGGTATTTTGGGCAATTATTAATTATTAAAACTTTTCTTTTAAGTTTTGGGCTAGCCCTATTGGGCTTATTGGGCCAATTTGGCCCAAGTGACCTGACCAAAAGGGCACCCCGAAGGGCTCTGGCCCTATTGGCCCATTCCATCTCTCTCTCTCTCTCTCTCTCTCTCTCTCTCTCTCTCTCTCTCTCGATCGACCTCACTTCCTCTCCTCCTCGACCCGTAGTCCCGCGCCCATGTGTGCTCAGTGCTCGCCGTGGTACTTCTGGTCACGCCATGGTGCAGGGCAAGGTTGTCGACCATGCTACTTCATCTTATTCGCCTCGATTTGATCCCGGGGACCACCTGTGGCCAGGCTAGGCCCCCTTCCCGAACCCTAGGGTTTGGGAATGGTGTTGCTACCGCCACCAGCGATGCTCCCGTGGTGATGTGCAGTGCTCGTGCGCCCTTGTGTGCTGCGGTGGCCGCCGTGGTGGTGCGGGTTCAGGCGCCCTGCAGGGTGCTGCTGGTGCCACGAGCTCGGCCCTCTTCTTCCTCTTCAATTCTTCAGCGAGGACCATTAGTGAGTTATGTCTCTGTGATCACTCGTGCCTCTGGCTACCTCTAGTACCTCTGTGTGTATCTAGTGGCCAATGTATATTTAGGTGTTGCACTGATTCTAGGGTTCATCCCTGGTTCTAGGTTCATCCCTGTGTGCTTGTGAATTGATGCTATGATCTGGTAGTGATGCTCACTGAATATTGTATTCTCTGCACCTCAGTGCTTGTTGTCATCCTTTGGTTATGTGATGCCGTTGTTGGTCTGAGGCTAATGTTGATCTGATGCTAGTGTTGATTTGATGCTAGTGGCTCATTGTGTTGCCTCTGATTAGTAACATGGTTGCTTAGTGTGTTCATCTTCTGTCAGTATCTTGGTATGCGGTAATACTATCGATGATGATCCTTCGCACAGTGAGTATTGCTTGCATGTTCCTCCATAAATGGCTTAATTATTATTAGAGTCTGATGATTCTTTGGAGATAAGTTGATATATTAACTGATCTCTGTGTATGGTCTCAGGGAAATGATATGTATTGGTCTGCTAGTTTATTTATGAAAGCTCGACTATCTGGTTGGCTTAGCTGTAGGATCATTTCTTGTGAAACCATCTTAGAATGGTACACAAGTTGATCTTGTTGCTAGCTTTACTTATGGTTAGTACTTGAGACTTGATAGATGCTTAATGATAAGTTGAAAAGTTCACTTAATGTTTATGCCTATGATGCTGGTCTGAGGCTCTAGGAACTAGGTTCCTGTGTTGCCGTCACTTTCAAAGTTGGTTAAGTCATCATAGTTACTTATTGGATCTTGGATCCTAGTTGGTTAAATTAATTGATTTGTTTGTAGCTTATAAGATCTGAGGTGCTACTCTTTCTTGGAGATGTGCCCAGATCTTATAAGAATAGATGATAGAACATATAAGTTGCCCTTTTTAGTAACACCAAATCTATGAG
Source organism: Avena longiglumis (assembly GCA_030063025.1). Lineage (NCBI taxonomy): Eukaryota > Viridiplantae > Streptophyta > Magnoliopsida > Poales > Poaceae > Avena > Avena longiglumis. The sequence goes on along the minus strand of CP125976.1, from coordinate 491,468,073 downwards.
GCTGGTCTGAGATTTTGGTGTGTTTGTTAGAGTTTGTTTTTGACCTTTATACTTGAAATCCTCTAGGATAGGTTCACCCCACTTGGGTGGTCATTGAGAGGCTGTCTTATGAAGCAACACATATTTCTGTTTGGATGTGATGAACAGATCATGTGGATGTTTATGACACTCACCACAAAACTGATGATTGTAGTGGGTTGTTGTGTTGGTGGTGTTGCTGGCTTGATCCTGTCCTTCACCTCCTGGTGCTGTTCTTGTTTCCCCTGGTTCCTATGCTTGGCCTTGATCAAGCCTGCTCCTCCTAAATCCTATGGTGTGGCCTTGCTATCCACCTAATTCTACCCCTCCTTATGTCACCATCTGGTGATGTTTGGTTTGATCTGGTATGAAGTTTTGTTGGCTTGTTTGCTTGGCTTTGGCTAGGCTGGTTGTTCTTGTGTGGTGTGAGCAATGGAGAGGTGCACTAGTGCTTGCCCACGGCTGTGCTTGGTCCTTTTGCTGGTTTGAACTGCTGGGACTGTGTCAACAGCACACCCATGCAGTTAGGTGACCGAGCTATTTGTGTGTCTGATGTATGGTTGTGGATATGCTCAATGAGGTGTTCTACCTTTTGATCTTGTTACTATTAATCTGCCTGGTGAAACTTGCCCCTTTACTTGCTGTGATCTTTTGACTTGTGGCTTATTTGTTATGAAAGATTGAATTCTTTCATATTGGTGAAACTCCCCCCCTAAAGGATTTACTCAATGATGTAAAGTTGAGCAGTGCAACTCACTGCTCAGAGTAAAAATTAATAACTTAACCTTCAATTTTCCTTTTTTTTTGTTTATTCCTTGTTTTGCAGGTACAAACTTTGAAGATTCAAGATTAGTATATGTTTACCTTTAGACAGATCACTGCCTTTGTAATTTTTATTTCATCCTTTTGTAATAAATGTGTAATAGTTTATTAATATGTAAATATTCCTCCTTTTTGTAATTTCTTTTCTGTAAGGATTCTTTATTGACTTAATGAGTTACTTTTTGTAACTTATTCATGAAATAAATATATGAAATAAATATTCATTTGTTTAATTGTATTTCTTATTGAGAGTTTCTATTACTATATATTATATCTTGATTAAATAATATCACTAAATCATAATTCTTAGCTTTTAAAATATGAACTCAAATTTCAAGTTTGAATTTAAATTCCTTCCCCCAAAACACACTAATTCATAAAGATCATGTTAAAATTTATAACGATCACTCTCCAAAGCTATTCCTAAACTTAGAGAGTGAAAGAAACTCTGATTATTTTAAGTTTTTATTTGGCGAAAAATTTACCCACATTTTGCAGATGAATGCATGCATATGCATAATTTCATAAATCTACCCTTCGTTAGTTCCTAAATGCTAGGATGTTACACAACGCCTACTCGCTATCGGAGTAGTTGGAGTCGTTGGAGTAGTCCACGACGAAGAAACCGAGGCGTGCTTGGTGCTCGTGCAGGGTGCGACTCATCTGACGATGGACCTTGCGCTGCTCCGCATCACGCTCGACGCGATGGCGCTTGGCACGGTCCCACACATCAGAGACGATCATCCCGAGCGAATTAAACTTCGCCTCACGGACATCGTCGTCCTCCGTGGATGCGCTGTCGCCGGAGTCGTCAGAATTGGCGACCACATGGGCCACACGCGGCGGAGAGAGCGTGCGCGGGAGCGGCAGCCGGAGCTGGCTGCGGCGCATGGACGGCGGGCGCGGCCTCGCGAGATCCGCCCGCCTCCACGTAGTTGCGGCCGGGGCCGAAAAGCCCGAAGTCAGCCCAAGCTGGCGACGAAGTGCGGCTGCGGGCCAGAGCTCTGCGAGCACGCGCGGCCTCCTCCACGGAGACCGCCGTGGCGAGCTCGGCATTCGATCTCCCGCTTGGCGGAGAAGCGCCACGGCTGGCCACGTTGCGGCAAGATTGGCCGGCCATGGGTGCGGGGAGGGCTGATACGGCGGTGGGCGGCGTCGATTTGAGCTGGGGCGACGGACGGCAGCAGAATCGATGTCAGCGGCGCGAGCTCGGGCAGGATTCTGCACATGGGGAATGGGAGGAAGAGGATGCAGTTTACCACTTCCGAGGCCTCCCGTTATGAATATATGCGGGACGAACAGTCCGTTTTGCGGAAACGGCAAAAATATTTACGATACAGATCGTTTTACGATATCTAAAAATTCCACTTTTAGATCTCAGTACCACATTTCGACGCAAAAATTTGCGGGTCAGCCGATATGCGGTATCCGGCTTGAGATGCTCTTATACATTATGATCGGAGGCCATCCATTCATCTTGTTGAAAATATCTGCCGGTTGTCACAGAATTTTAGCACATTGAATAATCCCATCCCCATCCCCCCCCCCCCCCCCCACACACACACACACACTGAAAATAAATAAGTGAATACATAAATGTTTTCGTCCGCTGCACAGAATATACAACGAGTATCACCTTCTCAGTCCTCTTTTGAATTTGTTTGGTCAAAATTCTCCACTAAATAATGGGCCAAGCAAAAAAAAAGTCTTAATGTCTGTAAGTAATTTATTTTTCCAGATTAAACCATATGCATTTATCTTGTGCAAATTGTAACAATTCCCTCTAACTGTACATGTTTTCCAGAGTCCTGTGAAATTTACAAGATTCTTGAGTTTGCAAACTGAGTATTAAGTGGGCGTTCGGTCATGACCGAAAATTCGGTCTTTGCATATCGGTCTATTTTGAAATCGGTCTTCAAACAAATAAAGACCAAAATTTACTTATTATTTTTACTAACCGATAAATTCGGTTACCCGATAATTCAGATTTGGTTTTGGTCATGACCGAATTGTATAGTAGATATTAATACAAAAGTTCGATAATATTTGGTAAACCATTTGGTACTATGTAAGTTATAATTTGAATATAAAATACAATTCATATAGTCATATTAACTTGTGAAAACTAACATTCAATAATACTAAATTTGGCTTAGTTGAGGAAGATAAATCTATAGTTATGAGCAACTAGGGCTTTGGAACTACGCCACTCTTGACATTGTTATACCTACGGGTACACGACCTTAGCATACCTGGTCGAGTCCAATGAAGGCCCACGGGAATATGCGCCGGCCCATGAAGATTTTGGGGTGGCCCGGACCCATGATGCCTTCGGATCCTTGGAGATCAAGACTAGAATAGATAGAATATTCAAAGAGGCAAACCCTAAAACCTGTAACCGACTCGATCCGTGCCCGGGACCTGCCTATCTCTATATAAAGGCTAGGAGGGCACGACGAGGAGGGCACTTCATACCACCGCATACACACCTCCACGCCAGATTGCATCTGCGCACCCCTGTAACCTTCGGTTCCGCCATAATCAAGAGCAGATAAGCAGGAGTAGGGTTTTCCCTCTGGGGGCCTGAACCTGGGTAAACCTCGTGTCCCGGCGTTGCTTGTTTGCTAACCGTTCCGCGATCTTCAGCATCCCCATCTTCTCCAAAACCCAAGCTCATAACAATGAGCTTTGAGGAAGGTGCGGATGATATCCACACCGTTCACCTCTTTATCCGGAATCACCTGGAGGTCATCCACCCGATGATAGAGCTCCTCTATCTCCGCCACCTCACCATCCAAGATGTGGTTCTTCCAGGACCTCTTAGGCTGGATTTTCTGGGAGAGGTCGAAAGGAGCAAGGCCAAAGTTTTGCCCGTCCACTGTGGAGTCACGGATACAAAACCATCGCCTCCGCCAGTACTGGACAGTCAGACATAGAAAAAGAAAAGAAGATAAAGTTGGATTTCAGGGAAATGATGCAGCCGTCGATGGGATAAACGCCATCGGAGCCAGATTGCCTCTTCACGGAATAGAGCTTCCGAAAGAGGCCAAAGTGCGGCTCGATACCGAGCCAGCACTCGCAGAAGATGATGAAGCAGGCGATATGAAGAAGAGAATTTGGCGAAAGATGATGGAGTTGGATGCCGTAGAAAAAAAGCAATCCACGGATAAAATCGTGGACCGGGAGAGAAAGGCCCCGAAGGATAAAAGCGACGAACATGACCCGGAACCCAGCGGGAGGACGGGGAATTACCTCGAAACCGGGAATCTTGACGGCCTCTTTCTCTCGCGGGATCAGACCCCGCTCACGGAGCTTGCGGAGATCGCCCTCGTGCGTCTTTGATCGCCGCCAGCCACCATTGGTGACGCGAGTAGAGGCGGTACCCTTCTTGCCGCCGGCAGCAGCGCTGGTACCAACTACGGTGGATGCCTTCTTTGGTTTCCCCATTGCAGTGCGGTGACGGCGACGGTGTGAAGCATGAACGGAGATGGGAAGGATCGAAGAACTTCCAGTGCGCGGCGAGGAAAGCTCAAGAAGGTGAAAGCAATGAAACGAGAATGACTGCGGTGAAAACAATTTTTTTCCTCCACTGATTATAAGGACGAAGACGACGCATAGTGACCGTTCATCCGGAAGCCCTAAAGCAAACATCCAAATCCAACTGTCCACGTGTCAGCACAGCAGCTAACCGTCGCTCACACGCCGTCCACTACGCACGGAAACTGAGGCGACACCGTAATTATCTCCACGCCGCGCGTGACCAGTCAATTCAAAGTCAGAAGGTGGGACCCATGTTCGTCCAGTCACGTCACCTCTGGCGTCGCAGACGCTTGAGGTCACCGATCGTCAGCACTAACATCATCAAGGATATACTAGCAACGGTTACAAATCTTCGACTACACAGCTAAAGTATTCACCCGAATCTACGATTCGAGTAACTACTCGGGGGCTACTCCTAGGAGCGCTGGCCTCGCACCCGAAGTATGATTAAGGTACTACACTGCTAAACTATTTCTTCGAGTCCTACGTCGAGTCTACGACTCCACTACGGACTCGAGGGCTACTCCCATTGGGAGAACTGATTCAAGCATCCGAAAAATTTTGTGTCCTACGGACCTGAAGTAAGCAACAGCTGAACTAAAGTCTACGACTCGAATAGACACTCGGTGGCTACTCCCATAGGGAGCGCTGGTCGCGCACCCTATGAATTCTTCGACTGCGATCCTTCGGATGAGCATGCAAAAAAAATTCGGCAACTCTGCCCCAATTAAACGCTAAGTGAGCAACATCTTCTTTGGCCACCCGAAACACCTCCGCGGTGATAAACATTCGGATGTTGTGTCTGCGACACAAAGATAAGACCTACAGATATCATCTGATGGCCTGACAACACACACGACTGCGCTCTGCTAGTAAGAATCCGTGCCAGCAGACGCGATGAAAAATCCCGACGGACGCGTTGGGTACATCATTTAAAATTCACTGAAATTCCACTCCTGTAAATCCTCGGCTTTGAGTAATTACGCTTGACATATGTTCCGGGTTCAAGTCGAGGGACTCGAATCTGAAGAAGATTGTGTTGTTTTGTCCTAAGACAGTTAACTGACCCTGATCCGTCGGAAGAGTCAGACACACGCATCAATAATCCCTACACACTCAAATCGTTCTCTAAACAAACAGAGATAGCTGCACCCGAAGGATTGAAGAGTCCTCAGCCGAATCTACGATTCGACTAAACACTCGGGGGCTACTGACATGGTTATACCCTACGGGTACACGACCTTAGCATACCTGGTCTAGCCCAAGGAAGGCCCACGGGAATATACGCCGGCCCATGAAGACTTTCGTGTGGCCCGGGCCCATGACGCTTTCGGATCCTTGGAGAGCAAGACTAGAATAGATAGAATATTCAAAGAGGCAAACCCTAAACCCTGTAACCGACTCGATCTGTGCCTGGGACCTGCCTATCTCTATATAAAGGCTAGGAGGACACTTCATACCACCTCATACACACTTCCACGCCAGATTGCATCTACACACACTTGTAACCTTTGGTTCCGCCGTAATCAAGAGCAGACAAGCAGGAGTAGGGTTTTCCTTCCGGGGGCCTGAACCTGGGTAAACCCCGTGTCCCCGCGTTGCTTGTTTGCTAACCGTTCCGCGATCTCTAGCATCCCCATCTTCTTCAAAACCCAAGCTCATAACAATGGGCATTGACGAGATTAAACCTCATCAACTCTCACCTAATATTCGGTCAGTTCGGTCTATTCGGTTACCAAGAACTAATGACCGAATTAACCGAACAAAATTCGGTCTATAAAATTTGCTACTCAATTTTTTGATCGGTCCTTTCAGTCTCAGTCTATTCGATTTCGGTCTCGGTTTTCGGGATTGGTTTTTGGTTATCGGTTTTTCTGCCCATCCCTACTGCAAGATTACAACGTGCATAGAAACGGCGTTTAACACTCATGGGTCCTGACCAAAAGCGTGGAACACCTTTCCTATTTGTTGCATGTGTTAGAGTTTGTTTTCTGAAATATTTTTCCCTCAAAAGTTCTTGCGAGGTATCATATTTATTATTTTCCAATTTCCATAACTCATTTACACAAAAGGCTGATATCCATATTATTCAAGTTCAGCACCCTTAAACCAGCCATTGCTTTAGGAGTGCAACAACCTCTCACACACTTTTTTAGGTACTCCCTCCGATCCATATTACTTGACTTGGATTTATCAAAATTTGGATGAACCTATATACTAAATAGTGTCTAGATTCATCTAAATCTAAGCAAATTTGAGTCAACTAATATGGGTCGGAGAAAGTAATATCTACTACAATATGTTTTTTAAAAAATCGTTTCTGAACATGACAAGAAAAACCAAATTTAGTACTCCTATATATGAATACTCGGGACTAAAACGGACCGTAGTAAGCTGGACTAAAACGGGATGAAGACGGACCGTAGTAAGCTGGACTAAAAAGCTGCTCGGCTCAGCTCGTTAAGACTCAGCAACTCGTTAAGCTGATGGTTGCTCATTAAGAAAATGTTGGCTAAGCATACATAAATCTATTAGTCATAGTAGGCAATGCATACATGTATCAGTGTGCTGTCCGAAGAATCAGGATTTAGAAAGAAGGATTAGGTATTTTCTTACACGGTTATGTGGCCATAACGAGCAAAACTCATTGCTTGGCTATGTTTTGTTAATGAAACGAGCCAAGTTAAACGAGTGCCGGTTACGAGCTTTATTATGTCTAGCCCTAGAAGTACACAGTGAAACCAAACTGTCACTGTAAAGATTACAATAGGAAGTACACGGGTGATTTTATACTTGCAGCTTGACTCGGCAGAAAACGAACATCGCTAGCTAGATGTATATACCGTACAATACTCAATGATGCAGTGCAGCGGAGAGTAGTTTCATTATTCAGGCAAGTATAGTAAACTAACAGCAGGTGCTTTCCGGCGGTTGGAGCAAGACGACTATGAGGCCGCCGACGGTGAAGCCCGTGACCGCGCTGTAGGCGGCGCCCTTGAGCCCCTCGCGTGCAGCGGCGCGAGGCCCCCGATGCACCGAGAAGAGGGCGTTGGCGCCGCCCCACGCGGCAGCAAAGTTCAAGGGGTCCTGCACTTGGCGCGACCGCACCATGCCGGCCTTGATGGCTGTCATGACGCCGAACCAGGCCGCCCAGCGACAGACGCGGGGCCCGTGTCAGACAATACAGAGGATGAAGCTCGGGAGACAGTGGTTTTTGTGCTGCGTACTTCAGTGCAGCGTTTTCTGTTTTCTCTCTTACTTAACGAAAGCGAAACAGGATCGTGTGCGAGCTATGCGGCCGTGCCATCCCACGTCCACTCGTCCACGTCCCAGCGATGCCGCCGTGCGCGCTTGAGCTCGTGCCATCCCACGAAACGCGCACAGCAGCTCGATCTAGCTACAAAGAAGGAAGAACCAGTCATGGCACGAACAGACTCGTGCTCATGTGGTATTTGTTTTGCTGAAAACTAAAATTACCTAGCTAGATACAAGGACGGCAGGATTACCGTGTCAACAAATCTCCTCCTAATCCTGACGTCCATCAGATACTTCCATGACGCCGAGCTTCAGTCGCATCTCCGCGAATTTGACACGGCCCAGCGCCTTGGTCAGAATGTCAGCAAGTTGTCCACTGGTGCTCACATGATCAATGTCCACCTTGCCGTCCTCAATGCACTCACGAATGAAGTGAAACCGAGTGTCGATGTGCTTACTCCGTTCATGGTGCACTGGGTTCTTGCTTAGCTCGATCGCGGACTTGTTGTCCACGTACAACTTCACCGTCGCCGGAGACTTGCCGATCAGTCCTCCGAGCAGCCTGCCTAACCACACAGCTTGGCAAGCTGCCTTAGCCATCGCCATGTACTCCGCTTCACACGATGATAGGGCCACCACCGATTGCTTCTGAGATGTCCACGTGATGATGTTGGAGTCGAGGAAGAACGCGATGCCCGTGGTGCTCCTCCGATCATCGACATCCCCAGCGAGATCGCTGTCGCTGAAACCCACCAGTGCTGGTTCGCTTGTGGTGCCCTTCTGGTACCTGCACCCGTACCCTGCTGTCCCGCTGATGTAGCGCAGGATTTGCTTCATTGCAGCCCAGTGTGAAGCCATAGGCGCCTCCATGTACCTGCTCACCATCCCGACGGCGTGCGTGATGTCAGGACGGGTGTTGCAAAGGTATCGGAGACTGCCAACGAGGCTCCTGTAGCTCGTCGCGTCCAGTACGTCGCCGACGCCCGCCTTGTTCAGCTTCAGGCGGTTCTCCATTGGCGTATGACAGGAGTTGCATCCTGCCATGCTTGCGGCCTCCAAGATCTTGCCGACGTAGGCACTCTGGCAGAGCGTGATCGTGCCTGCCTCTTGTCTGACCTCGATCCCGAGATAGTAGCTCAGGAGACCGAGATCGCTCATCTCGAACAGCTCGTGCATCTGGTCCTTGAACGCGGCGATGTCGTTGGCGTCCGTGCCGGTGATGATCAGGTCGTCCACATAGACGCCGACGAGCAGCGTGGTCGTGCCACTGTTCCTCTTGTACACGGCGTGCTCGAGAGGGCTCCGCTCGAAGCCAAGCGACACCAGGGAGGCATCCAGCTTGGCGTTCCAAGCACGTGGTGCTTGGCGAAGCCCGTAGAGCGCCTTGCGCAGCCGGAGCACCTTGTGTTCGCCGTCGGGGTCGATGTAGCCTGGTGGCTGGTGCACGTAGACCTCCTCCGCGAGGTCACCATTGAGGAACGCGGACTTCACGTCCATATGGTGCACCTGCCAGCCACAATGCGCGGCGAGCGCCAGCAGCAGCCGCACGGTCTCCATTCGTGCCACCGGCGCAAACACCTCGTCGAAGTCCACCCCCTGCCGTTGCGCATATCCCTTGGCGACAAGGCGCGCTTTGTGCTTCAGCACATGACCTGCAGGATCTTTTTTCACCTTATAAACCCACTTGAGCCCAATGGCTTTGTGGCCGCGTGGGAGCGTGGCGAGCTCCCATGTTTCGTTGTCGCGGATTGACGCCAGCTCGGCGTCCATGGCGTGCTTCCAGCACGCCTCGCTCAGTGCAGCGTCCACTGAGGCCGGCTCCTCCGCCGCCACGAAGCACACATGCTCGTCGCGTACCCCTGCATCTGCATTCATGACGTAGTCGCTGTAGTCCTTGGGCTTGACGATGCCATCACGTGCCCTAGTGATCATCGGGTGCTGCGGCCTTGGTGGTGTCGTAGAGGCCGCAGTCGCGCCCGATCCTGCAGATGCTGGTGTAGGTGTAGCAGCAGTCCATGGCGTAGTCCCGCCCGTGGCAGGACTTGGTGGCGGCGTGCAGCTCCTCCGTGCTGTGGTCTCCCGTCCGGCAGAACTTTGGGCCAAGCTCTGCCCAACGGAGAACTCAGCTGCCGTGGCCTCCGTGGAGACTGGGTGCGTGAACACCTCGACATGGAACGGCGCGGAGTCGGCAGCCGTCCCGCTCTTCTCCCAGTCCCATCTTGCACCCTCGTCGAACACGACGTCGCGCGACACGTGCACGCGGTTCCTGACAGGGTCGTAGACGCGATACGCCGCCGATCCCGGCTCGTACCCGAGGAACACCATGGGAGTGCTCCGATCATCAAGCTTCCGGGTTTGGCTTCGTCACCTTCACGTGCGCCACACATCCAAAGACACGTAAGTAGCTCACATCAGGCTTATAGCCATGCCATACCTCGTACGGAGTTCGGCCTTCAACGCTCTTCGTCGGCGATCTGTTCAGGAGGTAAACCGCAGTGGTCACGGCCTCCCCCCAGAACCTTGCGGGCACGCCCATTGCCTTCATCAGGCTTCGCGCGGTAGAGACGATCGTCTGGTTCCGGCGTTCAACCACGCCGTTCTGTTGCGGCGAGTACGGCGCGGTCAGCTGACGACCGATCCCTTCGTCGACGCAGTACTCGGCGAACGCGGCCACGGTGAACTCGCCACCGCGGTCGGTGCGGAGTAGGCGCAGTTTGCGCCCCGTCTCCACTTCAGCTCCAGCACAGAACCTCTTGATCGCTGTGGCTGCCTGGTCCTTGGTCGACAGCAGCGTGAGCCACATAAATCGACTTTTGTCGTCGACAAGGAGCAGGAAGTAGCGCCGTCCGGCGGGCGTCGCCGGCGTGATGGGACCACACAGGTCCCCGTGCACCAGATCGAGGATGCCCTCTGCGCGCTTCTTCGCCTGTTGAGGGAACGGCGCGCGGCGCTGCTTCCCGAGCAGGCAGCCATCGCAGAGTTGCTCGACGTGATCGATCTGCGGCAGCCCTCGCACCATGCCATGGCGTGCAAGCTTCCTGAGAGCATCAAAGTTCAGGTGGCCGTAGCGTGCGTGCCACCTCCAGGAATCGTCGGAGTGCACCGCTGCGAGGCACACCGGCCTCGCGATGTCCAGCGTGACGACGTACAGGCGATTGCGTGCCCGCGGCACCTTGGCGAGGAGCCGCCGTCGCCTGTCGAACAGCTTCAGGAAGCCATTGCACAGATCAATACGGCACCCGTTCTCCTCGAGCTGTCCAAGGCTCACAATGTTGCTCCGTAGACGCGGGATGTAGTACGCGTCGGTGAGCGCGCGGTGGTCACCGTTGTCGCAGGCGAACATGATCGTGCCGCGTCCCTTGATCTCCACGACGGACCCGTCGCCGAACTTCACCGTGCCGCCGATCATGGTGTCCAGCTCGGTGAAGATGTCGCGGCGCCCGGTCATATGGTTGCTGGCGCCAGTATCCAGGAACCACGTGTCGTTGTCCTGGTTCGCGGAGGTGGGGAAGACGCGATCCTCCACGAGGTTGACGTGCACCATGGTGCCGGTCGCCACCGGCATGGACACGTCCGTCGTTGCGACGTCCAGCTCCTCGTTCACCAGGCTCGCCATCAGGAGAGCCGGTCCCTCGTCGTCGCTGAGGGTGCACATCCGCGCCAGATGAAGCGCGGGTTTGTCCTCCTCCGCCGCGGCCAGGTGAGCTTGCTGGTTCTGTCCCTTGCGCTCGCGCCGAGGCTCAGGACAGTCACGGGATATGTGCCCTGCAAACTTGTTACAGTTGTAGCACTTGATCCCCGACATGTCGCGTTCGCCGTTTGAACCACGACGATCGTTGCCGTGGTTCTTAATCTTGCCGCGGCCGTTGCCCTTTGTGCCGCCGCCGTTGGAGCCGGATCCTTGCCCGTGCTCCTTCTTCTTCCCGCGCGCGATCCACTGCTCCTCCGTGAGAAGCAGCTGGCTGCCCGCGCCGTCCGCGCTCCCGCCCGAGCACCTCTCCGCCGATGAGCGCAGGCGACCGATCAACTCCTCGATGGACATGCCGTTGAGATCGAGGAGAGTCTCGATCGCGCAGGCGATCTGCGCATACTGAGCAGGGACTTCACGCAGAAATTTCTGAACGATTTTTACCTCGTCCACCACGTCCCCGAGAGATCGCAGGTTGTTGGCGAGATTGGTGATGCGCATGCCGAACGCGTCGAGCGTCTCGCCGTCCTTGAAGGCGATCTGCTCGAACTCCTTCCGAAGCCACTGCGCCGTGGCCTCCCGTGCACGGCTCACGCCCATGTGCATCAGCTTGATCGCCTCCCACACTTCTGCCGCCGTCTCCTTCACCGCGAGGACCGGTACCATCTCCGGAGGCACCGCACGCAGCAGCGCAGAGAGCGCCGCCATGTCCTCGCGATCGCCCGGCACGCCCATGCCGTCCACCGCCTCCCACAGACCTTGCGCGCGCAGGTTGATTTTCATCACCAGCGCCCACTCAATGTAGTTCGTGGCCGTGAGGGTGGGGTAGACGATGTTGCTGCCGAAATTCGTGCGCTCCTGCACGACACGCTCATGTATGACGACCTCGTTGCCGCCCCGCCTGATGACGCTGCGCCCTCGGCTCCGTCCGCGCGCGTGCGCCGCTGGCGTCGCGCCATCCGCCGCAGCTGCCGCTGCAGCTGCATCTCCGCCTCCTCCGTCGTTGGCCGGCGTCGATGGCGTGCGCGCTCGCCCGTTGGACATGGTCGCCGGATCGTAACGGCTCTGATGCCACTTGTCAGACAATACAGAGGATGAAGCTCGGGAGACAGTGGTTTTTGTGCTGCGTACTTCAGTGCAGCGTTTTCTGTTTTCTCTCTTACTTAACGAAAGCGAAACAGGATCGTGTGCGAGCTATGCGGCCGTGCCATACCACGTCCACTCGTCCACGTCCCAGCGATGCCGCCATGCGCGCTTGAGCTCGTGCCATCCCACGAAACGCGCACAACAGCTCGATCTAGCTACAAAGAAGGAAGAACCAGTCATGGCACGAACAGACTCGTGCTCATGTGGTATTTGTTTTGCTGAAAACTAAAATTACCTAGCTAGGTACAAGGACGGCAGGATTACAGTGTCAACAGCCCGTTGGAGATGACCTCCTGGACACCGCCGTGAGGCCGTTGAGGAGCTGCAGTGGCGCCCTTGACGGTAGAAGCGAGCCGGCCGCGGCAACGATGAAGAACTCGCACCCGACCTGGATGACGCCCCATAAAGTCATTGGCTTGGATATACGGGATCCGTTTCAGGCGGCGGAGTGGATCTGGGGCGAGGTTGATCTAGCTAGGGTTACGATTAATGGACGGTTCAGATCTGGGGCGTCTGTTTGTATAAGAACGTGAACATATAATATCCATTTATTACAAATAAGATCATCTCCAGCAGGCGCTATAATAGCGCAGCGCTAAAATAACTGCTTTTATAAACATCCTCCAGCAGGTGCTCTAAAATAGAGTGCGCGCCCAATATTTAGCGCGGCGCTGGACTTTGCGCTATCCCGAGCGTCAAATTTACAGCTCCGGCTACAGCGCGCGCTATCACTGCGACGCGCGCGAAGAACACCAACTGCTTTGAAAAATCCCCCGCGCGAGCGTGTCGGCTCTGCCCCTCCGCGCGGCCGCCGGCGATGGAAAGCTCTGGCACCCCTCCCACCCCTCCATACTCCGTCCCGCCGCCATGGCGCCAAATCCGGGAGGGCGCCCGCCATGGTGCCGCCGATCGCCAAGGCTCTTCGTTGCCGCGACAACCTCCGCGAAGCGCCACCCATCGCACCGGGGAAGAAGACCACGTCGAAGAAGACGAGCGAAGCGCCCGCCAGCGGTGGCGGCTCAAAGGGAAGGCGGGCGGCGCTACGGCGCGCCCTTGAGCTTCCACCGCCGTCTCCAACCTACGCTCCGCCCGCGCATGAATAATTTGGTGTTTTTTTGATCTTCTTTTCATAGATGCAATTGTGTTTTGTGTTTGTGTTGTCGCGCTAAATACGCCTTTGGTGGGGCAAACGAGCACGCGCTGCATTTTAGAGCCTTTGGCGGAGGTCGCGCTAAAATACAGCGCGCAAACGGGATAGCGCGCGCGCTATCCCAAGTTTACAGCGCTCTAAAATACAGCCTCTGCCGGAGATGCTCTAAGGACGAGACTAGCTGGCGGCCGGCTGCTCGTTAGTGCCATCGAGCGGCCTCCTGTTTAAAGAAAGTTTCCAGGTCCCGGCTTGCTTCAGCCAAAATAGAAAGGAAAGTGCTAGGCGTTTCCCGGAAGATGGGGGAGCTCCCATCGTCCTGCTTCCCGTGTTGAAACGTGTTCATTTGCTGGAAAACATCCCGCGTTTACTGCATATGTCCCCGCTTTTGCTTCCGAAGCAAAAAAAAGGTTCGTTTTAAAAATAGAACGTCTCGCTGGAGACCATGCAGCAAAAAAAATGTGCTAATGCAGCAAAACAAACTTCGCCGGAGACATCGTCGGAAACAACTCGTTGATGACCCTCGCCGGAGACCATGCAGCAAAAAAAGTTTCCGGCGAAGTCGGTTTTGCTGCATTAGCACAATTTTTTTGCTGCATGGTCTCCGGCGAGACGTTCTATTTCTAAAACGAACCGTTTTTTTTTTGCTTCGGAAGCAAAAGCGGGGACATATGTAGCAAAAGCGGACCGTTTTGCAGCAAAAACAAAATTTGGGAAGATTTTAGGAATAAACGCAGGGGGAGGAGGACGATGGGAACCCCCCATCGTCCGGGGGATCCACATCATTTTCCAAATAGAAAACAAACGGTCTTTGCACACGACCTTAATCGGTCTCGCCTGCCCAAAATACGGTCAAGTGATCCAGGGCGTGAACTTTCTCCCCCTCAATCTCCTTGGTTTCCACCCCCAGCACTGCCGGCTCGAAAACCAGCAAGAAAATACACAACAGCGATGTAGAACAAGGCAATAACAACAACATATACGAAGAAAAGTTGCTGGGTGTTTCCAAAACATGATTCTATGGTAAACCTATCTCCCTGGTTCAAATATGTCCTTAATATTTGGCACAGTTCTCCTAGAATTTGCTTGTTCTAGGAGAACATCCCTAGTACTAACAAGAATCAAAAGTTGCCTTATCGTGTTTTGAGGTTGTATCGCCAAGAACCGAAGTTGTCTCGTCAGACCCAGAAGTTGTTCCGTTGGGCATCGAAGTTTCCTCGCCGAGCAAAAGTTGCTTTGTTAGGCATAAAAATTGCTCCGTCGGGCTCCGAAGTTGCCTCATGGGCTTCAAAGTTTCCTCGCCAGGCTCCATATTTGCCTCGTCAGACTCTGAAGTTGCCTAGCCGGGAAACAAAGTTGCCTCACCGGGCTCTGAAGTTGCCTCGTCGGACTCTGAAGTTGTCTCATCGGGCTTCGAAGTTTGCCTCGTCAGGCACAAAAGTTGCCTGTCGGGCTCAAAAATTGCCTCACCAGGCAAAAATTGACTCGCTAAACTCCTAAGTTGCCTTGTTAAGGACAGAAGTTGTCTCATCGGGCAACAAAGTTACATCGCCGGACTCTAAAGTTGTCCCGTCAGGCACATAAGTTGCTCCGTCGAATACCAAAGTTGCTCCATCAGGCACCAAAGTTGCTCTGCCGAGCACCAGATAAGGCACAAAATATACAAGTTGCCTCGTCAAGCTATACAACATCTCAACAAGGATAGTTGCTACATTGCTATATACTTGCCTACTTGTCATACTTGCCTGCTAGAAAGTTTCCTATATTATTAACAAATTCCAAACAAGTAAAAATTGCCTAAAACATGATTTAAATTGCCTAAATTCACTTTAAAACGCCATATCATATTACTAGAAAATTTCTTACATTGTTAACAAATTCCAAAAAAGTAAAAATTGCCTAGAACATGATTTAAATTGCCTAAATTCACTTTAAAATGCCATATCATATTACTAGAAAATTTCCTACATTGTTAACAAATTCCAAAAAAAGTAAATATTGCCTAAAACATGATTTAAATTGCCTCAATTCACTTTTTAAAGGTCATATCATACTACTAGAAAATTCTCTACATTGTTAAGAAAATCCAAACAAGTAAAACTTGCCTAGAACATAGTTTAAGTTGCCTAAATTCACTTTATAAAGTCATATATCATACTACTAGAAAACTGACAAAATTGTTCAGAAAATCCAAACAAGTAAAACTTGCCTAGGACATGATTTAAATTGTATAAAGTCACTTTAAAAAGACATATCATAGCACGTAAAATTCCGTAAAAAAAATGAGGAAAACACTCTGCTCTTTCAATGTCGGTATCCACGCAGATATCAAAAGTGCACACATACTACTGATCGATAATATTCCACAAACATCAATCCGCAAGTAGCAACCACATGGAAATCAAATCATGCGCTGGCACGAACACTAGAAATCTGCAGCCAAATTTTCAGGACACGCCGGCTTGGGGATGATCACGGTACCTCGCCAGTAGAACAAATCCCTCTCCCCGCCTAAGCTATAACGCAGCCAAAGAACCTACATCTCCCTGGTGCGGCTGGATTTGGAGATCAAGAAGAGCAGAAAAAAACCTGGAAAAATCCATCGAACCGGGTCTGACAGCTCGTCCGCCTCCCCTCGCCGATATACCAGACTCTATCCGCCTCCCGCCGGCGTAGCGTGAGTTTCGCCTCCGAAAACCTCCGTGTGCCGCTCCTGCTCGGAAAAAAAGGTGTGCGGAGTGCCGCGACGTGCCTCCCTCTCCACCGTCACCAGAAACTAGTACCCTCCACGCCACCGCAGCGCACTGCTTCACCACCCGCAACTTGCCCTCCTTTATCGCCGTTTGCGGATGATGAACCCTACGAGATGCCCATTGTCGCGTGAGGACAAGAGGAGACGGAAAGGTGAAAGAGTGGGGAAATTTGACCGGAAACGACAAAATCTAGAGCGGTGCAGGTAGAAAAGACGCTGGACTCTCCTCTGTTCCAACTTGTCGCGCAACGCGAATCAGAGCGCGCACGGACGGCGCATTCTCCTCTGTCCCAACTTGTCACGCGACGCGAATCACAGTGCGCGACGGACGGCGCACGAGCGGCCGCTTGGAGATGACAGAAAGCGCGCGTCTCGATTGTTAGCTTTTGGGTACAAATAAAAACCTGATTCACTTGAGTTACTCCAAATCATCATCCTCGCTGCCTGCCGACCATCTGGGTCATGCTCACCTCTACCGCATGTGCCCACTACCTAACAGCGTCTTCACTCGCCTATCCAGAACGCTGATTTCAGGGTGTGTTTTTGTCCGGACACCGAAAATTCCAGTCGCGTTTTTAGGACTCCAGTTTCATTTGAATTTAGGCCAACTTTGGTCCGGACTTTCCAGGCCATTCCTATCATTCTAGGAATGTCGGATGAAGCGAATTCCGCCTCGGAACCCCGTGGAGGACCGCCGGATAATAACTGCGCGTCGCTTCGGCCACGCGTCGCTGTAATGTCGCGCCACTGCTGCCTCCTCAGCTGCCGCGACGGACCGACGGGCAATAACTTTCCGTCGTTTCCCCTTTTCCCGCCCTCGTCGCTATACCCCTCCCTCACCACCCGCCTCGGCCTATAAAAGGCGTACCCCTCGCCGGAGCCCTTCACACTCCCTCATAGCTCCCCAGGTCTCCCAACTCCGGCGAACCACACACTCCGGCAAACACACTCCCCTCACTTCCCATGGTTGAGCGCTTTCCCGGCGATCCCACGGCGGCGAACGGCTTCGGCCGCCGCATGCTCCAGCCGTGGGAGGCGCGCATGTTGTATGACGCCGGATACATGGCACCGCCCGACGTTCGCCTTCCCCCCGGCTGGAAGCTCAGCGCCGGCGGGATACCGATTCCGCTGGTGCCCAAGGACGAAGAAATGGTGGAGCAGATCCAGGCGGCCATCGACGGCATGGAAGAGCCGGATCTTGCTGAGGATCCGGGCAATCTTCTCTACTAGGAGAATTTTTTTGCGGACCGGCGGCTCTAGGAGCTCGCCCTCCATGAGGGGCCGCCGGGGTCGCCACCGAAGCAGAACAACGTGGTGTCGCGCCGCCGCTGGTGGAGCGCTGTCGGGCGAACTCTCGTCGCCGTGCTTGAGCACATCCATGCTGGCAACACTCCTCGCCTTGGCTTCCCCCACAACGCGACGCCGGCATCAAGGGCGAGGGCCCTTCCTCCGGCCAACTAGTTGCCGAGGAGGATGGCCAGCCTCTCCTCCTCCTCCACAGCCTCGGCGTCCCTCTACTCCGGGTCCATGCCGGCGACATCGCCGCCTCTACGGTCGATCAAGCACGAGCCGGAGACGCCGGTTCGCTCGCCGACGAGGACAAGGGCGCCCGACATCGTCATCAACGAGTCGCGCGCGTCCTCGCTGCCAACTGAGTGTCCCTGGCTCCGCCAGCCGAAGCCAGAGCCTATCGATTGGGCAGTGTCGGTCGACGAGGATGCCTTCGCCATGAAGATGGCGATGGAGATGTCCCTGCGAGAGTCGGCCCCACAGCCGCCGGTGGAGCCGTCCTTGCCTGGTCCAGGGCGGACTAGGAGGAGGAGGAAGGCCTCCGCATTCAGCGCCACCAGGAGCTGGCCGAGCGCCAGGCGTGATCCGGCCGCATCCTCGCCTACCAGGGCGCCCCACTTGTCTTCCTCGACGATGATGACGCCGGCCCCTCCCACCAGTCCTGGAGGTGCAGCGACGCCGACCATGCGAGCTCCATCCCACCACAGCCGCCGAGCGACGACGACGATGGCAGCGACGACGGCGACAAGACTGATCCTGGCTACATGTCCTTCTACGACAACTTCATCATGTAGAAGCGGCGTTCGGCATCGGCGGTGGCCTCGGCGAGTGTGCTACCTATTATATTTTTCTAGTTTTTTTTATCTAAATGTAGTTTAAATTCGATATACGCCTATATTCTCCCTCAATTAATAAAATTTGCCTTAATTCGCCCAATTCGACTGAATTTTATCCGAACGCGAGAACTCGTCCTGGGAACGTGAGTGGGAAACTCGGCGTTCCCAAGCCGAAAATGAGTTTCGTCTGGCCATATTTTAATCCGGATTTTGGCCTAGGAACATCCAACGAGTGGGTATTCTCTAAGCTCACTGCATTGGGTCGGCGCTACAGAGGACGAGGCGACGGTGGGAGGACCCGAATGGCAGCGAAGGAGGAGAAGGAGAAGGAGGAGACAGAGGATACGCCGATCGATGACTAGCAGACGAAGGAGGAGGACATGTAGGAGCTCGATTTCGACAACATCGACGATGAAGAGGATCCCGTGGACCAACAGTCCCTCCTCGCGTCTTTCTAAATGACGCGCGATGAGAAGGCCACCAATGTCATTGGCGTGACAGTCGAAGGCCACGTCATTGCGGCCTAACTGCTGAGTAGGATGAGAGGGGTCAGCGCTTCATGGCCGTCGAGTGGGAGGCCTCGACAAAGCAGCATGCCTAGTAGGAGGCCAGCGGAGGAGCAGGACACATGCTACAAAGGCCTTCTGTTGTAGGCCGCCTGCGATGCTAGTGCGGTGAAGTGGGAGCGTGAGAGTCGCCAACGAACCACGCCAACAGCGTCAGCCGCATTGCACGGCCACACGTTGCCACGACTACGAGAAGAACACAGGCGACGGCAACTGCAACGACAACGGTGGAAGAACCGCGATCGCCGGTGGAGAGCGTGGGAGGCAGCCCATACAACATAGGCGATCGGGCACCAGCAAAAGGCCTAGTTAGCATTTATCAAAAATATGGATAAGCCTAGCTAGCATTTACTCCTTTGCATTTATTTAGTAATAAATCATATAAAGAGACACGACTTAGAGCATCTCTAACAGATCTAAGTATCAATTTCATGTGTTTACTTATATACCTGGATCTCTTTTGCCATAGTTGAGAAGTGATAGTCTTGCATCTTATTGATATAACTTTGCTGATTCAACAATGATAGTCAATTGTATTGACCATTGGTCTTAGTATATGATAGAGCGTACAAAAATAGACAACTGTGTTCTTATGCTTTCAAATCCACATGCCCTGAACAAAATTCATAGGTTGAGTTTCATATAACCGTTAAGGTCATAAAAAAACGTGTGGCATCCCGCAAAACCACTACTAGAAAATCGCGTTGAATTTGTGCATTGCATCGTCATCGTCGCATGTTGTTTGTCAAAAACTATTTTTGCAAACCCCGATTTGTTTTCCAAACGCCCATCTTTTATTAAAACGCCAAACCCCGGATCTCCGGACTATTTTTGTTTTGTTGCTATCGGGTTTCAAACGGCCCAATTCAATTAAATAAAATATTTAATTATTTTTGCGGGGGCAGTCGAACGGGCCGTTCCGACCCGAACGACCACCCCCTAGAAATATAAAACGGTCCACCCACATGCCCCATCTAATCCTACAGCTACCCAGAAACCTACCCAACCCTCCCCTCCACATCACCCCCACCTATCCTAAGCCGCCACCTCACCCTCTCTCTATCCCCAACCAACCATGTGCTGCCACATGGCCTAATCTCTCTTCCTCTCTCTCCTCTCCCTCTCCCACCAACCACACACGCCTGAACCGCCCCTGCCTAGCCTCCCACGCCCTCAGTCCCACCCCACCGCCGGGCCCACCTTCCAAAGGCCAGTGACGCACCTCCCTCACCCGGCCTCCTCTCCCCGGCCCACCTCTCTGGCCACGCCCCCCCGCGCTCCACCCCCGCGCGTGCCTCCCCCCACCCTCCCTCACCCGACGCCACCGCTCCCTCCTCCTCCTCCTCCCAAGTGGTCCTCGGCCGTGCCGACCCGCACCGGCTCATGGTCCTCTCCCCGCCTCAGCTCCTTCCCTCCTCGCTCCCCAACCACCACCTCCCACAGCGCTCGCCGCAGCCGCCCCTCCGGTGGCGTCGCCGCCTCGCCGCCCTTGGTCCCTTTCGCCAGCGCCCTTCGCTCGCACCCGCGCCAGTCCGCCGCTCCCTCCCCGGCCTCCGCGTCCCGCCAGCGCCGCAAGGCTCGCGCTCACTCGCCGCCTCCGCCCAGCGCCTCCGCCCCCTCCGCCATGAGTCCCGCCCGACCTCGCTCCTGGCGCCGCTTCCGCCCAGCGACCTCCGCTCTGCCGGTGCTCGCCCGCCGCCCAGCGACCTGCTCCCGCGCTCGCTCCCGCCCGAGCCGGGCCGTCGTCTGCCGGGCCAGGCCTTCCCGAGGCGTCCTCCGCCGTGGGCTTCCGCGGTGCTCGTCCCGGCCGAACCGCCGTTGCGTCGTCTCCGGCCTCTCCCTCGGCGCGGTCCGCAAGCCACCCCACCAGCGATCCCCTCTCGTGCCGCTGCCGTGGGCGTCGGTGTGCCAAGCCATCAAGACGGAGGCGAAGGGCGAACCTCTGCCGAGGACAACCGGACGTGAAACCCGACAAGCGACAAGGCCTACATCGACAGCGGCACCCTCCGCACAACCTCGTCCCGCCGAAGAGCGAACCTCAAGTTTTACCCAACCTTCGGTGAACCAAGATCGTCGAGAAAACGGCGGTCCCACAGGAACTCGTGTACCCCGGCGCCCGAGCGACAAGTATCTCCTCGAATGCGGACCACGAAGGCGCCAAGATCGCCACATGCCACAAGTCGCACCGGACGCCAAGTACTTCACCGAAGCCAAGACCGACTTCGATGGCGGGCCCGGGCCGATAAGACCTAGTAACGGCAAGACCGACCACTGGGACGACAAGATACGCATGCGATAAGAACGCCCGCCGGAAGAATCCGTCGCCCGACACCGACCAAGTTACTGCTCCACGGGCGAGAACCCCCGATGCGACAAGTGCTTCGTCCCGAACGCCATGACCGACAACGTGACCCGAAGACCCCCGGATGCGACAAGATCCACTACCCCGGAATCCGAGAACGCTTCCGCCGAACCCCGAACCCCAGATCCGTCGAACCCTGGACCCCGAGACCGACCCCGACCCCGAACCCCGGAACCCAAGTTCGTCGAGCCCCTCTGATGTGTGACCCTTTTCCTCGAACCCTATTTTATAACATAATAACTTGATGCATGTTTAATTGTCATCCATCTCGCATGCATGTCATTGGTTTGGGGCCTTCCGCCGATTCACCTAATAACTAAATATGGGGCCCATATGCGGGCAAATCTAGTCTCATATCGGCCTCATTTAAACTTGTAGCGAACGGTGATATATTACATCTTGCTAAAACAACATTTCATTTATGGGTAATTAAATAACTTGAACCATTCAACTAATTGCCGGGACCCCGGTTCCACTTAATTTGACCTAATTGCATCGCACCTTTGCCATGTCATCCATCATGCATGCATCATGCCGATCTTCTGCCGTTGTATTAAATCTTGCATCCGGTGTTTCTCCTAGTGTTTTGGTTCTTCGCGGATAAGGCCGTTGAGTTGATGTGAGCTTCGCCCCGATCTTCGGTTGAACCTTCGGCATGTTTTCGATGAGCATCTCCCCTTTCTACCTATCTTACTTTTATAGTATTTACTTCCCTCTGTTGATCTTTGCTATACGTGTTGCGATGCTTTAGATTTCGTGCCGTGATATCCCTTGCAGCCATATATAGCCTTGGACACATCCTATTACCTGTTGCTTGGTAGATAGTTGGACCCGCGTGTCGTAGTCGCTTGCTCCTGTGTTTTGTTTGTCGTCAAGCACCACCTTTGTTGGAGAATTGCCGCATGTTGGCGTTGAAAATGATCATGGTTTACTTATTGACTTTAATTACTGTTTAACAACTAAAATTGAATTAAGCAGAGGCATCGGTGGGTGATAGGTAAGATTTGGTTTCGAGCCCACTTGTGTCCCGTGGGACCGAGTTCTTGACACTGTTCGAGATCGGCGCGCTAACCACGGTGGGAGATATGGGCCCCCATTGATAATTACCGATTTCAAAGTATTGTCTTGGGGCCACAAGTAGTTTGGGGCTTTATTACTATCTGTACTTATGCCATGCTTTTTGCTTTATTTACGATTGTGCGAGTAACGCACTGCATCGCTTTGTTTAGGCGGAATGTTTTCGCGGTGTCGGCGATCCCGATTGGGGACTCTGCGTAGATTCACGACCATTGTCGCAAACCACGAGTCCGTCTCGAGGAGGCCGACTTCGTTGCGGGTGTACTTAGTGGGGTGGCCCCGGTGCTTGCTTTGGGTCCGGAGCGTCGTGACTTAGGCCCCGCCGACATCTTAGATGGGTGTATGTTAACGATCGGCAAAAGGGTCGAAGTGCTGTGGATGCTTTGGTGCACCCACAGGTTAAATCTTTTCGAGCCGTGTCGGTTATGGACGACTTGGAGCACAGTGTCTGATCATAGACAACTATAACTAAAGTTTACTGTTTTAAATTGACTTGTTTCCAATATGATTAGTAATCAACTTCACTACAACGGAATGGCTAAGTAAAAGTACCAACAATTGCTGGGTTTTGGGTTCATCTCATGCTAAATGTATCTGACTAGTAAGTGTTGCCACTATCACGGAATGATTAACTAAAAGTGCCCACTGCTTATTTTTATCAGGATGATTATCTAAACCTGACTAGTAAAGTGCCGCAACTATAACTGATTAAGTAAAACTGCCAACTGTGTGAGTTCCTCGGCTGACTTCCTCGTTTGTTCTCGAGGGGGAAACGCCAGGAAGGGTTTGTTTGGTGATAGCTTCAGGTTGGATCCGGTTAGGATACTCTTATCCCTCTCTGATATCCGCCAGATGTATCGAGTCTCTATAGGTTGTTTAGTGCATCTTTGTGCGCTTGATCCACCATACCTATGTGGCGAGGACCTTGAATTCTAGCCTCGCCGTGTCTTGGCCTCGATCTTGGCGCTCCTTTTTCCTTTGCCCTTTGTCGGCACCTTTTGTTTAAGCAGGTTTTGAGATCGGCGCGTTAGCGAGGTTACCCTTCGGCTTTGGGCGAGTTATGGGCGCCATTAGTTATTCTTGAGGCTCTGCCCATTTGCTTCTTGTCCGTGGTCGGACGCTCTACCGTTCGAGGTGATTTGGATCTTTGTATATAATATTTGTATTCTTGACTCTTTGAGTCATTTGTTGTATATATCTCATGCTGTGGGTCCCATCGAGGACTGTTGTGTAATGTTATTACTTTGCTTTCCACCCATGCGAAAGTGCTGGTGAGCACCGAATCGTTTCTATGCGGGTTTGGCGAATTCGCTAAAACTTGCATAGGGCGATCGAGGTGTTGAGTGGTATCGAGCTCGGTTGCGATACCCTGAAGTCGACTGTGGGATAACCTAGCTAACGGCCAAGTAAGTGTCAAAATTATTTTGAAAATCGGTTGGATAGTTACGGTTAGGTCGATTTTACTCCTTACCCTGCTATTCTCCTCTTATCTCGGCGTGTTTTGAATCGCTCTCTTCTCTCTTCGAGTCCAGGATATCTCGTGGTTGGGTTCCGTCGTACCTTCAGGGTTTCGCTTCCTCCTTTGGAAACGGTGTTCTACCGTCCGGTGTTCAAGCTGCCTGATGAATCCGTCTACGGTGTTACCATTCTTTGTTCTTTGTTTGTGCCTTCCGGTGTTTTCCGACGCGACGTTATCCTCTATGCCAGATCCGATGCAGGGTCTGCATCACTCCTTTGTTCCGAACCTCGCTTGTCGACATCTTCAGTCTGAATCCTGTGAGTTGGTTGCATAATCTGTCTATTCGTGTATATAGTAATGCTTTGAGTGCGGGATGGAGTCGCGACCATACCACTACTCTTAACATTCGCTTATGTACATTGAATGGTGGATCGATGCAATTTTACTCCTTCCATGGAAGTTAGAGGTGGCCTTACCTTTAACTTCGTCCGTTGTTTATCCGGAGTGTTCTCTTGTGAGCAGGACAACGACCTCTTGTTAGTGGTGTCTCGAAGATACGCAGGCGAGAAGATTGATCGCCGACCTTCCTTCCGGTACCATGAGGCGGATCTCGAGGCGAGATCCTTGTTAGTGGTGTCGAATTGTGGCATCCATAAAACCACTACTAGAAAATCGCGTTGAATTTGTGCATTGCATCGTCATCGTCGCATGTTGTTTGTCAAAAACTATTTTGCAAACCCGATTTATTTTCAAACGCCCATCTTTTATTAAACGCC
Source organism: Avena longiglumis (assembly GCA_030063025.1). Classification (NCBI taxonomy): domain Eukaryota; kingdom Viridiplantae; phylum Streptophyta; class Magnoliopsida; order Poales; family Poaceae; genus Avena; species Avena longiglumis. The sequence goes on along the minus strand of CP125976.1, from coordinate 491,443,339 downwards.
AAACCCGGATCTCCGGACTATTTTGTTTTGTTGCTATCGGGTTTCAACGGCCCAATTCAATTAAATAAAATATTTAATTATTTTTTGAGGCGAGTCGAGCAGCCGTTCAGGCCACCCCTAGAAATATAAAACGGTCCACCCACATGCCCCATCTAATCCTACAGCTACCCAGAAACATACCCTCCCTCCACATCACCCCACCTATCCTAAGCGCCACCTCACCCTCTCTCTATCCCCAACCAACCATGTGCGCCACATGGCCTAATCTCTCTTCCCTCTCTCTCTCCCTCTCCCACCAACCACACACGCCTGAACCGCCCCTGCCTAGCCTCCCACGCCCTCAGTCCCACCCCCACCGCCGGGCCCACCTGCCCGGCACCAGGCCGCGCCTCCCTCACCCGGTCAACCTCCTCTCCCGGCCCACCTCTCAGCCCGCCCCGCTCCACCCAGCAGCGTGCCTCCCCGCACCCTCCCTCGCCCGACGCCACCGCTCCCCTCCTCCCTCCTCCCCTCAGTGGTCCCCTCGCCCAGCAGCGTGCCGACCACTTGGCTCCATACAGTCCTCTCCCGCCTCAGCCCCCTTCCCCTCCCGGCGCTCCCCAACCACCACCTCCTGGCCTTTCGCGCGGCCGCCCCCTCCGGCGTCGCCGCCTCGCCGCCCGCGGTCCTTTCGCCGCGCCCATCGCTCAACGCCCGCCCGTCCAGTGCGCTCCGGCTCTCTGCCCGGCCTCCGCCGTCCCGCAGCCAGCAGCGCCCGCCTCATGAGCTCCGCCTCGGACGCCTCCGCTACCCGCTGCCCTCCGCCCTCCATCGCGAGTCACGCCCAGCCTCCGCTCCTGCCCGGCCTTCGCCGCCGCCCAGCGACCTCCGCTCTGCCGGTGCTCGCCGCCCGCCCCAGCGACTGCTACTCCGCGGCGCTTTCGCTCCGCCCGCCGGGCCGTCGTCTGCGCCCGGGCCTTGAGCCCCGCCCGCCGAGAACCGTCTCCGCCGTGGGGCTTCCCCCTGCCGGTGCTCGTCCCCGGCCAGCAACCGCCGTTCGCGTCCGTCTCCGGCCTCTCCCTCGGCAGCGGTCCGCAAGCCACCCGCGACAGCGATCCTGCCTCTCCGTGCGGCTGCCGTGGGCGTCGGTGTGCCAAGCCATCAAGGCGGAGGCGAAGGGCGAACCTCTGCAGGACAACGGATGTGGAAAACCCGACAAGCGACAAGGCCTACATCGGCAGCGGCACCCTCCGCACAACCTCGTCCCGCCGCTGAAAGCGAACCTCAAGTTTTACCCAACCCGGTGAACCAAGATCGTCGAGAAAACCGGCGGCCCGGTCCCGAACTCGTGTAATTCCCGAGCGCCCGAGCGACAAGTATCTCCCTCGAATGCAGACCCGAGCGGAAGGGCGCCAAGATCGCCACATGCCACAAGTACCGCACCGGACGCCAAGTACTTCACCGAAGCCAAGACCGACTCGATGGCGCGGGCCCGATATGAACCTAGTAGCAGCAAGACCGACCTGGGACCCGACAAGATACGCATGCGATAAAACGCCCGCCGGAAGAATCCGCGTGACACCGACCAAGTTACTGCTCCACGCCGAGAACCCCGATGCGACAAGTGCTTCGTCCCGAAAACGCCATGACCGACAACGTGACCCGAAGACCCCCGGATGCGACAAGATCCACTACCCCGGAATCCGAGAACGCTTCCGCCGAACCCCGAACCCCAGATCCGTCGAACCCTGGACCCCGAGACCGACCCCGAACCCCGGAACCCAAGTTCGTCGAGCCCCTCTGATGTGTGACCCTTTTCCTCGAACCCTATTTTATAACATAATAACTTGATGCATGTTTAATTGTCATCCATCTCGCATGCATGTCATTGGTTTGGGGCCTTCCGCCGATTCACCTAATAACTAAATATGGGGCCCATATGCGGGCAAATCTAGTCTCATATCGGCCTCATTTAAACTTGTGTAGCGAACCGGTGATATATTCTGTCTTGCTAAAACAACATTTCATTTGCGGGGTAATTAAATAACTTGAACCATTCAACTAATTGCCGGGACCCCGGTTCCGCTTAATTTGACCTAATTGCATCGCACTTTTGCCATGCCATCCATCATGCATGCATCATGCCGATCTTCTGCCGTTGTATTAAATCTTGCATCCGGTGTTTCTCCTAGTGTTTTGGTTCTTCGCGGATAAGGCCGTTGAGTTGATGTGAGCTTCGCCCCGATCTTCGGTTGAACCTTCGGCATGTTTTCAGGCGAGCATCTCCCCCTTTCTACCTATCTTACTTTTATAGTATTTACTTCCCTCCTGTTGATCTTTGCTATCTGTGTTGCGATGCTTTAGATTTCGTACCCGTGATGTCCCTTGCAGCCATATATAGCCTTGGACACATCCTATTACCTGTTGCTTGGTAGATAGTTGGACCCGCGTGTCGTAGTCGCTTGCTCTGTGTTTTGTTTGTCGTCAAGCACCACCTTTGTTGGAGAATTGCCGCATGTTGACGTTGAAGATGATCATGGTTTACTTATTGAGCACTTTAATTACTGTTTAACAACTAAATTGAATTAAGCGAGGCATCGGTGGGTGATAGGTAGATTTGGTTTCGAGCCACTTGTGTCCCGTGGGACCCGAGTTCTTGACACTGTTAGAGATCGGCGGCTAACCACGTGGGGAGATATGGGCCCCATTGATAATTACGATTTCAAAGTATTGTCTTGGGGGCCACAAGTAGTTTGGGGCTTTATTACTATCCTGTACTTATGCCATGCTTTCTTTGCTTTATTTACGATTGTGCAGTCTTGCTGTCTTTATTTAGGCGGAATGTTTTCGCGGTGTCGGCGATCCCGATTGGGGACTCCGCACATCGTTCGACCATTGTCATAAACCCGAGTCCGTCTCGGAGACGGCCGACCGTTGCGGTGTACTTAGTGGGGTGGCCCCCGATGCTTGCTTTGGGTCCGGGAGCGTCGTGACTTAGGCCCCGCCGACATACCGATGGGTGTATGTTAGCGTCGGCAAAAGGGTGAAGTGCTGTGGATGCTGGTGCACCCTGCGGTTAAATCTTTTAGAAGCCGTGTCGCGGTTATGGACGACTTGGAGCACGGTGTGCGATCATAGACAACTATAACTAAAGTTCTTGTTTTAAATTGACTTGTTTCCAATATGATTAGTAATCAGCTTCACTACAACGGAATGGCTAAGTAAAAGTACCAACAATTGCTGGGTTTTGGGTTCATCTCATGCTAAATGTATCTGACTAGTAAGTGTTGCCACTATCACGGAATGATTAACTAAAAGTGCCCACGGCTTATTTTATCAGGATGATTATCTAAACGACTAGTAAAGTGCATAACTATAAGCTGATTAAGTAAAAGCCAAGCGTGTGAGTTCCTCGGTGACTTCCTCGTTTGTTCTCGAGAAGCGCGGGATGGGTTTGTTGGTGATAGCGGGTTGGATCCGGTTAGGATACTCTTATCCTCTCGATATCCGCCGGATGTATCGAGTCTCTATAGGTTGTTTAGTGCATCTTGCGCCGCTTGATCCACCATACCTATGTGGCGAGGACACTTGGTCTAGCCTCGATGTCTTGGCCTCGATCTTGGCGCTCCTTTTTTTCCTTTGCCCTTTGTCGGCACCCTTTTGTTTAAGCGGGTTTTGAGATCGGCGCCGTTAGCGAGGTTACCCTTCCGGCAACGGCAGGGAGGTTATGGGCGCCATTGGTTATTCTTGGGGCTCTTAGCCCCATTTGCTTCTTGTCGTGAGTCGGACTCTACCGTTCGGTGATTTGGATCTTTGTATATAATATTTGTATTCTTGACTCTTTGAGTCGCTGTTGTATATATATTACATGGGTCCCATCGAGGTGTTGTGTAATGTTATTACTTTGCTTTCCACCCTTGAAAGTGCTGGTGGGCACCTTGAATCGTTTCTATCGGGTTTGGCGAATTTCGCTAAAACTTGCATAGGGCCGATCTGAGGTGTTACAAAGCGCTCCCGATCCCTCATGCAATTTTCCCATCCACCGCTCCAACCAAAAAGCTACAGTGATGTCTCACTTCTATTCTTGTAGGCAGTTGTTGGGCCTCAAAATCAGAAGTTTGTAGAACAGTAGCAAGTTTCCCTTAAGTGGATTACCCAAAGTTTATCGAACTCAGGGAGGAAGTGGTCAAAGGTTCCCTCTCAAGCAACCTTGCAATCAAGATACAAGAAGTCTCTTGTCTCCCCAACACACCTAATACACTTGTCAGGTGTATGGGTGCACTAGTTCCGGAAGAGATAGTGAAATACAAGTAGTAGCAGTGCCAAAAAATAACCCGACTTCTTTGTTGACGTGGGTTAAAGACTAAAGCAAACAAACAAGCAACAAATCTAATAGCAAATGGTGTTTCAATGTTTAGAAACAAGGCCTAGGGATCATACTTTCACGAGTGAACACTCTCTCATATAAATATCCTCTCTTCATGATACTACTCTTAACTACTCTCCGTTTGGACACTCTAATCCACGACAGGGCCTTCCCCAATCTAGATAACCCCTTTGTCACCTTGAAGCTAGATGGTTCCAACAAACACCACAATTTCATAGAGACATCGAACTCCAAATATAACTCATAACAAATATTCAATCTAGCCAAAGTGCCACACTCGGTATGCACGCTGTCAACTTTCACACACGTGGGGAAAAGCATAGATCTATCAAAGCATACAGAGTATTTATGTAGACTCAAACCTAAGTGCCACCATGGCATGCATGCTTCACTTTCACACACATGGGGAGAGCAGAGATATAATGAAGCACTTGAGTAGCAAGGTAGATCTACTTGATTACAAAGCTCATGACCACAACAAGTGAAGGTTTGTGACATAGTAAATCAAAAAATTCACGGATCACGACAGAAGCCAAGATCTAATCTAGGAGATGCAAATAAGGGAATAGATGAGATCTTCATACCCTTGAAGATCGCATCGGAGCGTTCCAGGAACGTGGGTGATGGTCGTACTCGCTTCTCCTCCTCGCGATCCGATCCGATCTAACACAAGTGGCGATGCCTTCTCAGAGATGCACCGTGCGGCACCTCGGCGTCTCCTCCTTCCTCGGTCCAGCAAGTATGGTGGAGAGCGGATTGGATCTACAGCAACGGTAGCGGTGCAAGTGGTGGAAGTTTCTGTGAGCTTCGCCGATCGGGAGGAGAGAGAGAGAGAGAGGAGGCGGCAGGCGGCTGGGGCTTGAGGAGGAGGTGTGGGAGGGTGTGCCCCAGCCCTCTTTATATAGAGGGTGGGCGTGCCTGCCTCCCAAGCCCTAGGGCGGCCAAGGAGGGAGGTGGGGGCAGTTCCTCCCTACAAGCTCTAGTGTTTGCCCTAGGTTTGGCCACGGCTAGGCCTATGGGGCCTTTTTGGCCCAATCTTGGCCAGGGCACTCCCTCATGAGGCCCATGCCCCCTCCCGGCAGGTGGGGCCCTGTTGGTCCCCCTCCGGAAGGTTCTAGAAGCTTTCGGTACAATACCGATTAACCCGAAACAATTCCGAACTCCCAAAACTGCATTGCCTTATATGAATCTTATTCTCCGGACTATTCCAGAACCTCTCGTGATGTCCCGGATCCCATCCTAGACTCCGAACACCAACTCATAAACCAATTATCCAATCTATCCTAGCGTCGAGACACGTTAAGTGTGTGACCCTTCGGGTTCGAGAATATGCAGACATGATGTAACACCCTCAGAATCGGACCTATGCAAGTTTGAGCAAAATTCACCAACCACATAAAGCTTGATTCAAAGGTACCGAGCACTTTAAATGCGGGTGAAAGCGAAGTAATAACATTACACAGCAGTCCTCGATGGGACCCGCGAATATATAACAATGACTCCATGAGTCAAGAATACGAATATCTGGTACAAAGATCAAAACACCTTGAAAATATGGGCGTCGACTACGGACAAAGATGCAAATGGGGCTAAGAGCCACGAAGAATAACCAATGGCGTCCATAACCCTGCCGAGCCAAGCGGAAGGGTAACCACTAACAGCGTCGATCTCAAAACCTGCTTAACAAAGGGTGCCGACAAAGAAGCGAGGAAAACAAAGAAGGGCGTCGATGCGAGGCGATTGCAGCCCGAGGCTAGAGTTGGCCGGTCTAGCCTACATAGGTATGGTGGCGGCGGCGTGAGCGTGCTAAACCACCTATAGAGACTCTGGCTGGCGGCAATCGGAGAGGGTAAGATAGACCTATCGGATCAACACAAGCTAACACCAAACAAACCCATCCTGGTGTTTCCCCCTCGAGACCAAATGAGGAAGTCAACCAAGGAACTCACACAGTTGGCAGTTTTACTTATTCAGTTATAGTTGCGGCACTTTACTAGTCAGGTTTAGGTAATCATCCTGATAAAATAAGAAGTGGGCACTTTTAGTTAACCATTCCGTTATAGTGGCAACACTTACTAGTCAGATACAATTAGCATGAGATAACCCCAAAACCCAGCAGTTGTTGGTACTTTTATTCAGCCATTTCGTTGTAGTTGCAATACTTACTAGTTAGATACAATTGTCGCGTGACAACAAAAAGAAGCGGTGTGGGCCCGAGGTTAGTGTAGCCATTTGCATTATAGTGGTAGCTATAGTCATTATAAGTCAAATTTATGGTAGGCTTTGGTTAATAGCGTACTGATGGAATCTTTATCGAGTAGATCCATGTCATGAGACATTTGAAAGTTTTGCCGACGGGGTTTTAATGGCAACTGCGCTCGATCAGCCTCGGAAGGCCGTCAAAAGGTAGCGAACTCGCATTTGAATCACGGTTAGGAAATGTTTGGAGACACTGGGTAAGCCCGGGGCCCGGACTCGGGTTTAGTCGGCAGCAGACCGAAGGCTGGGGTGTGCGATGCCAGCGTGTCCTCTGACTACAAACGATGCGTTATTAACATCGTAAGCACAGATTTAAATCTGATGGCATGGCATGATGCGGATGGTAAATAGAGCCTCAAACTGGTTGTGGCTGAAATAGTGGATCAGGCTGAAACAGGAGTCCCGCCTCAGGATGTGGATGTATGATAAATCGAGGCTTGGTATCGAAGTAACAAGATGTACGGGACACGGTGATTTGAGCAAATATTTCTGTCTTGTTTTCCTTTCAATTTTGGTTGTTAGCGAAATTAAAGTGACGATAAGTAAACTAGGATCGTCTCCATAAATAAATAAATATGACGTACAAGCGGCATGACACATCGGCACTTGGGCAAGCGGCTCGTCAGCTATCTGCCAAACGGGTATTAGGATGATAAAAGGGCGTATAAAGGGTGGGGATGTCGAAAGAATTGAAAACTGGGCATGCAGGATAGCGGACAGGGAGGAATAAATGCTAAAAGTAAGATGGGTAGAAGGGAGATGTGGCACGAAAACATTCTGGGGTTTTAAGAAGATGCGGTGACTCACATCAACTGTGACCTTATCGTACCAAAACACTGAAGAGCAGGATGCAATATTTGTGCAGACGGAAGATGGGCGCCCGATGGCGTATGATGCAGTGCGTGCGGTGGGTCGAGATTGGCGGATGGGGGCAGTTGTTTGGATGGTTGAGTTGTTTGTGCCATTTAAGTGTTTGTGGTGAAGATGACATAGGGTTGCATTTAATTTTAAATGAGCCGTGTGAGACTAGAGTTGTATATATTTAATTAAGTGAATAAATAGGCCCCAGGCAAAGAATGCATGTGATGACAGTTAAATAGTTGTCATTTGTAAAATAGGGTTTTAGGATGAGGGTCTCGACGATTAGGGATTTGATTAGGTCAGGGAGTTCGGATGCGGGGTTTGGGGTTAGGATGGCGGTCTTGGTTGGCGTGGGGTGCCGTGCCGTGGCGTCTGGGAGGTCGTGTGGCGGTCATGGTCTGGGGTGTCGGTGTCGATTGGTCACCGGATTATGATTAACTGATCTCGTGTTGCGTCCGGGGGTCGCGTAGATGTAAACTCCTGGTTTCCGTGATGGGGTTCATAGGTTTGTGGGTGTGCGTTGTGGTGGCAGGGCGATTAGTGTGGACATCAGTGTGGGGAGGGGGGGTGGGGTTGGGTTGGGATGGTTGGGGTGGTGGGTGGTTTGGGTGAGATTTGGTGGGCCAGGATTTGGGATGGTGAGCAAATGTCCGTGCACTGGGTTTGTAATCAAAATTTGGGCTGCCGTGCAGTCAGCGTTCTGGTGGTGGTTTGGGGATTGTGATCTTGTCGATGGCGGTGTGGAGCCCGTGGCTCCATTGGTCATGTCATTGCCAGACCCGCGGGGTTCAGTCAGTCCGTATATGTTCCTTCGTGGGGTTGGGTCGCCTGGTTCGATCTGGTTCCGACGGGTGCTTTCATGGAGTGTCGCGGTGTGGGCGTGTCTCAGGAGGACCGTCATCGTGCAGTGCTCCAGTCACTGAGACTGTGATCACTCTGGCCTCAGCTTTCAGGGGTTGTCTCATGGTGGGGTACATTAGATGAACGCGTGTGCGGTCTGGTTGCTTGGTTTGGGTGCATCATCATGTCATTATACAGTGTGGTCTCATTGATAATCGACTCATGTCTGTAGTTTGAGAGCAGCAACCATCGTTAGTCAATGAGCTGGTCATGGGGCCACTGGGGACGCGGTGTTGCGACCGCAAGTGTTAAGTTTAAAACTGTGCAGTTCTGGCATGGAATATAAACTTTGTCTTGAATTAAGATTGTAATAACGTCTTTATTGTTGCCCTCTGAGGCTATCAATTCCATGGTCTCCACTTTTTAGAGTCGATGATCTGGTTTACGTTGGCAGCAATCTAGCACCCGCTGGCGCAGATTAATGGTCGTGTTTTGCCGTGGAGGTTTTGATACATTGGATCTCACGATAGGATGCATGTGTGCTGTGGGTCTTGGATCTTATCGCTGTATGATGCGGATTGCCAGAGCTTTGCGGTTGATATTTAACTGATCTCTGTCTCATCGGTCCGGAATACCAGCTTCATTGATGAAGTTTCACGTCCAGCTCCTTCATGGCCTGCGTGACCCATGTATTACTTCTGTGGTCGATTCTTTGCTGCGGCTATAAACAAAGCTCCATTCCGAAATATAGCGTATCGTAAGTTTTAAGTCATCGCGTGATTGTGAGGCAGCATCGTGACCGCTACGTAATTCATCCTCCATAGACTAAGAACATTTTAGCTGTTCGCCTTTAGGATGTTCTTCCGGGTGTCCAGTGTTTCCTCGATCCTTTGGTATAGTCGGAGCTAAGGCATTAGACATCGGTCTGGTACGCCGCGTGAGACCTGTGGCGGGGCATAGAACTTATCATAGCTTCTCTGTCATTCTCCATAGTGGACAGGCCTTTGCTCGTATCTTTTTGGTAACAGACTGCTTGTCCGTACGGTGTATGCGGCAAAGCGTAGTGGCATGGTCTTGATGCTTGTGTAAGCCTGCGTTAACATTTGAATAACTCTTCCGTTAGCGTGTAGTATCATTTCCCGTGTCAATGTACCTTGGTGCGGTATCGCACAAAGCCATAAACAACATGGAGTACAGAAGCGGTAGAAATTTGGAACCGTCCCAAAAGCTCTTGATCGCGGTCGGCGAAGGTTCCAACTCCGGTGCTGGCCCTCGTGGAGCTGAAGTTTGCCTTTGTCCTTAGGATGCGATAAAACCGGATCATATACGACTCTTCATCAATGTTGCCGTTGAGGAACATGATCTTGACATCCAGCGCCATGTTCGCAATCTTGATGCAATAATTGCTAATAAAATCGAATGGACTTAAACGCTCTACGGAGAGAAAGTCTCGTCGACACCCTTGAACAATAGAAACCTTCCGGAAGTGGTAGCACATAGTCGCGTCAGTTTTCTTCTTGAAGATCCATTTGCACTCCGCGTATTCCGATTCTAGGAGGGTCACCAAAGTCCATACTTGGTTTGGTGGATCCCAGTTGGTTCTTGGCCTCTGGCCATTTCTCAGTGCGGAAGCATCATGGCTTCCTCATAGTTTTGCGGGTTGCTGTGCGTGCAACAGAATGATTTAAGGCGAGTTGGTATAGGAGGGCCTTTGTGGGCTGCATTGTGTAACGTGGTAGAAGCTGGATCCTTGTCATTGGCTATATTGGAACAATTTGGGTGTGTATCGCTCGAGAGGTTCGGCCTGATGCAAGCTCATATCATCACTTCTTTGAGCTCATCCTCGAGAAGGGATGGATTTCTTTGCGTGACGAACACTTTTTGTAGGTTGCGTGTTAGGTAACGTGGTTCATCACGTGAGGGTTTGGGAAGCATCATCGGCTGGCGTCTGGCTTTGAAAGCGGCGATGGTTTGGCACCAGGCCACGGTTCATGCGGTGTAGATGTCATGGTTTGGATGGTTATTCAGATCTGGCGGTTTACGATAAGCGGCCCCAGAAATGATGGCGGCCCAGATGGTGGAGACGTCATTTGATGGGATGCATGTCTGTGGGGTTGCGATTTAGAAATTTTGCCATTTGGTGGTGTTTAGAATTTGAGTTTGGCGGCGATTTAAGCTTGCTTTAGATGGTGAGAAATCATGCTCCAAATGTTGGCTCCACGATGGGATAGTGAAACTTGAATTTTGCGGTAGTTTATAAGCCGTGCGATTCTTTGAACTTTTCCAGCGTTTTGATTTGTGTTCCATTAAATGGTATATATGTCTTGATCATCGGTAAAGTGAGAAAATAGCGATATCACCGCGTCCAAAACACTCATCGGTCATGCATGGTATGTATGATTTCGACAAGTCGGTTGTAAACCATCATCTGGGAGGCAGGTTTTGGTCGTCTTGCTGTGAGCATGGTTAGCATGTCGAATGATTTCCGTCAAGAGACTCAAAGTCCATCGAATGGAGTTTTCTTCAATAGCTTTACTCCCAATATGACTGAGCGGTGCTGCAAATAAGTAGTATTGTCACTGTCTGCTGTCTCTTGTACTCAGCGTTGTGGATGTGTTTTAATCTTCAGTTTAGAGAAATAAGCCGTTCACAAGGGTGCGTGCGAATCTGCTCGCCATTAGAACCTTATTTGTTATAAGATTTGATGAATTAGTCTTGCGATATGATAAGGAAATAATGTTTTAGCGCCACGGCACATAGCATTTTATTGAGTTTAGACTGGTCCAGAAGGTAAAACTGGGAAGGCGTCTTGTCATCGCTCTTGATGGGTGCTTGGCGCGCGTCACCGTCCTAAGGTGCGTACATTGTCTGTTGATTTAAATGGCCTTGTGACTCTGACGAGGGCTGGTAAAGAAGTCATCGATAGCATGTGTATCCGTATGCGGTGGTGCCGATTTAGCTGATGACCTTGTTGAAGCGCCGATTGTCGACGGGTCAGGACTTGGGCTCCGGCGCTTCGCTGCTGTGGAATCAGCATGATTGTCGCTGGGTGTCATCGAAGCCGGCAGAGCTCGGGTGATGGTATCGGGTGGAACCATTGTGATTGTGAGTCACTGAAACTTTTGATTGCGGACACGTCGATCTGCCGGGATCTTTGCGGTCGATTTGCTCCAAGTGGGTAAGTGTGTCAGGCATCTTTGTGGTATGCTAGCAACTCCTTCCTCATCTTTGCGATTTAAAGGAATTACCGGTCTCATGTCTCCAAGGCAGACTTTGGAAATTAAAGAACATAGTTTTTTACTCTCCAAAAGAATCTCAAAGGGCAGGATAATCTTCAACGATTTTGAATATCAGATTCTATAGAAAAAACATGGTGCTCATAATGTCACTGTGATAAATCATCTTTCTTGGCCCGATATACAACTTTCTCATCGGCCCAGTGAAAACATCTCGTGACCAAACTGAGGCGTCACCTAGCGCATTCTCAAGGACATAGTCCTTTTGTCCGCCAGAGAGAATGATTCTCAGATTGCGGAACCAGTTGGTGAAGTTAGACCCATTGTTCTTAAGCTTTTCTTTCTCAACAAAAACGTTGAAGTTGAAGTTGGACTTAGCCATTTGATCTACAATATTTACAAGTACAAATTAGACTATATTCATGATAACTAGTTCAACTTAATCAAATTACTAGATGAACTCCCACTAAATTCAACATCCCTCAAGTTGTTTAGTGAACATGATCCAAATTCACCACACCTAATCCGATCTTCACGAGAAGAGATGTGGTTTCAATGGTGGAGAACGAAGTGTCGATCATATCATTCATATGGTTCATGTTTAACCTTTCGGTTCATGTGTTCCGAGGCCATGTCTGTACATCCTAGGTGTTGGAGATATGCCCTAGAGGCAATAATAAATGTAGTTATTATTATATCTTTGTGTTTATGATAAATGTTTACATTCATGCTATAATAGTATTAACAACGAAACATTAATTCTTGTGTGATTTGTAAACTTAAATTGAAGTCCCTAGTATAGCCTTTATACATCACTATCTTTTTGGTTGATAAATGATTGTGGTTTCCCTATCATGAACATTGAGATGTTATCAACAACAAGATCATATCGTTAGGAGAATGATATGGTGGACATACTCCTATAGATAAGCATAGCATAGAGATCAAGTCATTTTAATAGTTCAATTGCTATATGCTTTCTGATACATAGTAATCTAATTCCTTTGACCATGAGATCATGCATATCACCTTTACCGGATGGATGCTTTGATGACATCAAACACCACACCGTAACTAGGTGGCTATAAAGGTGGCATTGAGTGTTCGGAAAGTATTGGTTGAAACACATGGATCAAGAGTGGGATTTGTCCATCCATATGACGAATAGATATACTCTGGGCCCTCTCGGTGAAATGTAATCCAATTAGCTTGCAAGCATGTGACTGGCTCACAAGGGATCACATATCACGGGAACGATAAAAGAGTACTTATCGGTAACGAGGTTGAACTAGGTATGCAGAGATACCGACGATCATAACCTCAGATAAGTAAACTATCGTGAGACAAAAGGAAATTGATATCGTATGTAAGTGGTTAGTTCGATCGCAAAGTAATCGTAGAAATATGTGGGAGACATATGAATTTCCAGATTCCTCTATTGGTTATTGTTCGGAGAAGTGTCTCGATCATGTCCGCATAATTCACGAACCGTAGGGAGACACACTTAAGGATTCGACGTTGTTTGAGTAGTTATGGAATGATGAGAAAGAGTCCGAATGTTGTTCGGAGTCTCTAATGGGATTTGGGATATCACGAGGAGATCCGGAATGGTCCGGAGAATAAGATTCATATAAGGAAAGTCCCGTTTCGGAGTTGGAGAATGGTTCCGGTGTTTTCATCGGGAATGTTCTAGAAGGTTCCGGAATGTCCGGCATTCCGGAGGGAAAGGGTACAAGAATGTGTTATATCAAGTTGGTATGATTGCATCATGTACTAAGTGTCATCGCTGAACAAAATAAAGGATTATATCAAATCCTAGTTTGAAAAGTCAAACGGCTAGTTTGAAAGTCAAACGGCTATTTTTGGGAAGTGGAAAAAGAGGAGGAAACCGAGTTGGGGAGGAGTCCCTCCTCCCCACCGCCGGCGCACCACCCAAGCCGAGTTGGGGAGGGACTCCTGTCCCTCCCCTTGGACGGCCGGCCCCTCCACCTATATAAGGAGGGGCAGGGCTCCCTCCTAGATACACACAAGATCCTCTCCTCCAAACCCTAGCCCCAAGCCGCCGCCGGCCCTAGGGTAAACCGCCGCCGCCTAGCTAAACCCTAGCCGCCGGCTTGCCCCCTTCCTTGGTGTGTCTAAACTCTAGAACACCGAGGGACTCTCTCATACTCCACCATACTCGCTCGGCTTAAGGAAGCCTGAGATCTCCCTCTACTTGGTACCCTGTGCATGCGTCAGGGAATCATGAGGAGAGTGCTACAACCTCATTGCCTTCTGGAACAAGGAGAGGAAGGTCTCACGAGTATTTAACGTGTGACCGACTCTAGGAGCGCCTTTAACGCAGCCTAAGGATCGTCTACGATCTTGAGATGGAAGAGTACTACATCACCCACGCAGAATCCGCCTCGTTAAACACTTTGGAATCTTCGAGGTAAGTTATTCCATCGACTGCTGCTACAATCTAGTAGATATATCTTGGCTTGTTTGTTTGTATGCGATAGAAAATTTTGTTTTCCATGCTACGAACCCCTACGATGGTATCGAGCCGTCTATATGTAGATACATTGCGCGAGTAGAACACAATGGTCATTGTGGCGTTGATGCTTTTATTGTCAATTGCTTTTTGTGTACTTTGCATCTTGCGGTATGTTGGGATGAAGGCCGGGCTAACCTTACATGACATCGTTCATGAGACTTGCTCCACGCTTGACATGCAACTTGTATTGCATAAGTGGCTTTATGGGTCTGTTTCTCCTAGCATAGTTAAGATCCAATTTACAACGGGTGATTAACAATACTAGTATCAATGTTGTGGTTCTTGTTCGTAAGTTAGAGCGACACTTATTGAAAGCCCCAAACCACGTAAAACATGCAAAGAAAGTAGAGGCGTCTAACTTTGTTTTGCGAGGGTGTGTGATGTGATATGGCCATGATTGTGATTATATTTGATGTATGCAATGTTCCTTATTGTAAGTTGGCAACGGCGGAGCCATATGGTTGTTTTAATTTATGTTAAGACCCGTGTCTATTCAAAGTAGTTGTAATAGTTGAAGCCGTGGGCGACAACCATGGAGAAGCGTCATTGACCTTGATGCAATGTCGGTGATGATGGATATCATGTTCGTGCTAGAAGATGGAGATCGGCGCAAAGAAGAAAGGCCATATCATATCACATATTATGAATTGCATGTGATTTTAATCCTTTATGCATCTTGTATTGCTTAGTAGACGGTAGCATTATAAGATGATCCTCATGCACATGAATTTCAAGTCACAAAGTGTTCACCTGAGTTAGCACCGTTGCTAAAGCTTGTTGTTTGAAGCACCACGTGATGATGGTGTGTTAGATTCCGCAAGTGTATACAACGTGAGCAAGCCAGATTTGCTCATGCGGAAACTAAGGTTTGATCTTGACGAGCCTAGCATGTACAGACATGGTCTCGGAACACGGATCACCGAAAGGTAAAGCACGAATCATATAGTAGATATGATGAACATGTCGATTGTTTGCCATTGAAACTATATCAGCTCTCGTGATGATCGGTGTTGATGTGGTGGATTTGGTTCGTGTGATCACTAAAACAATGTGAGGGATATTGTTTTGAGTGGGAGTTCACCTAGATTAATTTTTTTATTAATTTGAACTCAATTTGTCATAAACTTAGTCTAAACTATTGCAAATATGTTGTAGATCAATGGCAGCCCCTACCATCAATTTTAATGCGTTCCTAGAGAAAGATAAGTTAAAAAACAATGGAAGCAACTTCACGGATTGGTTCCGCAATTTGAGGATTGTCCTCACAGCTGGTAATTTGACCTATGTCTTTGGATGCACATTGGTGACCCACAGGTGATGCTTCGATGAAGTAAAGAATGTTTACCTCACTCGGAAGACTCCAAGATCCACAGTTCAGGTGCTATCTTGTATGGTTTAGAATCGGAGCTTGTAAAAGGTTTGAGAATTCAGACCCATATGAT
Organism: Avena longiglumis; assembly: GCA_030063025.1. Lineage (NCBI taxonomy): Eukaryota > Viridiplantae > Streptophyta > Magnoliopsida > Poales > Poaceae > Avena > Avena longiglumis. Next base: position 491,427,799 of record CP125976.1, on the reverse strand, counting down.
ATTGTCGAGGATCTCAATTTGATCTTTGAGACTCATGCGGCAATTGAAAGTCATGAGGCTTCTGAAAAGTTCTTTAACTGCAAGATGGAAGAGGGCAGCTCCGTCAGTGAGCATGTGCTTAAGATATGCTGGGAGCAAAACAAACTTCAAAGCTTGGGTATTGTGATTCCTAATGCTTTGGGATTTACCGTGTCCTCCAATCACTACCACCAAGTTACAAGAACTTTGTGATGAACTACAACATGCAAAACATGAACAAGACGTTGTAACTCTTTGCCATGTTGAAATCGGAAGTGGAGATCAAGAAAGAGCACCAAGTGTTGTTGGTTAATAAGACCACCAAATTCAAGAAAGGCAAGTCTAAGGAGGACACTTCAAGAAGGGTGGTAAGAAAGTTACCACGCGACGAAGAATACCAAGGCTGGACCTAAGCACGATCTTGAGTGCTTTACCGCAAGGGAGAAGGTCACCGAAGCGGAATTGACCAAAGTACTTGGATTTGAAGAACGGCAACATCAAGAAGAAAGGTATATCTGATTTACATGTTATTGATGTGTATCTCACTAGTACCGTAGTGGTGCCCGGGTATTTGATACTGGTCTTGCTCATATTTGTAACTCAAAACAGTCTGCAGAATAAGCGGAAGCTAGCGAAGAACGAGGTGACGATGCGCGTGGGAAGCGGATCAAAGGTTGATGTGATCGCTATCGGCACGCTACCCCTTCATCTACCATCGGATTAGTTTTATACTTAAATAATTGTTATTTGGTGCTCCGCTGAGCATGAACATTATATCGGGATCTTGTTTATTAGGTAGATTTACTTGTTTAAGTCCGAGAATAATGGTTGTTCGATTTATATGAGTAATATGTTTTATGCACATGCACCTTTGATAGATGGTCTATTCTTATTAAATCTCGATAGTGGAAATACACATATTAATAACATTGAGGCTAAACGTTTGAAATCGAGCGATAACTCGACCTATATGTGGTACTGTCGTCTTCGTCACATTGGAGTGAAGCGTATGAAGAAACTCCATTCCGATGGACTTCTTGAATCACTTGATTTCGAATCACTTGATAGATGCGAAGCATGTCTCATGGGTAAAATGACTAAGACTCCATTTTCTGGTATGATGGAGCGAGCTACGGACTTATTGGAAATCATACATACCGATGTGTGTGGTCCAATGAGTGTAGCATCGCGCGGTGGTTATCGTTATGTTCTTACCTTCACAGATGACTTGAGTAGATATGGGTATATCTATTTCATGAAACATAAGTCAAAACTTTCGGAAGTTTAAGGAATATCAAAGTGAGGTAGAGAATCAACGTAACAAGAAGATTAAATTTCTACGTTCTGATCGTGGAGGTGAATATCTAAATTCTGAGTTTGGCGAGCATTTGAAGAAATGCGGAATACTTTCCGAAGGATTGACACCGGGAACACCACAGTAATGGTGTGTCCGAACGTCAGAATCGAACTCTCTTAGATATGGTTTGTTCTATGATGTCACTTACTGATTTACCGCTATCATTGTGGTGTTATGCATTGGAAACAGCCGCATTCACTTTAAATAGGGCACCGTCTAAATCCGTTGAAACGACACCGTATGAATTATGGTTTGGGAAGAAACCTAGATTGTCGTTCCTTAAATTTTGGGGTTGGCCTATGTAAATAAGTTACAGGACAAGATTGAACCCAAAGCGAAAAATGTCTTCATAGGATACCAAGGAAACTATTGGGTATACCTTCTATCATAGATCCAAGGCAAAATCTTCGTTAAGAATGGATCCTTTCTAGAGAAGGAACTTCTCTCAAAGAAGTGATTGGAAGGAAAGTAGAACTCGACGAGGTTGTGAACCTTCTCTCGAAAAGTAGTAGCGCAGCACGGAAGAAGTTCCTGTGGTGCCTCGCACCAATAAGAGAGGAAGCTAATGATGATGATCATGAAACTTCGGTTGAAGTTGCTCTGAGCCTCGCAGTCAACGAACTCGTACCACTCCATTGGTATGATCCCGTTATGAGTGTCATGTTGGTGGACAACACCGATGACCCTGAGACATATGAGGAAGCAATGATGAGCCCAGATTCCAATAAATGGCAAGAAGCCATGAAATCCGAGATTGGATCCATGTACGAAAACCAATTATGGACTTTGGTGGACTTACGATGGCCTAAGGCTGTCGAGAACAAATGGATTTTCAAGAAGAAAGCAGATGTTGATGGTAATGTTATCGTTTATAAAGCTCGACTTGTCGCAAAAGGGTTTCGGCAAATTCAAGGAGTTGACTACGATGAGACTTTCTCACCCGATGTGAGCTAAAGTCTATGAGGATTATGTTAGCAATCGTTGCATATTATGATTATGAGATATGGCGGATGGATGTCAAAACAGCATTCCTCAATGGAGACATTGATGAAGAGTTATATGATGCAACCCAAAGGTTTTGTCGATCCTAAAGATGCTAACACGGTATGCAAACTTCAACGGTCCATCTATGGATTGAAGGAAGCATCGAAGTTGGAATCAACGTTTTGATAAGGTGATCAAAGTTTTGGTTTTATACAAACTTATGGAGAAGCTTGTATTTACAAGAAAGTGAGTGGGAGCTCAGAATTCTTAATACTATATGTAGATGACATATTGTTGATTGGGAAATGGTGTAGACCTTCTTAATAATGTCAAGGAATATTTGAATAATAGTTTTTCAATGAAGGATCTTGGCAAGCTTACATATTAGGCATAAAAGATTTATAGAGATAGATCGAACGCCAAATATCATTGTCACAAAGTACATATTTGGACAAGGTTCTAAAGAGGTTTGAATGGAAGATAGCAAGAAAGGGTTCTTGCCCATGTTGCCCAATAAACTTGAGTAAAACTCGAGTCCCACATCGGCGTAAGATAGAGAAAGGATGAGTAAGACTCCCTATGCCTCGGCCATAGGATCTCTAATGTATTCCATGCTATGTACTAGACCCGACATTGCATATGCTGTTAGTTTAACTAGCAGATATCAAAGTGATCCAGGAGTGGATCATTGGATGATCAAAAACATCCTTAAGTACTTGAGAAGAACTAAGGATATGGTTCTTTCTTATGGAGGTGATGAACAGCTCGTTGTTAATGGTTACACCGATGCTAGTTGGAACACCGATCCGGATGATTCTAAATCACAATCTGGATACGTATTTATTTTGAATGGTGCGGCAGTTAGCTGGAGGAGTGCAAAGCAAAGCGTTGTGGCGAGATCTTCAACCTAATCGAATACATGGTACGCCGGAGGCTTCACAAGAAGCGATATGGATGAAAGAGTTCATTACAGAAATGGGTGTGGTTCCTAGTCTTTGGACCCAATGTCTATCTACTGTGATAACATGGGAGCCATAGCCAATGCGTAAGAACCAAGGTCACACAAGAAGCTGGAGCACATCAAGCTACGTTTTCACGCTATTCGAGAACATATCCAAGATGGGGATATAAAGATTTGGAAAGTATACACAGATCTGAATGTGGCGGATCCGTTGACTAAACCTCTCCCGAGGGCAAAACATGACCAGCACCAAACTACCATGGGTGTTCGGTATATTACCATGTAATCTAGATTAGATGACTCTAGTGCAAGTGGGAGACTGTTGGAGATATGCCCTAGAGGCAATAATAAATGTAGTTATTATTATATCTTTGTGTTTACGATAAATGTTTACATTCATGCTATAATAGTATTAACAAGGAAACATTAATACTTGTGTGATTTGTAAACTTAAATTGAAGTCCCTAGTATAGCCTCTATACATCACTAGCTTGTTGGTTGATAAATGATTGTGGTTTCCCTATCATGAACATTGAGATGTTATCAACAACAAGATCATATCGTTAGGAGAATGATATGGTGGACATACTCCTATAGATAAGCATAGCATAGAGATCAAGTCATTTTAATAGTTCAATTGCTATATGCTTTCTGATACATAGTAATCTAATTCCTTTGACCATGAGATCATGCATATCACCTTTACCGGATGGATGATTTGATGACATCAAACACCACACCGTAACTGGTGGCTATAAAGGTGGCATTGAGTGTTTGGAAAGTATTGGTTGAAACACATGGATCAAGAGTGGGATTTGTCCATCCATATGACGGATAGATATACTCTGGGCCCTCTAGGTGAAATGTCATCCAATTAGCTTGCAAGCATGTGACTGGCTCACAACGGATCACATATCACGGGAACGAGAAAAGAGTACTTTTCGGTAACGAGGTTGAACTAGGTATGCAGAGATACCGACGATCATACCCTCGGATAAGTAAACTATCGTGAGACAAAGGGAAATTGATATCGTATGTAAGTGGTTCATTCGATCGCAAAGTAATCGTAGAAATATGTGGGAGCCATATGAATTTCCAGATTCCTCTATTGGTTATTGTTCGGAGAAGTGTCTCGATCATGTCCGCATAATTCACGAACGGTAGGGAGACACACTTAAGGATTCGACGTTTTTTGAGTAGTTATGGAATGATGAGAAAGAGTCCGAATGTTGTTCGGAGTCTCGAATGGGATTCGGGATATCACGAGGAGATCCGGAATGGTCCGGAGAATAAGATTCATATAAGGAAACTCCCGTTTCGGAGTTGGAGAATGGTTCCAGTGTTTTCATCGGAAATGTTCTAGAAGGTTCCGGAATGTCCCAAGACCGGAGGAAGGGTACATGAATGTGTTATATCAAGTTGGTATGATTGCATAATGTACTAAGTGTCATCGCTGAACAAAATAAAGGATTATATCAAATCCTAGTTTGAAAAGTCAAACAGCTAGTTTGAAAGTCAAACGGCTATTTTTGGGAAGTGGAAAAAGAGGAGGAAACCGAGTTGGGGAGGAGTCCCTCCTCCCCACCGTCGGTGCACCACCCAATCCGAGTTGGGGAGGGACTCATCTCCCTCCCCTTGGCCGGCCGGCCCCTCCACCTATATAAGGAGGGGCAGGGCTCCCTCCTAGATACACACAAGATCCTCTCCTCCAAACCCTAGCCCCAAGCCGCCGCCGCCTCCATAGCCGCCGCCGGCCCTAGGGCAAACCGCCGCCGACGCCTAGCTAAATCCTAGCCGCCGGCTTTCCCCCTTCCTTGGTGTGTCTAAACTCTAGAACACCGAGGGACTCTCTCATACTCCACCATACTTGCTCCGGCAAGGGCCTCATGAGATCTCCTCTACTTAGGTACCACTGCCACATACCGAATCGCGAGGAGAGTGCTACAACCTCCGCCTGCTGGAACAACCAGGGAGAGGAAGGTCTTCGTCGAAAATCTAACATGTGACCGATCAAGGGAGCGCCGAACGCAATGGAAGGATCGCTCACGATCTTGAGATCGAAGAGTACGACTCTACATCACCCACGAGAATCCGCTCTCGTTAAACACTTTGGAATCTTCGAGGGTGAGTTATTCCATCGACTCGTTGCTACAATCTATTAGATAGATCTTGGCTTGTTTGTTTGTATGCGATAGAAATTTTTTGTTTTCCATGCTACGAATCCCTACACTAGGCTCGTCAAGTCAAACCCAAGTATTTCCGCGTGTGCAAAACTGGCTTGCACCCGTTGTATGTGAACGTAGAGTTTATAGCACCCGATCATCACGTGATGCTTGTGAAGGGTTTCGCGGCATAGTAAATCAAAATTTTCTACGGAGCGAACAGAGGGAAAGCCAAGATCTAATCTAGGAGATGCAAACAACGAGAGAGATTGGATTAGATCTTCATACCCTTGCAGATTCACAATGGAACGCTCGCGAACGTGGGTGATGTATTCGCTTCTCCTCCTCGCGATCCGATCCGATCTAGCACCACAAGTGGCGGTGCCTCCGTGAGATGCACACGCAAGAGCACTGACGTCTCCTCCTTCCTGACCAGCGAGTATGGTGGAGAGATAGATTGGATCTACAACACACGGGCAGTGGTGTATATGGTGGAGAATTTCTGCTGCAGGCTTACTACAAACAATCGGGAGGAGAGAGGAAGGTAGCAAGGCTAGGGCTTGGAGGAAGGTGTGTAGGGGAGGGCACACCACCCTCTATATATAGAGGCGGCCAGCCCTTGCCCTCCTCCAAGCCTATCTCTAGTTTAAAAATTTAAACTCTCCCTTATAGAAATCCTATCTCTAGTTTAAACGATTTAAACTCTCCCTTATCTAGAAATTCTATCCGAGATTTAAACGAGTCAAATCTCTAGAATCGGCTGGGCCCTATGGGGCCTTGTGCACCTGGCCCAATGCGCCAGGACACTCATAGGCCCATGCCCTCCCCGGAAGGTGGGGCCACGTTGGTCCCTTCCGAAGGTTCTAAAGCTTCAGTACAATACCGATTAACCTGGAACAATTCAACTCCAAAAACTGCACTTTATATGAATCTTATTCTCCGACCATTCCGAACCTCTCGATATCCGGATCCCATCCGAGACCAAAAAAATTTATAAACCAATTATCCAATCTATCCTAGCGCCGAGATACGTTATGTGACCGCGGGTTCGAGAATATGCATGATCTTCTATCAATAATCAGCTGTGCAGGCACCCATATTGACTCCCACACATTCATCGATGATCATATCGGATGAACCACGATGCCGTGATTCAATCAATCCCATATATATATTCCCTTCGTCTCGCGATATTTTACTTGCCCGAGATTCGATCGTTTGCATTGGCCATACCTAGTTCAATCTCGTTCACAGCAAGTACTTTACTCGTTATATAATCCAATATCACTTTGTGATTAACTCCTTAACCACATGCTTGTAAGCGTGTTGATATATATTACCGAAAGGGCCCAAGTATATCTCCGACTTGGGAGGGACAAATTCCATCTCGATACATACAACCCAATGATATTTCTCCGATCACCGAGAGACACCTTTATGATCACCTCTCATAGGATGACGTTTGATGACCTCAAAGCTTTCTTCCGTACCAGGAGTTGCATTATCTCATGGTCTAAGGAATACAATATTTGATATAGGAAAGCTTCGCAAAGATGAACACGATGAAACGATCTAATTGCTTCGCTTAGTTTGTCTCATCCATCATATCATTCTCCCAATGATATGATCTCATTATCAATTGACAACTCATGTCTATGGTTAGGAAACCTTAACCATCATTAATCAATGAGCTAGTCCTTAGAGGCGCATTTCAGGACACGGTGTTGTTCACAAACCCACACAAGTATTAATGTTTCCGCTTAATACAATTCTAGCATGGAATATAAACTTTATCATGAACAAGAATTATAATAATAACATCTTTATTATTGCCTCTAGGGCATAATTCCAACAGATTGAACACGACGAACTTTCGCAATGGTGCAGAGAACACAGTTTTATCTTGATCTTTAAGTGAGGAATCATCTTATAATGCTACCGTCGCGATCTAAGCATAATAAGATACATAAAAGGATAAACATCACATGCATATAACTTTATGTGACATGGCATAGCCAATCTTCGCACAATGATATCCATCTTGTGCGTGCCGGCATGATCTCCATCACTCCACCATGATTGCCTCCACCATGAATAGCAACTACAACTATTGCTAACTACTTAGCGATAAAGCTATTACATGGCGTATAAGAAGTTGACACACAGGTCATACACAATTATAAAGACAACCATATGGCTCCTGCCGGTTGTGTACTCATCGACATGCAAGTCGTGAAACATTACAAAACATGATCATCACATACAACATACACATCACATCTTGGGACATACCATATCACAGAAAACACTCCCTGCAAAAACAAGTTAGACGCCTCTACTTTGTTGTTGCATGTTTTACGTGGCTTATGGGAGTAGCAAGCTAAGAACGATTCTTACCTACGGAAAGCCACAACGGTGATATTATGGTTGCCAAACTCCGGTGTAAATACCATGACAACTATAGTGAGGCGCATCCACTCACCGCATGTGTGGAACAAGCCACACGCCAAGTGCGGAGCGGTCTCAACGATGTCGCGTAAGGTTGGCCTGGACCGCTTGATCTCACTATCCCGCCATAAGAAGTACACAAACAAGAGGCTTGCAACAGAAAACATCAACGCCCGCAACAACCATGTTATGTTACTCGTCAAACACATTCACGCATAGATCTAGCTCGATACCATCAAGGGTTTCGCATAGTAAATCAAAAAATTCTACTTGGATGTGAGCCGGAAAGCCAAGATCTAATCTAGGATATGCAAACAACGAGGGAATAGATGAGATCTTCATACCCTTGAAGATTCATAGACGGAAAGTTCAGCTAACGTGGGTGATGTAGTCGCATTCCGCTTCTCCTCCTCGCGATCCGATCCGATCTAATCGCAAGTGGCGGCGCCTCCGAGATATGCACACGTCAGCACACTCGACGCCTCCTTCCTCGGTCCAGCAAGTATGGCGGAGAGACGGAATGGATCTACAACGTGACGGGCTGCAAGTGGTGGAGAGTTTCGCGAGGGCATCGCCACGTGCGATCGGGAGAGAGAGAGAGAGGGCATCAGTGACTAGGGCTTGAGGAGGAGGTGTGGGAGGGCACCCCAGCCCTCTTTATATAGAGGGGTGGGCAGCTTGCCCCTCCCAAGCTCCTAGGGCCGGGCGTTAAGGAGGGAGCGGCAAGTTCCCCTTCTAGAAGCTCCTAGGGTTTGCCCTAGGTTTGGCTCTGGGCCCTATGGGCCTTGTGCCCTGGACCAATGCAGCCAGGAACCTCCCTCATAGGCCCATGCCCCTCCCCGCAGGTGGGGCCATGTTGGTCCTCTCCTGAAGGTTCTAGAAGCTTCAAGACAATACCGATTAACCCAAAACAATTCGAACTCCAAAAAACTGCATTGCCTTATATGAATCTTATTCTCCGGACTATTTCGAACCTCTCGTGATGTCCCGGATCCCATTCGAGACTCTGAACACAAAAACTCATAAACCAATTATCCAATCTATCTCAGCGAGACACGTTATGTGTGACCTTCGGTTCGAGAATATGCGTATGATCTTATATCAATATTAAATAAATAGCGGGTCCGAAACCCATATTGGCTCCCATCTCTACTCCTACACATTCATCGATGATCATATCGGATGAACCACTTATGCGTGATTCAATCAATCCCATATATATTCCCTTCGGCTCGCGACATTTTGTATTTTACTTGCCGAGATTTGATCAGCTTGTGTAGTCATACCTAGTTCAATCTCGCTTCACGCTAAAGGTACTTTACTTGTTCAGTAATCCGATATCACTGCGATTAACTCCTTAACCACATGCTTGCAAGTGTGTTGATATCGATTACCGAGTGGGCCAAGTATATCTCCGACTTGAGAGGACAAATCCCATCTCGATACATACAACCCAACATGTACTTTCCGATCACCCGAGAGACACCTTTATGATCACCTCTCATAGGATGACGTTTGATGACCTCAAAGCTTTCGATACCGGAGGCTGGATTTGTATTATCTCATGGTCTAAGGAATACAATATTTGACATAAGAAAAGCTTCAAAGATGAACACGTTTGACACGATCTAATTTGTTCGCTTAGTTTGGGTATGTCCATCATATCATTCTCCCAATGATATGATCTCATTATTAATCGACAACTCATGTCTATGGTTAGGAAACCTAACCATCATTAATCAATGAGCTAGTCCTTAGAGGCATACTAGGGACACAAAGGTTGTTCACAAACCACACAGAAGTATTAAAGTTTCCGCTTACATACAATTCTAGCATGGAATATAAACTTTATCATGAACAAGAATTATAATAATAATATCTTTATTATTGCCTCCCTAGGGCATAATTCCAACAACAAGATCATGCATAGAGAGAGAGATGAACATATATAGCTAATCGGTAGAGCCCTTAGCCTCGAGGAAGAAACTACTCCCTCCTCATCATGGGAATCGCTAAGAACGGTGATGAAGATGGTGATGGAGATGGCTCCGGGCACTTCCAGGCCTGCTAGCAAGCCTTGGGAATAGAGACTTTCCGTCTCCCCAATCTCTCTCTTTTGGTGGTGAAGTAGCGCTCACTTGAGGTTTTCATGGATTTCTTCATATGCGCTTAGGGTTTTTAGGCCTCGGAGAAGCTTTTATAGGCGAGGGGAGACCGAGGGAGGCGATGTGTGAGGGCCTACACCTCCTCAAAGCAGTGGGCCAGACTTGATCGCGCCTGTGGGGTCTGCCACCGTGCCTCTCCGATCCCTCTCCTTCGGATTCGAGTGTCTCTCACTCCTTGGCGGAAAGTTATTATTGACTTTGGCTTTTGTCCCGGTCCAATTCCAAGTGGTGAATATTTCTATTTCAGCCGCTTTCTAGAACCAAAAACAAAAAGAAAAGCGACAGCAACTGCAACCTTTGTGGGCAACTTCTGTTAATAGGTTAGTTCAAGAAAATATATAAAAGCACCTCAAAGTGTGAGACAAAGCAAAGCAAAATTCAGATAAAAACAAGCATGGATCATCAAAAATTATAGATAATCGCTCAGGCGTATCGAAGCATCCCCAAGCTTGTGAACTCCTTCATCGTCCTCAAGCAGGTAAGTGATAAAAAAGAATAATTTTTGAGGTGACATGCACCATCAAAAACCAAAAGATCAAACCATTTGCAAGCATTGAAAGGCAGGATCAAAGAATCTAAACATGTGCATGAAGATGGAGTTCTACAATAATAAGATCAAGTAACTACGCATGCAACATGAAAGGCTACAAACAAAGATCATGGGCGAATAACATGTGCATTGAAAAACGATTTGTTTGTTTCACATACGTGAAACATGGCATAGTGGCATTCAAATAGCCTTCAAAATCCATTATGCAGAGTAGCAATATAGATGCATAGGACACCTTCCAAAGTTCACAAGAGTGACTAAGGAAACAAAATAGCACAAGAACAAGTAATACTGCCAATATGCATCAATTAATAAGCTTTTAGCTACAGAACCTTGCATTACCGTAATGACAACTATGCTCTCTTAATGGTGCCTAAACTTAGAAGGTGGAGACTCAACATAATAGTGAAATAAAGAAGCCCTTCTACAAAGGGAAGCAGGGATTTCAAAGTTTCAAAAAAGAGCTTCCAAAAATTATGGTACTTGTTATTTCTTCGGCCCTCATTGCCCCTATATCATAAGCATCTTGAAGTGATTAAAGGTTAAAGTGGAAAAAGATGGAGTA